>OW240920.1:87436749-87597669 GCA_933207985.1 Pelobates cultripes
GGGGGAACTGAGGGAGAGATATGGGGGGGGAACTGAGGGAGAGATATGGGGGGGGAACTGAGTGGGAGAGATGGGACGGAAACTGAGGGAGAGATGGGGGGAAACTGAGGCGGAGAGTTATGGGGGGAACTGAGGGAGGTATAGGGGGAGAAAACTGAGTGTGGGACGGGGGAGAGGGGGGACGACATACACACAGCACCCCTGCCCTACACATATCACCCCACACAAAGACACCCACACATCACCCTACCCACACATCACATCACCCCACCACACACACACACACACACAAACACATACAATGTACCCCTCAATGCAGTGTGTGTACACTCAGCAGTCTGTCTGTGTGTGTACACTCAGCAGTCTGTCTGTGTGTGTGTACACTCAGCAGTCTGTCTGTGTGTGTACACTCAGCAGTCTGTCTGTGTGTGTACACTCAGCAATCTGTGTGTGTGTGTACACTCAGCAGTCTGTCTGTGTGTGTACACAGCAGTCTGTGTGTGTACACAGCAGTCTGTGTGTGTGTATTTAGCAGTGTGTGTGTGTGTGTACTCGGCAGTCTGTGTGTGTGTGTGTATTTAGCAGTCTGTGTGTGTATTCAGCAGACTGTGTACTCAGCAGTCTGTGTGTGTATTCAGCAGTCTGCTAAATACAGACAGACTGCCAAGTACACAGACAGACTGCTAAGTACACAGACAGACTGCTAAATACACACACAGAGATGTTAATTAGTTCGGACAACTGTATGAGTTGTTTTTTCGAAACTTAAACCTCAATATTCAGGTTTAAATGCCGTTTTGGCTCTTTGAGGGAAAAAAAATTGGCATATATTACGGTTTGGGCACTCGGTCTCAAAAAGGTTCGCCTCACTGCTCTATTCCAACAAGTGATGTGGGCCCCATCTGTATGGAATCAAACCTATCAGAGTATCTCTGAAATTGTAGAAATAAATCCCTGGAGGTCTCCAGGGAGCCTTTGCGGCCTTAGGCAGATGAAAACGGCAATCAGCAGAAGCTTGTTTGGGGGACAGCAAGGTGGACAGTAGATGCCATACATAGTGGGGTAGCTTCTCAGGGGAAACTGTCTAATGCACTCATTTGTAGGGTTTTCTGCATTTCTTCTGTAGGGTATTAGGCTCAGCATTGTACCACTTGCCTTCCCCCAAATCTTATTCCATAGCTGGTATGCAGCCTATCAGTGTTGCAACCTCCTCCCGCACAACAGCCATGTCAGCCTGTAACATTGCTTTAATGTCCTGTAGCAGGGCTTTTATATCAGCCTTGGTTGATGGAGCATTAGCCTCCAGCTCCCAAATTATTGGCAGGAGCTCGCTAGTATTGCGGCATGTCTTGAGTGAGCACTGGCTTCCCCCACTATCTAGCCTGTTTTCCTAGTTACAACTCTTGTTTTGCTGCAACATATCTTTTTTTTAAATTTTTTTATAACTTCCCTCCTTTTCCCATTAGGATAAAGTTCTTTCTCATATTCTATCCCTCAAAGAGTATTTTACATATGGGCCTGGATCTGTCTGCAACCTCACTTCTTTATACTGTCAACAAAAGTAAGAGATTTTTGCTTTTAGTCGTCAAGCGTTTTCTATTTTATAAAATAAATATAAGGGAATTAACACAATAAAGGAGGAGAATATGTTTTAAAAAAGGAAAACTATCACAACAAGAGGACATAGTCTTAAATTAGAGGGGCAAATGTTTAAAAATAATATCAGATAGTATTACTTTACTGAGAGGGTAGTGGATGCATGGAATAGCCTTCCAGCTGAAGTGGTAGAGGTTATGTATAGGTGATGGAAATGCACTCAAACCCTCATCCTGGACTCCTGGGTGCAATAAACTGGATCAGCCCCAGTACCAAAGGGACCAAATATCAACTTAAGTGTAGAAACATAATCCAGGCACTCCAAGATGTTCCAAAAAAGTAGGCAATTTTATTGGACCCAAGCAACAAAAACAACGTTACGACCCCTTAGGGCCTTTATTAAGCCCTAAGGAGTCGAAACTTTGTTTTTTGGTGCTTAGGTCCAATAAAATTGCCTACTTTTTTGGAACATCTTGGAGTGCCTGGATTATTTTTCTACACTGAAGTGGTAGAGGTTAACACAGTGAGGTATTTTAAGCATGCGTGGGATAATCAGAAGGCTATCCTAGCTATATGAGACTACTAGAGGTATGTAGAAAATTGGTCAGACTAGATGGGCCAAATGCCTCTTATCTGCCATCACATTTTATGTTTCTATGTTTCTGTACCCATAAAGTGTATATAATAGGCCTTCTGCAGGCCAGAACTGGTAAAAAGTCGGTGTGTTTCATAATGATTTCAAAGTGACTTTCACCAACAATCCAGCTTTCCTCACCTATTCCAATTGGATATGTTCAAGGTTATTTACTAAAGTGAGAATTCAGAGTGAATTCATTGTAAATATTAAGTTTGTAAACTTGCGTTGAATTCTCACTTAATTAATATATAATCCTAACTGTCTTCTTGTGAGTGTGTAGTTTCTCTTTTTAATGTTGCAATAGATTGTGTTTTCTGATGAATTCCTTTTTGTTATTTTTCTTCCTTGTTTCCTCTTCTTTTGTGTCATTCGTCATTTTCTTCCTCTAGAAATCCTGCAACAAATCAGGTCTCCCCACCACTTCTGCTGCATGGATCCCCACATCTTACCGAGAGAGTTTTGGGCCTTGATCTTCGTGTCTCCCCCACCACTTTCCTCCAGATAAACACACCAGGAGCAGAGCTCCTATACACTGCCTTGGGAAATCTGGTTAAAAATCGCTCAAAAAGTATACTGTTTGATGTTTGTTGTGGAACTGGTGAGCAATGCATGTTTTACTAAGATGTTGTGCTGAATTGCTTCAGATATGTGAACCTGTCCGCTGCATGTTGAGATCATTGTAAAAATCACAAAAACACACTTGTACAATGCCATGGCACAATATATGACTGTTCAATAAATTAAAATGAATTGAATTCATATTTGTCATCAACCACCCATGTGTTGAAACCTTTATTTGAGGATCATGCATCTTTGCAAGCAGATATTTACACATTTATGTTGGAAGGGAAGATTTGCATGGACCTCCACAAACACTGTGTTACAGGAAGGATTTTCTGTGCTGCACCTTACATCAGAGGTGTACTTCAGTTACTTGGTATTCAGAGTGAAACTATATGTAGACACCCTCCCCCAGAATTGTCTCTTATGGCCCCTTGCATCTCTAACCCCACTCCTCTTATGTATCCTAACCCCTCTTCTGTTTTAGACACCATTTGGTGTCTCTTATGTCCCCCTCTTGCCTCAAACACCTACCCCCTTTGTGGCTTTCACCCCTCTCTTGGGGGTAATACAACTGTAATCAGCTTTTTTATATTATATTATATTATATTGTACAGAAGACCAGTAATTATGCTGTATTGGAAAATATAACAGTGTTGCAAATCACTGGACTTGATGGACTAGAAATATTACATTAGTAGGTGCAAATATACATACTGTACAGGAGGATGAGGTTCCTCCTCTTGCAATCTTACAGTCTAGCATTAATTCCTGATGAATGGATAATATTAATTCTAACACTTCTAACACTAATCATTTGATCCAATGCTTGTTTCTTTTGCAAACAGGTGTGATTGGCTTGTCCCTGGCAGGGCAGTTTCAAGAGGTAGTTGGAATAGAACTGGTGGGCGATGCTGTATGTGATGCTCAGTGGAACATGACTTTCAATGGTATGTAGAAGGATTACGGAAAAACACAAAAAAGGGTCAGCGCTCATATGACAACAGGAATGGAATAATATAAAGTATAGGCAGCACACCTATAGAATGGGGGATCCCCTCTAATCCCCTCAGGATAAGTATAGAAGAAAAAGAAAAAAAGATAAAAGGTGCGCCTTAAAGATAAGTGAAAGTAATACTTATATAAATATACAAAAGTCCAAGCAGTTCTGCGATAGTCCAAAATTTGAATGATCCACGTTGGCAGGAAAAGGTCCTTATGAGTCAACGACTAGGGTGTATGGTCACAGGTGGAAATGCGTAGTCCAGAAGTATATATGTATGAGAGAAGCAGAAGACAAAAGACTCCAATGGTACAGTATGTCTTAATCAGTAAAATATCGGATAAATAAAATGAAACTACTCACACTATCCAGCGCTTAAGTCCAGCTCTGATTTGAATTGCGTGAAGTGGAACAATCCCCACTCAAGGATATGCGGAGTGTCTCTAGTGATCTTCAATAGACCAGCCCAGTAGGATAATCCAGCTCGGGATGAGATAAAATAAAATATATAGTGCTCCATGTATAGCTGATAACAATTATAAAAAGTAGGATAAAATATACTCATGGTATATTGAGCAGACGCACTGCTTGATGAATAGCGCGTGGGTGGTACAATCCCCACCTTGGGATTCTTGGTACTTCTTAGAACATTGGTGTCAGGTCAGGATAAAAAAAAAATAATAATAAAATTCCAGAAAATAAAATAAAAAATAATAATAAAAGATGGTAATATAGTAATATAGTGAAAAAAGGAATATGGTGACAATGTGGAAAACAGCCAAAAATTTCCTTTATTAACACTTAACAGTAAATATTTAAAAGGTTTCTAGACGCGTTTCCCCACTGCTGGCTTCATCAAGTAGAAACCGCTATACAGGGGAGCACTATATATTTTATTTTATCTCATCCCGAGCTGGATTATCCTACTGGGCCGGTAGCACTCCGGGCACAGAAATTACTTTAATGTATTGGAGAGGTTTGGGCATCATCTGTATGTTTTTGAATGCTCAGTTTAGTTTAATTTTTTGTTTAAACCAATTAAAACACAAAATTATGCCAGTATCTCAGTTGTTTCTTGACCTCCCTTAATTTCTACCCTCTTTTCCCACCGTAGTAATTTCCATGCAGGTATAACTCTCATCCACTGCTTAAAGGTATTCCCATAGCCTGCTATAGTGTGTATTATGAGAAAATAAGAACATGACATTCTTATTATTAGTTTTAAAAAAGGCATCATATGCATAAAAATTGTCTGTTTCAACTCAAACTGTTTCTTTGAAGACATTTTGTGGCTTTGTGATGTTAGTTTGTTATCGTAATACACAGCTGTAGTGCTTGTGCTTTTTACTGTATCATTAAAGCAACACTCCAGGCATCCAGATAATATGTGTGTATATTCAGACTCACGGTAAACGAACTTACTTTGATATATTCCCCAATAATTATTATTTCATGGAATGCAAAAATGATGTTGAGAAACTGATACAGTTGTTAATTACTGATTTTCCAGGGATAGAAAATTGCCAGTTCCTTGTGGGAAGGGCAGAAAAACTTTTGCCAAAGCTTCTGTCAGAAAGAAATAATACAGAGCATGTGGTGGCTGTGGTTAATCCTCCTCGTGCTGGACTTCGTAAGACCAAATTATAGAATATTAATAAGACTGATAAAACATTACTATCTAACTGTCCATTCCGCTACCTTGTTATCATGCCTGCTTCATTCTCACTTTACTCCACCTATTCTTTCTTGCAAAATGTTTGCAGTCCAGGAGTAGTTACACTAACCAATTTGTGCAATTAATGACTATGTCTCTCTACCACTCTCCTTTTTCCTAGACCCCCATGTTGTTCGAGCACTCAGAAACTGTGAAAATGTCCGCACCTTGATATTTGTTACTTGCAAACCTGAGGGAGAGGCTGGAAGAAATTTAACAGAGTAAGAAAATAACTGACCCCCTGCCCCACTGAGTTTTTACTGAGTTTTTAAATATCCATTTATTTGCTTCATTACCTCTTTTTTTTCTTCTGGTTACAGATTGTGTTGTGCAAAGTCTTCGGAGCAGAAGATTCTCGGAGAGTCATTTGTCCCACAAGAAGCTGTGGCAGTGGACCTGTTTCCTCACACTACACACTGCGAGCTTGCCCTGCTCCTTACCCGGTGACATTGTGGTATACGATCAAAAATCAGTGATATACTATAAACTGGACATTCTGACAGCTATCAAAGCATTTCCAACATGTGACTAGAGTTCCCCAACCAGTAAGGAAGTGTGCTTGCATTGTTCTGATTTTCTAGAGCTCTTTTCAAAGATAAGAGACAATGAATGAATCACATTGTGTAACTGTTTGTTATGTTTCTCCTAATAAAGTATTGCAATCATTTTTCTACCATGTTGATGCCCCTTCCTCGTTCTCCATTATACACTGTCTGTGTTTATTACACCCACTTAATGTTTAGTTTTTTCCTTTTCTCTCTTCCAACATTAATGCATTTGATAGGTCTTGACCTCAGTAATATGCATGCCTTCCAACACTCCTGCTCTCAGTGTGTTAATCCCAATTTCAGGTTCCTGTTCCACTGTCCTGCTTTAGTTAGAACTCTAGAATTAAAGCAGGATGGAGGAACAGGACCATGTAATCAGGACTGTCCAACCGAGAGCAGGAGTGTTGGGAGGCATCCATGATCCAAGGCAGCACAATATGTGCGAATACATCATTACATGCGATCGTGCTGTGCATTGGGCACTAAGACCATGCAGTGAACAGTGCATGCTCCTGAAGGCTGGCCAGGAAGCCTGTAAGTATGTAAGCATGCCTTTTTCTGGGTTGTCCTGCTCATTATGGGTGTCGTTTTTTACATGGGTAGCATATAAACCAAAATCCATGGGTTCAATGGATAGGATGCAAAGTGCGAGTTATTTAGGCAGTGAATAGAACAAAATATAATGTTTCGGGCCAATGGCCTTTATCCTGTATCATAAAAGCTGTTGAACCTGTGGATTTTGCTATATATTCTACATATTGTGAGGTTGCGGGCCTCTACTACGAAGTACCTGGAGGTGCATTGTTTCCTATAACTTTTTCCTCAAGAGTGCCACACTATTTTAACTGCTAGTGACACTGGTCATGTCACTGGTGACACCCACCACCCAGTCCTGGTTCTAACCTCCCGGTTGTTGGGAGGCATGAATCTATACAGTTTTTGCACAAAATGAAAATACATGTTTTGCAGAATACTACAGTAGAAGCCTTTCTTATCAGCACTGAGTGATCTGCTTTTAATTCACAACCTTGCTGCAGACAGGTCTATTACAGACAAACTGATAGTGATATCCTTACTATATGTCTCCCAGGCTGTCCTCTTCTTCCAATGCAGGATGGTTTGTAGTTAGTGGCTGAGCTTTGTACACACAGTTGATAAGGAGTATTAATGAGACCAAAAACTATTGAATGCATTAACGCTGTATTGGTGCCTGGAGTGTCCCATTAATGAAACATTGTAGGCACCATAACCACTTCAACAGATTAGAGTGGTTATCATGCCTGGAGTCTGTGTGTGCTGACTCCTACATCACTGCTAAACAGTTTTGTCACTGTTTAGTAGATATTCTCTGTGACAAACTTACCCTGGACATTTGTCACGAACTTCTGGAGAAGTGTGGAAGCTGGCCTCCTGCCCACCGACTATGGGCCATATACATTGTGTCAAACTCACTATTTTCATTTGCAAGACATTTCCTTCTTAGTTTGCGGTATATTGTTTCCCGAACACAAATATATTTCCCCAGTTCGGCAGCTACAATCTAGCGAACATTGACCACCCCCCTGGCTCATTAACTACAAACTAACCATAAACTTAAGTGCTCTCCCTGTGTGGCCACCATTCGTATAATCGAACAACACGGGCTGGAGAAAACGGCGGCCATCTTGGTCGTCGAGTGTCTGGAACTATAAGTCAAACAATCGACCTTGCGAACACCTGTGATTTCATATGAACGCCTGCTTTCAGCAGAGCGCTGTTCGGTAGGATTGTTCGCACAAACTAGGCGAACAATTGCTACCTATGAGGCAGGGGAACCATTCGACAGTTTGTTTGTATGAAACTCCCGAAAGTGACCGAACGCTACCACTATTTCTTTGGCGCTAATTTGGGTAGACATCATGTTTGCAGTCAGTCAAAACTTTACCCTGATGTCGATTCGGCTGTGTTCGTGGGATCTAAGCACTATTTGGACAACTTGGGCGCTCAGATCCATGCTATCGGGGTATATAATATTTGTGGGAGTTCCTATATGTGTTATATGTATTTTTTATATTTTTTGTTTTTATACTTTGTAACTCTAGTGCCTGGGAGATAATTAGTTTAGGCAAAGTACACTATATTATCTCCCACACACAGACTCCTGGTCATGTTGTGGGAGTGGTTTACTATGTTACTGCTGGAGACCCCAGGCTGGGGGTCTGTGTATATTAGCTGGCCACTGGGCCATAATAAAGCAGTTCATTTGTACCCTTCATCGAGTCTAGGCTGATGTTTGGGGTAGGTTAGAGTTATAATTACTGCTTTACCTTTGGAACCTGGGAGTCTTCTACAGATATACTCAGTCAGAATATAGGGGATCCCTAAGATTCTCGGTCCGCAGCAGTTAGAAACCATTCTTCCAATGGCAAAATGGTAGAGGTTGAACTATGCTCTTCAACATGCGATACCAGAGATAGCAGGCAGTGTTGGCTTTTGAGTGTTAGCTGGGCGCTGTCATTCAATCACTGCCCCAAATGTGTTTAGCTCAACAAGCTACAGTGCTCTTGGTGTTTTGAGTGTCCCTTCAAAGCATCTCTGTCACCTTCTGGGGATCTTTGCATTCTTTGTCCTATGATATCTTTTCACTGCATTGGAATTTCAGTGAAAATCCAAAACACAAGGTATTCACTAAAGTGAGAATTGTTAGGAATCCAAAGTAAATTTCTAAATCAAGGCCAAAACAGCCAAACTGCAAAAATGATTCCAGTTCAGCTACTTTGGCCTTACATTAGTAATTTACTTTGAATTCTCCTTACTTTATTGAATAACCCTGTTGGTTTTTATGAGAGCCGCTTTAAGGGGTTATCATGTATCCTCCCAAGTGACTGACTTAGGAGAGACAGTCCATATTTTGGACCCCAATCCCTCTGTCCCTCTTTTCAATCCTAATCATCCTCTTTTTTTATGAGCTCTACAGCAATACTACTCACAGTAACACATCTTTAAAGCAGCAGGGAAAGGTGAGTTCTACTTACCTGTACCTGTCCCTTGCCGGCGGTGCAATCTTCCTCCGACGGGGCATCTTAAGCTCCGCTTTGTCTTATGTTTTTAGTTAGAAATAGATGGAAATTAAATTTAAAAAAAAAACAGAGTAGAGAAGAGGAAGCGATTGGAAAAAGCGAAGTACAGTATGACAGTGCTGCTTTAAACTACAATAAATTTGTTTAGGAATCAGTCTGTGTCAATAAGATGCATTGTTCTTGTTCTAAATTACCTTAAGTTGCATGAACTATTATTAGTAAATCACACAGCGGAATAAAGACGAAATATTTGAGTATGTGGAAAAACAAAGCGGTGACGTAATTCGGATGACATTTGAAGATAGGAAGGGCTAAATGGAAGTGTTTCCCTCTATTTGAAAACACCCTAAACTTGAGAATACTAATAACCGTATTTGATATACGCCAATGTTACCACATACATAAGGAAGAATTTCCATTAGGTTAGTGAGAATCGAGACTCACTGAGGGATTTTGACATGTGTATAGGACTCTTCCAAAATAAAGCAAAATGAATAAATAAAGTGGGTGCATAACGTAAGAAGAAATGTTGAGAGAGGAGATTATCTGCTGGAGGCACAGCTGAAAGACTATTAAAATAAATAGAGCGGCAGTAAGTGAAAATACTGGCAAGTAATGCAGCTCACACTACAGTCTTTAACAGAAATTAAATGTGATGGGTAGAAAACTCCTGTCTAATATATTTAGAAATGGATGAGGTGGAATAATGTCTTAGCAAAGCTGCAGCAAGGGCCATGCCACCATGAAAATTGGGGGACAATAAAGCCCTCTAGGGTGGATGCTGTAACTGATAACTATGGGAAGATTTACCTCATTCATGAAATGTAAACTAAGAGCACTACAAATACACAACCTTTTTTCTCAGCGGTAAGGGACTCTAATAATATAATTTATTGTGTATGTGAGAGGAGTGGGTTGTGCTGGATACAATTTTGCCAAATATTCCAATTTAGAATGTAAGGAGTGGCACCTCCTTAAATGTCATCTTAGTGATAAAGAGGCCCTAAATGGGTGTTTAACTGCTATATTTACAGAGTGGACATATGTGTTTTAGCAACTCAGAATTGGATTAAATGACCTAGATTAAATTAGCATGTCCGCTAAAGCCTGATCACATCGGACTCTCTAAGAATGATACTGTATAGAGATGGATAGTCCTCTACCCTGGTTAACTTAGCTACTGTAGAGGGGGCTTTATCAAGAGAGAGCCTGACAGTGGAAACTCGAATATTATAATTTTGTGAATGCCTATAGTAGGCTGATAACTGATTGAGTATTGTTTGAAAGGGCATGCCGGAGAAGTAATTCTTCTTCCCTGTGTCACTTTTCATACAATATCTTTTCACGGCCAGAAAGAAGAGGCTCTGGTTTGGGAAGTACAAGCTGTCACACTCGTATCAGACAAGCGCCAGAAATCCCATTGTTTTATCTGTTTGTTAGCTGATTGACTCCGCCCCGCTGGATTGTAGTTATGAATGACATCACACAAGCTGTGCATACCATCTAGCCGTGCTAGGAATAGAACGCGTAGGCACCCCAAGATATGAACATCTCTAGCGGCGTGTTTTTTTGGATTGAGCAGAGCCCATTGGTCCACACTGTTAAATAGACGGATTAAATGTGGGGTTGGCTCTGGGGAATGTAGGCGGCATTGTGATCCCCTTATAAACCTGCAAATTTATAAATGGCGCATTTACCCCTGACAAAGGTGCTATGTAGCACTGAAACGCACATCGGGCAGTTTTCTGTTTTTTGTTTGTTTTATTTTATCACTTGTTGCACGTTGGTTTCACTTGGTGTATGATGCCAGTCTGTGTTGTGATTTAGTGTGAAGTGGGGAGCGGAGTCAGTCGGAGGTATTGGTAGGTTGTCTTATACTTTGAAGGCAATTGAGATATTAGAGTTTACTGTAGTGTGGCAGACATTTCATACCATAATGGCTGTATCCTGAAGCCATCTAATTAGAAAGCATACTCTGCCTGTGATAGTAAGGAGGATCTCTAAACAGAGAGGCAGACCATGCTTGAATGTGTATAGTATGTAAATAGGATTGCTTTTTGAGACATGACCTTTTAAGTTCTCTTTTCTTTTAATACTTTTATTCAGAAATGATGATGATGGCAGGAACAGCATGCAGATAAATCTATTAGTAAATGACCAATTAGAATACCTATGCAGATTATTAAACCAGGTATCCTGAATGTCTCCTCTCAGCAGTAAGGAAAATACAATGAATCAGTATTCTATTTGGCATGTAGTGAATAATGCTTGTTTTAGACTCTGGTAATGATGTTACTTTCCATCTGCCTGTAGCGAATCACCTACAATTTATAGTTACTCTATTTTTGGTTTCCTTTTTGAGACATTGTATTTATATGGATAGTACTTACTGTGTAGTCTGTTCATTAATAGGAGAGAGGATCACATTTGGTTATTTCTTATGAGAAAAGTCCCATAGAGGACTAAAACATTGACACATTGTCTGGTGTATAATTGCACAATAAAACTTCAAGATTTATTTACAAAGTCCTGTGAGTGCACCTTCCTTGATAGATAAATAGATAGATAGATAGATAGATAGATAGATAGATTTATATATACTAGGAGAGTACATGCCCAGGATAGTACTGGTGCAATCCTCACTGACTAGCCACTACAGCTTTTCCTTAGACTGACGAGTGGTATTATTAGTAAGTCACCTAAAATGTCTCTGAACCCATGTAAGTTGGGTCCCCTTTTTGTCCATTTGAAACGCTGGGAGACGTGATATAGTGATATGAACTGCAAAGCGCTGGCATTATACCCAGACCAACACATAATAAAAGCAAAATAATACATAACATAATAAGGCACAGAAAACATAACAATAAAAACACAGACTCAGATGTGTGCTGAAAAGGCCGTGATCTTTTATTTAGTTTACAAATTATTACAAACGTAACTTAATTACTTTTAAACACGTAATTGGTAACCAAACATCTCTGGTCTTTAAACCGCCAGAGATTTAACACATGAATCACCAGAGTTCCGCCCTATTAGTCAGAACTTAAAAAAAAAATAATAATGAAACTCAGCTAGTCCAACCCCCCTTTAAATTAGGCAGGTGACCTCAACCCCCACACGCTGCAGCATGTAACTAATGCTGCAGCCCACCCCACCAGACCACGGCCTTATAAATCATGCACTGTAAATCATTATTAAAAATATCCAAACCAACATCAGATAAATGAATACTATCCCTAATAAACAAACCTTCGCACTGCCCCTCAACGTCGACATGGCAAGAAGAAAAACCACCAACTGATGGCATTAACTTCTCCATGGCTTTCTTAAGCTTGCACCGAACTCTCTCGAAAGCTTTTAGCTTAGCATTGTGCAACCATATTAACCTTTGGACTATCTTAGACCAAGTAATTAACGCGTCCTCCTTAAGTTGATGAAACAACACAACTGACTCGACTCTGCCTACATCATTCCCACCATAATGAAAAATAATAACATGTGGAAAGGAATTTGGCCAAAACAGCGTTGCAAACATCATCCCTTAATAAACCCCTTACACCAACCCAATAAATTAAAGCAGTCTCATTATCAAAACTCAAGTTCTCGCCGTAGGACCCCTCCACAGCTCTTCTATGTGCCCAGTGGATGAATAAATGGCCTACTATCCATATAATAACAGGTTTCGTAAACAAAAAAGTCAAGTCGACATAATAGAAAGCATTAAGGTCTAACATAAATTTTAAATCTGTTCAAGGACCATCGACCCACTTTCTTCAACTCATTCAACAAACCATGTGATACAACCTCTCTTGCAGCATCTATACTAAACGAATGAGATGTAATCCTTTTATCATCAATACCCAACCATTTACATGATAATTGAAGAACTTTTCCAAATTGAAATTTAGAAAGAGGGACCCCTGACCAGTGTATTAAAAGACAACCTTGAACCCTGGGACAAATACTTAAATAAACCCTGACTACCTTAACTGAGCATAACAAATGCTCTATAGCTCCTAACTGAACCCATTGACCTTTCCCTTGTTGGTCAGTTTTTAATCTTCTTAATAAAAATTTTAAAATTCCATCCTGTAAATTGGATACCAGAATGGCAAGACTTGTTAGTTGAAGCTAATTCACTGATTCTAAAGGCTCCAGAAAACACTAAAATTAAAGCAGGGGTAAAAAGCTGGGTCTCAAATGTATCTCTACAAGACCACCCAGGCCACCATAAATTATTTTTAAAAGTGACGGCCTAAACTGCTTTCGGGCAGACTGTGTCGGGTCCTCGGTTAGTGACCAACATCCTTCATACCCCATTTCAAATTCTTATGCACCGATAATTTCTGACTAATTATTTCATCATAATTGTACCAAGACAATCCACCAACATTTTTGAAAGACTCTAATATAGATTTTAGATGATGAAAATGACCACTAGCTTTATCTGCATGACGCTCACAGTAAACACTAGCAAAAATACAAAAAGCCTGAATCCAATTATTAAAGGACTGGGGTACCGGTCGTTTCCTGTCTTCATCTCTTTCTTGCTTTATCAAAAATTCCTTAGAGGCTGGCAACAAAGAAAGAATATCAATATATTTGTCATTCCATTTTTTTTCTTTATGCAATTTGTTAAATGAAAACCATGCCAAAGCTTCCTTTAAACAAGACTCAGGCGTACTGTTCTTGTCAGGTCGATTAACCAAATTAACCGACGCATGTGAATTTGACAAATTCAAACCATCTTGCAGCCAAGCCATAGCTGGACTACCAGCTTTACCCTGAACAGCCTGAAAGAAAACCCCCAGGGCCTCTCTCAGCTTAGCTTCAAGAGAAACCCCAGCGCAGGAATCACCAGTCGAATTGTCTATTCCCTCCCAAGGTGCAGTATACGAGGTGCCAGCTTGTTCACCGACTTCAATAACTTGCCCAATTTCGGCGACCTGACAGGAATTCTTCTTCCTTTTTCCTTTAACGTTAGATTTTTTGTTCCCTCTGGTGGATGATGGGGAATAAATTACTCTTGATTTACAAATTCTCTTCTTGTTACCCTGAAGTAAACTTCTGTCACTCAAACTTAAAGACATTTGATGCTCCTTACCCTTTAGCAGCTTCCTCCTCCTCAGGCTCTATAATATCTACGAATGAATCCTGTGGGCATGAATCCATTTGAGAGGAAGGGGCAGTCAACAGACACTGCATGAGCCATTCAGCACGTCCACTGCTGAATGCCCTCCCCTTAACGTCCTCAATCAAATGCTCCGTAGTTAACCTCTCAATAAAATACACTGAAAATTGCTATGAGGGAAATAAAAAGAAAAACAGCTCTACAATTAAACTTTTCTTCTTTCTTCTGGCGCCAAATATCACCTCAGGGCGCCTTATATATATTGCGGTTTTCCCCGCTCTACAGTGCCCTCGTGGACAAGTGCTCCAATCAGAGCACTCTCCGCATGGACTCCTGCATAGACCTTCATGAGGGCATCGCAACAACCGTTACTGATGCCCTCTCGACTGATAGCGATGCGTGCCACACCTTGAATAACCCAGCGAAGCACATGTGTACCTAGATAATTGACTATGTACATTCTGTAACAGTCTAATGCTGGACATAGTAGTGGGGTCAATTTTAGGTCACATAAGACAGGTAGTTTAGGTAGAGGCAGGTATGGGTAGAAATCAAATAATGTAATTGACTAGCATTTTCTAAGCGCACACAGCACTATAGTCATATATAGGGCAGCATTTTTGGTGGGCTAAACCTCTTTCCTCATCTTAAATGGACAAGCATCCCACACTCCCAATTATCTGCCATAGGCTTTAAAGGACCACTATAGTGCCAGGAAAACATACTCGCTTTCCTGGCACTATAGTGCCCTGAGGGTGCCTCCACCCTCAGGGTCCCCCTCCTGCCGGGCTCTGGGGGTGGAAGGGGTTAAACTTACCTCTTTCTCCAGCGCCAGGCAGGGAGCTCTCCTCCTCCTCTCCGCCTCCTCTCCTCCTTCTCGGCTGAATGCACATGCGCGGCAAGAGCCGCGCGCGCATTCAGCCAGTCTCATAGGGAAGCATTCACAATGCTTTCCTTTGGACGCTGGCGTCTTCTCACTGTGATTTTTCACAGTGAGAAGCGCGGAAGCGCCTCTAGCGGCTGTCAACGAGACAGCCACTAGAGGCTGGATTAACCCTAATATAAACATAGCAGTTTCTCTGAAACTGCTATGTTTATAGAAAAAAGGGATAATCCTAGCTGGACCAGGCACCCAGACCACTTCATTAAGCTGAAGTGGTCTGGGTGCCTATAGTGGTCTTTTAAGCCAATGGATAAGGTTGCCTCAAATTTTACGGCAATGGTAACAATCTGGCTCTCAGGGCTGATTGTATTTGTTTAAGCTTGGTTTTAAATTTATTTTAAGGTTTACTCAATTTTAATAGGAATAGTTATATGCAATGCCTCTCGAACTTTTTGAATATAAGCCAAGGTCATTATATCCATTTACAGTCTCTTTGTGTTTTATTGTGTAAGTCTTTATTTTATGTTATTGCTATAATACCTTCTATATTGTCCATGCAATGGGCACACATTGACTTACACAAACACACAAATTAAGATACATAAATGTACACATTACACACAAATGTTTTTTATTTATTTTTTTACCTGCTGCCTAAGAAGGGAGGAAAAGACTCCTGATCCCAATGTCTAGCGTTGAGAAAGCAGGAGAAATGTGGAGTGAGCCTTTCCTTCTCCCTCGACATACCAAGTGTACTGGCCTGCCACCCTCCCAGCAGGCTATTAGATTAGTAGTCTTTAAAAAAAAAAAAAAATTTGGTAAGTGTAAATGTATCATATTTGTTACTGAAGATTTTGTATAGTTTTTTTTTTTTTTACTGATGAATGTGTAGTTTATTTTTTTTTTTTACCGATGAGTGTGTAGTTTATTTATTTACTGATGAGTGTGTAATTTATTATTTTTCTTTACTGTTGAGTGTGTAATTTATTATTATTTTTCTTTACTGTTGAGTGTGTAATTTATTATTATTTTTCTTTACTGTTGTGTGTGTAATTTATTATTATTTTTCTTTACTGTTGTGTGTGTAATTTATTCTCTAATGATACAGAAAAGAAAAGATTGAATGGTGAATTACAAACTAGGATAGGTGCAGGACAGGAGGCTCTAGGACCATGGGAGCACCACTGCCTTAATCTGCAAGACGCAGGCGCCTATCCTGTCATTACAGAGAAGGAGCTGGACAGTGCTGCTTTTTACTAGTAAAGGGGGCTGTCAGAGGGTCAGCTGCCCCCATGGCATCCCCACGCACTGTGACAATAGTGGCCCTTTCTATGGCACTGGGGCTTTTCTTCGTCTTTATGGGAACCATTAAACTGACTCCCAGACTGAGCAAGGATGCATACAGCGAGATGGTGAGAGAGGGGAGGAGGAGGAGGGCTGATGGGGACAGAGTCTGGGGAACTGAGGGTAAAGGATGCTTTAAAAGAGATGGTCAGGTGGAGAACAAAGGGAGAGGGAAAACATAGCAACATGTGTTTTGAATTGCATGCTATATATGTGTGTGCGTGTGCGTGTGTGTGTGTGCATGCATGCATGTGTGTATATATATATATAATATATACAATAATGTATTTATGTGTTTTTAGTTTTCAGTCTACCCCTCCATGCCCCCCAGGTCGCGCACTTACCTCTATATGTGCACTATTTATAGGCTTGTCTTGTATTTCCAATCTGATTTGTTTTACACCCATTCCAGAAAAAATCGGTACCCTGTGTGCAATAGGAATCCCCTCTGCAGCATCTTTACAGGAGATCTCATTTTACATAAACCATTTCAATGGGGCGGATGTCTTTATTATAAGGGTGATCTAGCTCTCAGTGTGGCCTTATTAGCTACAGCAAGACTAATCCCAGGCGTTCTATTAACTGTTTACTGCCCAGGAGACCAACATTAACAGTTTGCTTGTTGCTTAGATAGATCATTTTTGTACTTCCCTTTTCCACTGTAGAATGTATTTATGTATTTACATTTTGGAACCTCTGCAATTTGCTTTGTAGATGTGCTTGTCTTCATCCCTAACTGTCACTGCTTCCATCATCTGCACCCCCTCCCCACCCCCATCTCTTTGTGCATGTGTCCCATTTAGTCTCCTTATTAAGATAGGGGGAGGGATAGAAAGCTGTACCCCTTGCACTGCAAAATATTGATGCAATAGTATGCAATCAGAACAGAGACAAATACAACACTCTATAATGAAATATACAGCACAGGAATACATGAATATTCTAAATGATTTTTTATGTTTATTTGGGCTTGTTCTTTTAGAAAAATATAAATATGTACTGCATGTCATTTATTGAGGTGTTTGCACCAACATCATTGCCAAATGATGGCAGAAAGAATAGAAATTGTGATTCATGTTTTAAACTGATATTTCCAGGAAAAAATGCAGATATATTAATTTGTGTACTGTTATTATTCTGTTAAAATTACTAGAATAGCTGATTATTCTACTGTAGGATAATGTTTTTATTTTACTGTACATGCAGATATGATAACACAAAAAATATTAAATAAAGGAAATAGTGCGTGTAGAAAAGCTGCTCTCTATATATAATTGGGTAAGGAACCTCAAAGTGGCATTCCTTGTCTACATTTACATCTCTCAGCTGCTTATTAGCTTTAACCCTTTGTGGCCCACTGGCAATTCATATCATCATTACAATCTGATTGTTAAAGACCCTGTATTGGTATATATTGTCATACATGTTTATCAGCAGGGCCGTTCTTTTCGGGTGACACAAACTGCAGCTGGAGACGGTCTTAAAGGAACGCTAAAATCACTCAACCACTTCATCCCAATTTTCTGATTACAGTGGTCCTGTCATTTTAATCCTGCAATGTAAAACATGGCAGTTCTTTTACATTCTGCGCTCACTTCCATCACTGGGCGGCAGCAATGACTACAGTACACATCAGCCCCAATATACAGTAAAAACCAAAAAAAAAAAAAAGTTACCTGCGCTTTCTCCTTAATCCCTATGTATTTTTAAACTTGTTTTTCTTTGGTTTTTACTATCTTTCTGCATTTGTATCCATTTTTTGGTATCATTAAGCTTTGTTACAATGCAGCCTCCCATCCCATGTGTTCCCTATTAAGGGTTAATAATACATAGGGGTGTATATAAAAAAAATACCCTTTTCTGTCTCATGAGAGATCTTTGCCAGAAGCTCAGGGAGGCAAGGTGAATGGTTAGAGTTAGGACCCACCTGGGGGGGGGGTCTGCCTTGACGTTGGCAGGTGGGCTTATCCTCTTATGGCCATTGGAGGTAACTAAAAAAACACCATTTGTTTAAAAATACATAGGGATTAAGGAGATAGCGCAGGTAACTTGTTTTTGTTTAGTTTTTTTACATTGTAGAGTTAAATCAACCTCTACTGTCTGATTTCTTGACAGCCACTAGAGGCATGTCCGTTGCAGTGACCGATTAAACTTGGTCAGGTGATGCGAAAGCTCATTGGAAAGCATTGAATTCAATGGTTTCCTGTGTGAAGCATTTGGATGCGCACTCAGCCTTCGCCACACATGGACATTAGTTTACAATAGTGCTCTGTGGGGAGTATTGGATTGGCCATTGGCTCAAGAGCTGGCTGATGTCACAGGAGATGAACAGCTTGAGTAAAGGTAAGTAAAAAATATATGTATATATATTTTTTAGATTTTTTGGAAACATAGAAGGGGGAGACATAAAACAAACTTGCAAATAGGGCATTTTAGAAATATGTATTTGCATTCCTAATGCCATAGTGTATATGTGTGTCAAATACATATACACACAAACACACACACAGATACACACTGGCACAGAGATACACACACACACTGGCACATATAAACACAGATATACACACCTTGACACACACTGGCACATATAAACACAGATACACACACTTTGAAACATAGATACACACACCTTGACACACAGATACATATACACACACAGACAGTTACACACTGTGTGTCAAGGTGTGTGTATCTATGTGCCAGTGTGTGTATGTATCTGTGTGTCAAATATACACATAGACACACCTTGACATACAAAAAAGGCACAATTTTCTTTTTTCCGGGAGGGGGCTCCACAACATTGATACACAATGTCAAAGAGTTCCACAGGAAAAAATAATTGGGAACCCCTGATATAGATATAAATAACATGTATTATGTTTAAAGAAACACTATAAACACCCAGACCACTTAATGGGACTCTTCAGTGCCATGAAAACAAACCGTTTTCCTGGCACTGCAGTTCCCCTTTCCCTATGCAGGTCCCCTCTCCCTAAAACCCCTTCAGTGACTTACCTGTATCCAGCGCCGATTACCTCGGCGCTGGTTCAGGGTCCGCCCATGCTCCTCTCCTACGCTCATTATACCTCCCCATAGGAAAGCATTGAAAAATGCTTTCAATGCTTTCCTATGAGGATTTCAGCAACGCTGGAGGTCCTCACATAGCGTGAGGACGTCCAGCGATGCTATAGGAATGTGTGCTATACACACGGAAGTGCCCTCTAGTGGCTCTCTAGTAGACATACACTAGAGTAGGAGTCAACCTTGCAAGGTAAATATTGCAGTTTATGAAAACTGCAATAATTAGACTTGCACGGTTAAGGGTAGTGGGAGTTGGCACCCAGACCACTCCATTGGGCAGTAGTGGTCTGGGTGCCTGGAGTGTCCCTTTAAGCTTATTGAAGTGGTCTGGGTGCAATGTCCCATGTTCCTTAACCCAGGTAAGCTAATTATTGCAGTTACTACATGATATTCACTAGAGGGACTTCCAGGCCATTAGATGCCTAGCTGATGCTGGAAGTCCTCACACTATGCATGAGGAAGTCCAGCGTAACCCAAACCCCATAGGAAAGCATTATACAATGATTTCCTATAGGGGTCACTAATGTGATCGTGGCCGTTGCCGTGCATGCGCATTAGGTTTCCCCTGCTGGCTGTCATCGGCAGGAAATGAGCGAAGGAGGACATGAGCCAGCGCCAAGGGGCATCGGTGCTGGACTGGGATAAGTTACAGAAGGAGTAATCCCTTCTGCACCATGGGGAGAGGCTATAGTGCAAGGGAAACACTATAATTTCCTTTTAAGTAATGACATAGAGCGCCTCTAAAAGCACCATAAACAACCCAAAAAAAAGAGTGATTAATCTATGTCTATGAACCCAAAGGTGTTACTACTTTACCTTAGTAAAAACTTCAGCTTCATATAAATTGATATTACATGTTTTGTTTTGAAAATGTGGTTGTGGACACACACACACACACACTCTCTCTCTCGTCCTTCTCACATGTTGAACTGTATTTTTATCTTTTGTTTTAGAAGCGGGCATATAAAAGTTATGTGAAAGCTCTCCCAGCACTGAAGAAGCTTGGCATTACTTCTCTTTTCCTTCGCAAGACGATCGGTTCACTTGAGCTAGCCTGTGGGATTGTCCTAACATTGGTTCCTGGGAAGCCTAGGGATGTTGCCAACTTCATCCTCTTGATTCTAGTTCTCATTGTTCTGTTTTTCCACCAGTTGGTTGGAGATCCTTTAAAACGTTATGCCCATGCACTTGTCTTTGGCATTCTTCTTACCTGTCGCCTCCTTGTATCCCGGCAACCAGAAGAAGAACCATATGAAAAGAAAGTAACACGAGGAGGCATTGGGGCAAACTCACGGGAACCCAACAAAATGAAGGTGTCCTAAACCCCAAATTATTTTTTTCTCTTTTGGATGCTTTTGGAGTCCCTTACAGCTGCTCTATGAGCCTTAAGACAACACAATCTACCCTGAAATACAATACATCCAATAAATCTACAAGGTTATTCACTAAAGTGAGAATCCAAAGTTAAGGTCAAAATAACCAAGCAGGAAACATTGTCTAAGTCACCCGTGCTTTCAGTTCATCTTCTCTGGTCTTAAATTTGAAATTGATTTTGAATTCTTACTTTAGTGAATAATCCTATTAGTCTTACCATGTGTAATAGGAGTTTTTGACATTCAGGGAACTCATATCAATTTCTGTTGTCGACATGGCAGACATATCTGCATTCTTATAAGAGGCTTTACATTTTCAAACATTTCAGGACAGTCAAAAAGGAGCTTGAAAGGGAAGTGGCCGAACATTTGGGGATCAGACTTAAGTAATAAAATTATTTTAATTCGGGGTAAACCCCAAACATATGGAGATCTCTCTCATGTCAAAATTACTGGTGCAGTGTGTGTTTTTTGTGCGTCGCAGAGCTGGATTAAGGTTGCCTAGGGCCCTAGGCAGGGTGGCAGATTTGTACACTCCCTCCTAGAGTTCAGTTTCTGTGAGTGGTGGGTATCTGTTAACTGAGTGATGTGTGTGCAGTAGGCTGAAAGTTGATTGGGGGGCTGAGTGTGTTTGTGTGTGTTGGTCGAGTGGTGTGTATGTGGAGGTGAATTTTGTGTGTGTGTTGGCGAGTCTGAGTGTTTTGTGTGCATATGTCTTGCCCTGCCCCTTGCTTACGTTCCCTGGTGGTACAGTGGATGGTGAGATGGATTTCTGGTGGTCCATCGTCTGTACCAATATCAGTACGAGTGCCCTCGGAGTGCCCTCAGTCAATGACCTATAGCGCCGGCTTTGGCATTCTGAGTCATCGAGAAGTGCCTGGGGGACAGCTAAAGTGCTCTGTTTTTGATATTGGTCCAAACCTCAACCCTTACTCGGTGAGGGAGTACAGTGTGCTGCAGGCAAATCTTTTGATCTCCCTGGTGGCTCGAGGAGGGCCTGCTCAGAGTTGAAGTTCCAGGCACCGCTGCCTCTTTTATCGCCTACTTGCTCGTCCAACTATGGCGTGTCACTGAAATGGTGCTTCTTCTGCTGAAAATTAATGCAGTTGTTACATAAAATAATATCACATATTGGCAAATGGGTGAATCATAAATATTAACATGGTGTTTTGTGTTTTTCTCATTAACAAAGATACATTAACAAAATCAATTTACAGTTTATGACTGTATATTCTAAAAAGATCACTGACAATCTTCACTCTTTGTGCTCCCACCAAAATGTCGCTCATAGCCAAAACCATAAAGGGAATTTCAGGATTTGACAGCTATATGTTCAGTATAACAAAACAGGATAAAATAAATCATAAATATGAACATTCAAGTCTATTTTTAATGGCTATTTGAATAAATATGCAATACTTATTATTTACAAGGCACTGGGACAATTCCTGTTGACATATAGTCCCTGGCTTCACCTCATGTCAAAAAGATTCCCTTAATAAAAATCTTTCATATCATATCATGATAGTCACAATGTCCCCTTTTGAAGTACTTTGCAACTTCCCAGACGTTTCCATGTTTAGTGTGCTGAGACTGACTGACTGATGAGCTTCCCTCAAAGTGAGTACTGCACATAGCCCTTTAAATCACAATGGGTGAACGATCACGTTCTTATTTTTGCTTCTTATTTTCAAAAGCTCAAAGGCTCTAAATTTTTTATGAGTAGTGATACCATAAAAGGTCTCAGATCCATGACTAATGTACTCTACACATTAAAATGTCGTATTACTAATGTAATAATACATTTTTGACTTATGTGTAATTTCCTAATTGATGTACCTTTCTGTTGATATTGTTAATTGCACTCTTACTGTTTTCATTGTCTTTGCAAAATAAAATAAAAAATAAGGACGTCATGTGGACTTTTCACTCCCATCACTTTCAGATAGACTTCTCCTGGCTGAAAATCATGGTAGTTACAGTTAAAGGCATATTTAAGGCAGGTATTTCTGATCTAGCCCAGCCAAATAAAACAAAACTTGAAACCTTTAAAGGGACACTAGAGTCACAGTTTATTGTAGTGGTTTTAGTATCATAGCCTGTTCCCTGCATGCTTTTCAATGTAAACGCATCCTTTTGTTTGATAAAAAGGGAGTTTTTACTTTGCTGCCTAGTACACCTCTAAGTGCACTCACTCAGATGACCACTAGAGGTGCTTCCATTGTCAGCGCTGCACGCTCTGCATGGAGGTGCTGATCTTCCCTATAGAAATGCATTGCTTTAATGCATCTCTACGAGGGGATGCTGAATGGCCCAGCGAAGCGTTTTACCATGCATACACAATAGCCTGACAATGCTTTCCTATGGGAAAGCATGAATTGGCTGAGATCATCAAGACTGATGCTCTCAGCCATGGAGGTGGGCCAGACAGGGCTATCTGGGGGAAAGGGGACCAGACAGGGCAGCGTGGGGGAAAAGATAAAAAAATATATATTTTCAGCACAATCTAAAGGGAGCCATGGAACTAAACAGCCACACCAGCACTATAGTGTTCCTTTAATGTGTAATTGTAATATTATGTGACACTAATAAAAGCCACAAATAAATGTATACATAGGCACAAATAATAAAAGTACCAGAAAAATGCATAAGAAGTGAATACAAGTTTTATATTATTATTATTATATTTATATAGCGCCAACAAATTCTGATAGCACTACAATGGGTGGACTAAGAAACATGTAACTGTAACCAGACAAGTTTGACGCATTGAGGGCTCTGCTCAATAAGCTTACATGCTAGAGGAAGTGGGGTAAAGTTACACAAAAGGTAAGGGAAGGATTAGGGAAGTAGATTGGTAGAATAGTATTCAATGAAGACTTAGTGTGGGGGGCTTTGGAACCATTAACAGTTTAATTGATATGCTTTTTGTGAAAAAGTGAATTTTGAATGATTTTTTTGAAGGAATGGGTGAGCGTCTAGCGGAGAAGGAAAGGGAGTTCCACAGGAACAGTGCAGTCATAGAGAAATCTTGAATGCGAGTATCAGAGGTGGGAGTATGGACAGAAGATAGACGTAAGTCTTTAGCAGATCGTAAGGGCCTAGATGGGACATACTTGTGTATTAGTGAGGACAGATAGGTGGGAAAACTCTGTGTTCACTGTTTTCTGCACTGTTTATCTCTGACAGCCATGTTGATGTTTGTGTGGTTGTCTATTTATTTATAATGTTGACTCCTTATATGTCTGTCAAATCTTAATATTCCTTGGTGGTATTAGCTCTGACAATAATCACTTAAAGTCCTTTTTTTATCCCTGTGTCAGCTCTTGTCCTAATTTCAGAAGATTATTTCTAAATTCCTCTCCACTTCTTGAATTTTCATATTTCTCCATCAATTTAAATGTGTCCTAATTTTAGTGTTTTGTTTTTTTGTTTAAATTTTTTATTTTAGCCTTGCTTTAATAAACGTACAGACAGGTGAAGCCAAGTCAGCAAATTCACCAAAATATTACAGAAATAGGAACAGCACATTTTATAAATTTTAAATACACCAAAATAAAAACAGTAAGTTGGAGCCCGTCAACTTATGTATCGTGTGTAACCGTGGTCAATAAGGACTTTCACACGTGACACTAAGATAAACGCAAGTCGACTATTCCAGTCGCCTAAATACTGGTCGGCTGCAACTAGGGAGATACACAATGATGGAAGTCGTCTTGTAGGAAAGTGAAACATAATAATGGAGAAGGCTGTCATCTGTCAGCAAAATGTTGGGTTGTGGAGTAATCTAATTTAACATCAGCTCGGAGCCAGAAATCGAAAACAACAGGTTTATAAAATAAAAATAAAACAATATATAAAACAAAGGGTAAAATGATAAAAACAGTGTGCACTCACAACAAGCATGCAAATTCAATGAAAGAGAGCAGCATCACTCTTCAGGGTGGAAGTGTTATTGTTTTAATCATTAATTGCTGCTTTATAGTAATCTCACTTTGACTTTCACTGTTGACTGTTAGATGGGCACAAACATCATTTACACCTTTGTTTCTCTCTATTGCCTTGTCACTGTAGGAATGATCAGTGTTGGTTAATTTACATGGTACTCCAGAGTCTAGACTAACTGCCTTTTGTACGTTTTATTTCCATCCGGGTGTTTATTAAAGGAAGCATAGACAATTATAGCAGTGCAAGATGGGGTGATAGTCCATGTTACTGTAGCAGACAGACCATCCAGAAAGCTTCATTTACTCTCCTTCCATGTTCTTGCTCCTAGAAATCCCAGGTCATTGTAGGGCAGAACAGAGGAGAAAAAATAAATTAGGAAAGATTTCAGGAAAGTAGAAAGCACAGAAGGGCAGCTAATGTATCTAAACAGAAAGAAGAGGGACATTACTGTCTATTAAAACGCACAAGAAAAATGTATTTATTGGCAAGCACAACATGTTTCTTAATGGAATAATAATGCATGAAACAAACCTGAGAGATGGAATTTAATGTCAAAACACTTAAGTCCCATATGTAGCATTGAGCAGGCAAAGTGTAGATCAGGGGTGCCCAAAAGGTAGGTCCGCAGATGTTTTAAAACTACAGCTTCCATGATTCTTTGTCATTCTAAAGGCATGCAAAGCATCATGGGAGTTGTAGTTCTGCAACATCTGGGGATCTACCTTTGTGGCAACCCTTGGTGTAGATGCCTAATTACCTACTTATATGAACACCTTACCTTATTTCTTCAGCTGTATACCTCTAAACCAATTATTACCCCTCAGCAGTGCTGTCCAACATCTTTGCTAAAGGGAACTTTTGTTGGAGCAAAAAATGCTTCTACAATTGTTGATATGCATGACTGTCACGACACTCCTTAGTTAATATGCCCTCGTGCAGTACTCACACTCACCACTGTTTCTGTTTGGCACTGTTTCTCATTTCTTTTCGTTAAAGGGACACTGTAGTCACCTGAACAACTTTAGCTTAATGAAGCAGTTTTGGTGTATAGAACATGCCCCTGCAGCCTCACTGCTCAATCCTCTGCCATTTAGGAGTTAAATCCCTTTGTTTCTGAACCCTAGTCACACCTCCCTGCATGTGACTTGCACAGCCTTCCATAAACACTTCCTGTAAAGAGTGCCCTATTTAGGCTTTCTTTATTGCAAGTTCTGTTTAATTAAGATTTTCTTACCCCCTGCTATGTTAATAGCTTGCTAGACCCTGCAAGAGCCTCCTGTATGTGATTAAAGTTCAGTTTAGAGATTGAGATACAATTATTTAAGGTAAATTACATCTGTTTGAAAGTGAAACCAGTTTTTTTTTTCATGCAGGCTCTGTCAATCATAGCCAGGGGAGGTGTGGCTAGGGCTGCATAAACAGAAACAAAGTGATTTAACTCCTAAATGACAGTGAATTGAGCAGTGAAATTACAGGGGAATGATCTATACACTAAAACTGCTTTATTTAGCTAAAGTAATTTAGGTGACTATAGTGTTCCTTTAAGCACTACACCTGGCCCTTGTTTAGCACCTATATATTTTGGTTTCTCCCCTCACTCCCTGTCAGATCATTATCCTTTATCTTGTGTCTGCTGGTTCCTGTTCCCCGTGATTCTGACTCCTTACTCCTGTGTCTTGTATCCTGTGTATCCTGATCCTGTGTTCCTGTTCCGATGTCCTTATGGTCCTGCGTTCTCGTCTCTGCCTGGTCCTGTGTCCTGTGCCTCCCGTTCCAGTGTTCGCTTGCAGTGTTCCTGCCTATACTTAATTTCCAGTGATTCTGACCTTGCTGCCTTATTTACGTGTGACCTGCTTTGGGCTTTGCTCCTTGGTGTTTTTTATTTAATGTTTGGTGGTTTAGGATCCATGCCTCACTTATTCTGTGGTGGCTGCACGATCCTGCCTAAGGACTTTACTTTTGCCTAAGGACTATCAATTGTACTTTGTATCTGTGTCCCACCTATATTCTGTGGTGGCTGCACGATCCTGCCTTAACTATTTACAGTTATAGGCAAGTCTAACCCCGTTCTTCAAATTACAAGCCCTGGTAGGACAATTTCCCTGCTGCAAGAGGAAATACAAACTGCCACACTTGTACCTGAACAAAACACTGAAGACTCTCCTAATCAGCAGCATAACCTTCAGCTAATATTAAAGGAAGAGGTGTCTTCAGTTCAGTGTTTTTCTATGCCACTTAATGAACTACCTCAAGCTGAGCACATTAACGAAGAGAATGATCTAAGTGGCCAGGTATCTCTATCTGTTATAGAATTATATCAGTTTGAGAGAGAGTCGTCCCTCATTCGGCTGGCTTCATGCTCCGAGAGATTGGGGGAGCCGTCCCTTGATGCATTTCTGCGGTCTGAGGAGGAGGGTTCGCAGAGTGCTCCTGATCCTGTACTCATTAATCTAGGGGATTCTTCTCAATTGATTCCAGTGGCACCTACCCAAGCTGACTCTGAGACTGTTCTCCCTTCTACAAGAGTTGCACCGCGGCCTTTATTCCGAGGAACTAACAAGCCTGAAACCAAGTCAGGCCCAGGACCTCTGAGTGATGCTCCTGTTTCTAGCGATAGCCCCAGGTCTAGTAGGATGACACGTTTGTCAATCACTGGTAATGAGAGTTCCTTATCGTATGTATCCTTGATTTCTGTTTACGTGTCTACCCTCCTGGTGTATCATGATTCTCTATGGTCCTTATTTTTCTATGCTCCTACTCTGCCTAGTTGGTTTCTTCCTTGGGACTTTCCATTTGTCATTCCTCCTAAGCCTACTCCTTGTTTTCCTCACTTGGTTGGGTGACCCGGGTTCTCTTCTGTCACCTGTAGGGGGTCTTGGAGGTTTGGAGCGCCAGGAGTCGCTCCTTAAGGGGGGGGGAGTACTGTTATGACACTCCTTAGTTAATATGCCCTCGTGCAGTACTCACACTCACCACTGTTTCTGTTTGGCACTGTTTCTCATTTCTTTTCGTTAAGCACTACACCTGGCCCTTGTTTAGCACCTATATATTCTGGTTTCTCCCCTCACTCCCTGGCAGATCATTATCCTTTATCCTGTACCTGCTGTTTCCTGGTTCCCGTGATTCTGACTCCTTGCTCCTGTGTCTTGTATCCTGTGTATCCTGATCCTGTGTTCCTGTTCCGATGTCCTTATGGTCCTGTGTTCTCGTCTCTGTGTGGTCCTGTGTCCTGTGCCTCCCATTACAGTGTTCGCTTGCAGTGTTCCTGCCTATACTTCATTTCCAGTGATTCTGACTTTGCTGCCTTATTTACGTGTGACCTGCTTTGGGCTTTGCTCCTTGGTGTTTTTTATTTAATGTTTGGTGGTTTAGGATCCGTGCCCCACTTATTCTGTGGTGGCTGCACGATCCTGCCTAAAGACTTTACTTTTACCTAAGGACTATCAAGTGTACTTTGTATCTGTGTCCCACCTATTGTCGCGGCTGCCGACCCGCCTTGTGGCAAGGCTGTGCCCGACCGGCACAGCCTCGCCGACAGAACGAGCTTACCTGCTCGTTGGCAAGCCGACAGCTGCTTCCCCGCATCCTCCGGCCCTCGCGCCCGGATGCAAAATGGCGCTGACCACATGGTCGCGCCTAAAAATAGCTCCACCCCGAAGTTTGTACTGACGTGCGTGTGACGTCGCGATGTCAATGCGCACGCACGTTTTGGGGTCAGAGGTCGCCCTCTGACCAATCAGACCTATTTAAATCCCTAGCTCACCCCATTACCTTGCCCTGTCGTGGTTTCCTGTTCCTGGTTTCCTGAGAGTGCTTTATCTTTGTGAATCTGATTTCCTGGTATCCTGATCTTGGCTTTTCCCTGGTTATTCTGAATTCTGGTTCCCCTGACTTGGCTTGAGTAAACGGTATTGTGTATTTTCTGGCTTCCTTGACCTCGGCTTTCCCTTTGACCATTCTCTGTCTCTAGCGTATTAGTCCGGCCATTCTAAGGTCCGGTTTACGCTCTGTCCTTTTTATTTTCCTTTTCTAGCCTATGTATATGTTTACATAGTTTCTGCGTGCTTGACCACACTAGTAGTTGTGACACCTATATTCTGTGGTGGCTGCACGATCCTGCCTTAACTATTTACATTTTGCATTAGGCCTATTTACGTGTACTCTGCCTACTCTATTTGTATTTATATTGATTTCTTGTGTATATATATATATATTTGTGGCATTGTACATATTTAGTTTTTTTGTATATTATATCCTTTGGTTTTCTTTAATACATATTTTCTTGATTGCTCCATTCATCGTGTCCTTGCATTATTTTTCTGCTAAGTTGGTTCCCACATTTAAAGGGACAGTGCTGTCACAGGGCAGCATCCCTTCATGTCCTTACAATGACAGAGCAGTGATAGATCAATGGTTGATTAATTCTGTCATTCATTGTTTGGGAATATGCTGCATATATGGTGCCTATGTAAATCCCAGTAATGATAATTAATTGTCCACTAATTCCATTCTGAAAGGTAATCACACTCCTGATGGATGATCCAGGGCTGGATTAAGAGCTTATTCAGCCTGGCGTTATGATAACAGGCCTTATTACAGAATCTTTCTCATAGAGCATTATAACAGCCATACGTCCTGGGTGTGTTGTATTTGGTGGTGGAGGGACACTTGCAGGATGCATTTTTAAGAATACCCGTGCCCTAATCAAGCTCTCGCTTTCATCTCTCACTCTATCTGTCCACCTTACAAGCCTCACAGCTCTCAATCCGTCTTGCTAATCACAAATTCTGAATTGTCTCTGCTCAGGACTCATTTTCCACTCCTCTCCTTCCCTTCTTACCAGCTGACTGAAGTTGGCACCTGCTATTCAGCTTGGGACAGAGAAGAGGTGGATGTAGTGAGTGTAGCAGAAAGGGGGCATGCCACACTGCTACATGATGGCAGGAAGATATTGGGCTGTTAGAGAAATAGCAGCAGCAACATCATTTGTAGAGTGCACAAAGTCAGCTTTAAGTGAACAATTTTATAGCTAGCCATTTCAGACAAGCTTTGTTCACCTGCATCCCTCCTACATTTCCATACTTAGTTAACTCGCTACCAGTGTTACTTTTGTTGACTAACAATTTTAGTCTACTGAAACTAGACTAAAACTAAATCAATTCAGATGACTAAAATACGACTAAAACTAAAATGGCTTTTTAGTCAAAAGACTATGACTAAAACGATATTGAAATTTAAACTTAACACTGCTCTCTACAACATCATAGAGAAGGAGCATGTAAGAAGTGAAGATTCTTTTAGGTCTATGAGCCTATTCCATGGGCTTGGAGCTGCATAATGACATTGATAACACAGACTTATTTTTGCCGGGACAGTCCTGGCAAGTTAGAGACTATCCTGGGTAATTCTCCCTCCCACGACAGTCCTGGCATGTGTCCTTGTCAGTCAGAGCTCTAATGGACAGGAGGGGAGAGCACTAAGGGACAGGAAGGGAGAGCACAAAGGGACAGGAGGGGAGAGCCCGAAGGGAGGGGAGAGCACCAAGGGACAGGGGGTAGCTGAGAGCACTAAGGGAGGGGAGAGCACTGAGGGACAGTGGGGCAGGGGAGGTCACAGTGAGGTGGGGGAGAGCTCAAAGAGACAGGAAGGGAGAGCACTAAGGGACAGGATGGCAGAGTACAAAGGGACAGGAGGGGAGAGCGCTAAGGGAGAGGACAGGAGTGCACTATGGGACAGGGGGAAGAGGAGACCACTATGGGATAGGGGGAGGAGAGGTGACCACTAAGGGGTGGGGGCGTTGGAGTGAGATCGTAAGGGAGAGGGGGAGTGGAAAAGCCACACAGAGAGGCTGAGAGAGGGGCAAGAGTTGCTCATAAGGGAGACACACAAAGGGGTCTGGGCGTGAAAGAGACACACACAAGGGGCTGGGAAGAGTAAAAGACAGAAAGGGGCCGGGGGGAGTAAGATACACAAAGGGGTTTGGAGGATGTAGGAGACATACAAAGAGAGGGGATAAGAGACACGCAAGGGGCTTTTAAGAGATACACTAAAGAGGGTTGTAAGACACAAATCAAAAAAAAAGAAAAAAAAAAAGTTTAATAAATATTATAATAAGCCCCGTCAAGACTCAGCCCCTGTCCCACCCCACAAACTCTCTCTTTCACACTACACACGCACAGAAACACACAATGCATCCCTACACGCACAGAAACACACAATGCATGCCTACACACACAGAAACACACAATCCCTACACGCACACACACAGAAACACCAAATGCATCCCTGCACACACAAACACCCAATGCATCCCTACACACACACTCACAAACAAACACATAATGCATCCCTATACACACACATATACAAACAGAAACAGACAATGCATCCCTACACACAGACACACGCACAGAAACATACAATGCATCTTACTCACACACAGAAACACACAATGCATCCCTTACACACACACACACACACACACACAAACTGCTTCTCTTACTCTTACTCTTACACACAAACACAATGCATCTCTTACACACACTCAACGCATCCCTTAAAGGACCACTATAGGCACCCAGACCACTTCAGCTCAATTAAGTGGTCTGGGTGCCAGGTCTATCTAGGGTTAAGCCTGCCGCTGTAAACATAGCAGTTTCAAAGAAACTGCTATGTTTACAATAGGGTTAATCCAGCCTCTAGTGGCTGTCTCATTGACAACCATTAGAGGCGCTTCCGTGCTTCTCACTGTGAAAATCACAGTGAGAAGACACTGACGTCCATAGGAAAGCATTGAGAAAAGCTTTCCTATGGACTGATTGAATGTGCGCGCTGGCGTCGGAAGAGGGAGGAGAATTCCCCAGCGCCGAGAAAGGTAAGAGTTTAACCCCTTCCTCCCTCTTCAGCCCGCCGAGAGTGGAATCCTGAGGGTGGGGGGGACCTAAAGACCCTATAGTGCCAGGAAAACGAGTTTGTTTTCCCGGCACTATTGTGGTCCTTTAAACATACAAACACAGAAACACACAATGCATCACTTACACATACAGAAACACACCTTGCATCCCTTACACATACAAACATAGATTCACACAATGCATCCCTTACACACAAATACACACCACTTTCTATCACTTACACACAAACACACTGCATCCACAACACACACTGCATTTCCTACACAAATTGGTATCTCTATACACTACATTCCATGAGCACACACACACACACACACACACATTACATCCTCTACAATAACACATAACACATCCCCTACACTACATTCCATGAGCACACACACACACACATTACATCCTCTACAATAAGACATAACACATCCCCTACACTACATTCCATGAGCACACACACAAACAGTACATCCTCTACAATAACACATAACACATCCCCTTCCACTTCCTGTGAGCCAACTCATGGGTGGGGCATGTAGGTGAACTTGTGGGCATACTAATGGTCAGTCCCAGTTGGAGAGAGAGTTGCCTGTCACCTTGCCCTTCACTCCTCACCATTGGAATAAGTTAACCAAATCCTCAAAAGGTGTAATAAATTGTCACAAACACTTTAAAATTGATTTACAACAAGAAAACTAAAATTAGCAATATATAGAAATAAAGATGCGATCACCAGCACCAAAGAGTAACTCTAAAACACCTTAAATACACTACATGCAGAAATAGTGGTGTGGGATTGAAGTAAGTGCAATATAAACAAAACTATTGCTCTATAATGAATCTTCATATAATGATCTTCCGTATGGAATACACTGACTATGCATTCTAGTAAATCTTCAAATTTGAGGGCACTTAACAAATAAGAGAAATTCACATAGCACTAACAAAACATTCACATAGCACTAACAAAACATACAGTAGAGGTAAACAAAACAGCACTAAGACAGCCTTATGGTCCAAAAAGACCCCTCCAGCTGAGGCAGCAACAAATGAACCCCTGAGCTGAAGATCAGTCTGGATGCCGTCCTGGCTAGAACCCAAAAGATCTATATCTGAACACAGGTTTGTCTGTTCAGTACTGCTCGATGTTGCAGGAGTTTGGCATGTAGTGCAGAAAAGAAAATCTCTGATCGGTTTCGTCCTGTGGACTTTCTCAAGGAGGGTTGCATAAACATCCTTTACTCCCCACCTCTTTATATACCCTAACTACAACCGCGCAAAATTCACAATGATCAGCTTAGTGGAGCACCAAAAACATGGCTGCCAGATTCACATAGGAGCAACATAAAAGCTACGCTGAAGAGCAAAGCACTTTTCTATACATGTGTATATGCGAACATCACCTCGTCTGTCACATTTTGTGCTTTTCACAATAAAAACAATATAGTTTTATTTTTACTTTTTTAAATATTTTTTTCTCTATGCATTTTTTTTCAATATTCTTCATTTTTAATTATCTGTTTTTTATTTGTTTGTTTTTTAAATTATTTTTATTTTGGTCTCTGCAAGTGGGTCTATTTTATTGTGTCTGTGTTTAATAAATATATAGCCTTGGAAAGGAATTTGCATAAAAAAATCCTAGCACAATAGCAGTTCTGTGTCTGTTTTAGATGTATCTGATGTGTATCAACTTTAGTAAACAAGATTTCAAGAACCTTCTTTTTAACCCCTTAAGGACGGAGCCAAATGTACATGTTGTGAACAAAACAAAATGTAAACAAAACCTGGCATTTGCGCTACATGTATGTCCAACCGTAATTCACCTCTTTCATATTTAATACACCCACCCTTATTATATATAATTTTATTCAGGGGAAACAGGGCTTTCATTTAATATCAAATATTTAGCTGTGAAACATAATTTAATATGAAAAAAATGGGAGAAAATAAGATTTTTTTTATTTTATTAGTTCTACATGACATTTTAACTGTCAATGTCATAATACTGTTTGCTTTTACTGCAATAAAATACACATATTTGTATTCAGCAAAGTCTCACGTGTAAAACAGTACCCCCTATGTACAGGTTTTATGGCATTTTGGGAAGTTACAGGGTCAAATATAGCACGTTACATTTGAAATTGAAATTCGCCAGATTGGTTACGTTGCCTTTGGGACTTTATAGTAGCCCAGGAATGAAATTTACACCCATAATGACATACCATTTGCAATAGTAGACAACCCAAGGTATTGCAAATGGGGTATGTCCAGTCTTTTTTAGTAGCCATTTGGTCACAAACACTGGCCAAAGTTAGCGTTAGTATTTGTTTGTGTGTGAAAAATGCAAAAAACGCCAATTTTGGCCAGTGTTTGTGACTAAGTGGCTACTAAAAAAGACTGGACATACCCCGTTTGCAATACCTTGGGTTGTCGTCTTTTGAAAATGGTATGCCATCATAGGGGTAATTTTCATTCTTGGGCTACCATAGGGTCTCAAAGGCAACCTAACCAATCTGGCGAATTTTAATGTGAAAAAAATGAAACACAAGCCTTATATTTGACCCTGTAACTTTTGAAAACACCATAAAACCTGTACATGCGGGTTACTGTTGTACTCGGGAGACTTCACTGAACACAAATATTTGTGTTTCAAAACAGTAAAAAGTATCGGAGCAATAATATCGTCCGTGTAAGTGCTGTTTGTGCGTAAAAAATGCGAAAAACTTCACTTTTACTGGCGATATCATCGTTGTAATATATTTTACTGTTTTGAAACACTAATATTTGTGTTCAGCGAAGTCTCCCGAGTAGAACAGTACCCCCCATGTACAGGTTTTATGGTGTCTTGGAAAGTTATAGGGTTAAATATAGTGCTAGCAAATTAAATTCCCTTCACTTTCGTCATGGGTTGTCAGGTAGGTCCCGCTAATTATAATTAATTAAGATACCTAATTATGTAAAAATATTACATAAATATATATGTTGAATTAATATATGTATATATATATATATATATAGCAAAAAGGAAAGAGATGCACTCTCAGGTCTTTGTAAAAAAACTCGATATTATTTAATAACAGGTAACATACATCTGATCGACGTTTCGACCTCTTCAGGTCTTCCTCAAGATCAATATACAAACATATACAACACAAATATATTGGCAACATAGGAGGAGTTACTCACCAAACAAACAGTGCACACCGGTTTCCATTAGTCCGAACCCGGAAGTGTAAGTGAAGCGTCATGTGATGCGTGTCATGTGACGTATGGGCGTGGCCATTACCATGATGTGGTTGCTAGGAAACGGGTAAACTAAACCCGTGCAAATATGTAGTGAACATGAAACAGCTCGGATTAGGCAGAGAATTATCTGTGCAATGGAGTGGAAGGGCATAAAGCCCTGTGAAATATTCAGAACTATAATACCTACCAAGTAGCATGATATAAACGCAATACAGTGATCACCACTAATAGTGAGGACTCAAAGGTCCATTTCTACGAAAAAAGACTATATTAATATTGATCCAGTATCTAAGATACACCAATTAAAGTGACCATATGTATGTGAATCTGAAGTAGTGTAAACATGCACCCGGTAAAAACAATACAAAAAAACAAATGTATAATGCGTAACACATACAATTAAATCAAGCATAACATGGACACAAAGTATACAGAGTATTAAAATGAGAAAACTATGTGGGAACTTTAATTAGAGAATCCTATAAAATAGATGAAGAATAGGACAAAGGCTTATAGCATCTGAGGTTACTAGTTGGTCTCCCATACAAGTACTAGCCAGGCCTGAGTCTGAATAGCTTCTGAGATCTGGCGAGATCAAGCATTTTCAGACTACGATGGCCATAGGTTCTAGGCAAGAGAGTATGGACACTGAGTATTCAATGATAATCTATAGGTAGTGGACTAAAACCACATTCAAGACAGAACAGAAGAAAAAAAGGAACAAGGAAAAAAGGACTAATCCATATACTCTGTATATCATGTAAATACACGGAAATAAATACTTCAAATAACAACTGCAGAGTCTATAGTAACAAGAAAACGGGTGTAGAGATGCCAGTTAGGCTAAATAATCACTGAAAGTTATTGGAATACAGCCATATGCGGTAATACTGAAAATCCTCACCATGTGAGGGAAAAATGTACAGAAATTGCATACAGAAAAAAAATATATATACAGACTATACAGAAAAATGTATACAAAAAATACAATAAAATAGAATTACAAAACTACACTGCAAAAATGGTATATGCCAGTGTCGGAGAACCTAATTGATCACTATAACCAAGTCACTAGAGGTAAATGGAGTCTAGAGAAATATCACCAAAAACAAAGAAAACGTAGGCAAGACATATTGTACACAATATACAGATACCCTATGGTGCAAAGATCTACAGGAAAAGAGGCTCAGGACGATGATCCTAGACTACCGGGATAAGAGAGATGTATAGTATCAGAGAAAAACTGAATAAACAATATTCTTATTTAATCCTCTGGGTGTTACTGTGTCCAGTTGGTATGTCCATTTTGCTTCCCGTTGAAGTAACATTCTTGATCTATCACCACCCCTCGGAGGAGGTGGGATATGATCAATCGCTATGAAGCGTAATGATGGTAGTCTGTGTGTTAAAGCCAAAAAATGTTTGGCTACTGGTTTGTCGCTGTAGTTATCCCGATAGGCAGTGGTGATAGTTGACCGATGTCCACGTATCCTATCTCTCAGGGTGAGGTTAGTTTTGCCCACATACGATAGTCCGCACGGACAGGTAATAAGGTATATTACGTGGTCTGTGGTACATGTTATATGATGTCGGATGTTAATTATTTCGCCACTGTGAGGATGTGCGAATGACTTGCCACTAACCATGTGGCTGCACGTCACACACCCACTACACTTGTAGAATCCTTTCTTTGTGATATTTGATATAGGCTGGTAGCCAGTGGCGTACACATGACCCATGGGGCCCCGGTGCGAAAATTGATCCGTGGGCCCCCCCCGCGCGCGGGCCAGAACACATGGCGGTGGGCACCTGGTCGCAGGGGTTACAGGGCTGCGACCGCGGTATGTACGCCAGTGCATGCAGATGCACACACACTTAAAGGACCACTCTAGGCACCTAGACCACTTCAGCTTAATGAAGTGGTCTGGGTGCCAGGTCCAGCTAGGGTTAACCCATTTTTTCATAAAATAGCAGTTTCAGAGAAACTGCTGTGTTTATGAATGGGTTAAGCCTTCCCCTATTTCCTCTAGCGGCTGTCTCATTGACAGCCACTAGAGGCGCTTTCGTGCTTCTCACTGTGATTTTCACAGTGAGAGCTTGCCAGCGTCCATAGGAAAGCATTATGAATGCTTTCCTATGTGACCGGCTGAATGCGCGCGCAGCTCTTGCCGCGCGTGCGCATTCAGCCGACGGGGAGGAGGAGGAGGATCGGAGGAGGAGAGCTCCCCGCCCAGCGCTGGAAAAAGGTAAGTTTTACCCCTTTCCCCTTTCCAGAGCCGGGTGAGGGTGGGGGCACCCTCAGGGCACTATAGTGCCAGGAAAACGAGTATGTTTTCCTGGCACTATAGTGGTCCTTTAAAGGACCACTACAGACACCCAGATCACATCAGCTCAATGAAGTTGTCTGGGTGTCTGGTCCCTCTAGTTTTAACCCTGCAGCTGAAAACATAGCAGTTTCAGAGAAAATGCTATGTTTTACTGAGGGTTAATCCAGCCTCTAGTGGCTGTCTCACTGACAGCCGCTAGAGGAGCACACTGAACGTCAATAGGAAAGCATTGAGTAATGCTTTCCTATGGGCGGTTTGAATGCGTGCGCGGTCGCATTCGGAGCTGAGAGGCTGAGGGATCCCCAGCGCCAAGGGAGTCCGGCGCTGGAGAAAGGTAAGTGCTGAAGACACACACACACACACACTTACAGACGCATACACACTAGCTAACAGACACACACATTTACTGACAGAGACACAGTCAGCAACAGACATACATACACACTCACAAAACATACACTCTCATTGACAAACACACACTCACTAACAGACATCAGACTCACTAACACACACACTCAGTAAGACACACACAGTAACACACTCACTGACACTCACTAGCAGACACACACACTAACACTCACACTCACTCTCATAGGCGTGCGCAGCCTATTGCATTAGGGTATGCACCCTAAAGCACAAACATACGCCGCGTGTATATATATGTGTGTATGTATATATATATATATATATATATATATACACACATAGACACATATATATATACACACACACATACATACACTGCTGTGTGTGTGTGCTGTGTGAGGGTGGTTTGAGGGTGTTGTGTGTGTGTGTAAGGGTGCTGTTAGTGTGATGTGTGTGTGAGGGTGCTGTTTGTGTGCTGTGTGTGTGTGTGTGTGTGAGGGTGTGTGTGTGTGTGTGTGTGTGTGTGTTAGTGTCCTGTTAGTGTGCTGTGTGTGTGTTTGTGAGGGTGCTGTTTGTGTGCTGTGTGTGAGAGGGTGCTGTGTGTGTGTGTGTGTGGGTGCTGTATGTGTGTATGTGCTGTATGTGTGTGCTGTATGTGTGTATGTGCTGTGTGTGTGTGGGTGCTGTATGTGTGTGGGTGCTGTTTGTGTGTGGGTGCTGTATGTGTGTGTGTGCTGTGTGCTGTGTGTGTGTGGGTGCTGTATGTGTGTGTGCTGTATGTGTGTATGTGCTGTGTGTGGGTGCTGTATGTGTGTTTGTGTGTGCTGTGTGTGGGTGCTATATGTGTGTGGGTGCTGTGTGTGTGTGGGTGCTGTATGTATGAAGGTGCTGTATCTGTGTGCAGGTGCTGTGTGTGTGGGTGTGTGTGTGCTGTATGTGTGTGGGTAATTATTACCTTATGTAGCGAGGGGGGATCCTTTCTGCCTTCCCTGGTGGTCCGGTGGAGGTGGGGGCAGATCAGTTAATATCCCCCCTCCCTTGTTACCTTATGTAGGGAGGGGGGTTCCTTTTTCCTGCTGCCATGCTTCCCTGGTGGTCCAGTGGTGAGTGAACTCTAACCTGAGGGGCTAGAGTTCACTCTCGTGAGATCCGAGCGTTACCGCGGCAACGCTCAGATCTCGTGAGAGGAACCCGGTGGAGCTGCTGGCAAGAACTCCCCAGGTCCTCTCCTGCCTCCCTCACTGCCTGTGGGTCGGTGAGGGGAGGCTTAGAGCAGAGCCGACGCTCGTATAGCGCTCGGCATGAGCTGACAGGGGGGATGCTGAGATCTCCCCTGCCGGTCCCACTCCATAGGCGTGCTGCGGGGATTAGGGTGTGCCCAGGCACACCCGGCACACCCTGTGCGCACGCCTATGCTCACTCTAACACTCACACTAACACTCACTAGCAGACACACACACTCACTCTAACACACACTCAAACACTAACACTCACACATGTTTTTTTTTTTTTTAAAATGTAATCCCCCCAGCCTCCTTACCTTTTGGAGTGTCGGGGGGATTCCCTGGGGTCCAGTGGTGCTGCTGGGCTCCTGGGCGGGTGGCCGGTCGGGCAGGCGGGCGCGCGAGGGAGCACTCAGTGCTTCCTCTTCAGCTCCCTCGCGCGTAGGGATGCCGGCGCGGAAGATGGCGTCATCTTCCGGCTCCGGTATCAGTGCGGTGCGCGAGGGAGCTGAAGAGGAAGCACTGAGTGCTCCCTCGCGCGCCCGCCTGCCTGCCCGACCGGCCACCCGCCCAGGAGTGTGTGTGTGTGACAGCAGGGCCAGCCTCAGGGGGCCCTGGGGTGGTCGGCTCCTGGGCCCCCCAGGAGAAGAGGCTGGCCCTGTGGGTACATACCGGGTCGCAGGGGCGGCCGGGCCCCCTGTTGGGCCAGGCCCGGTCGCAGCCGCGACCCCTGCGACCCTGGTATGTACGCCACTGCTGGTAGCAATGAAGTGGGTCATTCCTGACCAAAATATCTTTAAGACTTCTTTTCCTCTTGTAGCTGAAAATCGGTCGTTCTCGAAATATTTTTGGAAGTTGTTTATCTGATTGTAGTAGTCCCCAGTTCTTGTTAACAGAATGTTTCACCATAGAGATGCCCGTATGGAATGTGAGCGAGAGAAACATCCTAGATGTTGGTTTTTTCTATTAGTTTTGGTTACTTCATTAGTTTCAGATTCCCATATTTCAATGGCACGAGTTTGGGCTTTCTGGAGAGTCTGAACCTGATATCCCCTTGCCCTGAATCTATTCCACATTTGTTGAAACTGAATGTCACGATTTTCAGAAGTAGTGTTGTATCTGAGAACTCTGAGGAATTGAGATATGGGTAATGAAGCCTTAAATTGTCTGGGATGGAAGCTGGATGCCATCAATAGTGTTTTGCGGTCCGTCTCTTTACGGTATAGCATGAACTCCAATTTTCCACGATATTTATAGATAGTGACATCCAAAAATTGGATGGACTGTGTGTCGTATTGCATACTCAATTTCACAGAGGTAGGAGCAAGGTTGATCTCAGTAAGCATGTTCTTCAATGACTCCATAGTACCTGTCCATACTAAAAATATGTCGTCCACAAAGCGATGGTAGTGTTGTATGGAGTCTCCAAATTTCTGTAAGATGTATTTATTTTCAAATGTGTACATAAAAGCGTTGGCGTAAGAGGGTGCCATCGCCGCTCCCATCGCTGTCCCCGAGAGTTGTAGAAAAAATAGTTTTTCAAATTTAAAACAATTACAAGTCAAGGCAATATGTAGGAATTCCTGTAAGAATTCAATGGGAGGTCCTGTGTATACTGTGGATTCACTCAGAACCGTTCTGAGAGCCTGTAGCCCCTCTTGGTGGGGTATGATGGTATACAGGCTCTGTACGTCTAAAGTGACAAGTATTGACGATTCGTCAATCGTAGGTGTTAACTTTATTTTATGAATGAAGTCCCGTGTGTCCCGTAGACAAGTGGGGAGTGCCACTACACTTTTTTAAATAAAAAAATCGACATATTTAACCACTGGTTCCAGTAAACTATCATTGGCCGACACAATGGGTCTTCCTGGTGGGGTGATAGGGTCCTTGTGGATCTTGGGCAGAGTATATAGTACCGGGTGTCTCAGGTATTCAACAAACAAAAATTGAGCTATTTTCTCATCCAAGAAACCACTAAGAATGCCCAAGTCAATCTGGTTCTTGATTCTGGTTTGAAATTTTTTCACGGGGTCAAACGTGAGTCTCATATATGTAGTATGGTCATTAAGTTGTCGTAGTATTTCATTCCGATAGTCTTGATAGGATTGAATCACAGTGGCACCGCCCTTATCGGCAGAGTGTATGACGATGTTGATGTCATGACATACCATTCAAATCTAACTCCGGGTGAGATTAAAGCCTTACATGACCTCAGTCATGACATCAACATCATCATACCGTGTAAGCTACGTGAAACACTTAAAGTGACTGCACATACATGCAAATGTGACCAACATATGTGCTCCTCCTAAGAGTGTGTGGCAAAAAAAATTATAGTACAATTAAGTATTAATCTTCCTGTGTATACATGCTGATCTTTGCCAGTCACACAGAAAAAAACAAACAAATACATTGATAGATTATGTAACCACCATGCATCCTACTAAAACAATATGCAGATAATGAAATGCAAAAACAGTTACCCCAATAAGGTTATAACTATAAAGATATGATAAACCTCTTATATATAGTGGGTAAATGGGGATTATTCAATAACCCAGCTTTTAACTAATATGCAAGGGAGCTAACTAATAATCGGATAATACATTGCTATATTCAGGACAGAAGTGTTTCACGTAGTTTACACGGTTTGTTTCACATCCCCATACATTGTGGTCCTCTATAATATGTGTGTGCAATATTAGGAGATCTTTATTTTGCCCTCCATAGATTGTATACTATCTTGATCACTATATTTAGTGATCGTTTCACTTCTTAGTCACTTCTCTACACTTTGGCAGACCGGGCAATACTTATGCACGATTTGTTTACTTTCGCTGCTTAGCAACATCGTAATTTTACGCGTCATCACGTTGGTCACGTGGTTACACTGTCCCACTTCCGGGTTTCGAACGGTCAAGGATTTTCTTACACACACATTTCTGGTAAGTGTTTATCAATATTTATCTATATATATTCACTTGTTATAGGTTATTATTGATCTTGAAAAAGGCCCTATAGGGGTCAAAACGTCGATCACTGGAAGATTGTTTTTGCACATGTAATTTGCAACTGAAATAAATTAAGCACTTTTTAAGACCTGTGAGTGCACCTTATTTGCATATTTTGTATCTACAACGCTGAGGTTTGCACCCAGGCAAGATTTCTTCTATATATTTGCATCAAAGGGTGAGTGCCAAGTTTATTTCTTTTTTATTTATGTATATAGATATATATATTATTTCGTTCTACTTTAAAAAAAAAAAAAATATATATATATTAATATCACAATACAGTTAGAACGAAATAACACACATCTATATATTTTTTAATTATTAAATTATTTTTTTAATTTTATTTTTTAACGAATTTACATAATTTTTTTTTATTATATATAAAATAACAATAATTATATATATATTTAATCAGTATCAGACTACGTGTAATTTGATATTAATATATATATAATTATATATATATTAATAGTAAAATACACCTAGACAGGGGCGGACTGAGAACCCTCAGGGCCCCCGGGCAAAATAAATCAAGGGCCCCCTTACAGGCCCCACCCATACTCTGCAGCAAGCGCCACCCTTGTCCCGCCTCCATGCACCGCCTCCAGCCACACCCTACACAATCTTTAGACACAAGGAACAAAAGGGCAATAAGCCCTTCGAGGCCCCAGCAGAGACTACAATTGAGGGCTAATGGGCCATGGAGGGGGTCTTTCTAGCGGAGGCTATCTCAGTGTCCTTTAGAGAGTGTGTTAGAAAGAATCTCCTCCAGGCCCCATTAGAGACTACAATGGAGTCTAATGGGGCCTGGAGGGTGGTCTCTCCAACACTCTGGTTCCTATTCACAATATAGCAACACAACATAGCTCACTGATACCTAGGCCAAGTTGGCTCCTCTTACCTTAATTACTGTTGCTGGCTGGCAGTCTGTGGGCTTGCTTGCTGCGGCTGGCAGGCTGTGGGCTTGCTGGCTACTGCCGGCAGGCTGTGGGCTTGCTGGCTACTGCCGGCAGGCTGTGGGCTTGCTGACTGCGGCTGGCAGGCTGTGGCTTGCTGGCTGTAAGCCTGTGGCTTGCTGTAGGCCTGTGGGCTGGCTACTGGCCTGTGGGCTGGCTAACTGGCTGGCTACTGGCCTGTGGGCTGGCTAACTGGCTGGCTACTGGCCAGCCTGTGGGTTGGCTGGCTGGCTACTGGGGCACTTGTAGATTATTTAAAGAAATAATCCATGCACAATAACCACTACTGCTCCAGAGTAAGTAGTCAAACCATTTAAGAACAATTTGACAACTTACCTGGAATCTGCTGGGTTATGGGGCTGTAGTAGGGAATAGGAGCAGTGGTGCAATGTGTGTGAAAGGTTCAGTGTGTGTGTGGGGGTGTAGTGTGTGAATGTGTAGGGTGTGTGGGCTGTGTATGTGTGTGGCAATGTTAGTATGGGGGCTGTGTATGGGGGTCTGTGTGTATATGGGTGGGCAGTGTATGTGTGTGTGTGAGGCAATGTGTGTAAATGTGTATGGTGTGTATGGGGGCAGTGTGTGAATGTGTATGGTGTGTGTGTGGGGGCAGTGTGTTTATGGGGCTAGAGTTCACTCTCACCACTGCGACCACCAGGAATCCCTGGGGGTCACAGTGTTGAGAGTGAACACTAGACCGTAGCTCCAGGGCTAGAGTTGACTCTCGCAAGAGCGGTAACGTTGCCATGGTAATCGCGGCAACGCTCTGTGCTCGTGCAAGAAGGACCCAGAGGAGCTGCAGGGTGAGCTCCCAGGTCCTCTCTTCCTTCCTCCCCTGCCCGCACGGTGCCTGCGGACAGGGGAGGGGGGGCAATTGCCCTGTTGCCCCCCTGGATCCACCAGTGATATATACAGCCCTTCTGTGTGCCTTTTTGTCTCCCCCCGTCCCTCTGTATGTTTCTTTCTCCCCCCTCCTTCCCAGTCTCTCTTACCCCTCTGCCTCTTTCTCCCTCTCTTCCACTGTTTTTCTCCTCCCTTTCCCTGTCTCTCTCTACCCCACATCTCTCTTCCTCTCTGTCTCTTTCTCCCCCTCCCCATCTCTTTCTCCCCGTGTCTCATTCTTCCCTCTCTGTCTCTTTCTCCCCCTCCCTATCTCTCTATTCCCCCTCTTTCTCCCCCTGTGTCTCATTCTTCCCTCTCTGTCTCTTTCTCCCCCTCCCTATCTCTCTATTTCCCCTCTTTCTCCCCGTGTCTCATTCTTCCCTCTCTGTCTCCCCCCTCCCCATCTCTCTATTCCCCCTGTGTCTCATTCTCCCCCTCCCCATCTCTCTATTCCCCGTGTCTCATTCTTCCCTCTCTGTCTCCCCCTGTGTCTCATTCTTCCCTCTCTTTCTCCCCATCTCTTTATTGCCCCCCCTTTCTCCCCTCCCCATCTCTCTGTTCCCCCCCCTCTTTCTCACCCCTCCCCAAATCTCTGTTCCCCCCTCTTTCTCCCCCCTCCCCATCTCTCTATTTACTTCCCCCTCTTTCCTCTCCCCTCCCACATTATCTCTATTGCCCCTATAACTCCTCCCTCCCCCATCTCTCTATTGCCCCCTCTTACTCAAGTCTGAGGGGGCCGGCCGCATTTCATGCTGGAGCCGCCGGACCGGGTGGCAGCCTCGCCGGTCCGGCGGCATTCCTCTCACTAACGCTGAAGGAGGAGGAGCAAGTCTCTCTGTCATGCTCCCTGCGGTTCCCACAATTCCCAGCACAGGATGTGGGAACCGCAAAGGAGCATGATAGAGAGACATGCTCCTCCTCCTTCAGCGTTAGTGAGAGGAATGCCGCCGGACCGGCGAGGCTGCCACCCGGTCCGGCGGCTCCAGCATGAAACGTGGCCGGCCCCCTCACAGTGTGCCACCGGACTGGCCACCCGGTGGCACCTTCCTCTGAAGTCCCCAGATGCCGCCCCCAATCCAGCCCTGCCTCCGGGCCCCCTGAAGGCGGCCCTGGCAGCGGGCCCCCCTCCCGGCCGGGCCCTCGGACCATGTCCGCCCCTGCACCTAGACAGTGTATGTGTGTGTGTATGTGTATATATATACTTAGATCATATATATATATATATGTATAATATATATATATGATCTAAGTATTTTTTTTTTTACACTTTATGAATTTCTTTTTAATTTATTTCCAGCCAGCAGGGGGACTACCTGTCATTACAGGCAGCCCCCCTGCTGGCAATGCTGCAGCCAGCTATCCCGGCCATGTGATTGTGAGGTCCTCGCAAGGACCTCACTCTCACATGGCAGGGGGGGGGCTGAGGAGGCAGGATCCGCTGCGGGGGGCTCCCTGGGAGTCCCCCCAACCGCGATGGCCGGGGTGGGATCGCCGGCGACCGGGTAAGTAGGAAAAAACCGGAGGGCGTACTATTACGCCCGGCGGCGTTTAGAGCTGCCTAAAATAGGGCGTAATATATGATTTATATTTGACTTCTATTTAAACACTTAAATTCAAATGCATATTTTATATCTGAATGTCCAGCTATTTAAAAGCAATGATACAGACTACAGATATATACACACACACTAGAAAAATATCGGCAAAGACATTTTATTAAACGATAATGCTCACAAGGAATAAAGCCACACATTACTAATACACGGTGATGAATTACTAATAATCCAAATCAACGATTCTCAACTTTGGTAGACGTTTAGTTTAAAAGGGTGATGTTTGATGGGAGATGTCCATCTGGGCATCTGCAGCTGAGCTTTTTAGTTATCTCATTTCACCGTCATCCTCCTCTTGCTTCTTCTTGGCTAAAGAAAAAGAAAGAAAATAGTGGCAACCACTAATCTATTTCCTAGCTTTAGACTTAGATCCCAATACATATCTTTTTTCCTTAAAATATGGACCACCGTGACAGTCACAATCTAAGATAAAAAGGAACTCCAAGTCTTTATTTATAAATGTATAAAATCTCCAATGTATCAATAACACTGACCCTGTTACATAGTAGTGTTTAATTCTATATTTAATTTTATTTCTCATACAAGCACATATTTGTGAAATACAGGGAATAGGTAAAGATAATAGTAAAATACCAGGGAGGTGACCGTTCGACTTTAAGAGCTTAGGTCAGGGTCAGCACAGGTTAAAATCTGTCTCTGGGTAACCGAATGTTAGACATGCTACTACTAGGGTCTTACCAGGCTTAGCAGGTTAAGATGCTCCAGAGCAGGGGTCCTCAAACTCCGGCCCCTTCAGATGTTGCTGAACTACAACTCCCATGATTCTCTGGCTATCTATGTAATTCAAAGAATCATGGGAGTTGTAGTTCAGCAACATCTGGGGGGCAGGAGTTTGAGGACCCCTGCTCCAGAGATTCGATGGGGGCCCAGTTTCTGAACTGAGAAGCTCTGGAAGATTATTTTATATATCCTTCTGTTCCACTCCCTTCAATCAAATCATCCTAAATTATATTTAGAAAGAGAAAAAAAATGCTTCATCCTTTTCTGTAATAAATCTGCCTTGGACTTAAGACTCGATTTCTGTGCACAGTCTTTTCTACAATCGGATGGACTGACTGGCTTGAGTGCCTTCTCCTCATCCACAAGCTTAGTTGTTTGCAAAGGTGGCAGCTTTCGCTCATACAGCGCCAAGTTTTGCCCCAGTACACCACTGGTTGATTCTGGCTCCGACAGTTTCTCTGTAAAAAGATCACAAGCCAGCATAATATTGAAGGCTTTGTATGTCAATAAACAGCCATATTTCTTCCATCTGTCCTTATGGGGGAAGATTTGGACGAAACCACCTCTCCTCTTTTTCTCCTCCTTGACCTCCTGAATGATATTCATCCTCTCTTGGAAGGGGGAGGGTTTGGTCTGTCCTGCTTTCATCACTTTTGTAGATGTTGTAGGGCCTGCTTTGTCCTTGTTCTGCTGGTTATTATGACACTAAACACCAATTAACTTAAGAGTGTCTGAAAGCAGATTTGCCTTGATTTTTAAATGAAGGGGTCCATTAGAAACCAGAGACGGTGACAGATTCACTTCCAACATCCAGGGATTCCGGTTCTCATCAATTAGGAACACCGGTATTGCAAATATACTGACTATGCAAGTGGCTGCATTTTTCTGAGTAGCATGTTCTGTAATACCGGCACCGGCCACCAGGGTGTGTAGTGTTCTCAGGCCATGCAAGGTTCCTTGGTGCTTGGCTGTGTGAAGAGGGCAGAGTTAGGAAGTGTGTGTGTTCAGCAGTCTGTTTGTGTATATTCGGCAGTCAGCAGTGTGTGTATTAAGCAGTCTGTGTGTGTGTATTAAGCAGTCTGTGTATTAAGCAGTCTGTGTATTAAGCAGTCTGTGTTTGTGTATTAAGCAGTCTGTGTTTGTGTATTAAGCAGTGTGTGTTTATGTATTCAGCAGTCTCTCTGTGTGTGTATTAAGCAGTCTGTGTTTGTGTATTAAAGGACCACTCTAGGCACCCAGACCACTTCAGCTTAATGAAGTGGTCTGGGTGCCAGGTCCTTCTAGGGTTAACCCATTTTTTCATAATTATAGCAGTTTCAGAGAAACTGCTATAATTATGAATGGGTTAAGCCTTCCCCCTAATTCTCTAGTGGCTGTCTCATTGACAGCCACTAGAGGCGCTTGCGTGCTTCTCACTGTGATTTTCACAGTGAGAGCACGCCAGCGTTCATAGGAAAGCATTGTAAATGCTTTCCTATGAGACCGGCTGAATGCGCGCGCAGCTCTTGCCGCGCGTGCGCATTCAGCCGGCGGGGCGTAACGGAGGCGGAGAGGAGGAGGAGAGCTCTCCGCCCAGCGCTGGAAAAAGGTAAGTTTTTACCCCTTTCCCCCTTCCAGAGCCGGGCAGGAGGGGGACCCTGAGGGTGGGGGCACCCTCAGGGAACTATAGTGCCAGGAAAACGAGTATGTTTTCCTGGCACTATAGTGGTCCTTTAAGCAGTCTGTGTGTGTGTATTAAGCAGTGTGTGTATGTATTCAGCAGTCTCTCTGTGTGTGTATTAAGCAGTCTGTGTATTAAGCAGTGTGTGTTTATGTATTAAGCAGTCTGTGTCTGTATTAAGCAGTCTGTGTCTGTGTATTAAGCAGTCTGTGTTTGTGTATTAAGCAGTCTGTGTTTATGTATTAAGCAGTCTGTGTGTGTGTATTAAGCAGTCTGTGTGTGTGTATTAAGCAGTCTGTGTCTGTATTAAGCAGTCTGTGTCTGTGTATTAAGCAGTCTGTGTTTGTGTATTAAGCAGTCTGTGTTTGTGTATTAAGCAGTCTGTGTTTGTGTATTAAGCAGTCTGTGTCTGTGCATTAAGCAGTGTGTGTGTATTAAGCAGTCTGTGAGCAGTGTGTGTGTATTAAGCAGTCTGTGTTCAGTGTGTCTAAATATTTATCCCGTTTGTATAATTACCAATGTTATTTTCCTGGCACTGTAGTGGTCCTTTAAGCAGTCTGTGTGTGTGTATTAAGCAGTGTGTGTATGTATTCAGCAGTCTCTCTGTTTGTGTATTAAGCAGTCTGTGTATTAAGCAGTGTGTGTTTATGTATTAAGCAGTCTGTGTCTGTATTAAGCAGTCTGTGTATTAAGCAGTCTGTGTTTGTGTATTAAGCAGTCTGTGTTTGTGTATTAAGCAGTCTGTGTTTATGTATTAAGCAGTCTGTGTTTATGTATTAAGCAGTCTGTGTCTGTGTATTAAGCAGTCTGTGTATTAAGCAGTCTGTGTTTGTGTATTAAGCAGTCTGTGTCTGTGTATTAAGCAGTCTGTGTATTAAGCAGTCTGTGTTTGTGTATTAAGCAGTCTGTGTTTGTGTATTAAGCAGTCTGTGTTTATGTATTAAGCAGTCTGTGTGTGTGTATTAAGCAGTCTGTGTCTGTGTATTAAGCAGTCTGTGTCTGTGTATTAAGCAGTCTGTGTTTGTGTATTAAGCAGTGTGTGTGTATTAAGCAGTCTGTGAGCAGTGTGTGTGTATTAAGCAGTCTGTGTTCAGTGTGTCTAAATATTTATCCCGTTTGTATAATTACCAATGTTATTTTCCCATAGATGTTACATACATACAGATATAGATCTAATATTAAGGGCCGCAGAGTCAGTCCTCCCTCTGATTTAGGAATACAGGGCGGATGGTCTCAGCCATTCTAGTGTTTGATTTGCATGCAGCGTTAAAGAAAGCATTGCCAAGCTTGAGCCCTGCAGCGCCCCGTACTGACGCTTGTTGATGACGTAAGAAGGGCGGAGTTAGACAATTTCATATTTCCATTTCCCGCCGTGCTCTGCTCTCCGGTAAGTTACGGTATATTCCCAGTGCTGGGGCTGGCCTTACCAACTCCCCCCCCCGGACCCTGCTACCGGGCGGTATATAGGGACTGCCGGGACAGTCTGTACAAACCCTGTGACTGAGGCCAAAACAGACTCTCAGCTGCTATAGCACTACAACTCCCATGGTGCTTTGCCAGATACCCGGCTGCTGTAGCCCATAGCGGGTTTATATACAGGCGGCTGCGAGTACGGAGAGCTTAGCACCGCCATATAATCTGTGTAATGCAATGCTTTATCGGGGGACATTGTATTCGCCTTCGGGTTTTATCGCAGCTACGTAAATACCTCCCAGTGCTGAGAGACCCGTGTGGGGGGGGGCTGGCAGGGGCTGTTAGGAAGGGATGAAGATACAGTGAGGGAATATTGACCTGTCTTGTCTGGAAGTCACTAGTCCATTTCGGTAATAAACAAAACCTTTTCTCGGTGGCCTGATTGGTAAAGACCTCCTTTGATAAAGAGAGCTGTGGGGTACTTATTCCTATTGTGAGTGTGACTTCATGGCCGCCTAAAAACAATAGCTGGTGTACTGCTTTCTGGAGCTCCCAGACCACATATTAAACGGGGGGTGTAATAACTCGGTGCCTGGCTATCGGTACTGCATGTATCCTTTGATCCAAACCTCTAGTTCAGGCTTCCCCAAACTCCGGCTCTCCAGATGTTGGTGAACTACAACTCCCATGATTCTCAGCCTATATATTTCATTCATAGAGTCATGGGAGTTGTAGTTCACCAACATCTGGAGAGCCGGAGTTTGGGGAAGCCTGCTCTAGTTAGTACATCCATCCCTCCAATGAATGAGAGACCTATATGTGTGGGCTTGCAGGTGATGCTAGGAAAGGGGTGGGTCCCAATAAGAGGATGTCTCAGATTGGTTTGCATGTTTTGCAGCTGTGTTTATTAGCCTTTCTCAGGATAATCTATGTGCAAAGTGCTGTTGAAGTGCCTTGGTGTAAGATAAATGCAGTATGTCCTGTGTTAGTGTATCCAATGTTGTGATACACTTTTTAGGGATGTATTTCTCTGGTTTTCACAGAAGTAAAACGGAGGACCAACCTGGAATGGAGTGGACAGAAACTCATATTTGCAATTGTTCTGCTAAATCTTGGGCTGCTGGGAGATATGATTGCACTTTACAAACTTGGCTGATAATCATAAGAATGAGAGTAAGAGGAATATATGATTAAAAAAATATAATACAATTAGAATGCAGAATGCTGCCTGTGGGCTTTGATCCAGCACCTGTGACACTTCATGTAATAGTCTATGAAAGATTAACCATGCGTGTACAAGCTACATTAATAGCTACACTATAGGCACCCAGACCACTTCAGCTTAATGAGGTGGTCTGGGTACCTGGTCCAGCTAGGATTAACCCTTTTTTTTTTTTATAAACATAGTTTCAGAGAAACTGCTATGTTTATAAATGGGTTAATCCAGCTTCTAGTGGCTGTCTCATTGACAGCCGCTAGAGGCGCTTCTCACTGTGATTTTCACAGTGAGAAGACGCAAGCGTCCATAGGAAAGCATTTTGAATGCTTTCCTATGGACTGGCTGAATGTGTGCGCGGCTCCTGCTGCGCATGCGCATTCAGGAGGAGGAGGAGAGCTCCCCGCCCGGCTCTGGAGAAAGAGGTAAGTTTAACCCCTTCCTCTCCATCCAGCCCGGCTATATAAAGAATAAATAATGGTTCCTAAGCAAACTTGGTCAAGTGATAAATGTGATGGTAAGAGCTCCAGAAATAATATTTCTTTTGAAAAGAAGTTGTAAGTGATAAGTGTAATAGATGGCTAAAAGCCATAAATGTATCAATAAAACATTAGGCCAGGGACTTCTTTTAATCCCGGCCATGCATCAACAACTTCTTGTACGGCATATTAGTCTTGTACATCCATATATACAATACATTTTATTATAATTATGATAGTAGTGGCCAAAATTGTGGAAACCTTTTTCAGAAACCTATTTTCTGAGGTTTAGTGGCTCATAACATGTCTGTGTTTTTTTTTTTTGTTTTTTTTTTTTAAATATGTATACCTAATGCTATAGTGCAGGCATAGGCAACCTTCGGCACTCCAGATGTTTTGGACTACACTTTGCCAGCATTATGGGGGATGTAGTAAACAACATCTGGAGTGCCGAACGTTGCCTATCCCTGCTATAGGTTGTTAGTAACCCTTAAGGTGACTGGTCTAGTGCCACCATGGTTAAAAATAAAAAGATATTTACATTTTCTCCAAACAGCGTGAAGCTCTGCTTCTTTGGCTGAGATCCTCAGTGTTGATTATTTATGCAAATTCATTGCTTTAGGAAAGCATTGGGAGGCTAGTCCACATGCCTGGCAAAACACTACCCCCCTGACTGAAATAGCAGAGTTTTATTCTTTCATCAAAGTTCCTTTAGTGGCTGTCATTTTGACACTCACTACTGAATGATTCCCGTTATTAGCTCTCATACTAACATCTTATGTGTTCCATGCTCTGTTATAACAATACCTGATTGAACCTTAAAACAATCAGTGTCATTGGTCAGTAAGGCTGTGTCCTTTGTTCTGGCTGCTTAGCTATAACTTTTGATAGAATAAAGATTATTCAACACATTTGTTGCATTACATTCTACATGGAATTATTATTCTAGTAATGTGTTTTTTTTGTACCAACTCCTTAGCTCTGTTTGCAATAATCTGCCCTTGTGCTTCCAGACCTATTATGCACAGAGCATATATCTCTGACTGGTATCAAGATGCAAACTCTTCTGTTCCTCAAAACCGTGAGGGTGATTATAAATATCACACCAACATGGATAACAATGTGGGGTGAGAATTTGAAATAGTCACCTAACACTTAGTTTTTATTGGCATTTTGTGAAACTAGGAGAATAAGGTAGAACTGTTTTGCTGTCATTATGCCAAGAATTTGTTGCACTTGTTTTAAATATATTTGAATTGGTTATTAATATAATTCTATTCAAAAAAATTTTTTAAATGTGTGTTTAGGAGTTTGGTGTGTTTTATAGCCGGTGGATCAATCAATGTTGCTGCAGCGTTGGAGAGTAGATGCGAACTGGAAATGGAGGCACAAGAAGGTAGACCCAGACAACAAAGAAGAACACTAGGAAGACAAGACCTTGGCATTGAGCACTTAAAAGAGGCCATTAAGTACTTTAAAAGTGGTATGTCTATGTAACCCATAATGTGATTTTGGATCTATATCTCTCAAAAGTGATCTATTCATATTTATTATTTTTAGTTGACAGGAGTGTCTCCTCGAAGGACAGCACACTTTCTAAGCACCTTTCTGCAGTAGAAGTTCTTGGCCTGCAGTATGGAATTTCACCAGATGGCATCGAAATTTTGCTTGATATTGCTCTAAGTGGCAAGCTTGGTAAAAATAATTTTGTAAATTATGTTTGCTTGAGTAATATCTTATGAAATGTCTCATCCTCTAGTGTGGCTAAGTGAAAAGTTTCTTAACTATGGTGATAGGTCTGTGTTTTTTCTTCTTATTTTCCCCCACTTGGGAAATAGGAAGAGTTGTGACCACTACATGCTATTGTGGTTGGTATGGTGCTATTGGGATGCTGACACTGTCCCTGGTTTTCGTGAAACTGTTTTCAAGTGATTTTACCAAAACAAAGTGGCTGCAAAGTATCCATGGCCCAGCTTCCTGCTTGCCTATTTGTTGGTTGGTCCGGTTTGTGTCACTTAAATTTGAATTCAGTTGATATTATTTAAATATTTAATTCTTACCCTCAACCGACAACCTGTGGTTCCCAGCTAAGTCTTCAAAGCACACAAACATTGCAAGAGTTAGGCATTTGCCAGTTTCTGGTCCAGTGTGGATACAGACAAGACCTGGACCATCATTTGCCTTGGTGACTGGAAACTCCTGCACTAGTTTAATGTACTTTTTATTCTGTAAAATTTTCAAAATTATGATTTACTGTGTACTATCTTGCTTGTTCAGCAAAGGTTGCTTAAACAATTGTAAATGTTGTTTTTATTTATTTTTATATATAAAAATAACAAATTTTTTGAGACTTTTTGTCACTATAAGCTTGGAAAATGGTGGACTCCTAGTTAGAAAGTAAAAATAATTTCCAATATAATTCCTTGTTTGCATGCTATAAAGATCATTTTATTAACTTTCTACAGCTGAGACAGTCAATACACGACTGCTGAAGAGTCTGCTTCCTGCTAGTGAAGTCCTAACAAGTAGTATTGTTAAGGGTGTATCCCTGCTGTGTGTTGGGAAATGTTCATCCAATATTCAGGTAACCTTTAACATGCTTCTGAGTTATTTATCCTTTATTCTGTTAAGACTATTTTTTTTAAAAATTCTTGTTAATTCTTTAATTCAATGATTAAAAAAAAATGTCCTCAATGGGCCAATATTTAGTAATGTTCCTAATTTCCGCCAATAGGGATATTAGGAGGTACTTTTAAAATACATTTGTTAAAGGGTCAGTCTGGGCATCATAACTACTACAACAATTGGTTTTATTAGACTGCAAACAGTTTTCAAGCAATTTAAACAGATCCTGTGTTCCCAAAGGCACCAACAGCCTGGACTTATGAATTGATATACATTTCACTTTAATCCATATTTTAAAGCCATTCATTTGCTGGGTACCTCAGCTGACCTGCTTGGCCAATGAATGGCTGTGAAATATGGATGAAATTCCTGATGTGGAATCATAACATTCAAATTAGCAGAATGACAAGTAGGGGGGCATGCAGTGGATACCTCAGGTACCCCCAGTTCCGGTCAAACAATTGGACCAGGAACCAGAGGACAGACCTCTACATTGGCATTTACTGGTTATGAAGCTTAGACTGCCCCTACCTTTACAATTTCCCTAGCATCTATGTTGATTTTAATGTATAAACATCTGTAGCAATCATTTATTGTGTTGATCATCAGTAAAGACAATTTTATTTTGTGGATGATTCTTCAAATGTCTACTTATAGAAATAAATTTCCCTTGTAGTGTATAGGTACATGTGTATATTTCCATTATAATCTTGGTATGTGTCTTGTTATAGGTCTTGTTCATTCGTTGGCTTATTACAGTGTTTGATCTTATTCCATGTAAGGATGTGCTTTCTTCCCTCTACAATTTTTTCTTTTTCTTTCTACAAGACGACAAGTTGGTAAGTTCTTAATTGTTTATCTTGCAACTGATCACACAGTCATGTAACCGTTCAATAGATGTTTGTTTATATTTTGTATTAAACTTAGTCCAGACCCATGTCTTGGAATCTTTAGTATGCAGTAATTTTAAATTTTAGGACATTTGCAAAACTCTTGAAAATGAGGCTAATCTCATTTATTCCTGGTAAGACAAGTTAAAATTAAGCTAATCTCTTTGACTGTCCAAAAAATTAAACTGTTATATGGCAATAAAGGGTTTTCCATGATCCAATAAACGCTTCTCATAGAAAAGAGTTTGATTGGACTGTTGTACCGAATCAGGGCACATGCGCGCACTGTGAGCCAGGAGGTAGTGAGGTGTTCTTTGCTTAATTTGTGCACAGAGTGAGGGAAGTACATGGATTCTCCTTGCAGGTGTATTCCTATTACCATGACCACTTCTAAAAGCAGAAGTTGACATGGTCGTTTGAGTAACCCTTTAAATTTTATATACCGGTATATCATTTTAATAAGCATATAAATTGGAAGCAAATAAGCTTAACAATTCTGGAGTTGTAGTGACTTCACTGAAACTGTACCTTTTTGTAACTTTTTTACAGACACTTATTTCAAATTTTTTTATTTTTTTCCTAGTGTCCCTTTCTTTGTCACCTGTTGTATCTTCTCACTAGAAAGGATCATGGTAAGTATGCTTAGATGTTTGTTTTATTCTGCTTCTGGGTTGTTTGGTCAGACTACCTTCTGTCTTTGCTTAACAGTTTATGTGCTGGAGTTTCAGTGTTTTGTTAGCATAATATACTTTTGATAAAGGGAACTTAAGCAAATAGTTTGCCTATGTTTCTTAAAATTATTGTATTGCAATACATTTTATTCAATTTTATCAAATAAGAAGTGTTGTATAAAGTGTTTTCTTTTGCTACAGATTTTTTTTACAGAACAATAAGCATCTAAAAGAAAACGAACCTTTTTTGATATAGTTTTCTATCAAAGTCATTGTGCTTTTACTACAAGGTCTTTTAATTTTCATGAAAAGCCAAAGTGGTATTTTCACAGGGGATACAAGATGAAATGCTTTTATGTGGGATCTAAAACATGAATAAGTGATATTTGCTTCCTTTTCAATACATATCACTTGTTGTGTGAAGTAAATTCTTGTTTAGTAGACAGTCTGACATATGAGTCAGGAGAATAAAGAGATTAATTCTTTCCACTGTGACGTCTTCTAATCTGAGGCAGAGTGTTGGGCCCTCACTAGGTGGCGACATCAGAAATGAGAATTACTTGTGCATCCCAGTGGTGTATTCTTCCCAGGGGAAAAAACACACCTGTTTTATTGTCAATCCCATGTTTTTGCAACATTTTAATATAAATAAATAAATATAATATTTTTGCAGTTTGGATACAACACTGGCCACAAAAGTATTCAGTGTAATGTATTCATCAAAATGTTAAGTTATTTACTGGATTTAAAAATGTAGCTTTATACACTGGCCGAACTTAATCTGAATCCAACTGAACATCTTCATCTGGATGAATATTGCCTTGCCATATGTAAAAAATTTACTGTATATGTCTTTATTGTGAAGAATTGGTTGCTAATCTGCCTTTCTTACCAGTACGACCTTTCAGAGTCCGGAAACTTTTGGACCTGCAGAGCAAGAAGGTTGGTTTGAGCACCTTGTAAAACATTCTCGATAGTTAACATCATTTGATGTTTCCATGTTTAGCCTAATTATCCCCTGCGCCATGAACTCGATTGCATAGTGATGTGTATCTTGTCTTTCTTTTAAGGGATCATACCCACCTCTTCTTGGTCTCCTGTCCATATACAAAATATTTTGCCCAGAAATGGTTTCATTCAGTATGCCAAGTAGATTTAAGGTATGTGCATATGTGATTAAGTGAAGAAATTGCAAAATGAAGACATGGTGTCAGAGAAGGTATTCAAAAGTATGAATGAGTCCACTGTCCCCATGGGGATAATTTAAGAATATTTCTGTGGTTGGAGACAGATGTTTGTAAGCTTTAAAGTGAACCTGCTGTCCATCAGATTGCTAACATACGTATGAATTGTTTCTTTGGTAAGAAATGTGGCCGAGCACCACGGCCCACTTGGGGCATTTAATTATACAGTTCAGGTAGGCAGGGAGATGGAAATCACTCCTTAAACTGGATTACATTTGACAACCTCTTGAAAAATGGGGCCTCTGACCAAACTTTAACAAATGATGCCCGCTAGTTCTGTAATGCAGGAAGGATTATTATTTTTAATATCTACTCCTGGTACACACAGGATACACTGTGGGGAGAAGGGATCTTCAACCTGTTCCAGCCCACCCTCAACTAGACACCATGGCGGCCTTATTCTTTCTTACACACAAAATATAGGAAAACAGACAGAAGGCTAATATTTATATATCAATGCATATCTGATCACTTGTGAATGCATATACGATCTCCAATTTGTGGTGACATAACCACAGAGCTGCAAGCTTAATCAACATGGAGCTTTAGTATCCATAGCATTGCATGCTCTTTGAGCCTAAATATAATGCATTTTTTACTATTTAATAATTTTTTATAACCTTTTTATTATTTTAAGTTGCCGACAAATGGCAAAATGGATGCAAAAATGGCAAAGCTGTGACTATAGGTTGGAATATGTTCAGATTTGTTGTTAATTTTGCTATTCAGATTTATCCCCTTCCCAAAGATAGGAAGGTTTGTTGCTGTCCTCCAGAGTGGGTTTTAATGCCTTTAGGATGGCGAGTAGGTTTGTAGTTTTGATGCGAGTAGGGTTAAATCCCAGCTCACAAGAGGGAGCCCAGGCTTCAACTGATGTCAGCTTGGGCCTTTATTTTTTAGTGGCCTCAGACCAATGAGCAGCCTGAATCTTATTTCCTTTAACTTAATATTGTGTTTTGGTTACAGAGCGAGGCCTATCATTTTAATATTCTTGCTTGGCCATTTTAGGAAAAGCATGTAGTTCTTGGTGAATATTTTTGGTTATTTTATTTTTCTTGTTTCATACACAAAATAGAGTAATATTGGAGATACACTAGCATGGCTATTCACTAAAGTGAGAATGCAAAGTGTATTTCAAATGTATGGCAACAATAACTGAACCGAGTTACCAAATAATTCCAATTTAGCTGTTTTTAAGGTTTATTTTGACATCTGACTTCAGTAAAGATAACTGTAGATATTCTGTTTAGGTAACTAATGTTGTAATTTGTGGTGCTCTAAGGATTTTTTTTTTTTTTGAATGCTGTTTTACCTCTACAGAATTATTTCAAGGGCAATCATTACCTATGGACTTCAGAACTGAGGGCAGTGATCAAGAGGAATGCAGGAGATCCCACTGTGGATAACAAACTGAATCTAGGTGACAGGCGCCCAACAACAAATTTACGGAAAAGGGTGATTATTGTATTTCTACGTTAACACTGCACAGCAAATTGTGTTCCCGTTGGTTATTGTTTTGGCAGGACTTCCTATAATTTATTTTCCATTCTATCCGTGAATGGAATCTGATTATTTTATGACTGACAGTCTTCTTTTTCATGTGTTCTAAAACACAAAACAGTGTTTTTGCTGAAGTGTGTAAAGTTGATGTGGGGTTCAAATTTTAATCCAATATAACAAAAATCTAAATAAATAAATATATATATATATATATATATATATATATATATATATATATATATATATATATATATATATATATATATATATATATATATATATATAATGTGTATATCCGATATGACTATATTGGCCTAAAATTCATTTTGAGCTCCCAACAATTCACATGTTTATAGATTAACCTTAAATGTGTCTTTACATTTAGAAGAAAAAAAATAAGTGAGGAGATGCCATGTAGGTTGCTTTCATCATCTTTCAATCTGCTTTAAAATATAGATTGAAAAGTTAACATCAGAAAAATTAAACAATGGTAGGTGGATCGCCTTAAGTGTCCTTCGAGTATTATGTAACTACAAAAAGAGAAAAAACTAAAACTAATAGGGTAGTAGTTATTTGGATAGTGGGAAAATAAAGAATTAAATGTTCACTTACATTTTTTGGGAGCTTATCAGAAAAATATATAGTAACTTGGCTAATATGGACTTTTGGTCTAAAAACGCTAGTCATTGGTTGAAGTCTCCACTTTTTGCATCTTGATGTCTTGGGCATTGGCAGATTTGTGCAGAGATGTACATCTTCTCCAAACATAAGTTAGATGTATCCGATTTCAAAGTCTCCAGTTTTTGGTAGACCGGTTCTTTACACTCAGTGAGAAAACTGTGAATAGTCAGGAATTTTAGGTTGGAAACTTCGCATGAATCCACTACGGATACAGCTCCACTATTTTAGTCTTAAATGTGCAATTTCTTAAGTTAATTTAGCGCAGTTGTTTGTCAAGCAGTGTAAATGCCTCAAGCCACCTTTAAAGTGTGCCTTGATCGCGTTGACTTCATCTATTTGTATTTCCTTGATAAGTTGCTACTTTTAATGTTTATTGGGGTATAGATTGGTAACAGACAGGCCTTTTAATGACCCTGATGTACAGATCTCTAAACTGCCTTGGTAACATTATATAGAACAGGGTATGTAAAACTATCAATGATATTCAATCAAGTGTGAATTGTTTGGAATTTAAAGTGAATTTAAATTTTTAAGCCAAAAGAGCCAAAGTGCAAACATTTGTCAAACATTTGGAAGAGGATAAGCTATAAAATCATGTTATATTAAGGCAATCTGCAGAACAAAGCCTTAAGTTTAGGTGTAGTAAAAACATGTATAATTTTCTTGTGGTGGAGGTGGCTTGTTTGCATTGATGTTGCATTATGCATAACACTGGTTCTACAGACAAAATAAAAGCATACATTGGGTAATAGTATACAATAGTGTGTGAAAATGTGTGGTGTTAAACGCACTCACGAGCAATAGAAAAAAAAAAAATAGCATATCACCCACTCCAGGGTTCAATCCTCAGGAAACTCCAGAACTCCATAAAATATTATTGAATTTAAAAAGAAAGTACAACTATAGTGCAGAACGTGAAGTTGAACAAAATGTTACACTTGCACAATAACGAAGATATAGATCTCCACACAAAAGCTTACACTTTAATGGCCATTGGAGTGATACTTTAAAAAAAAAAAAAAACTCCAGTTATTTAAATGTGCATAGGAATTTCGGATAGAATGTGCGGCATTTGTTAACAGAACCACACTGTCTGGCTGATACCTGGGACTGCTGCACTAGAGACAGATAATCCAGGATCATACCACTTGTGTGGAGATAGGCTTTTATAGCTTCTTCATTTTGGAATGGGAGTATTGGTATTTTGGTATTAGGACCATCCGTATTACACTACTGTATGTCTATTGTCCGGTGTATAATCCAGTTGTTAATGCTATTCATGTTATGCTTACATTTGGATCATTGATAGGTATGGTGATTACCTGTTTGGTAAATTTTGCTAATATGATATACTATTTGAGAATGTATTCTGGTTTTGAGTAAACTTATGGTGTAATTGTTGTTTTGGATTTTCTAATAAAGATCATTTTGGTTTTTATGTAGTGTGCTCCTGTATTGTATAACCTTGTACTTTTTCTGTTTATTATGACTATAATGAGATAATTAGCCAGTGAAGTTCTAGCTTTGTTTCATACTGGCAGTTTTGGTGATTATAAACATTTTTTGTACCTCCCTCAGAAATGGAACCGTGATCTCTCGCCTTCAGTATGTAGCAATATGTGGAAGTCAGTTCCCGGCACAATTGACCATGTTATGTCCTCTAATGAGACTTTTCCATTAGAGAAACTGCAAACCTTTCCACAGCTACTAGAAAACATCCACCGGCTTGAGGTAATCCTAAATTTTTTGCTGCTTGCCTTTTTTCTTATTTTTGGTAATGATATTGCTATTTGAGTATTAAGTCTTTAAGCAACAGTTGGCATGTAAGATTTTTTTTTTTTTTAACATTTTTATTTCCAGCTCCCTGCTCGAATGGGTTCAGTGTTAAAAAGTCCCCTCTTGCTTCACTATGTCAACTGCATCAAAGATGACACGCCATTCTTACGATTAAACTACTGGCTGGCATTCACATTGCATGAAGGTACAGAAGTGAGGAAGTATTGATGATCTGTTTGGTCTGGAAATCACATAATCAATAGTTAATTTCTGCAGTAAAAAAAAACTTTCTTTCCATGACGTCGTTGATAAAGACACCTGTGATAAAGAGAGTCCTTCTCTTTAAGTAGGTTATATGCATTCAAAGCTGTGGTACCCTTACCCTCTGTCAGTGTGACTTCATGCTTACAAGTAAGTAGTAGCTGGTGTTTTGTTTTTTGAAGATCCCAGGCCACATATTTAAAATAGTGAGCTTAATGGGGCTTGGATTTGAATACTGCATGTATTCAAGACTAAGTACAGTTGAAAGTGTACATACCAGGGACATACCGTTACAACTTTTGCTGTTCTTTAAAATGAAGCACTGGCTGCATACTGCACAGACTTGAGGCCTGCTATGCTGTAAAATGTTAATTTGTTTGCAAGTATACATTCAAAAATAAACTTTCAATGCATTTCTACAATAGTCCACTGTATTTAGTTTGTAAGTATATGGTAGCATCATAGGGTTTGCCTTGTTTCTCTAAGTCCTTATACATTTTGGGTGTTTTTCTGTTTGTTTTTTTGCATTAATTAATGAATCCCCATGTGTTCATTTAGCTGAAATGAATAGAACTATATTTGTGCTGTCTAATGTGAGAATCAGTCCCACATAAGAGAAGAATGCCCTTGTTACATTGTATGCTCTTTGTCCATAGAATGTGCCTGGTACACAGGGAAGCCCCATAATAAGGAAGATGTGGAAGATTTTCTAGACACCGTTATTGACACTCAGCAATTTCTGCAGGTGAGTGTTTTCTTATTCCAACTTTGAGGCTATGATGTTTCAGATGGGATGAACAAGGGTAACCTTCTAATGTCAATTTGGTGGTTGGTTGGCCAGGGTGCTATGGAATTTGCTTTCACTTGCTGTATATAATGCAGACTTGTACACTTCCTTATAAATCTCTTCCACATTGGAATGGTTGCCACCGTGCTCATATCCTTAAACTCATCAGCTGGATTCCAGTTAACTCATCCGCAGGTATACAGAATGGGAAATATTCCTACTTTTGTCTCTGTTTGCCTAATATCATTACATTGTGCAGCTAATACATTAAAGTGCAACAAATAAAATCTTCCAATACTAGGCTTGCCTCTCCCCTCCCCCTTGGTATGAGCACTATACATCTTCAGTGAGCCCTTCCAAGCAGAGATTTTATTTTTATTTTGTTTTTTATAAACAAAGAAACATAGAATGTGATGGCAGATAAGAACCATTCAGCCCATTCTAGTCTGCCCAATTTTCTAAATACTTTCATTAGTCCCTGGCCTTCTCTTATAGCTAGGAACGCCTTATGCCTATCCCACGCATGCTTAAACTCCCTTTACTGTGTTAACCTCTACCACTTCAGCTAGAAGGCTGTTCCATGCAGTAAGTAATACTTCCTGATATTATTTTTATACATTTGCCCCTATAATTTAAGATTATATCCTCTTGTTGTGGTAGTTTTTCTTCTTTTAACCCCTTCAGGACCGAGGATGGTTCAGGACCGTCATCTGCATTTTTGCATTGCCGACCGGTGACGGTCCTGAACCATCCTAACGGTGCAATGTACTTACCCGATCGCCATCGTTCCCTCGGCGGCGATCGGCGTTGCTCCCGGTGTGGGGAGACTGCCTGCAGCCCAGACAGTCTCCCCATGGCGGATTAGGACCCCTGGGGCCATGTGATCGCTCAACCGAGTGATCACATGGTCACAATAGGTGTCCATGTGTCTGCCTGCAGGTTGACTGTCTGTGCTGACAGGCAGTCTCCCTGCTAGTGTAAAATCATAAAAATAAATAAACGCTAATGTTAATAATAAAAAATGTGTGTGTGTGTGTGTGTGTGTGTGTATATATATATATATATATATATATATATATATATATATATATATATATATATATATATATATATATATATATATATCAATATAAAAATACTTATAATTAAATTATACGTGTGTTTGTATATATATTGTATATAAATTATTATAAAATACAAATAAGTAATTTAAATTAAATAAAAACATGTAAAAATAATCAAAAATTTACAAAATATATATCTATATGAAATTGTATTCTAAGTGTATTTTGATAGTAAAATATATATATATATATATATATATATATATATATATATAACTATCAAAATACACTTAGAATGAAATTGTGTGTATATATCTATGCATATATAAATAAAAATAATACGAAATATACATATGTCCATATACAAAATTACATAAATAATTATATAAATATACACGTAGACTTCAAATATATAAATATGCATATATATTTAAATTCTACGTGCGTATTTATGTAATATTTTTACATAATTAAGTAATTTTATTGATTGCAATTTGAGGGACCAGCCTGCCAACCCAGGCCGAAATTCCAGAGAATTTAATTTGCTAGCACTGTATTTTACCCTGTGATTTTCTATGACACCCTAAAACCTGTACATGGGGGGTACTGTTTCACTCGGCAGACTTCGCTGAACACAAATATTAGTGATTCAAAACAGTAAAACATATCACAGCGATGATATTGTCAGTGAAAGTGACTTTTATTTTAATTTTTACACACAAACAGCACTTTTACTGATGATATAATTGTTGTGATACGTTTTCCTGTTTTGAAACACTAATATATGTGTTCAGCAAAGTCTCCCGAGTATAACCGTATCCCCCATGCACAGGTTTTATAGCGTTTTTGAAGGGTCAAATATATGGGTCAAATATTTTTACATTGAAAAAGGCCAGGTTGGTTACGTTGCCTTTGAGAGTGTATGGTAGCCCAAGAATGTGAATTACCCCCATGATGGCATACCATTTGCAAAAGAAGACAACCCAAAGTATTGCAAATGGGGTATGTCCAGTCTTTTTTAGTAGCCACTTAGTCACAAACACTGGCCAAAATTAGCGTTCAATTTAGCTTTTTACTTTTTTTACACACAAACAAATATGAACGCTAACTTTGGCCAGTGTTTTTGACTAAGTGGCTACTAAAAAAGACTGGACATACCCCATATTGAATACCCAGGGTTGTCTACCTTAAAAAAAATATGTAGGGGGGGGCAGAGCCTGACTGCTGAACAGATCAGACATGTCTCGTCTGAGCTCCAGGATCTGGGCCAGAGAATCGGAGCCAACTCAGTGCCACAAGCCGCTACTAACCCCAATTGGACCCCAAACTGTCCACAAGATGGGGACACACAAGATGGTACCACACACAATATGGTACAGCACCGGAGTAACCCGACCAAGGCCTGGGGCCTACGAGAGCTTGAGCCGGGGAGGGACGGCCGCCCCCCCGGGTCTCCGATCGGCGTCCTGCGATTCCCCCCCCCCTTTGGACCGGTGGGGGTTATCCCGGTCCCCACGGGCGACCACCAATGTCGTCTGCCGAGCCCAAGCGCAGACAGGGCCGCAGAGCACAAGCTGGACGGAGCGCTCCAAAATGGCGGACAGCGTGCAACCTCATGGGCAAACGAAGAATGTCCCACCAAGTCCTGCAGGGACCATGAAGTGGAAGTACTGGCTGGCAGCCCGCAAACCTACAACCTACCCTAAGCTACAAGAAACACCGACAAGCAGCTGTATGTCGGAAGACAAAGAGCGGGAATCGAGGGAATTCTCCCCGGACGCCAGTGGTACACACACCATGCAACCTTATCGCACAAGCACTCACAGACTGCGGCCGCCCAGAAGCTTCAACCTCGAACGTCTGCTCCAGTCGCAGCGGACCCGAAAGCACAGGAGGAAGCGCCATACTGGGTTCCATGCCAGCCCCTATGCGGCCTTCAAAGAAAGCACTCAAACCACGAGCCGCAGAAGCAGACCCCCAGGAGCGCCCACGGCTACGAGAGAAGCCTGCTGGGACTTTTCTACCGGGTCCCCAGAGACACTATATGCCCAACACAAAGGCTAGACGCTTTTTCTGGACTCTATGTTGGTCACTCAGACGCTGCTCCAGTGTTACACATACTGAAACAAAACGGTACCAACAGACGCACAGACACCAGGACTGACACAGCAACAAACCAGCACAAAACAGGCAGAGACACACATACGCACAAACCAAGACACTACTCAAGACAGACACACACTACCGCAGGCACCTACAATACACACAAGCCCTGACAAACTCATCTGATACTAACCAAGAAGACCCCAGACCTGTCTGGAAAAGTGAAGGCAGACTAACACCACACAATCCATGATGGCGCCCGAGGTAGACCAAGCTAGAGTTAAACCACTTTGCCCAAACGATACGCTAGAAACCGTACAACCATTTGCTTAGAACCTGTACACGTGTAACTATTAACCAGGCAAATCTCAGTGAAACTTAATGTAATCTCAACTATATCTGTATTCATGCTCCAGATGTCAAATCTGTCAATACTGGCGATGATTATAAAGGGAGCACCACTTGCTTAAGCTTAATACTCTACTATTACCATTATAAAAATTGTGCAGACATTAATGTGCCATATGTGAAATACATGTTGTAATTGTGTACGTGACTGCTATTGTGGCACCACGGCTCATTTGTGAAATCTTGCACACAAAAATAAAGAATTAAAAAAAAAAAAAAAAATTTACATGTGGGGTGTTATTCAGAGATTTATGACAGATAAGTGTTACAATGTCACTATTGATAAATTTTAAAAATGTATGTTTTGAAACCGCAATATCCTACTTGTACCTATAGCCCTATAACTTGCAAAAAAAAGCATGTAAACACTGGGTATTTTTAAACTCAGGACAAAATTTTGAATCTATTTAGCAGTTTTTTTTCATTCGCTTTTGTAGATGAGTAAAAGATTTTTTAAGTAAAAGTCAAAAAACATGTATTTTTTAAAATTTTTCATCCTATTTTTTTTAAATTAAATTACATGAGATTATATAAATAATGGTATGTAAAGAAAGCCCGTTTTTGTCCTGAAAAAAACAATATATAATTTGTATGGGAACAGTAAATGAGAGAGCGGAAAATTACAGCTAAACACCACAAAAGTGTAAAAAGAGACCTGGTCGCAAATGTACAACATCGAAAAAACAGTCCAGTCATTAAGGGGTTAAATATAGTCTCCTCTTTTACTGTGTTGATTCCCTTTATGTATTTAAATATTTCTATCATATCCCCCCCGTCTCATCTTTCCTCCAAGCTGTACATGTTAAGATCCTATAACCTTTCCTTGTAAGTTTTATCATGTAATCCATGAACTAGTTTTGTAGCCCTTCTCTGAACTCTCTCTAAAGTATCAATATCCTTCTGGAGATACGGTATCCAAGTGAGGTCTCACCAGTGCTCTGTACAATGGTATGAGCACTTCCCTCTTTCTACTACTAATACCTCTCCCTATACAACCAAGCATTCTGCTAGCATTTCCTGCTGCTCTATAACATTTACATTACATTATTTTGAAAACAAAACTGCCTATTTCATGCTTAAAGACGACGAAGCCCAATATGTAAACATGCGGGAGGAAATTCAAACATTAGAAATATAGGTTCTATCTGCTCTCTGTAAGCCTTACATTCTTTGTTTCATATAAAGCTATGAAAAGGATAGCATTGTTTCCTCTAACATAACATAGTATAGTTTGGATAAAATAGACACAAATTTTTAGTTATTTTGTCACAGCCTGTTTAAGCATAGGTAGACACTTTGTTACTTTGGCACAGCAGTGAGTTAACTTATACAACTTTTTAACGTTTGTTTTTAAATTAATTTATTTTCAGAGTCAGAAGCATTGCTTTATGAACCACTAGCTTTGCTATTTGCTACATCCTCCTTGTATTTCCAAGTAAGTCTGTTTGTTAACTGGTTTGCATTGCTACTCTGTGTGGGTAATAGTTTAAGATTTATATTTCAGTTACTATGTGCAGATTTCTACGTTTACGCTAATTATAAGAATCGAATCCAATCCGGTTAGTTTCAATCATAAAACTCACATTAAATCTTAAATAAAGCATAATATGGCCCCAATACCAGTGGTACTTTGGGCTAAATGTAATTTGACATTTTCAGTCTGCAGCATATTGTTCTCGAGACAATAGACTGGTGATGTTTGGTCTGAAAAGTCATCTTGGCAAACATTTCAGATTTGACTGTCGAAGATGTGTAGGCACGCCAGCCTTTTATATTATATCCTGTTAATAGAGTATAAGAGAAATTACTCCATCAGCATAACTCAGTGGATTAAGCTTTTCACGCATTCAAACCATGAATACTGGTTTTCAAACATACACATCCATTCAGATAATGCCATTTCTTACTTCACAAATTTATGTTTGTAAAACAAAACATACCGGTGGTACTTTTACCAAAACTGTGACTTAGGTGCACCTTCACTCTTGTAGGTTTTGCTAACGTTAATGATGTAGGGATCCATGGGCAAACTAAGCAGTTCTCTATAGAGAAAAGCAGATTGTTTCCCTGTTCCAATACTTTATTTGTTGGCTTACTATTTAGTCTAATGACAATAAGGGATACCAGAAAGTGTAAATAATCTATGTATCTCAACATATCTCTGTATCTTCCACACCCCTTTTATCTCACACCCTATGCTCTTATCTCTCTTTCTATTCCCTCCCCCTTATCTCTCTCCCTCCCCCATTATCTTTCTCTCTCTTCTTCTCAATTCTCCTTATTTCTCTCTCTCCCCCCCCCATGTTTTCATTTTTCTCTCTCTCCCCCTCTGAAAAACAAACAAGATTTTATGTCCACAAAATTGTTTTGTGGTAGAACCATTAATCTGGTATTGCAATCTTGTAATGTGCCTAATTTTGTATTTGTGGAATTAAAATTGTTTTATCTGCAGTGTGGCATACTTGAAAGTTTGAAGGGGTTGTTGCAAAATTGGCTCATCTGGCATTCAGTTTATGCAGAAAAAATAAATACAGATGACACAAACAAGTAAGTAATTATTGCAATATTTGTGTCTTACTCCTCCTCTAACAAAAATTACAATTTTTGGTGGTAGGTGGATAATGGTTGGGGGTGGGGAGCAATAGGTTCATCTGAATCCCCTCTTAATCCGAGTGCAATGACTTTCACACCATATTCCTTCAGAGCAAAGGTGGAGCTAAGTGAGTAACAGGTTTCATTCACACACTAGTTTTAGTTTGTTTTATATTTTAAATAAATGTGGGAATTTAGTGAACCTTCTTTCAATTAGAGGGGACCTGCTCCCTCCCTCTCCCCTTCCCCTGCCTTACTTACCACGTACTCCTTCTTTCCGTTGGATGCCTAGTAACAGTGCAATCCCTTGACCAGACCGTCTTGTGTGAATAGTATCCTTAGTTACCCAGTCCTCATAATAACTTACATTTACTAATCTGCCCATGCCATTAAACACATGTGTCCTCCATAACCTACCTTTATTTATTTTTTATACATTTCATCTTTTAATTTACTGACTTCTATGCACAAAAATATGTTGTCATCATTATCTATGCTGGATTTAAAAGGTAAAAATAAACATTACATTGCAAGGTTATTGAAAAGACAAGGAGAACATCTTGCCTGACCTTCCTGTAATAGTTCAGAGGTTGATTTTTACATAGAGCACGGGTTCCCAACCAAGTCCTCCAGCATCCCCTACCAGTCCAGGATTTATGGATTATTCTGTTGTCTGACGTGTTTTATTTTCACTGAAAGCACATGAGACCCAGCTAAGTGATCGCTAAATCCTGGACTGGTAGTGGGTACTTGAGGACTGGGTTGGTAACCACTGACATAGAGTAATCTATTTTTATATATTTTTTTCTTCAAAATTGACCCAAACTGTCTCTGAAATTGAAGCTTTTGCTTCATAATTTAGTGAATAACCCTTGCTGTGCAGGGTAATCTGTGTAGACCTATGAAATAAACTAGGAATGTGTTTTCTGTAATAAACCCCATTTTGTAGTTTAGCTCTATGGATGGTGATGAGCAGTTTGTGGAGAATAAGATCTTGCAACAAAAAGCCCTCGTTGTGTAACCTCTTCTGTGTTCTTTCTCTCCAGAAACACCACCATGTCTGGCTTTCTGACCTCCGTCGAAGAACTGATACAGTTTACTGGACGTTTGGCCACTCTGGCCCTACAAATGCAGAACAGCTCGCTCCTTCTACATTTTATTCTGGACTTCTATGAGATAGTAAGACTTTCTCTAGGATATTAATGGCAAAATCATAATTAAATTCCTGATTTGGGACTGCTTATTGGGTTAAGATATTCAAGGTGCTTCATTATCACTTCTTAAGGAAGAAGTCCTATAAATCTGGTAGCCTGCCCCCACCCCCTTTTTAATCCTGCCACATGTGTGACATTAACTTGGCAATCCATTCCTTAACTGAAACATTAGCTCAGTGACCCATTCTTCCATCAAAACATTCTATATAACAAAATAAATTCAGAGACATTACAGAGAACAAATACAAATATAATGTGTCTCTGTTGTCTTTTGTGAATACACTCAATTGCTGTAGCACAGGGACCTAGTTTTGGTTTCCAACGCAGGGTTTAAGAACTACTGCTATAACATTTTATTAGAAGCTCGAATTAATACTTCAGCTGGTTCTCAATGCACAGTGTTACCTTCCACACAGTGCAAAGAGAAAAAGGCTACTGCAGTATGCGTTCCAAAGAATGATGTCCAGCATGACTTTCAGTGTAGCTGTAAGTTACATTAACTGACATTATTTCAAGTTGCCATTGTAATGACAAAGCAAAATCAAACAGTAAAATGTGTATTGACCAAACGCCATATATATCAATACTCAAATAGCTAAGAATTTACACTACAGGTCTAATAAACTCACACTGGTAGCTTGCAGACTGTGAAGTGCTTGTATGCCTGAACAATCGTACTCTGAACTGTCAAGCAGTTTATTGAAAGTACAGTTTGTAGTGCAGTATTTGTAGTACGGATTGGAAAAAAATAGTTTAGTTTCCAGGTATTTATAACCTGTTTTATTGAAGATCTATTGTCTCCCACATACAGGTCTGTGATATGTACGTGCGTTTTGAATTGCCGCTCGTTGTCCTTCCACCACCAGGGGTGTTCTACCCTGCTTTGCTGAGTACTGATTCTGTGAACCTTGACCAGCTTTGTTACATCATGTACAGGTATAGCGGATATTATATCATTGGAAATTATTAACAAAATCAACATATCTACTATTGACATTAAATATATTCGGTAGACAATTCATGCTGTTTTTGCTGTTCAGTACTAGTTTCAATACAAATGTGTGCTAATTGACTTTGAATTTATTTTGGCTTTCACAGATACAGGAACAACTTGGTGACTGTAAAAGATAATGAGCTCAATAAAAGGGTAAGTGATTTCAGGTTTTGTAAATCAGTTTCTTTTATATCCTGTACACTGGACAGAGCTAAAACAAAATTTTCCCTTGCATACCCACATTTCAGGATAAGATCTATCTGAATATCAGCAGTCGTACATTCCAGGAATATAACCAGTATTTAACAGCAATGGTAGGCTGCCTTTGGACATCCCAAGCCTTTCGCCAAGATACACATCCTCAAGGTATCCGGCTAGAACCCGATTTGCTTTACCATACTGGTGTTCAGTCCTTCAAGAAATCCTTCAACATAGTCTTCCACCCAGCACTCATTGGCTACTCTTCCAGCTTCCTGTGCCAGGTAAGGATTATTGTCGGTAACAGAACATAGGATGCTAGGATTGTTTAGTCTCTGTGTCATATTTTTGTCTTTAAGCAATTCCTAATTAGTTATATATAGTTTGTGTTTTTAAATTGTGTGATAGAGGAGCCAACTTTGATAGTTGGATTTCACATGGTGTGCCTAGAACCCTATTCCTCAGAATTAATATTCAATTAAGATGTGTGCCAGAAATAGATTATATGGTGTTTCATTAATTTGTATGTGTTACTGAACACAAGCTCATCAATTAATACTCATGTGTAGGTACTAAACCATGAGATCAGAGTTAAATTCTTTAGAACCAATGTATAGTCAGCAGACCATCTTGCAGTGATAATGTTCTGATGATGATATACGGACAGATAAACTTGGAGACAGAATATTGTTTTGGGTGTTGTTGTTGTTTTTTTAATATAATTCATGGCTCCTCTTTGGCCGTATGTATCGCCTCTGAGGGCTATATTCATATGCTTTTTCAGCAATTCCACTTACCCAGTGCAATGATTGGAAATGCTGCCATTGGCTGAAATAAATTTTAAATAAATATATACGCACATGGTATTTGCAGGAGCAACATACACTGAGAGGTTTAACCAAGAATGAGAGCATCCTGATTGATTTAGCATCTTCATGGTCTCAGCATTACTGTTTTTTCAGGAGCCGCAGAAACCTTAGAGGTACACTTTAATCACCCAGACCACTTTACCTCAATGAAATCGTCTGGGTGCAGTGGTCCTGTCCTTTTAAACCCTACAATGTAAAACATTGCAGGTTTTTAGAAACTGCAATGTTAATATTGCAGGGTTAAATCCATCTATATGGTTGCCATACTGCTGTTTCTGCTGCACTGACAGAATAAAACTCACGTTTTGTGGAAGCTCATAGGAAAGCATTGAATGCAAAGCTATGGTGAAGCTTGAGTGCGTCCACCATGCTCCTCTATAAGGAACTTTAGATTGGACCATTGAGGAAGGAGGGCATACCTCCTCGATGACGTTGCCGGAGGTGGAGAGGTGAGCAGTGTCGAAGTGGAGTCTCTGCGCTGGAAAAAGTAAACCGGGGTTCCAGATACAACCAAGGACATGGGCACTATAGCATTTAGCACATTGTCTGTATAACAAATGTAAAAGTGAGGTGTTTCCTGCCTAGAATGTTCTTTTTTAAATTATAGGCTGTAATAACCACACATTTTTGTAATTCGCAGACCTGTAGAATAATGCAATTTTCTCTTTTTGGTTTTACAGAGCTATCCAGAACACAGAATGTTTCAACTCGGTCTCATAAAGGTAACTACTCCCACATGTTGTGTGTTAACAGTTTGCATGGTTAATATATTTAAAGGTAACTTATATCTGAAAATCATCCTGAAAAGATAATAGTATTTTCATATTACAGGTTCTCTTCTAGCAGTGTAATCACTGGCCATCCCCCTTTGGTTTGTAAAATTAAAATATAACAAATATTATGACAATTCAGAAGGCAATAAAAATCCACTTTTTAAATGAGGAAAAGCAATCAACATTGCAGCACCAGGTGTACCAAGTTAATATATAAAAAAGAAAATTGGGGGAAATATAGCTCAGGGGAGAACCAGTTTGAATGCAGTTACCAGTATGGCACAATATGATACTGGGTATGAAAATAATAATGGGGTGTCATGAACTTTTTAATCTTATTGTTTGTGTTTCTCTGCAGGGTCACAATTGGAATAAATATTTGGATTTTCTATACAGCGAAGGAATGAATGGCCTTAAACTTTTTATTGAGAGTAGTGTGAACCGTGTGTCCAGTAACACCAAGCAACAGGAACCTAATGATTCACCATCTGAGACTTGACAACTTCCAATCCTGTAAATAAATGTTCCATACATTTCACAACCGGAATATGGAGTTACCCTCACAGTGACATTACTTCGCACACTGCATTAAACATCGAAGACGGCAATCATGTTTGTCAAGGAAGCTTCGGTTACTCATATAAGTTCCATCACTGCTTCAGCTTATATAGATACAATTAGAACCCATTTACTGATTAGTTCGAAAGATACTTGAAAAACTCTCATATTAGCCTGGGTTTGACACTCTAGTTGTTATGACCAACATCTCCACTGATGTGTTGCCTACTCTGGTACAAGCCTTTTACGATTGAAAGTTCATACCTGGTGAGTGTGCCATGGACCCTGCATGCTAGTGGAGAGTAACATTTAGGTCTGTGTAGTACTTGAAATGTTGAACCCTGTTCTAATGTGCCCATATTAATTTATAGTGCAAGGATATTAAAGGTATAATGGCTTATACCATATGTATGTTAAGTGGGTTCTGCCTGTGTAACTTTATTGTTGACTGCTGTCCACCAACACAAAACCTGCATACACACACTGTTTTATATGATATATTTGGGTTTAAAGGGAAACTCCAGTGTCATGAAAACAATCCGTTTTCCTGGCACTGCAGCTACCCTCTCCATCCCACCTCCCATCCCAGGTAGCTGAAGGGGTGAAAACCCCTTCAGGTCACTTACCTTAGACCCTGCCGATGTCCCTTGGCGGTGGTTTCGGGTCGGCGTTGCTCCTCCCAGTAATTCCGTCAGCCGGTGGGCGAGACTGATCCCACCCGCCGGCTGAGGAAACCTAATGCCCATGTGCGACAATGACGCGCATGCGCATTAGGTCTCCCCATAGGAAAGCATTGAAGAAGATTTTCAATGCTTTCCTATGGGGAATTGAGCGACGCTGGGGTCCTCACACAGCGTGAGGACGTCCAGCGACGCTCTAGCAAAGAAAATCTTTGCTATGAATCAGGAAGTGCCCTCTAGTGGCTGTCTAGCAGACAGCCACTAGAGGTAGAGTTAATCCTGCAATGTAATTATTGCAGTTTATAAAAAACTGCAATAATTCCAGTTGCAGGGTTAAGAGTAGTGGGAGTTGGCACCCAGACCACTCCAATGGGCAGAAGTGGTCTGGGTGCCTGGAGTGTCCCTTTAAAAGGGAGATAATCCCTGAATTTACATACCATATCTTGAAAAAAGGAAAAACCACAATATATAGACAGAAACTCTTAGAATTGTTATGCAAAACAATACAAATCTGCAATAAGCAGATAAGCATAACACTTAGATTGTTTCTTTCCAGTCATTGCTGTATAGTATTTTAATTTCATTTGATGTAACCTTCGTTAAAGCAGTAAGTGCTGAAGAAGGCCTCATGTGGTGTATGTTGCCCAGATGGAATGCTACGCTGTAAAGGAATAGAAATTGCTCCCCTGTTAACTCCATTGACCAGGACAGTAAGAACACAAAAAGTTTGTGAAAATATGTATATTTGTATATCTAAACTTTTTTTTTTTTTTATAATATATATATATGTATATTGCACAAAGGATAAGAATAAAGTAAAAAAAAATCATTTTGGGGTTGTTTTTTGTTCTAGCCATAGGATTGAGGCTCAGAGCTTAAATTTACTATGTTTGGTTTGTACTTTTATGTTGGATATTTGTATTTTAATTTTGTATTGCAGTTTAAGTCCAATTGCTAAAAAGTCATGTTGGGTGTTTTTTTGTTTTTGTCTTTTAATATCTCCAACTGAAGGGATCTGAAACGGTACCTGATGATCTCATTTATTGATGTAATGCCTTTGCCTAAAGTGTATCTCTCACATAATGTGCATCAACTGTGTCTCAACACTTTGTGATTTCTTCACCTGTTTGTCTGCTCAGCATACAGGTGATACTCGAAAAATTAGAATATTGTGCAAAAGTTAATTTATTTCAGTAATGCAACATAAAAGGGGAAACTAATATATGAGATAGACACATTACATGCAAAGCAAGATAGTTCAAGCCGCGATTTGTCATAAGTGCGATGATTATGGCTTACAGTTCATGAAAACCCCAAATCCACAATCTCAGTAAATTAGAATATTACATGCAATCAATAAAACAAGCAACAATATCAGACCTCTGAAAAGTATAAGCATGCATATGGACTCAGTACTTGGTTTGGGCCCCTTTTGCAGCAATTACTGCCTCAATGTGGCATGGAAGCTATCATCCTGTGGCACTGCTGAGGTGTTATGGGAGACCAGGATGCTTCAATAGCGGCCTTCAGCTCTTCTGCATTGTTCGGTCTCATGTCTCTCATCTTTCTCTTTGCAAATCCCCATAGATTCTCTATGGGGTTCAGGTCAGGTGAGTTTGCTGGCCAATCAAGCACAGTAATCCCACGGTCATTGAACCAGGCTTTGGTGCTTTTGGTAGTGTGGGCAGGTGCCAAGTCCTGCTGGAAAATGAAGTCAGCATCCCCATAACGCTAGTCTGCGGAAGGAAGCATGAAGTGCTCCAAAATCTCCTGGTAGATGGCTACGTTGACCCTGGACTTAAAGAAGCACAGTGAACTGACACCAGCAGATGACATGGCTCCCCAAATCAACACAGACTGTGGAAACTTCACACTGGACTTCGAGCATCTTGCAGTGTGTGTCTCTCCATTCTTCCTCCAGACTCTGGGTCCCTGGTTTCCAAATGAGATGCAAAAGTTGCTCTTATCAGAAAAGAGGACTTTGGACCACTGAGCAACAGACCAGGTCTGTTTTTCTTTAGCCCAGGTAAGACGCTTCTGACATTGTTTGTTGTTCAGGAGCGGCTTGACAAGAGGAATATGACATCTGAAGCCCATGTCCAGGATCTTTCTGTGTGTGGTGGCTCTTGATGCACTGACTCCGGCCTCAGTCCACTCCTTGTGAAAGTCCCCAACATTTTTGAATGGCCTTTTCCTGGCAATCCTCTCGAGGCTGCGGTCATCCCTGCTGCTTGTGCACCTTTTTCTTCCACACTTTTCCCTTCCACATAACTTTCTATTAATGTGCTTTGATATAGCACTTTTGGAACATCCAACTTCCTTCGCAATCACCTTCTGAGGCTTTCCCTCCTTATGGAGGGTGTCATTGGTGGTTTTCTGCACAACTGTCAGGTCAGCAGTCTTCCCCATGATTGTGATTCCTACTGAACCAGACTGAGAGACCATTTAAAGGCTCAGAAATCCTTTGCAGGTGTTATGGCTTACTTAGCTGATTAGAGTGGGACACTGTGAGCCTAGAATATTGCACCTTTCCACAATATTCTAATTTACTGAGATTGTGGATTTGGGGTTTTCATGAGCTGTAAGCCATAATTATCGCACTTATGACAAATCGTGGCTTGAACTATCTTGCTTTGCATGTAATGCGTCTATCTCCTATATAAGTTTCCCCTTTTATGTTGCATTACTGAAATAAATGAACTTTCGCACGATATTCTAATTTTCAGAGTATAACCTGTATGGTTGGAAATTCTTCAGTTATGACTCTGCTTGCTTTGTTGTTGACCCGGTGTCCTCACCCTGACAAAGCTAATTTATGTTACTTGTAGATACCATGTCCTGCCCCTCCCCCCACCTGAAGCAGTGCAGCATTAGAGATATCACCATCTCCTTCAGGCAAAAGGCATGCAGAATTCTATAAGAAACTTTTAACCGTTAAGCGCAACCTCCTATTTAGACTGTAAAACCCCACAAAGTCCAAATTGCCCCAATTGTGAGGTAGGTCTCCATTTTTTATGTTTTCAGGCAAGGTGTGACAGCTGCACCCTGGGAGGGCACTGCTTGCTTGAAGACCAGCTCTGTTCGTGGGCTTGGCTTCATCCTCTTCAAATTGCTGGAATGCATGTAAGATGCCCGTGTTCCACGCTTATGTAACTACCGCCCAGTCTGTGCGAAAAATGGCATAGATGCACTACCTGGAGATGTTGGATTGCACATTCGTGGCAGAACATACAATTGGGGCATTTGTCCATCTTCTGAAAGGAGCGTCAGAGTCTTAAAGCAACTCTCCTCCCCTATGAACCATAAAAAGCAAGAAAAACCCTCATGGCCCAGCTTTAAGAGATAATCGGTTAAGCACTCACTTGTTTGTTTCTTCTAGGGACAAGGAGAGGGAGCTAAAGTTTCCAGGGGAGAGGGGGGATCTATTCCTCTGGCCATACATGGTCACATGGCTCTTTTCGCTGTGTGCATCTTCATTCTGGAACGCGCACTGGATGCCTTTTTATCAGTTCCATGCAGTGCCAAAAAAGAACTCTATTTTCTTGGATGATAGTTAACAAAGGCTGAAAATCAAGTTCAGCCTTTCTCACATCTGTTTCTACTGTTGATTCAAAAGAAGGCAAATTAACACCCATTTTCAAACAAACTAGGAAAAAATCATTCTCAACCCCTATAATTGCAGTCCAATCACTCCTTGGATCAAGATACCGTTACCAAAATATAAAATAGGATATGTCTGAATATTATGTTTTGGCAAGAATTCATCCAGTAGCCATTTAAAAATATTTACATACTTTAAAAAAAAAAAGCACCTCTACAGGCAGAGAATTCAGCATCTTTATTGTTCTTGCATTGCCTTTCTTCCAGTGTAAATGGGTGACCTCTAATGAATAGATTTACAAACAATTTGTTTACTGTTATCATATTCTCCTCCGAGGTGCCTTTTTTAAAATATATATATATTTTTTTTTACTAAATAGATTTAAATGTTACTTTGTAAATAAATCTTTACTTCACCATGTTAAATTTGTTATTTCTGCAATTTTTATAGTGCCATATCCTTTGTGATGGAACTCCCAGTCACTTATGCCCATACCAGGAACAACCTTTCACCTCACTCCCAGAAAGGGCCTAATCACTCATATCCTTTCCCAAAGATGTCCCAAACCCCCGGCTCTCCCCACCTGTCCTCCACGTTACCAACCGAGAGCGCCTCTCTTGCCTCCTGCCTACAGGATGCAGAGAGATGCAAAAACTATGGCGCAGGACTTACACCCAAAAGTTACTGAACTCTGGCCTGGCATGCAACCGGTCTCTGTACCCAACTAACTTCCATCCCGGTTTTCCCCCACTTGCCCAGAATATACTAGACTCTTATGAACAATTGCTCCCTGGAAGACAGGGGGAGCGCCTCTTTTTCAGTCCACAGGAGCTTCCGATATTTGACCAACCAAAGACCCATTCATCCTGGAACTCTTTTGGGCATAGACATTGCCAGCGGCCGATCAAATATTTATCCTGGTGGCGATTCTTCAATTCTGCATGTATCCAAACTCTATTTTGTTAACTTGGACACTCGGATCAGTTATCCGGGGATGTATAATTTGTGGGATTCCTGTGGGTTTTTGTTATGTTTTTGATGATATTTTGTGTTGTAACCTCTGTGTCTGGCTGATAATTAGTTTAGCAATAGGTTTCATGGGATTGTGGCGTTTGCTGATCTTTTGTACAGTTCCATGATGTTTCTGGGTATCTCCCTGTCGAGTGCTCTGTGCTCCATTGAGCGCAAAGGAGCGTCCTGAAAGCCCATGGTGGCTATCTTGGCCTAAAGCTATGCTCCCTTATGTGTGGAGCTCTTACAGTTAGAGCAGACTCATCTGCTCTACACTTGTGAATGCATATCTCTCATTTTTTAATTATACCAGTATTCATACAGTTTTACACTTTATTCTCTCCCCCTCTTTTTTCCCCTTGCCTTTTTATCCTGTACATGTATAAGGATATCGTTTTACTACTAAAGAGTAGTCAGATGTTTGTATTTGCATACTGTTGTAAAAGTATTTTTTGTTTTTCTACACTTTTTTACACTTTGTGCACAGTGCACTTTCACTTGAGTGACATTGTATTTATAATAAATGGTGTATAGAGCATAATTGTTTATATTACAAGTGTTGCACCATAGTTTCCTGGCTAATCATGGCAGCATCACTTATGGGTAGCTCCTCCCTTAGCAGTCACAGGACAGGAATTAATTAGATGAATTAGACTGATGGGTATAAAGAGTCCCTACTCCCCTTACAACTCAGTCTTTTTTCCTGTCCTTAGCAAGTTCTACAGGACTTTTTACATTTTATTTTATGGCCACCTTCCTACGTTTGTCGTGGGTTCGTTCCAAATGAAGTTAAGCCTCTCTTCATTTGAAGGACCCAGTAAACAGCCTGCATAAGCAGGACCAACTGGGTCAGGTTCAGTGTAAGTACTGAACTGCTGCATGGGAATTGGAGTTCTGAGGGAAACACGGCTACAGGTAATCTGAGAATATGGGGTTGGTCCTCCTTAAAAATACCCCTTGTTGTTTGACTTGCCCCTAGCCACTGGGGTCTAAAAATTCCCTCCCCTAGTGTTGGTGGCAGTGTTTGGGATCCATACTATGGGGGTCCTCCTGTGGGGGGATCCTGTTAACTTACTTGAGTGCTGAGTGATCTTTTCTGGGGGTGGAGTCCCTCTCGGCTGCGGCAGGGGTGCCCTCTGTTGTTGGCTGTAGGTTCCTGGTGAGGCCAGCGCGGTGTGCGTTCCAGCAGGCGGTAGTGATGTTGCGGCCAGGCTGGCGAAACCAGAAGTGGTGTATTTTTCGTCCGCGAGCGTTTGGAATGCATAGTGTGCATTCTAGCGGTCAGAGCATGCGCTGAACAGCAGGTTTTCCCGGCTCTATTTAAACATGGGGATCCTGGTTCTCTGCCTGCTTGCTGAGTTAGCTGTTGAGAGAAGTTGTTCCTGTGTGCTCAGAGTCTGCTCCTTGGCTCTGTGCTTGGCTGTCTGGAGTGGTTTTGTCTTTATCAGGTAGGATTCCTTGTTTTCTGATTGTGTTCCTTGTTGGGCATTTGCTGGCCAGTTTTTTTTCTGGGGAAGTCATCTATTCAGGGACTTGTGTTTTACTTTTTCTTTAAATTTCCTTTGTAGTTGTAAGGACATTAAGTGGTGCTGCCCTGCGACAGCGCTGTCCCTTTAAATGTGGGAACCAACTTAGCAGAGAAATAATGCAAGGACACGATGAAGGGAGCAATCAAGAAAATATGTATTAAAGAAAACTAAAGGATATAATATACAAGAACAAAATATGTACAATGCCACAAATATATATATACCCTTTGGAATGATATGGATTTCTGCACAAATTGGTCATAAAATGTGATCTGATCATCATCTAAGTCACAACAATAGACAATCACAGTCTGCTTAAACTAATAACACACAAAGAATGAAATGTTGCCATGTTTTTATTGAACACACCATGTAAACATTCACAGTGCAGGTGTGAACTGTTAATAGCTCCTGACTGATTCCTGTTTTGCAACTGTCATTAGTCTAATACTACCCTTACCTTTTGTGTCATTTTACCCCACTCCCTCTAGCATGTAAGCTCATTGAGCAGGGCCCTCAACCCCTCTGTTCCTGTGTGTCCAACTTGTCTGGTTACAACTACATGTCTGTTCGTCCACCCATTGTAAAGCGCTGCGGAATTTGACGGCGCTCTATAAATATCATAATAATAATAACCCTTGGATTTAATAACTGGTTGAACCTCCTTTGGCAGCAATAACTTCAACCAAACGATTCCTGTAGTTGCAGATGAGACGTGCACAACGGTCAGGAGTAATTCTTGACCATTCCTCTTTACAGAACTGTTTCAGTTCAGCAATATTCTTGGGATGTCTGGTGTGAATCGCTTTTTTTGAGGTCATGCCACAGCATCTCAGTCGGGTTGTGGTCAGGACTCTGACTGGGCCACTTCAGAAGGCATATTTTCTTCTGTTTAAGTCATTCTGTTGTTGATTTACTTCTATGCTTTGGGTCATTGTCCTGTTGCAACACCCATCTTCTGTTGAGCTTCAGCTGGTAGACAGATGGCCTTAAGTTCTCCTGCAAAATGTCTTGATAAACTTGGGAATTTATTTTTCCTTCGATGATGGCAATCCATCCAGGCCCTGACGCAGCAAAGCAGCCCCAAACCATGATGCCCCCACCACCATATTTCACAGTTGGGATGAGGTTTTGATGTTGGTGTGCTGTGCCTTTTTTTCGCCACACATAGTGTTGTGTGTTTCATCTGTCCACAGAATATTTTGCCAGTACTGCTGTGTAACATCCAGGTGCTCTTGTGCAAACTGTAAACGTGCAGCAATGTTTTGTTTGGACAGCAGTGGCTTCCTCTGTGGTATCCTCCCATGAAATCCATTCTTGTTTAGTGTTTTACATATTGTAGATTCGCTAACAGGGATGTTAGCATTTGCCAGTGACTTTTGTAAGTCTTTAGCTGACACTCTAGGATTCTTCTTCACCTCATTGAGCAGTCTGCGCTGTGCTCTTGCAGTCATCTTTACAGGACGGCCACTCCTAGGGAGAGTAGCAGCAGTGCTGAACTTTCTCCATTTATAGACAATTTGTCTTACCGTGGACTGATGAACAGCAAGGCTTTTGGAGATACTTTTATTATTATTATTAATATTATTTTATTATTTATATAGCGCCAACAAATTCCGTAGCGCTGTACAATGGGTGGACTAACAGACACATAATTGAGATCAGACCACTGGACGTACAGGAACAGCAGGGGTTGAGGGCACTGCTCGATGAGCTTACATGCTAGAGGGAGTGGGGTATAGTGACACAAAGGGTTAAAGTAGGGGAATTACATAGTTTGTTAGAGAAGGGTTTATTGAGTGCTTGGTAGGTCATTTTTTACAGTTGCAGGAAAGGAGTCATGCGGTGGGGGATGAGAAACCTGCTGACAGTTTAATTGATACGCTTTAATGAAGAAGAGAGTTTTCAAAGATTTTTTGAAGGAGTGGAGGCTTGGTGAAAGTCTGATTGAGGAGGGAAGGGAGTTCCACAGAATAGGTGCAGCCCTGGAGATGTCTTGAAGGCGAGCATCAGAGGTGGGGATCCGGGCAGAGGATAGGCGTAGGTCTTGGGCTGAGCGCCGGGGTCTCGACGGGACATGCTTGTGTATGAGGGAGGATAGGTATGTTGGAGCAGCATTATGTAGGGATTTGTAAGCAAGCACCAGAATTTTGAATTGGGCCCTATATCTAACTGGAAGCCAATGCAGGGACTGACAGAGCGTGGAGGTGCAACCGGACAGGAAAATAAGCCTTGCAGCCACATTCATTATAGATTGCAGCGGTGCAAGTTGGGAACATGTAAGACCGGTGAGAAGGGGATTGCACTAGTCAAGGCGAGAGAGAACAACAGCATGAACCAGTACCTTAGCCGCGTCCGGCGTTAGATATGGGCGGATGCGCGCTATGTTCTTGAGTTGGATGCGCGCTATGTTCTTGAGTTGGATGCAAGTCAACAATTCTTAATCGTAGGTCTTCTGAGAGCTCTTTTGTGCGAGGCATCATTCACATCAGGCAATGTTTCTTGTGAAAAGCAAACCCAGAACTGGTGTGTGTTTTTTATAGGGCAGGAAAGCTGTAACCAACACCTCCAATCTCATCTCATTGATTGGACTCCAGTTGGCTGACATCTCACTCCAATTAGCTCTTGGAGATGTAATTAGTCTAGGGGTTCACATACTTTTTCCACCTGCAATGTGAATGTTTACATGGTGTGTTCAATAAAAACATGGCAACATTTCATTCTTTGTGTGTTATTAGTTTAAGCAGACTGTGATTGTCTATTGTTGTGACTTAGATGATGATCAGATCACATTTTATGACCAATTTGTGCAGAAATCCATATCATTCCAAAGGGTTCACATACTTTTTCTTGCAACTGTATATAAACAAAAAATCAATATAAATACAAGTAGAGCAGGCAGAGTACACGTTACATAGTTCCATAGTTACATAGCTGAAAAGAGACTTGCGTCCATCAAGTTCAGCTTTCCTCACATTTGTTTTTTGCTGTTGATCCAAAAGAGGGCAAAAAAAACTGTTTAAAGCACAATTTTGCAACAAGCTAGGAAAAAAATTCATTCTTGACCCCAGAATGGCAGTCAGATTTATCCTTGGATCAAGCAATTATTGCCCTACATTGAAAGATTATATCCTTGAATATTCTGTTTTTGCAAGTATGCATCTAGTAGCTGTTTGAACATCTGTATGGACTCTGATAAAAACACTTCTTCAGGCAGAGAATTCCACATCCTGATTGTTCTTACAGTAAAAAAACCTTTCCTTTGCCTTAGACGAAATCTTCTTTCTTCCAGTTTAAACGCATGGCCTCGTGTCCTATGTAAAGTCCGGTTTGTGAATAGACTTCCACACAATGGTTTGTATTGGCCCCGAATATATTTGTATAATGTTATCATATCCCCTCTCAGGTGATGTTTTTATAAACTAAATAGGTTTAAATTTGTTAACCTTTCTTCATAGCTGATATGTCCCTCTGCACTTTTTCTAGTGCCATAATATCCTTCTTTAGAACAGGTGCCCAAAATTGCACATCATATTCAATATGTGGTCTTACCAATGATTTATAAAGAGGCAAAATGATATTCTCCTCCGAGAATGAATGCCCTTTTTCATGCATTACAATATCTTATTAGCCTTGGCCACTGCTGATTGACATTGCACATTGTTGCATAGTTTGTTGTCTATAACAATTCCCAAGTCCTTTTCGGGGGTTATCCATAATTCGCTTCCATTAAGGGTATACGTTCCTTATGTATTCTTTACGCCGAAGTGCATAACTTTGCATTTTTCAACATTAAATTTAATCTGCCATTTGAGTGCCCAGTCCCCCAGTCTATCTAAATCCCTCTGCAGCAAAGTAATATCTTGCTCACATTGCATTATTTTACAAAGTTTTGTGTCATCTGCAAACACTGAAACATGACTTTCAATGCTGTCTTCAAGATCATTTATAAACATGTTAAATAGAAGGGGTCCCAGAACAGACCCCTGAGGGACACCACTTGCCACCTCTACCCAGCTTGAAAATTTACCATTAATGGCAACTCTTTGTACTCTGTTTTTAAGCCAATGTTCTACCCAAGAACAAGCATTTTCATCTAGACCGATTTCCTTGCGTTTGAACAATAATCTATTATGTGATAGATAGTCCTTAGGCAAAAGTAAAGGCCTTAGGCAGGATCGTGCAGCCACCACAGAATAGAAGTGGGGCACAGATCCTAAGCCACCAAGCACTAAATAAAAAACACCAAGGAGCAAAGCCCAAAGCAGGTCACACGTAAATAAGGCAGCAAGGTCAGAATCACTGGAAATGAAGTATAGGCAGGAACACTGCAAGCGAACACTGTAATGGGAGACACAGGACACAGGACCATAAGGACATCAGAGCAGGAACACAGGATCAGGATACACAGGATACAAGACACAGGAGCAAGGAGTCAGAATCACGGGAACCAGGAAACAGCAGGTACAGGATAAAGGATGAAGGATAATGATCTGACAGGGAGTGAGGGGAGAAACCAGAATATATAGGTGCTAAACAAGGGCCAGGTGAAGTGCGTAACGAAAAGAAATGAGAAACAGTGCCAAACAGAAACAGTGGTGAGTGTGAGTACAGCACGAGGGCATATTAACTAAGGAGTGTCGTGACAGTAGTATTGATTCCCCCTCTTCCTCTGCAAGATCCCTCTCTAGAAAACATAGGTGAGCCATTTTTGTTGTGATGGGGGGGGTTGTTAAAAAGAGTGCCAATTGAGCCTGTAATATATGTTTATATATGGCTTTGTTTCAGCCCCAGCAGACATTTGGATTCTCCTGCAAGGAAATCAAAAAACAATAAATGCATTAACTGTTCGTCACCTGCACCGCAAGGAAGAAATCTATGTAGGGATTGCTTTTTGGATGTTGTGGATGTTCCCAATAGTGTTTCTCCACAGGATGACCTTAAACTCTGGATTTCCCAAGCTATTGCTGAGGGCTTTAAGTCTACCACAGTGCCTTGTAGTCCGAGCAAGAGACGCAGAGCGGAACCTCAGTCTTCCAGCTCTGCAGAAGACCCTGACCTGTGGGAGGTCTCAGAGGACGAGGAGGAAGTGGAATATACCTCCAGGTCTCTTGACTCAAAGTCTATTCATAGACTTATTAACCTTCTCAGGGACACTCTTAGTCTGAATTTAGAGAGGCTGACAGGTTCTTTGAGGACCTAAAACCGAATAGACCTACTTTCTCGGTACATTCCTCGATCAGGGATATGATCCTTCGAGAATGGAACAAGCCTGAAAGGAAGTCCACTTGAAAAATAAATTCTCAAGGATTTAACCTTATTCTGCGGTTAACTTATGGAATTCAGTTCCTAAAATTGACGCTGCAGTGATTCATGTGGCAAAGAAAACTACGCTTCCCATTGACTCCATGGAATATCTGAGAGAGCCTATGGAGAAGTGTATGGATGGGGATCTCATAAAAGCCTATTTGGCGCTGGGTTCCGCCCTCCATCCGGCAGTGCCACTCACCACTCTCTCCAGGGCCTTGAAAGTATGGCTCACCAATTTGGAGGAAGACATTGATCGGGGTGTCCGTAGGGAACATCTCTTGGAGAGTCTCAAGGACTTTAGCCTTGCCACGGCTTTCTGTTCGGAAGCCTCACTGGGACGACATCCTTATCATAGGTCCATCTCAAAGGATAGTAGCTCATCACATGTTGGTGGCAATGAATATTCTTCAAGACCACTGTTGGCTTCTGAATGTGGAAAAAAGCTCCCTGATTCCTTCATAGACGATCGTATTCCTCGGAGCAGTGATAAACACTGTATGTGCCCATGTGTTCCTGTCTCCGGAAAGGGTCACGAAAATCAGAGACAAAGTAGGGAAGCTACAAGGGCTCGAGACTGCCTCTGCAAGAGAAGTCATGAGTCTCCTGGGTTCTTTGACATCAACTATAGGGTTGTTAAAATGGGCCCAGTGGAACTTTCATCCGATCCAGAATTGCTTCCTTCTCCAGTTCGACAGAGTGGGAACAGATTGGGAGCAAAGGATCTCTCTACCCCTGCCCGTGAGGAAAAGGTTGAACTGGTGGAAGAACAAGAAGAATTTGGCAGCAGGCTTCCCGTTGGAGGAACCTCCTTGGATGGTTATTACAACAGATGCCAGTGCTTTTGGATGGGGTGCCCACTTCCATTCCACATGGACTCAAGGGAAGTGGACCTGAGAAGAGTCAGCCACACTCAAATCTACGAGAACTGAGAGCTGTTTCCAAGGCCATCTTGGTGTTCCTACCAAGGATCTTAAATTCTTGGGTTCTGATCAAAACGGACAACTGAGCGGTTGATTCATATGTGAACAACCAAGGTGGCACAAGAAGCAGATTTCTCTTGAAGGAACCAGCTCCCTTGATGACAATCGCCATGGCCAATCTCCAGGGTCTGAAGGCGATCTATCTTCCAGGTTCGGAGAATGTGACTGCAGACTTCCTCAGCAGAAAGGAAATTCTTCCGGGAGAATGGAAACTTCACCCGGCAGTCTTTGCATGCATTGCCCATCAGTGGGGCATTCCCCAGATCGACCTGATGGCGTCCACCCAGAATCATCAGGTGGAGAATTACTTCTCCCTCCACCCAGACAGTCAAGCAATGGGCCAGGATGCTCTCTCTCTTCCTTGGTCATTCGATCTGGGGTATGCGTTCCCTCCCCTACCCATGATACCCAGGTTCCTGCGGAAGGTTTGGTCAGAAGGAAAGAAGGTTATTGCCATAATTCTGATTTGGCCTCGGAGGCCGTGGTTCCCCCTATAGTCTATGATGAGCAAAGAACAGCCTTGGCCTCTTCCTGTTATGGAGGATCTGCTAACGCAGGGCCCAATATTCCATCCTCATCCGGAACGCCTCAAATTGGGGGTATGGGTCTTGAAAAAGAAAGACTTCAACTACTAGATCTCTCAGAAGCAGTGGTCAATACCCTTTTGCAATTGAGAAAAGCTTCTATTTCCTCATGCTACCACAGGATCTGGGATGTGTTCCGGGATTGGGCTTCAGCCAAAAATGTTGACTTCCTGCATCCTCACAATACTGAGATCTTGGAGTTCCTGCAAGAGGGTCTGGATAAGGGCCTTAGCCTCAGCACTCTTAAGGTTCAGTCTTCGGCGCTTTCAGCTTTGTGCAACATCTCATGGACTTCGGATCCTTTGATCTCCAGGTTTTTCAAGGCAGCTTTCAGGTTGAGACCTCCTTCCAGATCTACTACCCCTCCTTGGGGTAGTATTACCTAACTGAGGATCTGTTCATTCCTCTTGAGAGTTTGGATGCTACCCTCCTGACGTATAAAACTTTGTTTTTGGTGGCAATTACTTCCGCAAGAAGAATTTCGGAGATTAAAGCATATATCTCTAAAGGTCGATCCCCTCCAATGAAGATAAGAACTCATTCTACTAGAGCATTGTCGACTTCATGGACTAATTGGGCAGAGGTTCAATACGATGATATTTGCAGGGCAGCCATCTGGTCTTCCCCGTTGACGTTCTTGAAACACTACAAACTCTCTCCTTCCACCTCCTTTGGGAAGAGTGTCCTGTCTACGGTTTCTTTATCCCGTTGATATTAAATTTCTTTGCAGCATAAGAGTCTGTTCAGTGTCTTTTCTCGGTTTATTATTCCCACCCTATAATTCTGTGAGTTTGGGTGTTACCCATAGGTGATGCTGCCATGATTAGCCAGGAATAGAGAAAATTTATAACAAACTTACCATAATTTTCTTTTCCTTTTTAATTTTTTTGTTTATACTTCAAAGGGTTAGGATGCACTCTTAAAAGGTGCTGCTATATGGTGTATATATGTCCTTGAATTAAGATTTTAAAGCGCCATTGTTTTCACTTGTTTTAACCTGTTGTTTAATGTCCCTTATGACCTATAAAGTCCTGGCAGAGCATTGAGGGGCAAATATAGTGATAAAAGCTCTTTTGTGGAGGAGTTAGTCCGGAGTCCAGAACCAATTTGTTAAAGTGACCAGTCAATCCGTCACACTCCGTATTTGAATGGCTTCACTAAATGTATGTCAGTTTAAGCTATGATTTATCCATGTGAATGGCAGTTTGATTGAAGCTCAGGTCAGCTACACAAAGGACAATTAAGTAGATGACATCCAGTCCCGGAGCCTGTGTGTGGGCTGTAAAAGCCTAAAAGGTATGTCACAAGAAGAATATAATGTACATTCAGAGCCCACGTAAATATCGTGGTATACACTGAGATCACCTAAGAAGGAGGGACTATGGAAATTCAAAGACCAATGAGAATTGGCACTGGGATATTTGAAGGAGAAAATTGAGGCAGATCGGCAAGGCATAACTTTTGGAGGTAGAACACAAAGGACATTTTTCACATTTTTACCCCAGAAGAAGTCATACAGGATGAAACGTGCATAGTGCGGTGTCCAGAAGGGGAGCTTGCATAGAGGGACTCATTGCTGCAGAATGGAGATCTTGCGTGACCACAATGCTAATGTGCCTATTTTAAAATTTTAGCATGTAAGTATTTAAAAGCATGTTTTTATTGAGTATCAAACATGCTGCGCTTTTAGAAAGTTACTTATTTTGTATGGTGCCTATCTAAAAGGAAGGAGTTGCTAACCATGTTCACATTCAATTTTATGAAGGACACTTGTGATAAATAAATTGTGTGAGTGCAATATGCATGACTTTCCGATCTTTTAAAGGGGTATTACTCTATTTTTTTTGTTTGTATGTTTTGTTTACTTTGCAGTTACCCTTGTGTGTTGCCAATTCAATCTATGCATGGTTTTGCTACATAGCTTGCACTCCTGGTGTAATCCTGTGGTGCCCGGTGCTGGTCTGGCAAGGATCATGTAGACATAGCAGAAATTACCGCACTCCAAGGACTTTATAGAGATTTTCAAATAAAATTTAACTTTTATTCAATACATTTAAAAAGTCAACATTTTGTCCTGATGAAAGCTCCATGTGGGAGCTGAAACGTTGACTTTTTAAATGGACTGTATAAAAGTTAAATTTTATTTGACAATCTCTATAAAGTCCTTGGAGTGCGGTCATTTCTGCTATATATAATGTGCACCCAACGTGTTTTACTACATAAGTGCCTGTGCACTCCATGCTTTTTTTTCATTCTTAGACATAGATGCTTTCTGTCATAAGTTACCACTTTAAACATTATGTAGATTACTAGGTTAATGAAGCTTAGTATTCAGTTATCTCCACCAACCTTCCTCCTTTTACAACAGGATACTTAGAGTGATTATAGCAGCTCACCCAAACATCAGCTGAGACTTGCTGAAGGGTGAAACAGAGTACACTTTATTGAGTACACACCACATATATTTATACTCCCTAGGTGTGAATTCATCTTGCAAAGGGTTATCCATGCAATACAATATAATACAATACAATGCCCGCAACAGTGCCACTCTGTCTGGGCTGATACAAGTTATTGAGATCAGTTCATAGTTAACAATATTTCTCCCCTGCTGTGTCCTCTCCAAACAGGGACATCTGACTTAATTATCTCCAGAGGGGAGGGACTGTGTGTTGGTTATGGGAGTGTCGTGCATTTACTTACTGTTCTGATTGGTTTGTGAGTTTTGTGTCCCTGTTCCCAACAAGGTCCATGTGGGCGTACCCCTTGCTTGGGGACTTGAATATAATGCCAGTGTGGCACCATTAAAATTAGCTTCACAGCTATACTCTATTGGGGAAGAGGTTCACCCACTGGAAGCTGGATCCTTGTATTAGGTCCAGGGTGGGTGGAGGACGGCGAGGCCCCAACCAAGCTGCGGCGGTTCCTAGGGTCTACAGTGCTTATGGTGTCCAGTGCGGTGCTTATGGTCCTCAGCATCAACTAGGAAGCATTGATTGGTGGAGGTACCCAGTCGGCATGCCAGGTGGTCCGTCACAGGCACCATCTCAGACCAAATAATAATTACACCGGGAACCAAACTTCTCACCGTAAGCACATCTCACTTCATGGACCGAATCAATTCCCTTTGTGGTACAAGGCCCAAATCATTACCCTCTGCATGGACTAAAATACAATCCGGCACTATGCCCTGCCCTATTTTTAACTAATTCAGAGCATATGTTACTCCAACAGAAACTGCGAAAACCAAACCAATGTAATTTAAGTGAATCATGAGGAAAGCCCAGCTGTGTGCCCCTAGGTTGAACCGCGGCTCTCCGTTCTGCCCAGTAGAAGAAGGAATGGCCTACTATCCAGGTGGCCCGACCTATAATAGAAGAGAAACATATAGAACCACACATAGTAAGCACTTTCACTTTCCCTCCCACCCCCAGACTTAAACCAACCAATCAGGTCTGACATAAGACCTAAACCTCACTTTCCCATCGACCAATCTTTTTAACCAACTCATCAGTGAAACCCAACCGTGCCGCTTCCGTTGCTGCCCCAATTCGAAATGAATGCATACCAAAATGTGATTCATCCAGACCCAGTTGCCCCAAGCATAGGTGAAAAACATGGGTAAACTGATATTTGGACAGAGATGATCCATCTTTGTGGATGAAAAAAGAAACCCTCGCCCGCAAACGAACGGCCAGATACCGGGAAGCACAACCCACTGGACATGCCCACAAGCCGGGTAACCAAGCCAATTTGCCCAAGCAGCCCTTACCGAACACATTAGTTTTAGAATGACGTAGATAGATACCAACCTTATCTACTCCAACTTCCACATCCGAAACTAGAATGCCCCCTGCCTGCACCCGGCTCTTACCCATTCACTAATGCGAAGAGCTCCAAAGAATGCACAAACAAATGCCACTGTAAAAAACAGCACTTCATATTGCGAAAAACAAAGCTCTTGCAATGCCCCAACCAGCCGGAGGAGCAAGTCAAAGGAGACTGGTCTCCTGGTATCAGGAGCTTTCTTCCCTTTACGGAAACCTTCGAGAGACTGAAGGACCAGAAAGTGCTTTGTCAAGTCTTCCCAACCATTTAATTTGAAGAGAAACGCCAACATGGCTAGATTACGGTCAACAACCGACACATAAACCATAACAAAACATCTAGATGTACCTCCACCGAGTGAATCTCTTCAATACAGCCCCACGCCGCATCCCGAGTCCCATACCTTACTGTAAGCTGCCCACGTGCTTGGCGCCAATGACTCTCTGATTAGTCTTCCAAGCATGTAGTCCCGAGTTGCCACAGCTCGGCCGGGCAAGACAAACCTTCTGCATGTACTTCCGGAGCCTCTGATCGGAATCTCGCCCACTGGAAACTAGAAAGCGATTACATTAAAAGAAAAACGGTACATGACGTGCACGAAAAACAATATTAAATTGCATACAATGTAGGACAAATTGACGTAGCAGCCGCACCACTGGTACTGAAGAGGCCGACAAATTATTTACGGCGTCCACCACCGACATGTTATCAGTGAAGACTACTTTCCTGTCCTGCAATATGGGACCCCATAGCGACAAGGCCACCAGTAATGGAAACAGTTCTTAAAACGTCAAGTTCCGAATGAGCGTGCTGGTAGCCCAAGATGCAGGCCATTGCTCAGCACACCATTGACCGGCGAAGAAGACCGCCAAAATCAATACTACCTGAAGCATCCGTGAACAGTTCTAAGTCAAGCGGCGAGACTGATTTCTCCCGAAAGAAAACCTGGCCATTAAACTCACATGAGAAACTTTCCCAAATTCCCAAATCCTCCTTCATGGGTCCTGACACTCTGATGAAATGGTGTGGCAACCATACCCCACCGGTTGCTTTAGCCAAGAATCTACTGAACACCCTCCCCACAGGGATCACCCATATGCCAAATTCAAGCGCCAAATTAATGACTGCAGCGTGTGCAATGTCACTTTCTTAGTTCCCTGCATCTCTGCAATGCGTTCCCTAAAAGCAACCAATTTGTCTTGTGGCAAGCGACATTCGCCTGCCACGGTGTAATTTTCGAGCCCCAAGAAACTCAAACACATTGACGGCCCCACGGTTTTGTCCAAAGCCAGTGGCACCCCGCAAACCTTGATGTACCTGGGGAACTGGAGAAGTGCTCCAGGGTGTGGCCTGCCCAGCCCACCCGCTATCTAGTAGACCTAAGGTCACGCCCATGCTCCATTTGATGTGGGGGCACCCTGTCGTTGTGACTATTGACTTGCCTATTTCCTGCGCTGTGCCTTACTACATGTAGTTGCTGCGTACCATGGGGCGGTTGATAGGGGGCTGGTGGAAGAAGCCTTGGAGAGTTTGGAGCCCCCTGGGTCAGTCCTGGCCTTACACGTGTTCCCCCCTTCATTCAGTCATTGTCCCTGCTGGCCCTGGGGGCCGACTCACCCTGAGGTGTGCAGTCAGGTTCCTGCTTTGTACTCCTGGTGGCGCCTCTCCAAAATTGGGGGCCCACCGACTTCTTCTGTGAATTTGCTCCCCTTAGAATGCCCCCCGATGGCTGGGGACCTCCAGCCGCCGTATTCTGCTTCCTTTTTGCAACTGCCGTAAACCGTGTTGTACCTCATTTCACGGTGGTCCTCCGAGGCGTGTGGTCGTGCCTGCTACACCTCCGTGACCTCCAGTAACCTGGTCGACGCCACTCTTGCTGAAGCAATAAATACACACTTTTGGCTAATACTGAAAATGTCCCCCTTAATCTACAAGTGGCTACTGGTATGGTGCCAATTATATAAATGGCAGAATTGAGCAGTGAGACTGCAGAGACATGATCTGTACAGTCGGTCTGATAAAGTAGAAGTCCATACTTATCACACCAATTCATAGTAGGTTTAAAGAATATTAATTGGCTTCCAGCTATTAGCTGACCCTCTCAGCCAATGAATACTGTTTAAACCTAGTACAAGTTGGTACGATAATTAGGAATTATGAACTTCCACTTTATCAGACTGAAACAATCGATAAGCATCCAACACAGCAAGGTAAGAGTCAAGCGTTCATAAATCGTTCATAATTCACTGGCAGACAGTATCCAGGAACTCCTCGGGACAGTAGTGGTTATAGTGCCTAGATTGATTGATATAATAAAAATATTACGTTTACTGTCTGTATCATGAATAAAAGTGAAGCCTCTTTGCCAGTGACTATCTTTTAATCATTACATTCTCTGCAACCTCATTACCAAACGGATTATTTATTTCCTATGGAGGACTGAAGAACTTGACTGGCCACTTTTGAATGACAAATGGAGGGCATTTTTTGTGGCATCTTCAAAACTTTTCATATGTAAGATGGTATGTAGACCCAGTATGATTGAGCCACATATACCAGATGGCCTCTCCCCTTTACATGAGATGTTGTGGGCAGTGGAGTACACTGCCTGTGTTTTTTGTGATAAGCTATTTCCATTTTGCAATCTCTCCAGGGGAGGGCCTCTGTCCAGACCCAAGTGTGGCCCTGTTTAACAGCATGCCAAAATGTTTTAAGCTCTCTCAACATTCCTTGAAACTGGCAGATAGAATTATCTGTCTAAAGCCAACATTTGATGTCTATATTACAACATACAAACTAAAATGCATTCCAAAATCATACACTGATGTGGAAGATTACAATGAATAAATGTATAATCAAAATTGAATATTGGTGTGGTTTTCTATTTTTCACGCTTACCCATCAATGTTCTAGGAGTTTTAATATATTTACTTATGCCCTATTTTTAACAAATATGAAAAATGATCTGTAGAAACCCACACCAATATTCAATATATATTTAGCCTTTCCGAACACACATCTGAGCAAAATCAGTTAGAAAACTGTTAAATTTGGTGATGACCCAGTGACTGAGCGTCTTGTTACCCCCCCTAACTTCTTCCTCCTACTTGCCTAGCGTCAGATTTCTTTTCAATTCCTTTTGGCAACTTTTTTGCCTTTCCTTGTATCTTTGCACCCCTCTGTATAGAGAGTATCATCTCCGAATGGACTGGTTAAGGAGATATTCACACTGGTCATAAGAACATTTCTTACTCCAGGTTTCTTTACTTGTAAAAGTACCTTCTTTGTTTCCATCATCTTTTTCAAAGAGCCCATTTAAGAAAGATTCAAATACGGTAATTATAAATATGTTAATAATAAATAATGTGCATTGTTTGAGGCATGGCACAGATAGGCATTGTCAGTTGACCTTAAACAAACTGTTTTTCACTCAAGTGTCACCAGTAGGTAGTTTTATGGGTTTTTTTTCTCCTTCCACAACTGTGCAATGGACACAGCAACTTTTAAGAACCTCTAATATATATATATATGGTACTTTGGTATGGGTACCTATCTGTAATAATCTCAAGGACTCGGACAAATCTACTTCTACACCATCATCAGGGTCATTGCGACCGTTCTGTTAGAAACGCTTTATGATATTCTAAAGTAATGTTTTGAAATGTGTCTTTTGTCACAGTTCACCATTAAACTTGTGTAAACATTTATGCATGTTTAAATTATCAATGTCTTTTGTGTAGTAGTAAATTAAATCCTTTATTAAAACCCATTAAGGATTGCTTTGAGCAACATAGCCACTATAATGAACTATAGTTTTGCAATGTGAATTTTAGTGAATACAATTTAGCATTTCAGTGACATTACTAAAAATGTATGTGTGTGTATATGTATATATTTATGAAATAAATCTCACCTATGAAATGAAGCTGTAGCTTGCTGTGTTGTTAATATTGTATCTGTGGATAAAAGAAGCAAATATTTAGATCAACCACTAGCAGCTGACTTTGAGGATTTCTCTAGATAGATGCAGTTTAGATACAGTTAGTTACTGGAGATAGTGTTTTTGTTTTTTTTACAGGAGAAATAAGTTCTTGAATGAAAAAAATCAGTTATAAAAAAAAAAAAAGCAAGCGGCTATTCATTTATTTATGTTCACACATACATTTTTTTTTATTGACATTTTTTTAGCTTCTCACGAACATGAGAAGATGCTTCTCACGGTTCAGTGATTAACATATGAGAAGGGGAGTGGGTGATGGGAGGGAGTGTGTTAGTAAGACTAATATGGGGGAGGGTGAAAAATCAGACAGGCGCAGACAGAGCAGAGGGTCTCAGTCCGGCCCCTCATTTCTCCCAGCTCAGCTCAAGGTAGGCCCTTATCTTTCACAAGATGTTTTTAAACACCCTGCCCTGTATAGCACACACACATACACACAGAGCGGGCTCCACTCTACTGTCCAAAGCAATCTGTCCATCTGGGATGGGTACCACTCCCTTCTCCTCCTCATCCATCACTGGCTATCTCTCCTATTCTCATTTGCAGTGTATTATCCTTTAGCCTTGGACTTAAATATTTTCCGTTCTATAACAACAATAAGACTGTTTCACTGAATATGTCCCTATAGATAACATTAAGACTGTTTCACACCCATGTGGGAGTCAGGCATTTACATTTCTGCATATTTTACCTGTGGATTTACATCTGTTACCTGCTCCATCCAAGATAGTGGCTCCAGCAGTGAACTGGTTAATATATAACAGATCTAGTTATCAGAGCTATGTGCTCATTACATGCTAAATATAAATGTATTTTAACCCAGTTTTATGTGTAGTTATTTACAAAGTCTACAAGCATCTGTGTTGAGAGTTCACAATAATGGTGTTGGTATTTATATAATAGTTTGTCTAAATAGCAGGTTATTTACACTTGGGGGTTTCCCATAGATATATCATTAATATACCTTATCCTCTACATGGTATATTTTATGTATTTTAGTTATATGGCAAAAATACCTGAATCCTTATTCGCTTTAGGCAACAATTGAACACAGGATAGGAGTTGAGAGGAGAGTAGTAGTTTGCTGTGTTTTGGGTATTTATATTTTTTGTAGTTGTAATAAATGTTCGCATATTACCAACAATAAGAATCTTTACCAACCATTACCTCATTGATATGAAGTCAAATTGTAACAAGCATTCCAATCCATCCATTGTATGACTACCATTGCCCTGTGCCTTTTAAAATATCCTTGCATGGTACTGTACTGTCCCAGCATCCAGACACTTCCACTCCAGAATAAACGCCAGAAAATAGCCCACACGGTTATCAACAAAGTGGGAACTTTACATTTTAGGCCAACAAAAGAAATATTGAAAACATAAATGACTTGAAATCTTTCCAGTTTGGCTATTGTTTTGTGAAATTTGACTTTAGTGAGTATTCCCACCAGTGCTTAAAAAAAGAGAAGACTTATGAATGTTATTGTTAGGAATTCAATGTAAATTTCAAATATTAGGCTAAAGTAGCTGAACTGAAAACGTTTTCCAATTCGGCTGTTTAGGCGTAACATTTAAAATTCACTTTGAATTCGTAACAATTTACACTTTGGCGAATAAACCAGTATGAAGGAACAATAGAGTTCTATGGATGCAGAACTAGTGATGGTGCATACCCCCACCATATCTATCAACAGCATTGCCGCAGCTAGCATATGTGTGTGGGTGACAAGCAATAAGTGATTACTCACAACCTGAAAGCACAATAGTGGCCCAGCTGTTATGTGTCCAAAGATTTTGTGTCAGATGGGCCAGTAAAGAAACGTTTTGGCTGAATACACGCTATAGCTATGATAAAATATGGCAGTCAGCATCATGTGTGGATGTCTGTCTATATATGGTACTAGGCAACTCATTAAAATTGAATAATGGACTAAAATATTGCAAGTAAACATGCAATAAGTAATTAACAACTGAATCTTGATAGGACATTTAGCTGTAATCCCTTCCTTCCCAATACTGTAAATGCGCAGGCTAAATTTAGTTTTGCTACTACTAGAGAAAGTTAGTTAAGATTTAACTGACAGTATAACAGAACTAATTATCCAAATACAGTATTTACTTGAATCTAATGCGTACCTTTTTTGTAAAATAAAGTTTCCAAAATTTGAATGTGCATTCGATGCAATGGCACATTACATTCGGAGGAAAATTAGAATTTTTCCGACAAACTGCATTCCAGCGAATTTCATTCCGGCGAATTAAAACTGGTGACTTCAAACTAGTGAATTAAATCTGGTGATTTCAAACAGACAAATTCAAACTCACAAATTAAAACTGGTGAATTCACACAGGCAAATTTTGTTTCTGTAAGAGGGCTTAAGAAAGAATAGACTTAACATGTATCACTAAAATTGAAATACCATCGGGGGGGCGGGGCCTGACCGCCATGCAGACAAGACGCACATGAAGTGAACTCCTGACAAGTGAAACCAAACAACTGAAAATAAAGATTTTCCACCTAAGAAAACGAGCTTTCACCCGGCTGGAGTAACTATACACTCACGGGAGACATTTCCTACGGCATCTCCTCACCTGACAGGCGGTCAACACCTGAAGCTTCTTTGGGGCCTACTTGCGGGAGTGGCTGGGGAGATACGGCCGGTCTCTCCGCTGCCTGCATTGCTGGAGCACGAAGAGGCAGAAGGGGCTCTTGATTCCTCCCCCCCGCTGTTGAGGGTCATAACGGCAACAGCGCACCAGCTACAGCTCTCCATTAAGCCCAAGCGACTAAACCCGCGCCCAAATGGGGGCGTCAAGGCCTAGCCAAGATGGCGGAGCAGTTACAGCGCAGCACTCGCCTCCCAAGCCGCCCCAGCACACAACAGAGTTTTTCTACAGGCTCTGTTCTTACCTGTGGGTGAAGCGTGGATCCGCCCAGCGACACGCCGTGGCCTGCGGTGGAACCCCCCACGTGGCTCCAACATAGCCCCCCGACAGGACAACACACACGACCCCAAACTTGAGCACGGAACCTGCGGGAGTACCCGACCTGCCTTCCAACAAGGGCCCCCAGCAACAGCCGTCCCGCACAGCGCAACCCGACACAGTGGGACTAACACAGCCGACAGCAATAAAAACCACACCGCAGCAGGGTTGGCATCTGACCGGCCAAAACAAACAAAAACCCACGGTCAACCGGAACGAGAGCACCGAGGGGGCAACCGCCTGACCGTGACAGCACAACCACTGGCACCCCACCAAATGAGCGAGCCATCCCCGAGCAAGGCATCCTCGAGATGGATGCAACAGAACACCCGGTGGGCATAGGCTGAAAGGGGAATCCTTACAGGCGTATGGTGCTGGACCCTAGCCTCTGCCTCAGGCAACTCATGGGACATGGCTACCGATAGCAACATATGACAGGGTCAGGCCAGCTATATATTCTCTAGGCCTCTTACCCTCTAAACGAACACCGACAAGCCTAATTAAGACGGACCCTCTTTTATATGACCTATTTTTATGTCTTTCTATTATGCCATTTATTTATTTATTTTTTCTTCTCTCTGCTCGGCCTGCTATATGTACTTCAAGTGTCTCATGCATGTTGAACCCACGTATTCCTAGAATGTAACCACGGAAGTCTCACGCGGCCACTAACACACACAGGAATTAGACACCAAGCAAGCCAATAGCGACATACTGTTTAAAGCAGAGGGAGGCCCAGCTAGCTTATTTACTTAAAGCTAACAACATTTTTGCATGGTTAAGCATGACCGCAGCCTTCCATTATGTTAACCTAAGAGCAAGGCGAAAAGGCATACTCGGACGACTAGCTAGTACCAGGGAGTGCTATAACAGCAAGATGTGCTAATATGTTTGGGTCATATAGAATTAAACAGGTCCCCCTGACTGCCTACTTTGGGATAATTAGATAAATCCCTAATAGCAACTGACTAACACTTTACCCTTCGCTGTGTAAAAATTAAGCATGTAACTAATAGTCCTTATCCTACAGTTCGTATACGAAATCCGCAAATGCTCCTGCTAATGCTTAACCCTTTACGTTATAGAACAGTTTGTAATTGTTTGTTTCTCATGTTAAGATACTATAAAAATGTGCTAGCCAATCACATGCCATAACAAGTCAATGTTCTAGCATGTATGTTCTTTACTATGCACAAGAAAAATAAAGAATTAAAAAAAAAAAAAAAATTGAAATACCATCAGTGTTACTATGGTATATGGGAATAAACATTTTCATTGTAGCACAATGTTGTATAGTTGTATCTTCTCAAATAAATGCTCATTACATTTGCCAGCAAAACATTTTTCAGCTTCCAGGTTTCAAAAATCGAGGTGCGCATTAGATTCAAGTAAATACGATATATTGTTGTAAGGCACTTAAATCTTGGCTCATTCTCACATCCCAAATTTGCAAGTTTATCCAGCCCACCAGGGAAGCAAAATCAATACTTTACTACCGACAATCAATTTTTTAGTACTACTTTAGTGAGTAACCCTATATATAGTTTTCCTCTGCTTGACAAAAAGGTGGAGTCAAGTCTTGCCGAAGATTGTCAAGTCCACATCCATCATTAGTAATGGGTGAAGGGAAAAGGCTCTGTGTAGGGGGGATTCTGCAAACACGCGGGGTCTTGCATGGACCATAGTGTTGTACTCTCGCACATGAGACATTGTCAGAGCTGCTTCAAGTATATGAGCTGAGTGGGGAACTCACAAATAGTGTTCTTTATTTTACTCACTGTGGTGCCTGACTGCTTTATTTATTTCTTTATCTTGAATATTGTAGTGAATGATTGAGCTATCAGCAAGTTTCTTTATCCATGCTAGATACCTGCAGAGTCTGTCCTTTGAAAGAGCATGAACATCGGCAATACTAACAGAATGTACTATTAAAAATGCTCTTTGAAAAGGTGGTGGGATCATGTGTTTACCTGCACAATTTGCTGTTATTTTTTATAGGTAGTACTCTACATGTTGTGATATTCTGTTTCTTTCTCCCCCTCACCCCTTCCAATAGCGCTGTTTTTTTGTGGAAACACTTTAACATTAACAATAAATATATTTAATTTAATGTTAGAGAAGGTTCCTTACTTAGAATACATGCCTCGACCTCTGTAAAATAAATTAAAATGCCAGTAAAGTCTGTCTAGTTCATGGGTAGTCAACCTGGTCCCTACTGCCCACTAGTGGGTGGTTTGGGATTTCAGGTGGGTGGTGGTGGGTTCTGCAGAAAATGAACGGTGGGCCTCGATGGCCATGGACCAAGGCCGTCAGGGTAGATTATCTCCCCTGCCTGCCCATGCAGATCCAGCCTTGCTGTTCGCCCTCTCGGGCTGGTGAGGAGTTTAAAAATCTCCCTCACTGGTCTTCTGGCGCTTAGTTCCAGCAGAGGGAGGGAAGGGCCTGGAAGTCTCTGTGTTCCTCCCGCGAGCAGGCTGGTTGGAGGTTTTCCGCGCATTACCATGGCAACACTCCGATACAGTGCTGTGCTCGCAGGAGGACAAGAGAGTCAGGCTGCAGCTGAAGGAGCTGCAGGCTAAAGTGAACATGCCACCACTGGACCACCAGGGTTTGCCGCATTATGTCCCCCCTCCCTGGTAAAAGGTAAGAAGAAGGCAGGGGGAGACAATAAGATAGATTTTTACATCTCATCAACCTACACACAGCATAGATCTTATGCATCTTTCACACATAGATCCTATATACCCTTCACACACAAACATACACTACACCCCTCACACACACTACACCTCTCACACACACACACACACTCACACAGACTGCCCCCTCACAACACTACACGACTCACACACACACACAGACTGCCCCCTAACACACATTCACACACAAAGTCTTCCCCCCTCACACACACACACACACACACACACTGCCCCCTGACACACTCCACATCCCTCACTCACACTGCCCCTTCACACACAATGCCCCCTCACACACACAGACTGCCCCCTGACACACACCACACCCCTCACACACAATGCCCCCTCACACACACTGCACCACTCACACTATTCACACACACTGCACCAGATACACACTCTGCCTCCCTCACACACACTGCACCTCTCTCACACACACTACACCCTTCACACACAGCACCCCTCACCCACACACTGCACCTCTCTCTCACACACACACACACACACACACACACACACAGAGCACCCTTCAAACACACAGCACCCTTCACACACACACAAACACACACCAGTAGAAAAAAATAGAATAGAAAATAGAAAAAAAGAAATAGATAAATTCAAGTAAAATTTTTTTTTTTGTAAATCCTCATTTCTAGAAAAAAAAAATTGCATTTGCGCTATAAAATTCGTTACTGCGGCACTGGTGGGCAGTAAGGAAATTTTACCATCAACATAGATACAAAACTGTGCGGTAGGTATTAAAAGGTTGATACCAACTGGAATGATAAATTTTTAAAAAATCTCATCCATCCATAGGTTGTGGGGCCCCTGATGGAGCGCAGGGCTCCAGCAACCTACCGCTATGCACCTTACCCCCCTTTTCCCATTGAATGAGACCTGGCAGCATTACCTGCTCTCTGCCAGGTCTTCTTCTTCCTGTCCCATGCGGTGCACTGTGTGATGGGAGAGGCGGGGCTAGGAGGTGACATCACTTCCTACACTCTCCTCATACACAGAGCCCTCTCACAGCCAGCGAGGCGAAGGAGCAGCAGCCTGGGAGAGACCAGAGGGAGCAGAGAGAGAGAGAGGAAATAAGGGGAAGATAGGGAATCACTCTTTTACCCCCTCCCCCCCTCTGTCACCAGTCACCCCCTCCCTCACTCTGTCACCTCCTTTCCTCACTGTCACCCCCTCCCTCTGTCACCCCCTCCCTCACACCGTCGCCCCCTTCCTCACTCTGTCACCAGTCACCCCCTCCCTCACTCTCTCACACCTCCCTCACTCTGTCACCAGTCACCCCTTCACTGTCACCCCCTCACTCTGCCCCCTGTCACCACCACTGTTACCTGTCACCCCCTCTCTGACATCTGTCTTTCCCCTCCCTCCCACACTGTCACTTGTCACCCCCTCCCTCACTCTGTCAGCTGTGTGTGCTGGGGTACCAGTCCTCAAAGTCTGGGATGTTCCAGGGCCAGTGTGCTCCTGTTATGGCCTGAGGCTGCCCTCCCGTCCTGTAGGCCTTGCCGCCTCTGGGTTTAGTTTTGGATTTGGGCGTCAGGAAGAACAGCATCGGTGGTCACAGTGGGGTTCTCTGAGGTCTGTGCTTGTATGTGTGGCCGGGATTGATACGGGGTGTCCCCGATTGTGTCAGATTGCACCGGAGCTCCGGCAATGTGCATCTGCTCCAGTCCATGTGGGCCTCGCCCCCCCCCCCCCACGGTTTACTATTTTTAAACAGTAATATTTGTGTTCAGCGAAATCTCCCGAGAATAACAGTACCCCCATGTACGGGTTTTATGGTGTTTTCAAAAGTTACTGAGTCAAATATAAGGCTTGAATTTCCTTTTTTTTCACATTGAAATTTGCCAGATTGGTTATGTTGCCTTTGAGACTGTATGGTAGCCCAGGAATGATAATTACCCCAATGACGTCATACCATTCGCAAAAGTAGTCAACCCAAGGTATTGCAAATGGGGTATGTTCAGTATTTTTTAGTAGCCACACTGGCCCAAATTAGCATTCAATTTATTTTTTTGCATTTTTCACACACAACAAATATGAATGCTAACTTTGGCCAGTGTTAGTGACTAAGTGGCTTCTAAAAAAGACTGGATATACCCCATTTGTAATAATTTGGATTGTCTACTTTTGCAAATGGTATGCCATTATAGGGGTAATTTTCATCCCTGGGCTACTATTTGGTCTCAAAGGCAACATAACCAGTCTGGAAAATTTCAAGGTGTATAAACTGAAAAATGTAATGTGCTATATTTGACCCTGTAACTTTCCAAAACACCATAAAACCTGTACATTGGGAGTACTGTTTTACTCGTGAGACATCACTGAATACAAATATGTGTACTTTATTGTAGTAACAGCTAACATTATTGTGACATTCACAGTTAACATGCCATGCATAACTAAAAAAAGTAACATTTCTTAATTTCTCAATTTATTATTTTATTCATATTACATTATGTTTAATATACAAATATTTAGTGTGACATGAAAGCCCTGTTTCTCCTGAACAAAATTACATATGATAAGTGTGGGTGCACATAATATGAAAGATGTGAATTACACCTGAACAGACAAATAGTCCAAATTCAAAGTTTTGTTTTGTTTTGATCACAACCTGTACAACTGCCTCAGTCCTTAAGGGGTTAAATAGCAGCTTCAATTCTCACAGAATTTAATAGTTTATAAAAAAAAAAAATCTCCTCACTTGGGGTTTTAGTTACAGTACATGATCATACAACACATAAGCATGCCACAACGCTATCCTATCCTAGCAACCTAATGCTCGCTCTTATGAGATTAACCTATTTACATGGGAAACCCTTCCACCTTGGTCTCTCTGTGGTTTAAGGTTAAGTAGGGCCTTGGAATGAGGCACTTGGACCAGGGTCAGATTGTCTCACTGGCATACTGTGAAATTTCCTGTTGGGTCAGCATACCCTCAGAATTGGTGCAACCAACAGGCGGCCACCTAGGGCACACCGCACGGGAGGGGGGTCAATTGCTGGATGACTGTCAGGAGGGGAGCGCACAATATAGCGCTCTACCTCCTGACAGTGACTGCATGTAGCACGTGACCAAGTGGACTGCGGTAGAGGATCTTTTTTTTCTTCTACCCGATCTGACAGGCAGTAATCACTGAGAGCAATGAACAGCTTTCTGTCAAACCAGATTGAGTATACAGAAGATCCTTCACCGGGGTCTGCATGGCCAAAAAATACAAATGGAAGCAAGAAAATCAAATTTATGCCGAAGAGTTGATTGACGAGAGAAAGACCCCTTATTAAATAGGTTTTTAACCTGATTTTCAATGGGGGTTGAATGATTTTTATTACAACTGTACATATACAGTTGTAATCAAAATTATTTAACCCCCATTCAGTATTTGTGTGTGTCTGTGTGTTTCTGTGTGTGGTAATGTGCAACTGTATGTGTGAACACTCGCATGCATGCAAACACCAAAATCAGACACAAACCCACCCCGGCATTCAAACACTATCACTACACACAAAGACACAGCTGCAGTTAAACACTGACACTACACTAAACACATCCCTGGATCCAAACACTAACATTGTTCACAAAAACAATCTTGCCTGCACACATCAACTCTACACGTAAACAAACCCTGCACCTCTTCTGACATATGTTATATACTAATATATACACACATGCTCCATACACAAACATGCCTACATATTCACATGCAGGCACTGCAAGGATGGGCAATGATAGATCAACAGCTGACAGAGCATCGTCAGACCTTTAAGACACTTTAGATATCTCTTTTGGCCACCCTTGCTCTGTGGTTGTGGTCCAGATGTTTTTGCTCCAGATTCCTCTCTGGGTGCATATTCTGAGATTCCTTAACCCTGCAATAGTAATTATTGCAGTTATTGAGAAACTGCAATAATCACTATCTAGGGTTAATTCCACCTCTAGTGGCTGTCTATCAGGCAGCCACTAGAGGGACTTCCAAGTTGTTAGGTGACTTTTGGTTGCCTAACTGATGCTGGACATCCTCATGCTATGCATGGGGACATCCAACGTCACCCAAAACCCCATAGGAAAGCATTGTTTAATGTTTTCCTGAGGGGGAAGTCCTAATGCGAGCGCGGCCATTGCCATGCATGCGCATTAGGACTCCCCTGTCGGCTGATGTCGGCGGGGAAGGAGCGGGTCCAAGTCCCTTTTGCACAATGGGGATGGAGATGGGCACTATAAGGAGCTATAGTGCCCCCAAAACAACTTTGTTTTCCTGGCATTATAGATTCCCTTTAAGGACCCGTTAAAAACAGTTTGGGGACCCCATTTTCTGTCACATTTTAGGGATTAAGAATCACTGTATTACAAACATTTATAGGGTTTTGTACTAAAGTGAGAAATGTCTGGAATTCAAAGTGAACTTCAATAGTTTGCGTAAAAGACCCGAATTAGGAAAATTTACATTGTTTTCAGTTTGGCTATCTTGGACTGACATTTAAAAATTCACTTGGAATTCACTCCGGCTATTCTCTCATTAGTGAATAACCCTGGCCGTGTGCTGAATGTTCTGAGTTCTTACTGCAAGTAGCTTTTTTTATTTGTGTTTTAAATATTCGTAATTCTAACAACATGACCACACAGATGGTTAGTTTCACAGGAAAATACTAGCATAGGTCATATTTTTTTGGTATAAAACCAGTGACGTATTGATGACAGAAATTGAAGTGACACTGGGGGCTGAATGACATTCAGGATGGAAGGAATGTAAACAGCAGATAGAAACAAGAAACTCACAAGCATGACACATTGTCTCTTCTAGTAACACATTCCAGTGCAATAATAAAACAACCCACACACACCACCCACAGCATACGCAGATTGATGGAATCTTGTCACCTCCCCAACCAAGAAAGTGGAAAGCAAAACAGTATTTTGAAATAGTAAAATCTCTAAACTGTAATTAAATGTTTTAAAATGTAGAAAGAAACTACAGCAGAATGGCCATGAGACCATTTTCCACCCGGTCCTTCGGTAGAGGTATCCCCAATGGGATTATATACAGTTATTAACATAAACAAACCGATATAGTCAGAGTGAATGTTTCCAAATTTTGTTTTATATCTTTATTGAACTAAATTAAAATAAATCACTAAGAGTAAATATAAATATGGAAGAGACAGTAAGTACACTATATACAAAAAACAAAAACATCCTATATACCCACACTTATAAAATCCAATGTAAATGGGAATTATTGTACAGGTTCAAAGTCTGGAATTCCGTAAGAATTATACTTAAACTGAACAACCGTAAATCTTATAAGTACTAGTGGAGTCAAACTCTTACACCACTAAAAACATCTATAATGAGATTGTTCAGTCATGAGTTTGTTTAACAATTAATCCTACGGAATTTAGTAGATAAGCCAATATGGATTTTATATTTATAGTATATAGACTCAGTATGTTATAGTATAGGCCCAGTATGTTTAACACAAAATGTAAACAGATAATCTTAACTGCAATTTAGATGCATGTTAACCTAATGGTATTACTGAGAGCATTGTTAAAAATTATGCTGGAAAGGGGTAGTGTAACTGAATTGCCAAGGTGCTTATACCACGGTCGGACATGTTGCTGGTTAATTTTCTGAAAACCTGTTTGTATTATTTTGGTTTTAAACTAGATATATGCAAAATGAATAAATCCAACTCCTTTGTATGGGAATTAGATATATATCTATTTGAATTAGTATATACAGGAAAAGGAAAGTGAAAAAGAGTAAAGAAGGTAAAAGAACAGTGAGGAGGATATGTTTTTCAAACGCCACGGCTAATTATAAACCCTCCCTGCTTAATTAATAAAACACTGATCATGTATCCATGCTAGCCTTTCATCGGCACGCCTGGTTTTAAAAGTTTAGCATGCTTTGAGGTTTGCTGTCATATACTGAAGCATGTCATCTGCCAGTGATGCAGAGCAGAGAATAGAAGAGAGTGGATATGAGACCATGGATACTTTTTCCATAAAGCCACAGAGGCCATGGTCTTTGGGCAACAGGTTGGAGAGAGGTGGCATGGCCAGTGGGCAAATCAAAGAACTCTATGTCACCTGCCAGCCCATTCTTTTGCCATGGGACCAAGGCTTACAGTGGAGATCTTCTCGGTTGGCACTCGAGTAGAGAAGGGTGAAAATGGCCGGTGGAGAGATCTAAGATCTCCCTCACCGGCCAGATCTTTGCTGTATCAGAAAATTGCTGTGGGTCACCACAGTAATGTTTTGATACATTCCCGCAGTGCTGTCGGGAAGGAGTTGCCTGCACCCATAGGGGTTGCAGACAAGCAGCATCTCCCGCTGGATCACCAGGGACCAGGATTCCCCTCTCCCTAGCCCAACCTAAGCCCCATGGAAGGGAAATAAACTTTTCTTTTTTTATTCTGGCCCTCAGCCAGTATTCCCACACTACAGCCCCATATCCCCCCACTATAGCCACTACCCCTTACCATAGCCCCTACCCCCACACTACAGCTAGTATCCCTCCACCATAGCTCTTACCCTCTTTACTCCATCTCCATTTTGTCCTTCAACACACACAACAGTCCCCCCACCCCCCACCACACACACACACACTACAGCCCTTATCTGTACCCCATCCCTTATCACCCCCAAACACACATACACTACAGATCCAATTTCCCTACCTGTACTAGTCGTGTAGGTTGTGGTCATGTAGTTAATAGTTGTGGTCATGTAGTTAATAGTTTGGGTTTGTTATCTTTGAGTTTAATTATATGTGTCACATTAAATTGTGAATGTTTCCAAGTACTTATGTAATGGCTATGTGGTTTTGTGGTTCTATGATGTTGCTATGAGTACTTTTTGACTGGTGTTTGATATCTAGCCGTTGGCCAAGCTTGCTGATAAGAGAGCAGTTTTCCATAGATCAGCAACAGATAAATATAAATCATTTCCAGATAAGAAAAAAAGCATTTTTCACTGAACATCTTTTATCGTTTAATTAATCCAACAAATAGGGTCATTAGTGTAGTTAGTTCTTTTGTTACGTGTTGTTTCCTTGAAGTCATTGCTTAGTCCGTCTTGCTACACCATGTATTGCCCTCTCCTCAGCACTGCCATTTGACACCATCAATCTTTGCTTCCTGGCGACCTCAACTGCCAGGAGCCGTGTTCACTATGCTACTGGCACGCATACTCAAGTGTATAAAATTAAGTCTGTATTAGATCCCACAAAATCGCTGGACCTTCTATAGATAGTCTTGCATTAGTGCAATAAGGGGCCATATAGAGATCCAATTTGTGAAGGATGATTGGAAATTGCTGGTAGAATCTCTGCTTTTTGACAAAGATTAACAAAGATTGACAATTACATGAGACACATTAGTCTCTACTTTGTTCTATGTATATCTTTTATTGTGTTAATATTTCAAAGAAGCACAGTCAAAATGAGCTTTTCATAAAAATTCTCTCTTTATGAAAAGCTAAAAAAATAAAAAAAAGTTTGTGTAAATATATCAGTGTTTTACACCATTGCATATGAATAAATAATAGTTTCTTTCCCTTTCTCTCCAGAATCTAGTGGTCTGTCCACATGATCCTCTGTTCTGATGCAACCCGTGGTAATGCCTGGTGGAGCTCGCTCTCTTCTTGACCAATGGCCGCATAGCGCAACTAGCAGCACTACCAATCATCTATCACAGGTACACTATATCTCTGCAGGATAAATGTCACATAATGGGATTGTGAATAAAAATTAAAATCCAGCGCACTGCCTTGTCTACTAAACACAACATTGGTGCTGATAGATTTTGTTAGTTTTTTAAAAACACCTAATCTAGGCAAAAAATAATGGGGGTTTAGTTACATTATCTGATCATACATTGCATAAGCCTGCCACACCGTCAATGCACCCCATCTTTGGCAGGTCCTACTCTAACAGCCGGGGGGGGGGAGGAGAGTGGGTGTCCGTTGTGGACCCTAGGTCTTGGGTCTGTAAGGGTGCTATGGATTGCTCCCTATGGGGAAGTAGTCTGGGTATTAGAGTAGCGATGTGCCCTGGCTTTGGATAGGGTAGGAGTGGACTATGTACCCTCCGTTACCTGGCGGCTTCGTGGGTGGCGAGCAGCTCACTGGTGCGGGTCAGTGCAGCTAAGATTTGCTGCAGGGGGAGGGAGAGTTAGTTGGCCCCGCTTCACTATGCCCATTGCCACCGACCCTTAGGAGACAATCTGGGGGGCCCTAGCGTGGGGTGCGTCTATGTGTTGTCACAAGGGAATGCATGGGGATTTGAGAGTATCTGGCATAGGTCTAGTCCATGAGACGCAGCAGTGGTAGTTCAGGTGGCGAACGCCGTACTGGCGTCTGTGGAATATTACAGTGCATTTTGATGTAATGAACTGGGGCAGCGAGTCCGAAAAAAGGTTTACAACAAAACATAACATAATTTTAACAGGTTTGACAAGCTTACCCTAATATTTACAGTGATATCTAGTTCTAGTAAGGATTATTTTGTAGTGGACTGAATTAGAGGATGCTCTTTTGCACTGTATACAAGCTTTAGGCTAGCAGTGTCTTGGAATTATGGAAAAAGGGTTGAGGGTGAACAAGGAGAAGCAGGGAGAAAAAAGGCTGATAGTGGTGTGAAGGAAAGGGTACGAGGTGGTGGGCGGAGGGTGTTTTGCCACCACCATGGTGGGAATTACGCACAAGACTTTTCCACAAGTTGCCCCTATTTTCATAATCTTCCCATAGAATCCATGTTTTCTGGAATGCTGAGAGAGTGTTTCTAACATGTGCAATCAGTTTGTTCATTATGAAATTATCCCTAATTTTTTGATTTACTCTCTCAACCGGGGGATTCTAATTTTCTAAACAATGCTAGGCGAGGGCTCTGTGAGCCCCCAACATAATTCTACTAAGAAGTTTAATTTTCATGGGAACCAAAGCCTAAATATCAAGAATAAACAAGGGTCTTTGCAAAATACAAGATGCAAGAGACCTCCCCTCCTTCCAGTACGACACCACTCTCAGATACATCCACCAGATGAGGTCAATGTTTCTGCATGTATTTTCGTAGAGATGTCTCCATGGAATAATATATTTGTGTGTGTATTGACCCACAATCTACAGCACCGAGAAGTGTGTCGCTGTAATGGTTATGATATTAAAAATAATATGCAGAAAGCATAGCATGATGGATCATACAGCCTACCCTAATAGAGCCTGTGTTTAGATTTCCCTATAAATGTTCAGTGTTTGGCGGGGAGGTTGCACTGAGGGGTGTGACAGTGGAATTTGTCCCAAACAAAGCCTGGTTTCATCATGAAAGGGCACAAGAGTTACAGTCCGCCCGGTGACATTCCTGCGGGGGGGCAGAGTTCCCCATACTCCCTCGAGATGCATTCCTACTTGGTGCAATCTCTCCCTAAATCTCTTTCTCTGTCACGCTCACTACATCACCTGGCCACTAATTTTCTCACCTATCTATCTATCTTTATTTCACTTATCTCTCTCCATCCCTCTCAGCTTCTCCCCCTGTTAACTACCTCTGATTAGTGCTCTGTTATAGCCCCACTATTGGTCTTTCCCCCCCTTTTTTAATTAATTTATTCTGTCTACTAGCTCTCCATCTCCCTCTATGGCCCCTGTACAGTAACGTCTACTGGTAGGGCAACTGAGGACTAACCCTTTTATATCATTGCTAGCAGCACGTCAATCTATCCTGCTGAGTTTGCCCTCTTAGTACTGTACATTGCAATTTTATCATCTTCCCCTATGTTCCTCACACTCTCACAATCTGCTCTTATAGTCTTCTTATAGCGAAATAACTGTGATACCGTATCCTGCATCTCTCCCATCGTCTCCTCTAACCATGACCTCTATACCCTCTTTTCTGTGTGCGAACATTGACTGTTATCGCTTGCCTCTCTGCTAATTCTCTAACGTCTTACACCCAGCTTTACTCGCTTTCTTGCAGGTACTAAATTCCGGGGACGCTGCAGAAAATAACATTTTCTCCGAAATGAACCTGTGCTGGAGTGAAATAAAGAAGAAATCTCACAGTTTGAGGTACTGTGAACTATTTTACTGCCATTAAGCAAGACACATGCATTGTATATGTTATTCCCAAAAGATAACTTTTCTGTAACCTAAATGGATTACTTAACCTATTGTATGCTTTGTATGCTTTTATGATTTTTTTTTTCTCTGTACTTTGTAACTCCGGTGACAGATGGATTGTTAAATACACCGTTGTCATTAGTCTGTTTTTTCCCTAAATTAAAACAATTATTTTACTATTGCAAAGAGAGATGGATTCTGTGGATTCAGTTTATTTATTTTTTGATTGGTCACTACAGACATCCAAAGAGTTTATTCCTGCTTCTCCTATCCCTTAATAAGTTTTTTCATTTTGTTTGATTATTTAATTAATATTTTGGATCCTATTTGATCTACAAGGCGAGTCAAAAGTCTGGAACCATATACATGCCAGAAAGACCCTTAAAGGATCATTTTCTATCTGTAAACATTCATGTGCTTGTGAGGGTGCAGTATGAAATATCTTCGAAGTACCTCTTATACATGGTGCTTTGTTGCAAACTTTTGGCTCACCCTGTGTTTTCTTTTAATAATATTTAATAATAGTAAGCTCAATAAATGTACAAAGTTTACCTATCTACTTAGGGTTCTAGTTTGTTATGTTAGCTGATTACTCTTGGCAGTTTATTGACATCTATAATGAGTGTATAAATTGTTACCTGCTTTAGTGGACTACCAGTAGAGAGTTCGTGCCAGAAAGGGATTACCGGTACCTTCAGGATGTATCATTGTGGATACTAAATATAATGAGCAAAACTTTGGTTGAAGGATAAAATGCATTTACTTTACAACTAATCATTTAATAAACAACAACCTTTCCCTTTTGTTAAAATGAGTTTATTCTGCATTAAGGAAAAGTGGCCCATGGTTAGAAACCTGTAGTTCAAGAAAGAAATGGGTGGTATTGAAAAGGGACTACGAAATGATAGCTAGGGAATGCTAGCAGATGGCTGTATGTGTGTTCTACCTGGTATACTGCATTGTTCATAAAATATACACTTTCAAATCTAACAATGTGTTAATAGCGATGGAACGGATATTTACAAAGAATAGTAGTAATGCCTTGTGTGACCAGCAATAAACACAGGGTTAAAACTTAATTATTGGAAGAAAGCATATACCAATATATATAGTGAAAAAACATAGTGGCCAGTAGGGGTGAAATAGTCTCGGAGGAGATGATTATTTCCCCCCATAATAGGGCACTCAGATGACATTTAATGTCCCATCATTTATAAATTCTTCCAGCAGTTTATTAATAGAAGTAGCAATGTCCATCCTATAGGCTTGCTTGGGTAGGGCTATCTTCACTTAATGTTCCCATTTGTCAAATATGTTTTGTTAAAATTTAATGTTTGTCTTGTTTACATATTGTACAGTGCTACAGAATATGTTGGGGCAATATAAATAATTTTAATTGGGGATGCATGTATCAAATAAAGAAGTGTGTGATAGGGAACAGACTGTTCTAAGGTATCAAGTAAAATGGCACTCTATATTCTGATTATACTTTTTGCCTGAGGCCACATTGCATAGAGCTGATTTTGATGTACTCTATTGTTTAGCTCTGGCTTGTCCCTCAAGACATGGAATTTTAGGTAAATTCTGATCTTCTCTGGCCAATGATGGGAGCCCTCAGACTAATGTCTGCCTGCTAAGCTATTATTGCTGAATGTAATACTGGTATACTGCTAAAACACTTTATTCCAAAAAAAAAATAGAGATCAGATTTTTTGCCATTGTAACTTGTAGTTTTTGTTTGTAACTAGTTGATCGGACTACTTTGTAAACATTATAGTATATTGATATAATAAAATGGAGACATTTGCCCCATCTCACAGATATCTTAGGCTATTGCCCTCACTACTACATGGCCATCAGATTTATGGATGTCAATAGCAATATCACTGGTAGTGGTGTGGGGGACTTGTGACTTCACTTTTTGTTTCAAATTATTTTATTGAGGGTTTTTTTGCAATTTGAAAAAACTTAGACCATTTAATATAAATGTTATTTAATTTTTTGGTAATCTAATAAGGGGTACAATTTCTTTGCTTTGGTTGACACAAACATATGTGATGTGTTCCCATGGGGCCAGTATAATGTGCCACACATTACTCTCTGCTTTGATGGGCAATGAGGATGTGTGTGCATTATAAAGAGCATAGGCAAGAGGGGGAATTATCTTGCCCCAGTCTTAATATGCTCATGTTACACTAGATGGGTAAAGGGAAAGTGTAAAGAGAGCACTATTCAATCCTGCAAAGGTTTTGGTAATTTTGCGTTAAATCGTTTCACTTTTATATTACCATAATAATACTGATAAAAAAATAAATAGATACATAGATAATAGCCAATAAAACTTAAAGGAACACTATAGTCACCTAAATTACTTTAGCTAAATAAAGAAGTTTTAGTGTATAGATCATTCCCCCGCAATTTCACTGCTCAATTCACTGTCATTTAGGCGTTAAATCTTTTTGTTTCTGTTTATGCAGCCCTAGCCACACCTTCCCTGGCTATGATTGACAGTCTGCATGAAAAAAAAAACTGGTTTCCCTTTCAAACAGATTTAATTTACCTTAAATAATTGTATCTCAATCTCTAAACTTTAATCACATACAGGAGGCTCTTGCAGGGTCTAGCAAGCTATTAACATAGCAGGGGATAAGAAAATCTTAATTAAACAGAACTTGCAATAAAGAAAGCCTAAATAGGGCTCTCTTTACAGGAAGTGTTTATGGAAGGCTGTGCAAGTCACATGCAGGGAGGTGTGACTAGGGTTCATAAACAAAGGAATTTAACTCCTAAATGGCAGAGGATTGAGCAGTGAGGCTGCAGGGGCATGTTCTATACACCAAAACTTTATCATTAAGCTATAGTTGTTCAGGTGACTATAGTGTCCCTTTAAATCATTACACACAAAGCATTTGTAGGGTGTAGATATCAATAGCAACAAATGGCTGTCTCTCTGCTATACTCTCAGATTTAAAGGGATAATATAGGCATCAAAACTACTTTAGCTCAAAGGATTACTCCAGCCACCATGACCACTTCAATGATTTGAAGTGGTCATGGTGATAGGAGTCAGTAAGTGCCGTGTTTCTCAAAGAGAAGCCTGTGTCCTATTCACATCTCTCTTGACTGTGACACACACAGCCTGCGGGTTGTTAGAAACCTGTCAGCTTCAGAATTCCGATATTTAATTTTGACAGATTGATCTACTGGGCCCACGTCACATGCAGGGCAGAATGGAAGCATCATGTGCTAATTTCCCTCATCCACCATAGAGTACAATTTGCAAATGTAAAAAAACTGATGTATGTCAGATGGGGTGTTTTAGTGTTTTCCAAAAGATGTTTCAGATGTTTCATTATGAGTTTTTGCCTAAATTAGTCGTAATATTTTGTCCCTGTACTTTTTGTACACATATTTCAAGTTCTCAGTTAGGCTAATGATCACATTGCCCCGGAGGGGTTATTGCTGGACTAATGTTTCCCACATTAGCTTGTTACATGGAGTTCCCAGTATATTCTGGGTACAAAGACTATTGCTAGCCCTGCACCATGGGCAGAAGCATCCAAGGGCTTGACAGCATGCTACAACAATCACATGGCAGACACAGCATGAAAAAGTGTGTAGATGGACTGCTACATCCCTGGGGTGTCTAACGGTAACCTGGTACAAATGACGCAGAGTCCCGCATGCCACCAGTGCTTCTCTATGGATAAAGGATATCTAGCCTAAACTTTTCAGTTCTGTGGTCAATTCTCAGTAATTTACATTTGAGTAAATAGCCCTTTTTATCTTATAATAAATAGTTTTTATATAAATGTACTTTGTACTAAATATGTAATGTTCTATATTCCAGAGCTCGCCTAGAAGCATTTTCAGATCCTACTTTCAAGTTGCAGCCGCCCCTTCAAGAGATCATTGACTGGCTAGGCCAAAAAGATGAGGAGTTGTCAGCCCAGCTTCCTTTGCGAGGTGACCTCTCTATGGTCCAGCAAGCCAAAGATAACAATTTGGTGGGTATTTACCATGGAATCCAGAAAGCCATACCAAGAGGTTATCACTTGGTGCATGACATTTAAATACATATACTTTAAGTAAGCTATAGACGTTCTATCGAAAATTAACACAGTGCACCAAAATGGTGTGATCTATGAAGGCTTATTAAACTATTTTGGAAGAAGTTCCTCGATTTCTTGAGAGAAGAGTCAGAAGTTATAGAGTTTTAAAAGGAGAGCAGTTATAAAGACACCAGACCCACCAACATATCTGCAGGAATACCTTTATCAAGGGAGGATGAAGACATTCCTGTGTTTGCGTTTTACTGCTCTCCTTTTGAACTCTACAATTCCTGACTGCTGGGTATGTGTACCAATTGTATATTTTCTTGTTATCCACTATAAGATCGACCCATGTGTATTGATGTATCCCTGATCTTTCCCCGTTGAGCCTAATACTGTGATTGTAGTTTGTTAGTGATGGATTGTTTGTGTTTGTACTTATTGTATGTTTGATATAGTATTTTCAACGATTGGGTATTATAAAGTATATATGTGTTATGCATATTGTTGTGCGTCTGTATGTTTGATTAACTAGCTTTTTTGCCCTGTGCAGTAACAGGATCCCATACCGTTGAGTACCATTATCTGTACTGCAGTGTATTTTGCATTAAATGTGCTTTGTTCGAGTGACCTCCATAACTGGTTGTCCCATAATTCTGCTAAATCCTGTTTTCTGCACTTATACAGTTGCGTGATTAAAATAGGACATGAATGTAAGAGCTGGAGATGAATCAGAGAGAGAACATGTGAAGGGCAAACACGGTACAAATGAAGGTTACAGACATACAGAAAGCAAACTTGTGACTTAGAGAAGAAGTGTAGTTTGAGGTAGAGTTGTTTAGAGCTTTGTCGGTTAGTGTCGGTATTTTAAAAATGATCCTAGAGGGAAGGGAAGCCAATGTAAGCATTGTGACCAAATAACTTCTCTCTGTTCAGGGACGTGAGTTTTCCTTTAGACAAGCTATCACACATACACTATGTGTAAAAGCTTTTCTTTATCTATAATAATTTATTGCAAATGCTTCAAAGTTTTGGCAGCGTTATTTCTAATGCACTAACTTAGTATTGCATTTTATTTATTTCTTTTAAAAATTCTTTATTTGTACCTCACTTCACTTATAAGTACAAAATCAAGTATAACACTGTCAGAAGATAGATACAATATGCACATCATAGCCAGTAATATCACATCATAAATATAAGTAGTGAAGAGAGGTTTTTTTTGACAAGTTGTAGCACATACATGTAAAACACAACTGATGTATTCCATGTGGCTCATTACAACCCCCTGGAGAGTTTACTCCCGCCCATACTACAACAGATGATATTCTAGTACCAACATGAGAAATGTGGGTGGGGGGGATATTACCCTCTATAGTATGCTTATATGGGTGCTCTCTAGTCGTCTAGTATGAATTAAGTGAAAAGTGTACAGAGGGATCAACGCTTAAAAACCTAAATAAAGGCAGCACACCAAAAGGATAGGGCTCCCTCAGAGGCCCTATAGGTATATAGGTATAAGGAAGTAGAAAAAGGTGACGTCACAGAGATAATTTGTACAATTAATATAAGCAAGTAGTAATATAGAAATAAACAATGATATATAATACAGAGAGAGAACAATACAAAAATAATAGGTATATATATATATATATGTTTATACCTTTTTATTTCTTTATATATATATATATATATATATATATATATATATAGAACAGTCACAGTTCTATCTGAGGTAGAGACGTCTATGGAGTAGTGGGATCAAGGGGTTTGTGGGATCTGTATGAAAGAGAAAAGAAAATCTAATAGTGCAATAAAAAGGTCTATATGGTCCTACTCACGTTTTTGAGAGCTAAAAACTAGCTCTACTATAAACAGCGTACAGTGGTATAATCCCCACTTATGGGATATGTGAGGGAGTATTGTAAGTAGATATCTCGTCAGATGGGGACCATATGTAACATAAAAAACACTAGTGCTCACTGTGATAAAACCAGGAGAGTGTATAAAAATAACAAATGGTTACTCACATTTAATTGGACAGACGCACTGCTCAATGATAGGTCCTAAGTGGTATAATCCCCACCAAGGATGCTTTGGTATCTCTCTGGAACAAGCAAAACTCAGATGCCAGGTAGTAAAATAATAAATGGTAAAAAAGATAAAATGGCTAACTCACAACAAAGAAAGTGGCCAAAATTCCTTTATTAAAATACAGTTAGTTAAAATTTCTACAACGCTTTTCTCCCCTTAGGGCTTTCTCAAGTGGGTAGTAGTATGAATTGCCTTATGGAACCCAAGTAGGTCCAGATCTGGAGATCATCCCTGTGGAAAAGAACTGTAGTTCAGAGGGTGAAAAAGTACATCTTCAATTGAGCTAGCAATCAATAATAAAAGTGGTAGAAAAAAAATAATAAAATAAATAAATAAAACTTAAACGGAAACGTTACAGAAAAGGATAACAACAATCCTAACAGAATGTAGGTTGTATTTAACTTTCCAGACTATATGGTGCTCACTGCTGCCTGGGGACAGAATACTGAGTGCCAGTCAAGTTGAGTGACCAAAGCCTTGGATGAGTGTCCCGAGGGGAGTTAAGTGGTAAATACAGGGATCTTCCTTAGATCCAAGCCGGTCAGGCGAGTATGTGTCGCTCTGGTGACATTACTAAGGCCCATTACGCTCATGCTGTCTTTTAGGTCTTCGAGACTCCGCACTGTGTGATTTTTTTTCCCTTGGTAGGAGAACAGAAGTAACCAGGGAATGCCCCAGCGGTAGGGAACTTCCTTGTTTTGGAGGACTTGCAGCATTGGCCTCATTGATCTTCTCTAGGCCAGTGTGAGGTCGGAGAAAATAAGAATCGATGAGCACTCAAACTTCGAGGACAAAGGAATGAAAATAGTGTTTACTGCTTTTCCTCTAACCTTCCTGAGGAATAGGACCCTGTCCTGAGTGGTCTGAAAGTGGACAATTAAATCAGCTGTTACTGTGGCAGGAGTAGTTAATGACTTAGTTAGCTGGAACATGCCATCTATTTTCATTCCTTTGGCCTGTTTAGGTGACATTAGAGTTTCACACAGCCTTCTGATGTAGTGTGGCAGCTCCTCTGTGGCAATTGCATCAGGGATGCCCTTAAGTTTCAAGTTGTAGTGTCTTCTTTGGTCTTCCAGTGTTTCCATTCGGGTCTCCGTGGGTTGCTGGGTCCGCTGGATTTCTTCCAGCTTTTGCTCCACAGCTGCCATCTTTGTGTCTTGAGCGCCAGCTGTTGAGTAGGCATTTCCCATGGCTGTTTTACATTGGGAGATTTCGGCTGCAATGTTGGAGCGCAGCTCCCCCAGCATAGATTTAAGCAGGGTTGCTGTGACTGGCTATCTTCAGCAACAGAGGCAGGTTTCATCTCAGTCTGTTTACTGCTTGACGTGCCTGTTTCCGGGACTGCAGCGAAGTCCTCAGGTGAGTATTCATCATCTTGTGGTGCAATGTTGGACCATGCGGCCTGTTTTGAGCATTGAAGGAGGTCGCCAATATCTCGGCTCGTGGGCTCCTTATCCGACCTGGACTTTTTAGTCTTGCGATCCATGACTTTGAGTGCCAGTCTAGGATCGTGTTTCCACCCTATCTGGGGTAAGTATTTCAGCTGGGTTTCTGCTGTTTCCACTAAAGTATAGTGGAGCTCACACAGCATGCGAACACTTGGGTTCGATGCTAGCTCCGTCCCCCGCATTTTATTTTTGATTGATATTGACTTTCAACTGTTTTTTATACTACTCTGTCCCTTATCATACTTTCTATCTCTCTTTTAAAAAAAAAATTAAAAAAATTATTTTGCACTTTTTAAACTCTTTCTGAACTCGATACAGGTGTTTATGGAGGAGATAAAATCACGTGGCCCCTATATATATTCTGTCTTGGAGTCAGCTCAATCCTTCCTCACACAGCATCCCTTCCAAGATGACACTGAGGACACGTCAACACAGGGAAAAGGTAAGATCTCCCCCTTTCAGTAACTCTTGAATTTTGTACGTTGGCACTGATGCTGCTTAAATTTATCGTGGATGAATTATATGTCTAAATCTCTATCATTCATCTGAAATGATGAGTCAAATGCCAGGAGCCAGGTACCCATAAATACTACTGTTACATAATGATGGGATTAATCTAAATTAAAATTTCACTCCAAGCACCATCACAACTCTGAATGAGTTCCAAATTGATGATTCAGATAGTACCCTGCAAACACTATAACTGATATAATTTCTGCAGCTAAAAATCTAGCTGTCAATCTGGATAGAATGGCTGCCTGCAACCTATTTTGTCTACGTTATGTATGTGGTGTTTTCATGCAGCACTTACATCTTGGATTGTGTTCTTTTTCCTACCCCATAAGAGAGCCATGACTACAGACTACTGCTTTGCAAAAACAGCTTAACAGTTAATAGGGCCGCTATTTGACGAGTGGAATTACTTATTCCGTACTCATATGCTGGACAGGAGGTTATGGGATACTAATAAACCCTAATAGTTGCAGGTACATCACCTAAAGAGTACATTTACCAGGAACTTTAAAGGTAAGTATTTTAAAAAAATATTATTTATTTATTGTACTGTTTTTAATGCATTATCTGTAGAATAAATTAAAATTAGAGGGTGTACAACCAAGTTACCAGTGACATATTTTCCTATGGGCATTTTAGTAAAGAGATAATGACAATCATTCCTTCTTCTTGTTTTTTCTTTTGTCATTTTGGTGCATCTTTTCATCTTTGTGTATCACTTTAATATTTGTGTAATATTTTTCTAGCCATATTTAGCATTTATGCTCCCTTAAACCACAGGCAGTGATGCACTCTGCCATTGACTGTCACGTTATCTTACTACTTGTCAGCCTTTCCTAGATCTCCTAATTCTGTACCCATGTAGTATACATCGTGAATCTCTTACTCCTGTCCAATGCCTTCTTTCCCAGTCTTTTCCCATTTTTCATGGATAGTCTGTCTTTCTTTCTCTTTGAATTTTTTTTTTTTTAGATACGTCTCCCAGAAGCCGCTCACAGAGCCTCAGTCGATTGATCTGGAAGCAGGCTAGTGTTGCCAGTGAGTTGTGGGACAGACTGACTGCTCGCAGTCTGGATCAGCACCGCCACCTCGAAAGGACTCTAGAACAACTTCGAGAGCTTGGTGTTTCCATGAAAGAAGCAGGTGAAGCTCTGGAACAGGCTGAGAGTGTCCAATCCACCTGGGAACCTATAGGAGATCTGTTCATAGACTCTCTTCCAGAACATATACAGGCAACAAAGGTGAAAATAAAAGAATGTTAGGAAAACGCCGGAGCATGTCTAAACACACCACTTACCTATGCATTATTATTTAGCTTTTTAAGGAGGAAATGTCCCCTATAAAGGATACTGTGAAATTGGCGAATGACATTGCACATCAGCTTGCTGTGTGTGATGTTCACCTCTCCATGGAGAACGCAAGAGAGCTTGAGCAGATCAACAACCGGTGGAAACAGCTTCAGGTATTTAACTATATCAATATGAATTAAAACATATATGAAAGCAGAACATATCAGTAACCAAAACCCTTACACATAACGACAAACTGGTGAATCCCAAAGTGTAAGTGGAGTGCTTAACCCCTTAAGGACACATGACGTGTGACATGTCATGATTGCCTTTTATTCCAGAAGTTTGGTCCTTAAAGGACCACTATAGTGCCAGGAAAACATACTCGTTTACCTGGCACTATAGTGCCCTGAGGGTGCTCCCACCCTCAGGGTCCCCTTCCCGCCCGTCTCTGGAAGGGGGAAAGGGGTTAAATCTTACCTTTTTCCAGCGGTGGGCGGAGAGCTCTCCCCCTCCGATCCTCCTCTTCTCCTCCCCGTCGGCTGAATGCGCACGCGCGGCAAGAGCTGCGCGGGCATTCAGCCGGTCACATAGGAAAGCATTCATAATGCTTTCCTATGGACGCTGGCGTGCTCTCACTGTGAAAATCACAGTGAGAAGCACGCAAGCGCCTCTAGTGACTGTTAATGAGACAGCCACTAGAGGATTAGGGGGAAGGCTTAACTCATTCACAAACATAGCAGTTTCTCTGAAACTGCTATGTTTATGAAAAAATGGGTTAACCCTAGAGGGACCTAGCACCCAGACCACTTCATTAAGCTGAAGTGGTCTGGGTGCCTAGAGTGGTCCTTTAAGGGGTTAAATGCATGCTTGCCCTTAAACAGCACAAGTTCAATTATAACATAAATAGTAAAGGAAAAAATGGAACATGTATGTTGTAATAACATCAACATATATGTGGGAAACACATTTAATGTGAGAAATACATAAATAGTAATGTACTCCATCTCCCAAAAAGAGATCCTCGATTGATACCATCAAGAAAACAAAATGTTTAGTTAGGACACCCTTTTTCTGAAGACTATCTAAGAAACTGACCTTCCTCTTCTCTTACTCCTACATAATATTTTTTTTCAAGGAGGGTGATTGCAGGGACCCCTTCTGATTTATTTCTTTATTTTATTAAGGCACATTTGTGAATATTATGATCATGTGGATTTTTATATTCCTTAGTTATTGTTTTTTAATGTTTGCCTCAGTGCTGCAGTAGAGAGACGTGTTTTTTTACAACAAGGGTTTTTACTAATTGTTTGATCATTACAGCATAAGGTTTGGTTTAGGACCTAATAAATAGAATTTGTAATGGGTGTGCAGAAATGTTAGGCAGATTAGCACAGACTTACAGGATAAGAGGCACATAGTAGTTTGTATAATTTATTTGCAAGATAGATCTCAGGGTAGTGAATTTTGTTTGTCCTTAATGATATTTCTGAATTAACAAATTGAACAAATGCATCATATAATTGATGCACGTAGTTACCATGAAACTCATACTCCTTGCATAGAAGGCCTCTGTCCTACTAGTGTACAACCCAATTACCAGTGACATATTTCTCTTTCCAAGACCTCTGTAGGAGAACGCCTTCGCCAGTTGCAAGATGCCCACCGTGACTTTGGGCCTGAGTCACAGCACTTCTTGTCCTGTAAGTTATTTGTGAGTGATTGATATAAAATATCTTGGTAAAAGGCTTCATGAGGTTAATTATTTGTATTATAGGTGTTAATCTTTTTTCATTTGAAGAATCAGAATGATTTTAGCCTGATGCATGCATGTATGCATGGTTACAATTTAGCAGCTCACATGCAAGGAGTATTCTTTTAAGTGTTTAAGGTAAATCATTCTAAAATTGATATGGCTGATATGGCTATTAGGCTATAGTTAGTAGTACATAAAATTGGTGGAGAATGTGGGAACTTTTAACAGTTGCATCATAAATAATGGCTGTATTGTCTTCATTACAGCATCAGTTCAAGTTCCGTGGGAGAGAGCCATATCCCCCAACAAGGTGCCATATTATATAAAGTAAGTGACAGTCAAGAATGTTAGTCTTTGTGCGTCTTTCCATAACTTTCTTCTGTTGGCTCTTTACGGTCTTTTCTGGATTTTACTTCTATTTCTCTCAGACCTCAGTCTTTACGTTTTTCATATCTTTTAGTCACCAGGCTCAAACCACCTGCTGGGATCATCCCAAGATGACAGAGCTCTACCAAGCTCTGGGTGAGAAATTCCTGCCCTCTACAAGTATTTCCTAAATCTGTCTTCTCAACTTTGCATCATATCTGTTTTCTAAACTCTGCATCTTGACCTGTACACAGACACCACTAAATAATTTACATGTATTACATAATCACGTGTGCACATATGAATAACTAACATGTTCATGTGTTTATGGAAGTATATCCACAAGTATTGTGTGGCCATGAACTAAGCTCCTTTTTTTTGTTCTATTTCCAGGGGATTTAAACAACATCAAGTTTTCTGCCTATCGGACTGCAATGAAACTGCGAAGAGTGCAAAAAGCTCTAAGATGTGAGCTCTGAAAATAAGGGGGGAAATAAAGGGTGGGGATTTTAGACAGGTGAATTAGCATTACTAGATGGACAATGTCAATACTCAACTGGCATGACTGGTTTATAATGGAGTAGTTTGTGACATTTTAAGATGGAGTATATTATATTATGTAAGAACATGGTAACAAAATGATGAGTGGACATTTTGTATCCCCATTTAGAGTGGCTCAGGGTTCTTGATTAGATTTTATTTTACTTTAAATAATTCATGATTTCTATAAGAAGACAATAAGGTTGAATTATCAGAACGTCCAGAAGCTTTGGTTCAGTATTTAGGATGCTTACAGAAATTTGCATTATGATCGCTAACTAATTGCTCCAAATTTCTTTCTCTCGCTGTTTATTTTACTTTCCTCTACCATTCTGGTTCCCCTCACATTTCTTTTTGAATTATCTCGACTATCTGTCTTTATATATATATATATATATATATATATGTAAATAAGATGGTGCAAAATAAACACAAGAACTGTGGATACAAATTGTAGCAACCAACAAAAAAAATCCTGGTTATAAAATTAAAAAAGGTATTAATAGTAGTGAGTTGGTGTGCAGTACATTAAATCACTATTAGGCAGCATATAAAAAATCCTGTATATAAATCTTAAAAATCAATAAAAGTTTCCATAGTGCTCATTATTTAGTGAATATGTGTCCAAGTAGTAGTGTTAAATGAGTGTATTTTAACTCAATAGGCAGTGGTATAGTGACATCCTCAAACACTAACACACAACGTTATACTTGCACAATATCCGCAATTAAAGAATCTAGGAGATAAACACAAAAAGAAACAAATCTAGTGCAATATTGTCCTAAATAACATAAACAATAGCAGAAAGGCTAATGTAAAAGCACTCGCAAACACAGAGTTGTTAAAGTACCACTCTTCACTATCGGACTCAGGGAGGATCAGCCCCTGGTGTGCGTAGGATCCTATCGATACACTTCCAGCTGTCAGGTAAAGTTTACAAGTATTTATTAAAACAAACAGATTAAAAAACTTTTTCCAAGATCCGCATCAGTATCCCATAACAGCTCACCAGCCTCTTCTACAATTGAGAGTGTGTCTGGGATGAGCAACCATAGACCCCACAAGTCCCACACTTCTCTCAGGCTTGGTTGCACGTTCACTGTCTACTTCCTGGTTGCAGCTCGTGAAGCGTTTTCCCCTCCTCCTGGGGCTTTCTCAAACGTAAGTGTATCCTCCTTCTATAGTCCGTATGAAATACCCTTGCTCATTAACCAATTAAACTTCAATCATGCATTTCTAAATTAGAAATGCAGTCCAGCAATCACATAAAACTTAAAGAAAGTACATATTCTTGACATGTCTGTGCAATTCCCCTGTTGTATTTATCGCTGATTCAAATGTAATGTCATCATCATACTTGAAAATTTTGAATAAAAACAAAATAAACAAAAAAAAACAAAGAAAGGAAGAAAAGGGTTAAATACAGAATCCTATAGTTCTTATGTTCATTGCTTAATATAAAAATCGTGTCAGATAAAAGAATAAATCACTCACTCCCAGTAAGTTAAATATATCCATATTCAGAATTACTAATGTAAACCATAAATAGCACATCAAAAAGACTCATAAGAAGTATATTTAGTATCAAAAAAGGATAAGTCTCCTAAATGTAGTTTAAAAAAACAAAAACAATGTCATTTGCTCAATCGATATAAATACATTATATCCATACAAAACTCCTTCATAAAATAAACATATACATATGTATTATAAAAAGGTGGATTAACCACACAAAATAAAAAATAGTTAAAAAAAACGTAAAAAATCTAAAAACACAGGAATTATAAAAAATTATATAACTCAAAATCTATGTTAAGACCAGATGGAATCAAAGTCTCTAAATAAAAGATCCATTTCATCGCTTCCTGTCCGATCTTCCTTTAAAACCCCATTTTATACCTATAAATTCCAGACCACTCGGATCTTGATTGTGCATCTTTTTAAAATGGTCTGAAACACTGTGGTTTGACACCCCCTTTTAAATATTATAAATATGTTCCCGTATCCCACTTCAGTCCGGTTTACGCGCTAGGTACTCTTTTCCGTGACCTTTCTGCAGCTTTTGACACTGTTGATCATCAACAGCTTCTTCTCATCCTCCGCAATATCGTTCTACAAGATATTCCTCTCTCCTGGTGCTCCTCCTACCCCTCCCAGCACTCTTTCAGTGTTTCTTTCTCTGGCTCTGCTTCTTCTCCCCAACTCCTCTTTGTTGGCGTCCCCCAAGGTTCAGTCCTTGGTCCCCTACTGTTCTATATCTATAATGCCTCCCTTGGTAAACTCATTAGCTCCTTTGGCTTCAAATATAATTACTTTCGGACGACACGCAAATCTATCTGTCCTCACCTGATCTCTCCCCATCCCTCTTGACTAGTGTCTCTGACTGCCTCTCTGCTATTTCTAACTGGATGACTGCTCACTTCCTTAAACTCAACTTGACCAAAACTGAATTTCTGGTCTTTCCTCCCTCAAGTGTTGCTACTCCTGTGTCTGTCTCCCTCCAAGTCAATGGTGCTACCATCATCTCCACCACGGTGGCTCGCTGCCTAGGGGTTCTCTTTGACTCCGACCTCTCCTTCATGCCTCATGTTCAGTCTATCGCCAAATCCTGCCGCTTCCATCTCAAAAACATTGCGCGTATCCGACCCTACTTAACGCCAGATGCAACCAAGGTGCTGGTACATTTCACTGTCCTTTCTCGCTTTGACTACTGTAATAAGCTTCTCAGTGGTCTTACATGCTCCCAACTTGCGTCGTTACAGTCCATAATGAATGCGGTGGTGATGCTCACCTCCCACGCCTCATCCTCCTGTCAGTCCCTACACTGGCTTCCTGTAAGATATAGGGCTCAATTTAAAATTCTGGTTCTTGCTTTCAAATCTCGACATAATGCTGCTCCCACCTATCTATCCTCCCTAATACACAAGTATGTCCCGTCTAGGCCCTTATGCTCTGCTGACGACTTACGTCTACCTTCTGTCCGTACTCCCACCTCTGATGCTCGCCTTCAAGACTTCTCGAGGGCTGCACCTTTCCTGTGAAACTTACTTCCCTCCTCCGTTAGATGCTCACCCAGTCTCCACTTCTTCAAAAATCATTAAAAACCCACTTCTTCATAAAAGCGTATCAATTAAACTGTTAATAGCTCCCGACTGATTCCTCTCTTGCAACTGTCATCAGTCTAATACTAATACTAATAGTGATTTAATGTACTTCGCACCAACTCACTACTATTGATATCCCCACCATCTACCTTTATCTTTTTTATTTTTAAATTCTTATATTTTATTATTTTTTATTTTACTGCTCTCCCATGTTCTTATATCTGCGTGTTCATAAACTAGCCACTCAAACTCTGTTTTCTCGTAATCTTTACTCTTTTTTCATTCTCTTTCTCCTTTTCTATGTCTCCTTTTTTAGTGGACTTAGTCACACTCCCCCTCCTCTCCCAGATGTTTAGCTGTGATATCCTGCAGTCTCCAGATCGCTGTCTTGATGTGCTTGATGTAATCCGCTGCCTCAGTTCATTGTATGAAAGACTAGAAGAAGACCGTGGCCTTCTGGTCAATGTCCCCCTGTGTGTGGACCTAACTCTGAATTGGCTTCTAAATGTTTTTGATGGGTATGAATACATAATTCACAATTACTTCTCTCTTATGGTATAAAATGGCTGGAGAAATGGAATGGAAAATATTTATATATGGATCAGAGTTCCATTTTTATTTTGAATTTAGTCATCTGATTAATTGGTTCTGAGGTCAATATCCCTGGTAAAGCAGATAGTTTGATGTGTGATGACGCATACATTTTAAATTTGCACATATCATTCCGAAGCTATTATGTATATATCAAACATAATTGTTCAAATTGCTGTCTTCTATCATTCACTTTCCTCCACTCTTTTTTAGTGCCCGCAGTGGTCGTATTAGAGTTCTGTCTTTTAAGGCAGGAATTGTGTGTCTGTGTGACTCCGACGTGAAGGGGAAGCTGCAGTGTGAGTATAATGGTGACAATGAGGGGTGTTGTTTCTTATTTGTGAGTAGATGTTATGGAAGAATAATGAATAATGAAATTAATGAATTGAAGTTCTAGAATTCTCAGAGTGTGCAGTCTATCAGCAATGCAGCAAGCTTCACACAGGCTTGTGTAATCAATTTAATTTGAAAGAAAGGAAATCTGAGGTGAAACTATGTTAGAATGAGTGACTGTACATTTTTGGGAAGAATGATTATACAATGTGAAACTCAGGAAGGAAAAGAGCAAGAGTAGGGAATGATGGCCAAGATGGAGTTGTATATATCTATTTTGGAAATAATTATGATGAATAGTGAGATGCTAGTGAAGTGGGATAAGTGTGTGAGAGAAATTCTACACATTGTTTGTGGATAGCAGTAAATAATTTTATTTATTTACTCAGACAAGTAGCTATCATACAATACACTGATCAGCCACCACATTAAAACCACCTTCCTAATATCATGTAGATGCCCCTCGTGCTGCCAAAATAGCTCTGATGCATCTAGGCATGGACTCCACAAGACATCTGAATGCACCAAGACATTAGCAGCAGATCCGGCAAGTTGCAGTGTGGGGCCTCCATGGATTGCATTTATTGATTCCGTACATCCCACAGATGCTCAATCAGATTGAGATCTGAAGAATTTGGAGGCCAATGCAACACCTTGAACTCTTTCTCATGTTCTTCAAACCATTCCTGAAAATTCTGTGCAGCGTGTCAGGGTGCATTATCCTGCTGAAAGAGGCCACTGCCATCAGATAACATTGCCATGGAGGGGTGTATGTAGTCTGCGACAATCTCTGGGTAGATGGTACATGTCAAAGTAACATCAACTAGAATGCCAGGACCCAAGTTTTCCCAGCAGAACATTGCCCACAGCATAACACTGCCTGTGCCAGCTGACCTTTTTCCATAATGCATCCTGCTGCCATTTCTTCCCCAGGTGAACCATGCACATATACACGGCCATCCACCTGATCTAAAAGAAAACTTGATTCTTCAGACCAGGCAACCTTCTTCAATTGCTCCATGGTCCAGTTCTGACACTCACGTCCCTATTGAAGACACACTGACAGTCTGAGACTAAAAAGACCAATACACAGCAATTTGGGATGCACTGAGTGTTTTGATACCTTTCTATCATGACCAGGATTAAGTTTTTCAGTAATTTGAGCTACAGTAGCTATTCTGTGTGATCGGACCTGACAGGCCAATATTCGCTCACTACGTGCATCAATGAGCCTTGTGGGCCCATAACCCTGATGTGAGTTCACCGGTTGTCCTTCCTTGCACCACTTTTGGTAGGTACTAACCACTACATACTGGGAACAACCCATAAGACTTGCTGTTTTGGGGATGCTCTGACCCACTCGTTATCACTATATGGCCCTTGTTAGTGTCAATCAGATCTATTAACTGCCCATTTTTCCTGCTTCCAACATGTGAAATTCAAGAACTGACTGTTCACTTCCTGCAGGTGCCATTGTAACAATATAATCAATGTTATTCACTTCACCTGCTAGTACTTTTTCATGTTGTGGCTGATCAGTGTATAAGCCTCCATTCTCCCCATGTCACATTATAAAACTGATAAGTATATACTTGGCCTGGCTTGCCACACTTCATGAAAATTAATTTGTGTGTACCAAACATTGGAATGAACTTACCGTATTTTCCGGCGTATAAGACGACTGGGCGTATAAGACGACCCCCAACTTTTCCAGTTAAAATATAGAGTTTGGGATATACTCGCTGTATAAGACTACCCCTCTTCCAGTGCACACCAAATAAAAATTAGCCATGATGTACAGTGAGCAGACAGAGCTACACAGCAAGACATTAAATAATGATAATCTGAAATAGCATTTAAAGCCCAGGTATGTGCCAGGCTGTTTGGGCATATAATCCATGCCTGCTGGTCTAGCACACAGGAGGCTAATTGTATATATTCTTTTTACTCCCCCTCCATTCTTTTTACTCCCCCCCAATCCTCCCTACATTCTTCTCACCTCCCCTTCCCTGTGCAGAGTGGGTGGCCGAGCTCCTCTTCGTCCTGTCAGTCACCGGCGGTACAGGAGATTCAGTTACCTGTTCCCGGCCGGACTGAAAGGAAGTGAGCACTCAGTGTGCACTTCCTTTCAGTCCGGCCGGGAACAGGTAACTGAATCTCCTGTACCGCGCGGTACCCGGCCGGACTGACAGGACGAAGTGGAGCTCGGCCACCCACTCTGCACAGGGAAGGGGAGGTGAGAAGAGAGGCAGTGCCGCAGCCGTCTGAGCGCTCTCTCTAGAGCGCTCAGGCGGCTGCAGCATTAGAAGGGCCGGCGATGGGGGCCCTATACCCGGCATATAAGACGACCCCCGACTTTGGAGAAGATTTTCCAGGGTTGAAAAGTCATCTTATACGCCAGAAAATACAGTATTTAAGAATAGGCTTTTTGAACAATTAATATTTCTTGTATTATTATATTGATGTACAAGTTATAATTATAGGAATGTCATTCTGCCAAACTACAAGTTATTTAAACATTGTTTTATGATCACTATTTTGTTATTTCTTTAGTAAATATGTATTTTTGTTTTCCTCTTTTTTGTATTTTTTATGCATGATGTGAGCACTGTATTATATATTTTCACTTGATAAAATTCAATAAAATGTGTACATAGGGGAGGGGGGTGGGGGAAATAATGTTATTTAAAGATATGTTTGTAATTGTTACAGTGTGATATCTTGATTCCCCCCAGATCTGTTCTCGCAGGTGGCTGGCCCTTCTGGAAACTGTGATCAGCGGCAACTTGGCCTCCTCCTACATGAAGCCATCCAGATCCCTCGCCAGCTAGGGGAGGTCGCAGCTTTTGGAGGCAGCAATGTGGAGCCAAGTGTCAGGAGCTGCTTCAGATTTGTAAGTTCACTGGACAATTAAGGGGCTGGTTCAGAACCTCTTTCCCTGGAGTCTTGACCTCTTGCTTTTCCATCAGTGGTCCAAAGTGTGTTTGATTGGCTAATATTTAAATCAGTATGTCACTGTTTTATTGTTTATGGAAATTTTCTACGTGACCCTTGTATGTCTCTTGTTTTGGCAGACTAATGGAAATTTGCATTTGGAGCTATCTCAGTTCCTGGAGTGGGGAAGCCTGGAGCCACAGTCATTGGTTTGGCTCCCAGTACTGCACCGCGTGACATTAGCTGAGTCTGTCAAACATCAGACAAAGTGTTCAGTCTGTAAGCAATGTCCTATGAAAGGCTTCAGGTACGTATGTCAATTCTCTGTACAGATATCTCTATTTTTATCCACAAACTGCATCTGACAGTAGTTAAAATGTACTTCCTATTAAAGTCACCCCTAGTTTTTGCAGGTTACTGGAAGCCAATCATTCCCATACTTATGTTGCAGTAAAATCTAAGATATCAGACAAAAGGTACAGAGAACAATATAATTAGTTGGATCAAGGGTAACAGATATCTAGGTCAGGAAGGGACTGTGTCATGTCTTGTGGCAATGACAATCAGGAGAGTCAATAGGCCAAGCTGGACCAGAAAAACACAATAAAAAATGAACATACTATAGGGACAAAAACCACAATGGATCACTTACTGGTTTTGGCAAGCTTTTATAGTGGGATGTTCAGTTCCTATACAGTTGTCATTCAGCTGTGCTGGATAATCATAGTGTGCATGCGCTGTGTTTGTGTGTGGGGTCTGGTATTGCTATTAACTGTTGCCTGAACTCCTATGGAAAGCTGTCTCTACTAAGGATTGCAAATCTACTGTCTCTAAAATAAATGAGAAAACCCATAATAAAATTATGTACTTGTGCATCCCTCATTTTAAGTCTGAAGTAGCTTAACCAGCTTTATTTGCAAAAGAAGAAAAAATTGCTTTTGTTCCTTGGTAAGTATTTTTTTTCCAGGGAATGCTATATGTCTCCAATAGTGATGTCCCGAACAGTTCGCCGAACGGTTCGCCGCGGATGGCGAACATATGCGGTAAACTTTGACCCTGTACCTCACAGTCAGCAGACACATTCCAGCCAATCAGCAGCAGACCCTCCCTCCCAGACCCTCCCACATCCTGGACAGCTCACTAAGAATGCAGCTTCACAATGAATGTAAAATGGATGCTGTCCAGGAGGTGGGAGGGTCTGGGAGGGAGGGTCTGCTGCTGATTGGCTGGAATGTGTCTGCTGACTGTGAGGTACAGGGTTTAAAGTTTACCGCATATGTTCGCCGTCCGTGGCGAACGGTTCGGGACATTACTAGTCTCCAACTATGAATGTTGTGCTCTAGCTAGATTGACAATCCACAATATTTTTATTACAGTAATCAAAATAACAAATAACTATTTTACTTTACTGCCCCAATTACATACATACAGGTGGTACTCGAAAAATTAGAATATCGTGCAAAAGTTCATTTATTTCAGTAATGCAACGTAAAAGGGGAAACTAATATATGAGTTGGACGCATTATATGCAAAGCAAGATAGTTCAAGCCGTGATTTGTCATAAGTGCGATGATTGGGGCTTACAGCTCATGAAAACCCCATGCTTGAATATTCTATTTTTTCCAAAAGGGCATCCAGATCGTTTTATAAAAAAATATATATATACAAATTCTACAGATTCCTATCACTCTAACTTACTCTCTCTTTATTTTTATTCTTCTTGAATATGATCTTATAGATATTGTCTGCTAAGCTCTCTTTAATGCTTATGTGAATTTTATTTCTCACTACAGGTACAGGAGTTTGAAACAATTTGGAGTCGATATCTGTCAGTCTTGCTTTTTGACTGGTCAAGCTGGAAAAGGCAATAAGCTCCACTATCCAATCATGGAATATTACACGCCGGTGAGCAAACTGTGCAGTTCTACCTCATTGTCTCTGTATTCCCAGAGCTGGGATATGAACAATATGAACTGTGTCACTTATCTAATTTACTTTGGCATCTGGTGCCATTGTTCCTCTGTGTTTTCAGACAACCTCCGGGGAGAAGATGAGAGATTTTGCTACTACTCTTAAAAATAAATTCAGAACTCGTCAGTACTTCTGCCGGCACCCGCAGAGGGGCTACCTACCTGTACAATCTGTGCTGGAAGCTGAAGTGTCGGACACGTGAGTCACTGTTCATGTTTAATTTTTTTTAAAGCTAACTTAGATGCTCATGAAATATTGAGGTATTATTCATAATAATCAGCCTAATCCTCATCATTTACTATTTTTATATATATTTTGCAGACCAGTCTCTTCCCCAATGCTTCCGCACGCTGATACACATTCACGCATAGAGCACTTTGCAAGCAGGTCAGTATGTAAGAACTGGCTCTCTCATTGTTAAAATTACTGTCTTCATGCAATAGATGTAATACTATACACTCAATCCTGGTGACAAGTAAGAGGCTTTAACATTTTTATATATAATAAATATTTGCTATACTTATAAATGTATGGTTATAAGGCATTAAACCATCAGATTTTCACAGTACTGAGTCTATAAATCTTTGAGTTTGTTGCGTTTTCAGCTGAGAGGGAGCTGTGGCTGTATACAGAAATATATCAGTGGTTAGAGTATTGTTTTCTTATTCTTAAGAACTAATATATTTTACTCTTATTGTTTCTGGACAGATAGCACGACTGAGAGTATAGAGCAGGGATCAGCATCCTGTGGCACATGTGCCATGCATGGCACTTGAGGTGCCTTTGCACGGCACTCAAGGCTACTGAAGACAAACAGGCTCTGGCCTATCAAGAGTCCCAGTGGTCTTCAGATATCTGCTAGTGCAAACTGAGCGGTGACTGCAGGTGGTGAGGGACAATCCTCAATTTACACATTGCATCACTTCCTCCCAGCATTTGAACTGGGATCCACACTGGAGTAGTAAATCCTGCAGCAGCTATAGCAGCTCCTGCCCACAACTTTTTTCCTGGCCAGCCTGGTCCCCACTGAACCCCAGGGAAGGCACCCACACTGATGGATATACACAGACCTGCAGAAAAAGCCTCCCCCCTCATACAAATATTACAAACAGCCCACACACATACCCACACAAAGTCCCCACAACACAACCCCACATAACAGCCCACATACGCACAAATACAACAATACAAAGCAACTGCGACACCCATAAATAGTACAAGCAGAATTTGGCAACATACACACCTCAATTAAAGAGACTTCAGGATCTGTTTTGGCACAGTACTACTAAAAGGTTGCCTACCAGTGGTATAGATGAATGAATATGATATCATGTATTATCATGTTCCCAATGGGTTAACCATCTAGCTTTGGAAGGCTGCATTCTAGGGTGCAACTGAATGTTAATTAAAAACATAGAATGCCCAGCTTTGAGCCGAGATCAGATACCAGGGATATATAAATACAATATACAGGGAATAGAACCAGGAGGGAAACACAGGAAAAAAGACAAGGCTGCACATATGCCTTTTAACAACTAATAAAAAGATAAAAAAACATATTTTATTGTCTAGCTATGAAGGCCTGTCGGAACACATTCTCTCCTATATTTGCTCGAACTACAACATACCAAACGAGATTTCAAATTTACAAAGAGGGACAATCTAATTTCAGTGGTATGAGCGGGAAATTTTAAGTAACTTACTAATAAGTATACAATTAAAATGTAATTTAAGAACAAGAATAATGTATCTTATTAACAAACTGATTTCTAAAAAATGTTTGTAGTTTAGAGACACATTACTACGAGTATTATTGCTGTGGAGCTAGATATATTAAATAAAATATATCTAAAAAGCAAATGCAAAGATGCAAGGTCTCCAGTAGTGTAAAACATTTTTAATATTTATAACAATACAAGAAATGTGCTCACAACACTTGTTGCAAGCCCTGAGCAATTGAATAATGTCTCATGAAACCTGTAGGATTGGAGAGCAAACGTAAAGAAGGAAGGCAAAGGTATACAGAACACAATATACATAATGCATAATACACGTAATATAGGACTATTCACTAAAGTGGGATTTCAAATTTAAAGTCAACAATGTCAGATATGTTTCCAGTTTGGCTACTTTGACTTAATTTTAGAAATTCACTTTGAATTGGCACTTTAGCGAATAATCCTGATATTTTTCTGTAGCACATATTTCCTATAATAAGTACAGCTGGTGTGGAGACAGCAACAACTTTATAGAAACATATAGAAACATAGAATGTGATGGCAGTTAAGAACCACCCGGCCCATCTAGTCTGCCCAATTTTCTAAATACTTTCAGTAGACCTTGGCCTTATCTTATAGCTAGGATAGCCTTATGCCTATCCCACGCATGATTAAACTTCCTCACTGTGTTAACCTCTACCACTTCAGCTGGAAGGCTATTCCATGCATTCCCTACCCTCTCAGTAAAGTAATACTTCCTGATATATTTTTTTTTAACCTTTGCTCCTCTAATTTAAGACTATGTTCTCTTGTTGTGGTAGTTTTTCTTCTTTTAAATATAGTCTCCTCCTTTACTGTGTTGATCGATGTATTAATACATAATACAGTTTATGTAATACAATAGCCAATTTCTGTTTCTGTTAAGTCCGCAGCTTGTGAGCAAATTTCATTTACAGCTTGTTTTAAATATTAAACGTGTGTACACTATTGGAGACCTAGTTTTTTAGATATATTTTGCCTGTGTGGATCTGTGAGGAACGGACAAGCAATCCTAATCCAGGGCAGCATTAGATTTAGGAGAAAATACCCAGATTTTCTATATTATTAAAATTACGGTTTAGTGAAAATGTACTGCTGTGGTGACTATAACTTCACGTGAGATTTAATTGTGTCAATTTCTAGAAATGCTAAATCTCCCCTCATTAAATCATTTCCTCTGCAGGCTCGCTGAAATGGAAAGTCAGAATTGCTCCTTCTTCAACGATAGCCTCTCCCCAGATGACAGCCTGTGAGTCTTTCTGTTTTCATAACTTGTTGCTCCCCAAGCTTCTTATCAAGGCCTCGATTTAATACGTTTTCTAAACGATTCGATACTGATTGGAAAACCTTCCCAATAATGTATCTACAAAAGTCCCCATTAAAGTCTCTGGGAATTTTTGCTGATAAATCATTTGGAAAGTTATTTTAACAGTCGTTCAGAAATATTCCTAAATTGAGGCCTAAATCTGAAATAAACAAATAAAGCTAAATATTTCACTACTCTTGTGTGTGAAGCCTCATTTTACATTCAGTTATACTGTGTTGTATGTCCTTCTAGAGATGAAGATCAGTATTTGCTTCGACACTCGAGTCCCATTACAGACCGGGACCCAAGCAACACGTCGCAAACTCCTGGTACCTTTAATCCAGAACAGGAACAAGGAGAGCTGGAAAAAATCCTTGCCCACCTCGAGCATGAGAACAGGTATTCTATTACTGCAGTTAGATATCCAAAGTGTGATATAAATTAACTGAAATAATACCTGTAAACAGAAATTAAATAATTGGATTCTAAAACGTTTATTGGTCAATCAACTTTGTATTTCATATTTGCAAAAATATATCTGTACTGCTATCCATAGATGATAGCTACAAAATAGAAACTGTGCAGCCATGTGAGGATGGGATGAACAAAATGGCTTCCCAGTCACTAGGGCAATAAATGGCGTGGGGAGGAACAAGGATAGCCTACCTCCTATTATTTATTTAACTCTGATTCACAAACGTCTGAATGAGATCCTGATTAAAAATGTTCTGTGAAAATGAATGTGTAGCTAAAATATTTACTAAAGGTACATTGCACATCCTGGTTTAAAATTGTCACAAATTATCACGTGTAGAAATACTATACAAAGTACAAGATTTAATCATTTATTAAACATCAAATATCTACCGGGTCTTCTGCAAAATAGGTCGACCTACTTTTCAGCACTTGCAATCAACACTATTTGTCCTTTGGCAGCACAAGCAGCTAGTGGGCAAACCGTTAAAAAGAAAACTTCAGGGGTTTGAGACATGTAACTTTGGCAGTTGGCTAAATACTGCTAGGCAGTCACCTTTAGGTAATAAAAAATGTAATATTGGGTGACCAATGCTGGGAGCATAATGGGCATGTTATGGGTACTGTGGCTGGTCATCCTTTAATTCCGTTTCCTGTATGGTGGAATGGAGACCTGTTCATGGTCCCTCACCAAGCCAACCACCCATGCTGAGCAGGTGGGGGCTTATTAAATAAACTATTCAGAAGGCTGCTCAGTTTTAATAAGCCTCTTAGTTGTGGGTTTTAGGGTATCAATATAATAATAGAAGGGCGATTTGTGCTACTTGGCAGCCAGGTCCCTTATTTATCTCACATAAACCAAAAATATATATTCTAGTACAGGTAAATGAAAATGTTTGTTTAAAATGTAAGAACAGATGTGAGAAATATGATAAAATAGAATTCACATGTCTGCTAGCTAGTCCCTGTTTATTTATTTAATGATGGTGTTTTTTTTTTTACTCCAGAATTCTCCAAGGAGAGCTGAAACGGTTGAAGTGGCAGCATGCAGAGGCTGGTGAAAGTGCAGTGTTGGGAGAGGTTTCTTCAGACTCGGGAGGTGGTGGCAGTGGTGAGGCACAGAGTGAAGAATTGTTGAGTGAAGCACGGATCTTAAGGCATCACAAGAACCGTCTGGAAACACGTATGCAGATACTGGAGGACCACAACAAGCAGCTTGAGTCACAGTTACATCGACTCAGAGAGCTGCTTCTGCAGGTATAAGAGCAACAAAGGTTGAGTTACTTATGGGGTGCAACTCCTTCTCTAGCAAGAGTTGTGCTTCCCTATGCTCTCCATTGGGGGCAATTGTACTTTAAACAAGCTTCTGTAAGATTGGACCAGATTGGATAGCCTTCGCTCCCCACCTGCATCAATGAGCCATGGGCTCTGACGCTGTTTCACCAGATGTCCTTCCTTGCACCATTTTTGGTAGCTACTAACCACTGTATACTGGGAACACTTCACAGGATTTACCGTTTTGGTTATTCTGACACAGTTGTCTAGCCATCACTATTTGGCCCTTCTCAAAGTAACTCCGTTTTCTACGCTTGCTCATTTTTCCTGCTTCCAACACATGAAATTCAAGAATTGACTGTTTACTTGCTGCCTAATATATCCTACCCCTAGACAGGTGCCATTGTAACAATATAATCAGTGTTATTCACGTCACCTGTCAGTGATTTTAAAGGAATACTATAGGGTCAGGAACTTAACATGTATTCCTTATCCTATAGTGTTAAAAACACTGTCTAGCTCCCCTGGCATTCCTTGCCCCCTAAATATAGTATAATATTACCTTTATTCCATTCTGCTGGTGCTGGCTCTGCCCCTGATCTGCATCCTTGACTGACCTCATCAGAAGTGATGTTCTCCGCCAGTCACAATGCTTTCCTATTGGAAAGCATTGGATTGGCTGAGATGATTAATTCTGATGATCTCAGGCAAGGAGGCAGATCAGGGGCAGAGCCAGCACCAGCAGAATGGAATAAAGGTAATATTATACTATATTTAGGGGGGCAAGGAATGCCAGGGGAGCTAGACAGTGTTTTTAACACTATAGGATAAGGAATACATGTTAAGTTCCTGACCTGGCCAAACACCAACCTGGCCAATCAGAACCTCCTCATAGAGATGCATTGAATCAGTGCATCTCTATGAGGAAAGTTCTGTGTCACCTATAGCAGCCATCTAAGGAGTGGCCATTCAAAGTGTCCCTTGGCAGTAAATATTCTCTAAAAAGTGTTTATTGCATAAAGCCTGCAGGGACTGACTTTACTTACCAGAACAACTACATTAAGCAGTAGTTGTTCTGGTGACTCTAGTGTCCCTTTAACCCCTTAAAGACACATGACATGTGTGACATGTCATGATTCCCTTTTATTCCAGAAGTTTGATCCTTAAGGGGTTAATGTTGTGGGTGATCAGTCTATATTGAGCATACACATTGCTGTTAGGAACATATGTGTAGAAAGTTTCCTTTTTCTTAAAATAAATATGTATGAGATTGCTTTTTTGTTTTATAGTTTAGGGTTTGTTTTATACTTACTGGATTTTTTTATATTTTCAAACTGTCTAGATTTGATCTTACACTATATTCCAATATATATGTGAATGTCTGGTTTTCAGCCAAACACAGATGATGGGAAACCTTCATCTTCCTCCACTACTCCAGACTCTGAAAATAAGTGTCCTGTGGAAAGGAATGGCGGCACGCCAGAGACTGAGGCAGCAGGTAAGAAGAAATATTTCCTAATATTATAGCGGTTATGGCTAGCTGTGGGCATGTGAACAGTGGATTAGTACTATCACAAAATATTACTTGGTATACACACCGATAGACCACTCAACTGTACGATTACACTTACTGGAGACTGGGCATCATTGGCAAACGTTTACAATGTTCTTGAATTGTTTTACGATTGAGCTGTCTGAAACATTTATTTGCTTGTTAAAAATAGTTGGCAGTGGGCTGAGGTGTATTAGATTTAGACTCATCACTTCAAAAGACATACTTGTGTGTCATAACCAAAAAACTAATTATTCATTCCAGTAGCTTAGTGTCCGTTGCTTTCTAGCAGTGTTTCTCGGGTGGTTGAAAAACACTAAATTATACAATGTTGTCTTCAATCAGATGTGTAGGGATCATCTTTAAAGCATACTACACTGTGAACTCCCCACATTTCCTGATATAAATGAAATAACTTTGATTTGGTAGCTGAAAAGTGAACTAAAAAAAATGTAAATGTAAAAAATTTAAATAAAGTAAAACCTCTTGTAATCAATTTCTTAGGGGGTAAAAAGAAAATGAATAATTTCACTGTTTTTCTTGTATAACATTTGCAGATGATGTGGACAGTCGGACTAGAGAAGTAGGATTGTGTTTAGAAGACATTATGGAGAAACTAAGAAATGCCTTCCCCAATACTAGAGGTATCCAAAACCGTCCTGATCTTGCTCTATGTCAGATAAAGTAAATAATACCTTACTATATGACTCTTATGTATTCATATTTTTTGACAGTTTTTGTTCAGTCTTTGGGAAGATTCTCTTAATGATAAAAATGATAAATTGATTTTACACTTGGGAGTTTACGGGTAGATAATTCCTGAATCAGCGGATTTTGTTTAATTAACCTTAGCATTAAATTTTTTCTTCTCAGATGTTGACATGGCACCTGTGACGTCCAACACACTGCCTTTGTGACAATAAACATGCACATGACATAAAGTTTATCCTCTTCTGGCAAGGTTCCATAACGCATCTTCCCAGCCAATATAAAGAAGATAAAAGGTTCACAAGTAGCACCAGTCCCAAATTAGGTTATGGTTTTTCAAGCCTTGGCTGGACAGTAGCATCTAGGCCTTCCTGAACTCCACGCTAGTTATGAGATGCCTATGGATTAATGAATTGTGGTTATGTGCACACCTTACATCACTGTGCCTACTTTGATTTTTTCAAAGATATCTGAGTTAGAGGATTGTGGTTAATACCAACCCTCACCACTCCGATTTGAGCTGGTATTTTCATGACTTACCGCATGAGGATCCTGGATAACCAATGAAAAACAGAATGTCAAGGGAAAAGTGTTTCCCCCAATTTCCACCACGAAGCACCAGGGACAACCACTATCAAGTTCAATGTTAACAGAGGATTACAGATATCCCAATGTTTTCTGGTTATGATGCAAAGAATTGCCTTGGACTTCCATCACACCTGATCAAACCAAAATTATCCTCTGTAACAGAAATTATAATCACAGAAACCCAATTCCAGAATTCCGAGTGATCTTTTTTGTCAACGTGTATCAGGATCACTCACACTCTGAATATCTTAACATGCTCCAAGAGGTTATTTTCTCTTCTGTTTTTTGTATTTTTTTTTCAAACAGGAGACAGCTATGATTAATATGTTTTAATGTTTTGTCTTGCTTTCCTTTTTATCTAGGTGCAGATAAAAGGATGGGTAGTTTGTGATTACAATGTGATACCATTCATTTTAAGAGTGCTGTAAAGAATAGGGGAATGTACAAGTAAAAGCTACGTTAAGGGATGTGCACTTGTAGCTAGGAAGTAACATCTGAGAATGTGTAGGTAATACGTTTAAATATATTGGTAAAGTCAGAATTTGTCTGTGTAGATGTATAGAGGGAAAAAAAATCTGTCATATATCGTGAATCTGTCAGCGTTTCATCTATGGGTGCACTATAAATAAGCAGAGCCAAAGATTAATATATTTGAAGCAGTTAAAATGAAATCATATTAATTATATATTTCATTAGCAGGTAAATATTAAAATGAATAGCAAAACAATTACAGGAGTAAGGTCCAAATAAATAGCTGTAATAGTAAAACTGCTGTTAAATTTAATCTAAATGATTTTTGTTTTTTTACCATGAGGAACTGCGGTGGATAACCAAACCAGCAATTGAATATTATCCAGTACCATAAATGCATATAGATACCTGTAAATAAGAAATATTAAACACTAAAGAAGTGTAAGGGTATAACCAATATATCCTGAATAAGTACAATCATTAGATATTTATATAGACTTGTAAAATATTAAATAACGATTTTACTGACATAACAGAATAATTTATAGTAGCTAGCTTATAATTTAATTTTTTTTTTTAACAGTGGAAATCAGCTATAGTAATATTTATAGAAATGGATAATTTAACTCATTTCAGTTAACATGTTGACTAATAAGTGTTTGCATCATGTGTAATGACCATTCCAACCGTTGAATGTATCTATCCAATGTTAATGGTAAAATTTCTACAGGCAAATGAAAACGCTGGATAACGAATTCCAATCATTTATTTTACTGGTACTCATGGGTAAAGACATTTGCAATTGCAAACAATCCTTCTAAAACAATTTTATACATTTCTTGTGATCCTTCGCCCTGTTGAAAGCAGACTGGAAAGAGGAAATATTGACAGAAAAGATACAGAGAACTTTGAAGTGACAATGAAAAGTGATCTGAGAAGAGTTCTAAGGGGTAATAAAGCAAAGCACGGGGCAACAGTAAATGGAGACATAAGGTTTTTTTTTTCCTTCATCTAAAATGGAAAATATACTTTTGGTGGTGACTGGTGGTAGTATGTAGTGTTGGGGTGGGCAAGTAGATGTTTGTTTAAAAGTAAGAGACGTTTGTTGGGCAAAGTGTAGTTCTCCGTCCTTAAAGAAAAAAGCAAAGTTGGTAATATTGGAATATTGGTTTAAGTTACTTACTTTTTTGAAGTCTAACCAGTAACAATCTTTTGAAAAGAAAAAATATATATATTTCAAATTTTGAAACCAAAATAAAGTTGTCTTTGAAATGCCACAGTGCATCGAGTTTTCTGGGCATAAAACAATATTTAGACCAAAAGTGCCCAAATGGAACATCCCATGATACTTTACAAGTACAACTTCCATGATGCTTGGGTTTTCTAAAATCTGGGAATGCATCATGGAAGTTAAGGTTGTACAACATCCAGAAATCTAAATTCTGAGCACCCCTCGTTTTAGACACTTTTGGCCTAACTCATGCTTCACAGGATTTACAATCCCCAACTTGAGACCCTAGCCTGCTGTCAACCCTTTTTGGGAAAACCGGATACAAGTCTCTTATAATTCCAGTGCAAGTGCAAAATTAGACAGGCTCACACTGTGCAAATGATCTCACTGCATTCAGCACACATTAGAGTGCTTCAGTAGAGCTCTGCACAGGGGCTATCTCCTTAGTGGGATGCATTCCAGACTGATATTTATACATACTTAATTCCCACCAAGGTACCACATTCCGATCTTCCAGTGAATGGTATGCAAACACAATGCAGCATGCGAATGGAATGCTCAAAGCATAATTATATCAAAACAACATGAAGTGCATGGCCATGAAAGCCTGCAAAGTTAAAGGGACACTATAGGCACCCAAACAACTTTAGCTTAATGAAGATGTTTTTGTGTATAGATCATGCCTCTGAATTCTCACTGCTTAATTATCTGCAATTTAGGAGTTAAATCACATTTGATTGTGTCCATGCAGCCCTAACCACAGCTCCCCTGTGTCTCACAAATAAAAAAAATGGTTTCACTTTCAATCAGATGGTAATTTAATTTAGATGTATCTCCTGCTCTGTAAATTGAACTTTGATCACACGCAGGAAGCCCCTGCAAGGGATTAACAAAGCAGGAGATAAGAAATTCTAAATTAAATTTAAACAGACTGTGATATACAGAAAGTTTCAACATTAAATCTCTCTTTATACTAAGTGTTTCGGAAGGCTGTGCACTTTACATGCAGGGAGCTGTGACTAGGACTGCATAAACAAAGTTATATAACTCCTAAATGGCAGAGAATTGAGCAGGGGCATTTTCTATACACCAAAACTGCTTTAAGCTAAATTTGTTTTGTTGACTATAGTGCATCTTTAATGAATAAGTTACATTTTTTAGATTTTACTGAAAGCTTCCAATTCAGTTACATTGAAATCTAGGATTGAAAAAAAAGACACCAGTTCATCAAGTTCAACCTTTAAACACATATTTTAATGCCATTGATACAAAAGAAAGCGCCAAAATAATTCCACATCTTTATTGTTTTTATGTGAAAAGCTATTTCCTATGATGTAGGTGAAATCATGTTTTACCAAGTTTAAAAGGGTTACACCTTGTACAGAGCTGTTAATGAATGAAAGATGTTTGTACTGCAACACTGTGGGATATGGTAGCGTATCAATGTCCCTTAGATTTTTATATTACTACATAAGAAGTAGCCAATTTTTAGGTATTCATTGTTTATTATAAAAAGGTTAAAAAGGTGGATGTTTATGAATGTTACAGATTATCTTGTACTTATTTTTCAATGGACCAATTAGCCTTCCAACGTTGCAGCCTTGCTAACATGCGGTTGCTTTGAGCACACCGGATCGGAAATGCTGACAGCCAAGCTTGAGTCTACTACTGTACTGGTACGTTTTTGCTGAATGATCCAACATAGAATGCATGTGTTGGAATGTCATATCCACAAAGATATTCATTTTTGACATTCAAGCTCCAGTATGGGCAGTTAACCTCTTAAATCTCAATCATGGAACAGGGAGCTTCAAAACGGCGACTGTATGGATGTCATGTGGTATTCATTTCTCAATCAAAGCCTCGAGCTGTTCTTGCAAAGAAGTCACCTGAAATTCATAAAATCAAATCAAATAGGCATTAATAAAATAAGGTAGTCCAGAGCTCTGAGGCACCCACCCTTTCATCCACATTGGGAAAATTATTCACAACCAAAGTAGCACACCATGTTTAATAGTTAAAACTAAAACAAAATTAAGGACCAAATAAGAGAATATAGCAGAAAAAGTCTCAATGTGAAAGTAGCAAAATCTAATACAGAAAAGGAATTCGGAAATGGAACTGGATGAGCACAAGGTTATACTCGACAACAGGTTAAAAATAAAAAAGTATGTTTTAATAAACCCACAGAGACTTCCGTGCTGGCCCACACCTAACGGAAACACTAATTTCTCAGTCTCAATCCTAGCATCTGGTTAATTGTTCTGCGTCAATCAGTGGAGGTGTAAAGAAGGTCACACCCTCCCACACTGTACTAAATCCATGAAGAAGAAAAATAAAAAAATAAAAAGATAGGGAGTGCTATGGGTGTTGCATGCGGCAGGTGTTTAGTCTGCAGTGGCATTTGAAATGAAGAATGATTTTAGGCAAATCTACTGTAGCTTATAAAAACATTATTTGTGCTTCTATGCCATGTTTTCAGAACCTGTGGGGAATACTGCAAGACAAGGGATACAGTATAATATGTACTGATACTTAATACCAAATGAGAGAGAGTGTAAAAAAATGCAATAACGTTAATCTACAGAATGCCAGTTTTAGTTACCCCTAGTAGCAATCTATACATAAAACTGCTGTCATGCTACATTTATTTGCTACTAGTGAATCCCATCTTTCAAAAATAAGCAAAGCTAAATGATATAATCAAAATGCCTCAGATAGGTATACAAATACCTTTTCCTAAATAATATTTTAATAGCAAAAGCCTAAAATGAATCAGCAGATTTAGACAGAGAGCAGGATAAACTGTACATTAGATGTGTCAAGCAATTCCAATCTGAAACCACACTCTTGCTTTTTTTGTTCCTCACAAGAAATCAGTGTTATCCATCACCAGGTTTGCAGATCAATGCTATATCCTGAGGATTAGTGAAATCTCACCTGTTGTTTTTCTCTGTCCTCTTGCTGTCTGAATTCATCTAGCACGGCCTGCAAGCGAGTCTGTAACAGAGACAGGGGGAATTAGGAACAGTTCTCAGTGTTCAACCACAATGCGTGCACATTCAGAAGGCTACACATAAAGTTTCTGTCATATTTCAGCCTTGTTAATGTTAGTAGCATTCGTTATGGGTCCCAAATGCCAACAATTGCTTAAATAGTTACAAACACAAAGTAGGCTCCAACATTTACTCAACTATTTAAGCTACCAACCAGACACTTAATTATGCAGCCATTGATCCAGTTAACTACACTGCAGGGATGCCATAATACCCCTCTTATCACACAGTTGCACTGGACTGGTTGCACAAAGCCAACACTTGATCTATAGAAGCTATAATCATGAATGGTACTGCACGTGTGCAATTGGAATATTGCTCACTGCATAAAGGTCAGCCAACTTCCTGCCATATCCAAACACCTGTAGTGGGAGCCACTTAACAAGCAATATTAAATCCTCCTGTGGCAATGACTTTCTGTTCCTTACCTTCAGAGCTACATTCTCCACTTTCATTATAAGCTCCTCCTGTCTCTTCCTTCTCTCTTGGGTCTCACGCAATTTTTTCTGTAAATTCTCAACTTGTTTCTGCAATTCCAGAGCTTGGGGAAAAATTAAAAGTAAATAATCAAAAAGCAGAGGAGATGAGCACAATCATTCTTTAACTTAATATAATTTCTATTTTGACATAAGAACCATGCGTGTATGCTCTTGCATTCATTAATGCATTATACTAACCAATTTGATTAGTGCCCCCATCTTGGCCATCCTGGTGTCCCCTTTGCTCCTCTTCAGTCTCCATGATATTTAGATCTTCTTCCTCTTGTCTCTCCCGCTCCTCCTCCTCCTCTTCACCATCACTGCTGCTACTAATGTCGTTGAAGATCTCCCGTAGTTCATCCCTCTCCACTGTCAGAAGGGTTGGAGCAGAAACAATCATTAGAAATCAAAAATGCCAAGGGTGTTTTAGCATCAAGACAGAAGAATATGGAATTTATAAAAGTGATGGATTTTGTTTTTTCTAAATTAATTTAGTATTGTTCAGGGAAAAAAAACAAAAACAATAATCTTTCTTGGGCACGGCAATGTTGGAAAATAATGTGTAATGTTTAGAATGTTAGATATATAAAGGCCATTTTATTTCCTAATAAATATAAATCTTTTCATATAGTGCACAGCATGGTTTCTGATATGAAGATCTGTGTTGCCACAATGTTTGAGTGGAATACATGGCGTCAGGGTTTCATTAAAATAAATTTCAATTAGAATATTTGTTGACTTTAATTTTATTCGTGTACGTGTATATGTATATACACGTACATAACTAATTATATTATATATAATTAATAATCGGTAAAGATATTATTTCAAAGAGCAAAAGCTTGACAATCGACAGTCCATAATTTCATGAAAATTGTGAAAATACCTTCAATTATTTGTTAAATTGTTTATGCATAAGATTTTAAAAGATTTGAAGCCAATGATAAAATACATAGATGTTGACATAGCAAAATTTTGCTAACAAATAAAGTACCTGAAGACCCACGGCCAGGTTTGATTCCAGACATTCCTGGGGAGCCATCCAATCCAGTCAGATTCTCCACCTCTTTGGATTCATCTTCAGCAATCACTTCCCAACCTTAATGTACTTGGTCAAGGAAATACAGAGGTCCCCTTTCCCCGTGAAATGCACCTTATTAATATATTTATTTGTACCTGGCGCAACCTATTTCCCATACACATCAGGTCCATCATCAAAAGTATCCTAGGTGGGGATTGTTCCACCCATGCGGTTACCATAGAGCGGTTTGTCTGCTCTCAAAATTGTAAGTACATTTCATTTTACTATTACATATTTGCAAATATGGAGAGAACTATGGGCCTTCTTTTTCTTTAATTGCATACAAACTACACTACAACTACCGTCTGAGGGATATCCTACAAGTGGGAAGTTGAAATACAACCGTAAGCCGTTTTACCGAGAGCTGGTTATAGCTCTGAAAAACGTGAGTTGGCAATTTTTAGTTCTATGTTGTCTATAATCCATAGACTTACAATACTGCACTATTGGTCTCCTATTTTCTCTTTTGCATATGCTGTTAATGTGTGATACCACTCAGTAGACATCTTATTCAACATTTGAAGACTTTTGAAACCTCAAAAGGACATTTTAATCTTTTACTTGGTACCTTTTTTTGATGACTTACTACAATATTGTATTTATTTTGGCGCTACCTGTATCCTTTTTTCTGTTTGTTCGATTTATCCTTGAAGGTTTTGAGGGTTAACTTCCTATTCAGGTGTGCAGCCCCCTTGTGATCAGTTATTGTAGCGCTGATCCACCCTTGTTTTTTTGTGTTCAATTCACTAAAGGGTAGGGTCCCAACTAACTTATTTTTTTTCAAAATCGATCAGATAATTTTTTTCCTAAATGTTTTATATAGCCACTCTCCATTTTAGTTTCCTTGCAGCTGAGATGACATCACTATGGTCCAGTGGGGATAGTGCCAGCTCAGGACTGTGGGTGGCAAGCCTCTCTCCTCACGTGCAGCTTCCACGAGTCCCGGGAGGAAGGGATCTGACATCACTTCCTCCCAGCACTGTCACACAGTAGAGAAGAGGGGGCAGTCAGCATGGCCTGTTGAGGGTCCTACAATGCACTTCGATTCACACAGGCCTCAGTGCTCAACCACGCAGTACTGGCTTCCACCACCTGATGGCCGCCCTGCTCATCACCCACATTCACATTATTCCTGTCTCATTGTGCTCTCAAGCAGTAGATAAAAGTATATGAAATGTCAGTGTGTTAATGTAGGTGTGTATTTCTGTAGTGCATCAGTGGGAGTGAATTTCTGTGGATACCAGTGGACAAATGAAAGAGAGGTGAAAAGGATGTTGTGTCTAGGGGCTGTCTGTGGTGTTGTGTTATGGAGGTGGTGTGCATGGAAACAAATGTGGTGGTAGGCTGCCTAAATGCTGTATTTGTGTGGAGATTGCTTTTGGTAGTTCATGTTTATAGAGATTCCACAGAGTTTTGCATGTCTGTGGGAAAGCTACTTGTGCTATTGCATGTTCGTGGGGATTCTGCTTGTGGGACAGTGTGTGGGGAGGTTGCACCTGAGACTGTGTGGAGAAAGTCTGTATTATATAGGACATAGTGGCTGTGGTCTGGGGGAGATAGGGGTAGTAGTGTGGGGGAGGGAGAGGGGCTTTAGGATAAGCACTATAATACTAACTAAAGTTTATTCCTGCCTTTATTTACCTTGGCCCAGGGTAGGAGAGGGGGGTTGATATCCGATGGTCCAGTGGATTGCTACCTGGTCTGAACCTTCAAAAGGTGCAGGCCATGATCACTGCTCCCTCAGGCCAATATTTGGTTGTGAGTCAAAGTGTTTAGGTGGTAACCCGCACCAAACCTCTGATCCACTATAAGGAGCTATGCACAGATTGCTCTCTGCCCCCCTTCCCAATTAGAATGAGACAGATGCAAAGAGCTTCAGTTTCTCGGTCCATGAGGCCACGTCAATCAGTCCACAAGTAATATTGCAAGCGGTTTCGTCTGCCAGGTACCCCTGTAGACAGCCATACGGCTCACATCTCCCAAATGCCACTTTGATGCCCCAAAGGCAGAGCCTTTGTTTCAAGGTGGAAAACTGTGCAATGAGTCCTGTGGTTCCAGCGGAGTGGCGTTGAGAAAACAGACCGCCAAGGCTCAGTCAACTAAGCGCTAGTGAGAAACATTGACAATTTTCAGAATCTATTAACCTGACAGCAATTCAAAGTAAAATTCAAATTTTAAACCAAAATACTCAAACTGGAAACATTAAGAAACTGTTATTTTGGCATAAAATATAAAATTTCTGCTATATTACAAACCACAAGCCATCATGGTCATGAAATCCTTTTTTTGTATTTTCTTTTGCATTATTATTATTATTATTAAAAGGATACGCACACTGACAGCCTCTGCATCTGTACTCAAGAGACGTTTCACTTCTTTCTCCACATCAGGTGACTCAATATACTGATATAAAATAAATTCAAACAAATCAGAAAAAAACAAAAAAAAAAGTGAGGTTAAAACAAATAATTTCTAGAATTAAAATAAATTAAGGTACACGTATATATATATATATATATATATATATAAATATATATATATATATAAAAATAAAGAATAATACAGACAGTGCATGTACACAATTCCCCACCCAACATCTAAATTACTGGAAGTCAATACTTAACTAACCCTCTCAAAAATAAAAGACATGAGAAAGTTACCTTTTTTTTGGCAGTTTTCCTGAAGCGCCTCTTTCGAACATTCTTCAAGGGAAGTGTGACTAAAAAGATATTTATTAAGTTATATGAAGAAAAGGTACATTTACTGCACTTACACGGAATGTCATTCAACCAAAAAAACAAAACAAAAAAACAATTTACTTCCGTGATTCCAAATAAATTTCTTTTCTCGGTCCCTGTCCTTCTTTTTGCTTGCTTTTGGGTCACTTGTGCCTGTTGGTTCTTCCAAGGGAGGATATAGATCACCATCCACGGTACATACCAACATCTAAAAAAGCATGAAGTGGAAAAGAAATGTATTCGGACTTTAAAAGATGTGCATTTACAATAATAAACAGTGCAGCATTCTGCTAAAAAAAACAGAATGCCTGAGTCTTTGATTTGTCTCATTTAAGACTGTCAAAAGTCTGCAAACCCCTTGTTCTCAACTGATAGCATGGTAAGGACCAGAGGTGGATTAATCTTTAAAGTTTTCACATCCGAGTGTCACTTCCTGCTAAGAAATCTGGGCCATTAACGCCGCTTTTATCCCCCTAGAGTCCAATTCCGGCAACAACTGACGACTCCCTGACTCACGTTCTGGTTGTGAACTGATACTGCGGTTTGTGACCCAACTAAAGCCTGCTAGCCGCACTCCTTGCAATATGGAGGTCTTGCGTGTACCGGGCGGGAGAAGAGACGATCTCCCGGTCCTATGCCGCATGGCGACAATTCACTTCGAGCAAGTGCCCCATTACCCCCCTCTTGGACCGTCGGGGGTGTTCGCGGTCCACCCCGGACCTAGAGGGTGTTCAGGGCAAAGCCACGCAAACAAGCCTACAACTCAGCGTGTCTCCCCTCATGCCATATGCCACGTGTCTCCCCAGTCCTACTGACAAACTAGAGAGTCTTACACAAGCTGGACCTGCTCTTTGCCAACTTCTAGCAAAAGCTGGAGGGCAGAACACAGCCACTTGCCTGACAACAACCAAGCAGCTACCTACCCAAGATGCTGCCTCCAAACTGGAGTAAGGCTCCGAAGACCTTAACCTTAAGGTCACATACCCCATCTGGCAGTTCCTGGGTCCAAAGGACTGCAACACCTCACAATGTTCCAGATTCCGACTCTGCATTGCCTTGATATGCTGCAGGACTGTAACGTACCCTTAGCAGGCATCAGCTGAATGAGCAAGGGGGAACCTTACCTTCTCCATGTTTTCCTGCACACAGTGATCACAGGGAGAGCAATGCAAGAGTCTCTGTCTAGTTTATCCATTGCTATTTTGTTTACCTTTATCTATTTTAGTTTATGATCCTGTGGAAGCCTCGTGTGAAATTTTGCCTACTTCTTGTTTACTTTACGTTTGTGAAATAGCTTGTCTTTTTCTACTTCAGTCAGTTATTAAGCTAAGTTTACCCTGTTCAGCCATCCACCTGACTAATTTTTCTCATATAATAAAATGTGCAGGCCTATTGACATTTACCACTGCAACCATGCCGTATTACGGCTCTATTCATATTGGTTAAAATGTCTATACAAACTTGAATTTCTCAAATGCACACAATAATAATGTTAAAAATATAAAAATTTATAATCAATATTCAGCAAAATAAATGATATTCCAGATCAGACAAGACAAAACCAGGGCAAACATTGCAAATGAAGAGGAAAAAATAAACATTGTTTACAACAGCCTTACAAATTTATATTTGTTTAAAATAAAGATAAGTAAACATACAATTAACAACTCTGAGAAGTGACAGTTGTCATTTAAACATTTTCAAACTGTAAATGCAAAATGTGAAGAAGACAGTTTTAAAAATAGGTTACCTGGCAGATATCTGCAGTTTTGTAGAAAGTCTTCTTGTCAATAGTTTTCAGACACTCTAAAACGCAGGGAACATCAACCAGCTTGGCTGCCAGGGGAACGCGGTCCACACGAACAATCCCATGACGTCCATCCGCTGTGAACAACATTATTTTGAAGATATATAACTCAACTTACAAAGCAATACAAGTCAAAATCATTAACCTCTGCCTATATAAATATGCCTTTCAGCCTAATGGACAAACTATGCTTCTGTCATTACAATAATTTCTGATCTAATATTGAAGAATACGAATGTTATAATTCATCATCATATGTTGAGTATTTGATGAACATATGTTGACTGCTATTTAATTTTGTAAAATAATATACACAATATTCCTTGATTACATATTGGTTAAAGTAAAGCAGATTTAACAGGTTTTATAAAACTACAGAAACTATAGAGTAGATGTAGGAGGGAGCTGGAACTGTTTTCTAGATCAGTCTATTTTTTTTCTTCTTGCTGAGTTGATATGATTGAGGTTTTGACTGCACAGGCTGCCTTTCTCATTTTCTTGAAACATATGTTAGGGGAACTTTGTGCTTTGCCTCTAACATTGTATCAGAGGATTTATTTATAAGGGGTTATTGTCCTCTTAATAAAGTAATATTATTTAATACTTTTATTCTAAGTGTACTTTTTCGCATGTGGTCACCTGAAAGCCTTCCTTTACACAAGCACATAACTTACAGCTAAATGTACATTCTTTCTTCTGTTAGCTCCACACCTTTCCATCATTCTATTGTGTGACACATTATATCAAAACACTGTTCTCTGGCGCATAGATTCATTTGTTATTACTCACGATGTAATTCAATAGATAGTCGATCTTTGGCATTGACATTCCCAGCCTGAACCATTCTTCTGACAGTGGATGCATATTCCTGAGAAAAGCAAAAATAAATTATAGAGCACTGAGTCAAGTGACCATCAATCTAGTTTTTGCTATAATGAAAAGGGCTTTAGAGGTAAATATTATATTATTACATCAGTGGGATGTGACAAAGTAATAAAATGGATCACTATAAAAAAACTAAAAACATATTAATTGTATAAAAAGAGATTTATTATTTCAAGGGATCCTGTCACAAGATGTTCACTTAATCCATGTCAGCTACACAATGGAATATGAGACTTCTTTTATACAGTTTATAATGCAGAGTTTCTCCTCCCCAACAGTCCCACAATGATAGATTTTTGCAATGCGTGGCACTAATGCACATGTTATTAGTCTACAGTGACTAATATAATTTATGCAAAGTATTTACATTTTTAGGGTGAATAGTAACATATGGAAAGAATTCCCTTAGATATCAGTTGGGGAGAAGTCCAAATATGAGGCATATGCAATGCTCTTCATTCAGAAAATTGGGCAGACTAGATGGGCCGAATGGTTCTTATCTGCCGTCACATTCTATATGTAGTTGACACTGGGCAACACTTCCTACACCTCATATGTGAAGGAGAAAGGAGTTAAAACTTCAAACGAGGACCAAGACTTTAATTTTCACATCCTCGATATTTACTTTTTTTCAGTTGTAATTTGGGAATTATTCAGGAAAATCCTGTTAATTTATAACCTTTATGCAAATTACAATTGATTATTTGAAATGTATTGTCATTTTGAAGGCTTCCAATGAACAAGTAACAGTGTTCAATACAATCACAATAGTTTTTAGAATAACCATTTAAACTAATGCACACAGTAATGTCTATACGGAACAAAATAAGAGCATTACCACTGCACTTGGCACACACAGAATATAACTGAAAACCACTCAAAGGCATCGCTATCTTCTATTCTTCTATCTTCCATACTCTTCAAGCTCCACATTCAAAAATTAAATGGAATACTATAAACGACATAATCGTGTCTCGTGAACTTCATAACTGGAAAATTCTACCAAAATGTTATCTTAAAAAGACATCCCGGGAGTCCATTCTAAGGCATCACCCATTGGGGTCCTCAACTGTGGAGATGCTCATTTAAGTTGTTGGGTGGGCAAGAGTTTCCGGGTGCTTTCTTAAAAGAACACTGAGTGCCGTAAACATTATTATGTGCTATATAATACATACACACCAAATTGTAATGTGCAGCTATGTATATTTGTTTACTTTGCTCATGAAAGTACATCAAGTAGAGCAGTGATTCACAGATTTTGGCCCGTCCTGAGCTAATCTAGAAGTAGTAGTTCCATATCATACAGTTCTCCTGCACTTTATCATCATTTTATTCTTACCTGTGGGAGTCTTAGAATACATTGACTTTCTAACTCGTGGGGGGCATCATCTTTACTTCTTGATGTCTTTTGCTCTGTGAGAAAAAAAATATAATATTTAATGTTACTGCATTCCTCTCTGGGACAAATGATGTCACTCCCTGTATTAATTGGCCAGGAGCATTAGTACACTCTCTAGTTGCCGAGTATTACTCCATTTTGCGATTATCTATTCTTGTGGTGGAATCTCGGTAAAAATAAATTTAGTAGGCCGAGATTACCACGTGGCATGTGTACGTGCATATGCTGACGTATCGATCAGTTGGTTGCACGAGGCAAGATACGATCAGTAGTGTACGGAGCATGTGCAAGAATACAGGATGTAGTATTCCCCTCCTCCATTGTGCTGGACAAGCCATGCGGTCAAGCAGGAAGTTAATTCTTATTTGTAATGATTGGTCAAGAGAATGTGCGGGTGGAGCTTAATATGGGAGGAGTTATGTGCCTATATAGGGAGCCTGCACTATTGTTCAGGGCTCAGAACTTGCTGTATTTTTGGTGACATTAGTCCCTCTGAGTCCCGATCGGTGATCCAATAAAGAATCTCTTCCTTCCTGAAGAAACCTGTGTCCATCCCTCTGTGCTTTGCTTCCGTCAGTTTCTCCGGTATCATTTGGTGCATTGGCCGGGAAGCTCATCGTTCAACGGTAGCTGAGAGGCAGAGGCGTGAGACGGTCTATCTTTGCCCACGTTCTCTACGGCTGCACCCCTGAACTTCTGCGTGGACCTCCCTTCGTCTCGGCGCCACTGGTCTGTTGTCCAGGAGATCATCGGCCTCTACGTAAGAAGTGCTGGGGTGTCCCCGTCGATGAGTGTGAACTCAGGTTCAGGAACGAGGAGGTAAGACAACTGCTGTTTTAGACGGCAGACCCACTAGGGGTATACCGATTGTGCGGTAGGCCCAAAAGGGGTTTAAATCTGTGTATGGAATCTGCCCCCTCTGTCGGAGGGAAGGAGCGAAGGCGCACCGCTCGATCGAACGCTCTTTAGTAAGACCGCTTTGATCTGGTTAGTCAGGCGGGGTCCTGTGTAAATAGCCCTAGCCGGACACCGGTGTCTTGTCTAGACTAGCGTTCTAGGGTGTATATTACGTTCGCTAGGTCGGAGGGACCGGGAGACTAAGCGGCGCCTGTGTAAATTCGGTTCGCTAGCTCTCAACCTATCTTGGCTAAGTGGGAAGGCGTGTAAATTTGGAACCCACTAGACTTTTGATAGAGTAAATAGACTAGAAGGGCAATTTTGTAAATTTCGCCCTCTAGTTCGCTATATGTGGTGTTTGGGCAGTGTGGCTAACCAAAACGGGTGTATATAGTTTTAGGTAGTCCATTCAAGGTACTGGCCAATAGTTTAGTTGGGATTGTAAATGTGTTAAAGATTGTTAGTAAAGTGTATATCTTGTTAGATAGCGCGAGCTCAGCCGTCTAGCGAGAGTGTTAATAGTGTGTTGCTGTATCATAGTGCACGGTACCATAACCCTGTATATTTACTGACACTGTATATAAGTACTAATCATTGTCGTCTATTGCATGTTTAACACCGTAACCACTAATAATTGTATTGTGACCTTAAATTGTGCTTTGACCTATGCTAACCGTACTGTAACCGATACTAGTAAAAGACGATGTTACTGGGGTGTGTTATAGACGGGTAATTCATATATAGAGAATTATAGCGTGGGTGACTGTATAGTTTCGCCAAAGGGCATAATATTGATTATTTAGTGACTGGTGTAACAGCTGTGTGTGTACGGGAATTCCCTGAGTGATTATTGTGTTATTGTGTACGTTTCACTCGGTAACTGTACCACGTGGTGCTGTTGCCAGAGGAAACGGGTGTGACTGTTGAATAAGAACGCGTGCATAGTATTCGTTGTCAATGACGTTCCATTGATAAGTATGGGCGCGTCAGAGTCAACGATTTCGGATCCCTTAGGTTGTATGGTAAAGAATTTTAAAAAGGGATTCAAAACATGTGATTTTGGGGTTAAAATGTCTCCTGTACGTTTGGTCACTTTGTGCACTAGGGAGTGGCCTACTTTGGTTGCGGCATGGCCGCCGCGTGGCAGTTTGGATCCAACCCTGGTACAGCGTGTACACGTGGCTGTATCAGGTAGGCCTGAACTTTACGGACAGTTTCCATACATTGATTGTTGGGGGCAGGCCGTAAACGACTCGCCAAAATGGATCCGGATATGCCACGAGGAGCAATGTCGCCTCATGGTGGCCAGGACTTGTTTGTCCACTAGGACTGGTGTTAGGCCCATTTTGGACACGCCCCCTGAGTCCGAGATCCCTTTGCCGCCTCCTTACTTTCCTTTAAGAGGAAGTGACGCGAATGCAGGAAGCTCTGCACCCCTTCCCCTATTGCCCCCATCCACTTCCGCTTCCTCCTCCAGTACAGAATCCACCCCCCCTCGTATTAAAAATCCCCTTCCGGAACCAGGACCAACCCCCATTAGATTTGAATATCCTGATTTGGCGCCACTTCAAACTTCCGGTCAAGCTTCTTCTAGCTCGGCTCGGAGTATACCATTCACTAACTTTTCCCAAAATCAAGTTCCCACATCCTCATGCCCTATTACCTCTCGACCGGAACCTTTAACTGACGCCCCTCCACGTAGCCCCATACTAACCCGACAACTGACCGGTACCCAACAATTAAAACATTATCAGATGCCTCTTCGTCTGAATCCTGGGTCAGCCTATATCGATGCCGCGGGTCAAATGGCACATGCTGACCCAGTCTTCGTATATGTCCCGTTCACGACTACCGATCTCTTGAATTGGAAGACCCACAATTCCTCGTACACTGAGAAACCACAAGCTATGACCGATCTGTTCACCTCGATAGTTCAGACACATAACCCGGCATGGGCTGATTGCCAGCAGTTATTAATGACATTGTTCAATAATGAGGAAAGGACAAGGATTAACCAAGCGGCCATTAAGGCGCTAGAGGAGAGAGCCCGTGCTTTAAATCAAGCCAATCCGGCAGCATGGGCCGCAACACATTACCCTAACACCGATCCTGACTGGAATGTAAATGGCGCAGATATGGCTCAACTTAAAGCCTATAGAGACGTTATAATTGCTGGCATGAAAGCCGGAGGGAAGAAAGCTATTAACATGTCGAAGACAGTTGAGGTGATTCAGAAAAGTGATGAAGCGCCCAGTGTCTTTATGACCGATTATTGGAGGCATACCGCTTGTATACCCCCTTTAATCCGGAAGACGCTGATAATTCCCGAATGGTAAACTCCGCCTTTGTCAGCCAAGCTTACGGAGATATTAAGCGCAAGCTACAGAAATTAGAAGGGTTTGCAGGTATGTCTACCACCCAACTAATGGAGGTAGCGAACAAAGTATATATGAATAGGGAAACAGAAAGTAAGAAAGAGGAAGAGCGCAAGATGCGTAGAAAGGCAGATATGCTAGCGGTAGCGATCGCAGGCGTAGATAGACGGGCCCAGATAGAGGCGATGGTAGATGGAATAGGGAGCCTTTGAGTAGGAATCAGTGCGCGTACTGTAAGGAAGAAGGGCATTGGAGGAACGAGTGTCCGCAAAGAGAGCAGTATGAGAGAGACTTACCCAGGGCAGGTTACGGAAACTTTAGAGGCAGAGCGAGAGGTAGAGGAGGCCCCGGAGGGAGTAATGGTAATAGAGGGAGTAATGGGAACGGAGGAAGTGTAAGGGAAGATAGGTACTATCCAGCAGCGCAAAGGTCCCGCGATAGAGAAGGTAGGGACTTTGTGGGATTGGCTGACACGGTCATGGAGGACCATTGATACCGACCGGGCTCCATCCCCCTTGGTCGAGCGGAGCCTATGGTCGATGTATCAATAGGGGGAAAAAGGAGTGCGTTTATGATCGACACTGGTGCTGAACATTCGGTGGTGACTAATCAAGTTGCTCCTCCATCTGGAAGAACCATTACTGTAATAGGAGCAACTGGAAGAAGTGCTGAAAAACCGGTTCTTAAAAGTCGACTCTGTACATTGGGAGGCCACGTAGTAAAACATCAATTCCTTTATATGCCTGAGTGGCCAGTCCAATTGCTGGGACGTGATATGCTATCCAAATTACAAGCGCAGATTACGTTCCTACCAAATGGAACAACATCCTTAAAGTTTAATGGACCCTCAGGTATTATGACATTGTCCGTACCAAAGGAAGAAGAGTGGCGACTTTATACAGTGCTGACTAGCCAAAACCCGAGGAGTGATGAATCCTTATTTAACATACCAGGAGTTTGGGCAGAGAACAACCCACCAGGACTGGCCCGCAATATTCCACCTATTAAAATCGAACTAAAACTTGGGGTTTATCCAGTAAGCCCGAGACAATATCATATTCCGCAGAAGGCTAAGAAGAACATCCAATCTTATCTGGATAAGTTCATACGGTATGGTATCCTAAAATTCTGTACTTCCCCCTGGAACACCCCATTGCTGCCTGTTCAAAGGCCCGGTACAGATGAGTATCGACCTGTGCAGGACTTGAGAGCAGTCAATGATGCGGTTGTTAGTATACATCCAGTCGTGCCCAATCCATATAACCTGCTTGCTTTAATTCCGGGCGGGGCTACTTACTTTACAGTCTTAGATCCCAAAGATGCCTTCTTTTGCCTCCGAATTGCCGCAGAAAGCCAATGTATCTTCGCTTTCCAATGGGAAAATGCTGTAACGGGCTCGAAACGCCAAATGACCTGGACAAGATTGCCCCAGGGGCTTAAAAATTCACCTACCCTATTTGGTTCAGCTCTAAGTCAAGATCTACTAGATTTCGAGTCTATCCCAGGAGAGTGTGTATTATTACAATATGTAGATGACTTGTTGATAGCAGCAGTTACAAAGGAAGTATATCAGCAAGCAACGCACGATCTACTACACATTCTCTGGAAGGCAGGATACAAGGTGTCAAGAAGGAAGGCTCAGTTGCGTTTGCCAACTGTCAAATATCTGGGATTCCATATCTCTGAAGGTCAAAGAATTATGGGGCCAGAGAGAAAAGAAGCTGTGTGCCAAATACCGATACCCAGGAATAGCAGACAAGTGCGAGAATTCTTGGGGGCAGCAGGCTTCTGTAGGATATGGATTCCCAGCTACGCGATACTGGCAAAACCTCTGTATGCAGCTATCAAAGGTACAGAGCACGACCCCTTCTTATGGACTCAAGAACAGCAAACGGCATTCGAAGATGTGAAGAGGGTTTTGATGAGTGCCCCAGCATTAGGTCTACCTGACCACACACGGCCATTCTACCTGTATGTACATGAGCAAAGAAGAATGGCTGTGGGAGTATTGACACAGTACTTGGGATCATGGCAAAGACCTGTTGCCTACATGTCTAAGCAACTGGATGCAGTGGCCAGCGGACTTCCACCTTGTCTAAGAGCTGTAGCTGCAGCAGCCCTGCTAGTAGCTGAAGCCGATAAACTCACTCTGGGTCAAGAACTTTATGTACGAGTTCCACATGCAGTACAGACGTTGTTGGATTACAAAGGAAATCATTGGTTTAGTAACAGCCGTATGACCAAGTATCAAGCAATGTTGTGTGAAAACCCAAGAGTGCATTTAGAGACTGTAAATACCTTAAATCCAGCTACCCTTTTGCCACAACCTACTGAAAGTCAACATGATTGTTTGGAAGTAATGGATGAAGTACTTTCAAGTAGACCAGATCTTCGTGATTTTCCCATCCAGAACCCTGATGTTCAATATTACACCGACGGCAGTAGTTATGTAAAAGAAGGGATCCGCTATGCAGGATATGCAGTAACAACGATAGACAAGGTGATAGAAGCCCGGCCACTGGCAAAAGGAACATCAGCACAAAAGGCAGAATTGATAGCACTGACACGAGCGTTACAATTGGCTGAAGGTTTAAGAGTGAACATCTACACGGACTCCAAGTATGCGTTTTTAACCACTCATGCCCACGGAGCTTTGTATAAAGAAAGAGGACTATTGAATTCAGAAGGCAAAGAAATCAAATACACAGCTGAGATCCTACAACTATTGGAAGCAGTGTGGGAGCCGAAAGAAGTCGGTATTATACATTGTCGGGCGCATCTGAGAGGAGATGGTGATGTAACCAAAGGGAACCGGATGGCAGATAGTGCAGCTAAGCGTGCTGCTGAATCAGGAAGACAGGAATATGTGGGGCATATAGCTGCTCTTATACCAACTCCACTGTCTCAATGGACTCCAATTTATACAGCTCAAGAAGAGGAGTGGTTAAGGACTGAACCTGGAAAATATTTGGAGAACAAATGGTATCAGTTAGAAGATGGAAGAATAGTTATTCCAGCATCACTAGCGGTAGAAATTGTCCAAAACTATCATAACGGGACACATTCTGGGAGAGACAGTACAGAAGAATCTCTCAGAAAACATTTCTACATACCAGTTTATGGGGGGACTTCCCATGTCCGATTTACAAATTGACTATACAGTGATGCCTAAATCGGGTGGACATCGCTACCTGCTGGTAGTGGTGTGCACCTATTCAGGCTGGGTAGAAGCATGTCCTACTCGTACAGAGAAAGCAGGAGAAGTCGTGAGATTCCTGCTACGAGAAATAATACCTCGATATGGACTACCCTGCTCTATAGGATCGGACAATGGTCCAGCTTTTGTTCATCAGTGCCTACAACAATTGACTCATATGCTTGGTATAAAGTGGAGGCTTCATACGGCATATAGACCCCAGAGTTCTGGTAAGGTAGAGAGAATGAATAGAACTATTAAGAATCAGTTGGCTAAAATGTGTCAGGAAACCCAACCTAAGTGGAACGTTCTCTTGCCCATAGCTCTATTGCGAATCCGTAGTACACCTACCAGAAGGATGGGCCTCTCTCCTTTTGAAATCATGTACGGGCGACCACCTCCCGTGCTTGGTAACTTAAGGGGAGATTTGAGTCAGTTGGGAGAAGGAATTACCCGGCAGCAGGTTGTAGAGTTGGGTAAGACTATGGAGGAGGTACAGAAATGGGTACAAGATAGATTACCTGTGAATATTTATCCCCCAATTCATAGTTACCACCCAGGCGACAAAGTGTGGATTAAAGAGTGGAATAATGTGCCGTTAGGGCCCAAGTGGAGAGGTCCTTATGTTGTTCTTCTGTCTACCCCTACAGCGATAAAAGTAGCCGAAGTGGCTCCGTGGATACATCACCCCAGGGTTAAACCAGCAGCAGCCGATTCCTGGCAAGTTACAGCAAATCCAGAGAATCCCTGCAAGATCCGGTTAAAACGCACGACTCAGTCGGAGTGACTAGGAACCTTGTAGATTACAAATTTTATTGTTTCAGAGACTTGGTAAGTGAGTGAGAAGGCCATAATAAAGCCTGTCCACTCACCAACGAGTGTATAAGTCAGGAAAAGTCTTGAGGGGACCCCTGTGAAGACGAGCAGAACTCCATTCCCTGCAGTCCTTACATCCTGGAAGCTGAGGTGCCTTCACACGGACGAAGACTGAGGATGACGACGAAAGATGTATTTTAATAATGTTTATTTATGTGTATTTTTATATTCAGGAAGGTAGAGGTACCAACACTCCTAGCTGTGAGGTATGCATTAAGACTACAAGAACAGGTAACTATATATCCCAGACCCTAATTTGGCATTCGCAATATGAGTGTAAAGGAGATGTATCAAGATGTAGATACTTAAATATAGAATATAGTGTGTGTCATTTAGGAGTAGGAGAACCTATGTGCTTCAGTCCTGAGTATCAACCCCGTACAATTTGGTTGACTCTCAGAAATGGAGATTCTCAGGGGACCCTAATTAATAAGACGGTATTAAAATCCGTATATTCTTCAGGTGCTCTGCTATTTGATGCGTGTAAAGCAATATCAAGTGGTAGAAAGCCGTGGAATGTATGTGGGATCTTAGATGGGAGAGGACGTATGGGTCTAACGATAAATATATTTGTCCCAGTAGTAAAAATAAATATGTAAGTCCAAGATGCCCAAATAGAGATTATAACTTCTGCCCATATTGGTCTTGTGTGGGGTGGGCGATTTGGGGACAGACAGCAGACAAGGACATGATTGTGACTAAGTTGCCTACTGATCCATATTGTAAGTCTATGGAATGCAATCCAATCCATATACTTATAAATACCCCTGACAAGTTCTTAGATAAATATGGTAATTTATTTGGGTTTCAAATATATGGGACGGGTTTAGACCCTGGGACAATATTGTTTATAGGGATAGAGACTGATACGGTAACCTCCCAAACTCATCAAGTATACCATTCCCTTTATGAAGAGATGAGCATAGATAATAAGATCCCCCATAATGCTAAAAACTTGTTCATTGATTTAGCCGAGAGTATTGCCGGTAGTCTTAATGTTACCAACTGCTATGTGTGTGGAGGTACTAACATGGGAGACCAATGGCCTTGGGAAGCAAAGGAGGTAATGTCGGGTTCTGAGGCAGTTGACCAATTAATATCTACACAAGCCGACTATCATATGAGTGTTAGAGGTAAATCTGAGTGGAGATTGAAGACCTCCATCATAGGTTATGTTTGCATAGCTAGGAAAGGAATGATGTATAATACTTCTGTAGGAGAATTAACTTGTCTAGGGCAAAAAGCTTATGATGATGATACAAAGAATACAACTTGGTGGTCGGCTTCAAATGTCTCAGAACCATCTAACCCGCTTGCAAGATATGCCAATTTAAAGGACGTATGGTTTGATCTATCCATCACATCTAACTGGAGAGCCCCAGCGAATTTGTACTGGATCTGTGGTAAGAAGGCCTATTCGGAGTTACCACAGGACTGGGAAGGGGCATGTGTGTTGGGTATGTTAAAACCATCCTTCTTCTTGTTGCCTATTGAAACAGGTGAGACTTAGGTGTTAAAGTGTATGATGTGAATCATAGGAAGAAAAGGGGACCCATAGAGATAGGTGCCTGGGAAGATAATGAATGGCCTCCCCAGCGTATTATAGATTATTAAGGGCCAGCCACGTGGGCAGAGGATGGTACCTTTGGTTATAGAACCCCTATTTATATGCTCAACCGCATTATAAGGTTACAGGCGGTGGTTGAGATCATTACTAACGAGACATCACAAGCGCTCAATCTTCTAGCGAAGCATAATACCAGGATGAGGTCAGCAGTTTACCAAAATAGATTAGCCTTGGATTATCTTTTGGCAGTAGAGGGAGGTGTATGTGGGAAGTTTAACCTGAGCAATTGCTGTCTTCAAATAGATGACGAAGGGCAAGCAATAGCTGAGCTTACCAGCCATATGGTTAAACTAGCGCATGTGCCTACTCAGGTATGGAAAGGGTACAATCCAAGTAGTTGGTTTGGTAGCTGGTATGAGTGGTTTGGAGGGCTTAAGGCAGTGGTAGGTGGAGTCCTACTGATTTTAATGTTGTGTCTACTCGTGCCGTGTCTTATACCCTTAGTAGTTAGGTCTGTGCAAAGCCTGATAGAAAATATAGCAGAGAGGAAGGCTGCTGCACAGATAATGGCAATTTATAAATATAAGGCTCTAGATCAGGGAGAACCAATGCAGGAAGACGAGTGTTGAAGATTCACATCGCAGGATAAGTCTGGTCTGGTTCAAAGGTAACTTGTGGTGTATGCAAACCAAGGTTAAGTGATGCCTCAAGTAATTGTAAAATATCAAGAGGCATC
>OW240920.1:87597769-87642359 GCA_933207985.1 Pelobates cultripes
AAGGGGTAATAAAGCAAAGCACGGGGCAACAGTAAATGGAGACATAAGGTTTTTTTTTTCCTTCATCTAAAATGGAAAATAAATTTTTGGTGGTGACTGGTGGTAGTATGTAGTGTTGGGGTGGGCAAGTAGATGTTTGTTTAAAAGTAAGAGACGTTTGTTGGGCAAAGTGTAGTTCTCCGTCCTTAAAGAAAAAAGCAGAGTTGGTAATATTGGAATATTGGTTTAAGTTACTTACTTTTTTGAAGTCTAACCAGTAACAATCTTTTGAAAAGAAAAAATATATATATTTCAAATTTTGAAACCAAAATAAAGTTGTCTTTGAAATGCCACAGTGCATCGAGTTTTCTGGGCATAAAACAATATTTAGACCAAAAGTGCCCAAATGGAACATCCCATGATACTTTACAAGTACAACTTCCATGATGCTTGGGTTTTCTAAAATCTGGGAATGCATCATGGAAGTTAAGGTTGTACAACATCCAGAAATCTAAATTCTGAGCACCCCTCGTTTTAGACACTTTTGGCCTAACTCATGCTTCACAGGATTTACAATCCCCAACTTGAGACCCTAGCCTGCTGTCAACCCTTTTTGGGAAAACCGGATACAAGTCTCTTATAATTCCAGTGCAAGTGCAAAATTAGACAGGCTCACACTGTGCAAATGATCTCACTGCATTCAGCACACATTAGAGTGCTTCAGTAGAGCTCTGCACAGGGGCTATCTCCTTAGTGGGATGCATTCCAGACTGATATTTATACATACTTAATTCCCACCAAGGTACCACATTCCGATCTTCCAGTGAATGGTATGCAAACACAATGCAGCATGCGAATGGAATGCTCAAAGCATAATTATATCAAAACAACATGAAGTGCATGGCCATGAAAGCCTGCAAAGTTAAAGGGACACTATAGGCACCCAAACAACTTTAGCTTAATGAAGATGTTTTTGTGTATAGATCATGCCTCTGAATTCTCACTGCTTAATTATCTGCAATTTAGGAGTTAAATCACATTTGATTCTGTCCATGCAGCCCTAACCACAGCTCCCCTGTGTCTTACAAATAAAAAAAATGGTTTCACTTTCAAATCAGATGGTAATTTAATTTAGATGTATCTCCTGCTCTGTAAATTGAACTTTGATCACACGCAGGAAGCCCCTGCAAGGGATTAACAAAGCAGGAGATAAGAAATTCTAAATTAAATTTAAACAGACTGTGATATACAGAAAGTTTAAACATTAAATCTCTCTTTATACTAAGTGTTTCGGAAGGCTGTGCACTTTACATGCAGGGAGGTGTGACTAGGACTGCATAAACAAAGTTATATAACTCCTAAATGGCAGAGAATTGAGCAGGGGCATTTTCTATACACCAAAACTGCTTTAAGCTAAATTTGTTTTGTTGACTATAGTGCATCTTTAATGAATAAGTTACATTTTTTAGATTTTACTGAAAGCTTCCAATTCAGTTACATTGAAATCTAGGATTGAAAAAAAAAAGACACCAGTTCATCAAGTTCAACCTTTAAACACATATTTTAATGCCATTGATACAAAAGAAAGCGCCAAAAAAATTCCACATCTTTATTGTTTTTATGTGAAAAGCTATTTCCTATGATGTAGGTGAAATCATGTTTTACCAAGTTTAAAAGGGTTACACCTTGTACAGAGCTGTTAATGAATGAAAGATGTTTGTACTGCAACACTGTGGGATATGGTAGCGTATCAATGTCCCTTAGATTTTTATATTACTACATAAGAAGTAGCCAATTTTTAGGTATTCATTGTTTATTATAAAAAGGTGGATGTTTATGAATGTTACAGATTATCTTGTACTTATTTTTCAATGGACCAATTAGCCTTCCAACGTTGCAGCCTTGCTAACATGCGGTTGCTTTGAGCACACCGGATCGGAAATGCTGACAGCCAAGCTTGAGTCTACTACTGTACTGGTACGTTTTTGCTGAATGATCCAACATAGAATGCATGTGTTGGAATGTCATATCCACAAAGATATTCATTTTTGACATTCAAGCTCCAGTATGGGCAGTTAACCTCTTAAATCTCAATCATGGAACAGGGAGCTTCAAAACGGCGACTGTATGGATGTCATGTGGTATTCATTTCTCAATCAAAGCCTCGAGCTGTTCTTGCAAAGAAGTCACCTGAAATTCATAAAATCAAATCAAATAGGCATTAATAAAATAAGGTAGTCCAGAGCTCTGAGGCACCCACCCTTTCATCCACATTGGGAAAATTATTCACAACCAAAGTAGCACACCATGTTTAATAGTTAAAACTGGGAACTAGTGTACAAAATTAAGGACCAAATAAGAGAATATAGCAGAAAAAGTCTCAATGTGAAAGTAGCAAAATCTAATACAGAAAAGGAATTCGGAAATGGAACTGGATGAGCACAAGGTTATACTCGACAACAGGTTAAAAATAAAAAAGTATGTTTTAATAAACCCACAGAGACTTCCGTGCTGGCCCACACCTAACGGAAACACTAATTTCTCAGTCTCAATCCTAGCATCTGGTTAATTGTTCTGCGTCAATCAGTGGAGGTGTAAAGAAGGTCACACCCTCCCACACTGTACTAAATCCATGAAGAAGAAAAATAAAAAAATAAAAAGATAGGGAGTGCTATGGGTGTTGCATGCGGCAGGTGTTTAGTCTGCAGTGGCATTTGAAATGAAGAATGATTTTAGGCAAATCTACTGTAGCTTATAAAAACATTATTTGTGCTTCTATGCCATGTTTTCAGAACCTGTGGGGAATACTGCAAGACAAGGGATACAGTATAATATGTACTGATACTTAATACCAAATGAGAGAGAGTGTAAAAAAATGCAATAACGTTAATCTACAGAATGCCAGTTTTAGTTACCCCTAGTAGCAATCTATACATAAAACTGCTGTCATGCTACATTTATTTGCTACTAGTGAATCCCATCTTTCAAAAATAAGCAAAGCTAAATGATATAATCAAAATGCCTCAGATAGGTATACAAATACCTTTTCCTAAATAATATTTTAATAGCAAAAGCCTAAAATGAATCAGCAGATTTAGACAGAGAGCAGGATAAACTGTACATTAGATGTGTCAAGCAATTCCAGTCTGAAACCACACTCTTGCTTTTTTTGTTCCTCACAAGAAATCAGTGTTATCCATCACCAGGTTTGCAGATCAATTCTATATCCTGAGGATTAGTTTCCCAAACAGGAAATGAAGAATGCTTAGTGAAATCTCACCTGTTGTTTTTCTCTGTCCTCTTGCTGTCTGAATTCATCTAGCACGGCCTGCAAGCGAGTCTGTAACAGAGACAGGGGGAATTAGGAACAGTTCTCAGTGTTCAACCACAATGCGTGCACATTCAGAAGGCTACACATAAAGTTTCTGTCATATTTCAGCCTTGTTAATGTTAGTAGCATTCGTTATGGGTCCCAAATGCCAACAATTGCTTAAATAGTTACAAACACAAAGTAGGCTCCAACATTTACTCAACTATTTAAGCTACCAACCAGACACTTAATTATGCAGCCATTGATCCAGTTAACTACACTGCAGGGATGCCATAATACCCCTCTTATCACACAGTTGCACTGGACTGGTTGCACAAAGCCAACAATTGATCTATAGAAGCTATAATCATGAATGGTACTGCACGTGTGCAATTGGAATATTGCTCACTGCATAAAGGTCAGCCAACTTCCTGCCATATCCAAACACCTGTAGTGGGAGCCACTTAACAAGCAATATTAAATCCTCCTGTGGCAATGACTTTCTGTTCCTTACCTTCAGAGCTACATTCTCCACTTTCATTATAAGCTCCTCCTGTCTCTTCCTTCTCTCTTGGGTCTCACGCAATTTTTTCTGTAAATTCTCAACTTGTTTCTGCAATTCCAGAGCTTGGGGAAAAATTAAAAGTAAATAATCAAAAAGCAGAGGAGATGAGCACAATCATTCTTTAACTTAATATAATTTCTATTTTGACATAAGAACCATGCGTGTATGCTCTTGCATTCATTAATGCATTATACTAACCAATTTGATTAGTGCCCCCATCTTGGCCGTCCTGGTGTCCCCTTTGCTCCTCTTCAGTCTCCATGATATTTAGATCTTCTTCCTCTTGTCTCTCCCGCTCCTCCTCCTCCTCTTCACCATCACTGCTGCTACTAATGTCGTTGAAGATCTCCCGTAGTTCATCCCTCTCCACTGTCAGAAGGGTTGGAGCAGAAACAATCATTAGAAATCAAAAATGCCAAGGGTGTTTTAGCATCAAGACAGAAGAATATGGAAGAATTTATAAAAGTGATGGATTTTGTTTTTTCTAAATTAATTTAGTATTGTTCAGGAAAAAAAACAAAAAACAATAATCTTTCTTGGGCACGGCAATGTTGGAAAATAATGTGTAATGTTTAGAATGTTAGATATATAAAGGCCATTTTATTTCCTAATAAATATAAATCTTTTCATATAGTGCACAGCATGGTTTCTGATATGAAGATCTGTGTTGCCGCAATGTTTGAGTGGAATACATGGCGTCAGGGTTTCATTAAAATAAATTTCAATTAGAATATTTGTTGACTTTAATTTTATTCGTGTACGTGTATATGTATATACACGTACATAACTAATCATATTATTATATATAATTAATAATCGGTAAAGATATTATTTCAAAGAGCAAAAGCTTGACAATCGACAGTCCATAATTTCATGAAAATTGTGAAAATACCTTCAATTATTTGTTAAATTGTTTATGCATAAGATTTTAAAAGATTTGAAGCCAATGATAAAATACATAGATGTTGACATAGCAAAATTTTGCTAACAAATAAAGTACCTGAAGACCCACGGCCAGGTTTGATTCCAGACATTCCTGGGGAGCCATCCAATCCAGTCAGATTCTCCACCTCTTTGGATTCATCTTCAGCAATCACTTCCCAACCTTAATGTACTTGGTCAAGGAAATACAGAGGTCCCCTTTCCCCGTGAAATGCACCTTATTAATATATTTATTTGTACCTGGCGCAACCTATTTCCCATACACATCAGGTCCATCATCAAAAGTATCCTAGGTGGGGATTGTTCCACCCATGCGGTTACCATAGAGCGGTTTGTCTGCTCTCAAAATTGTAAGTACATTTCATTTTACTATTACATATTTGCAAATATGGAGAGAACTATGGGCCTTCTTTTTCTTTAATTGCATACAAACTACACTACAACTACCGTCTGAGGGATATCCTACAAGTGGGAAGTTGAAATACAACCGTAAGCCGTTTTACCGAGAGCTGGTTATAGCTCTGAAAAACGTGAGTTGGCAATTTTTAGTTCTATGTTGTCTATAATCCATAGACTTACAATACTGCACTATTGGTCTCCTATTTTCTCTTTTGCATATGCTGTTAATGTGTGATACCACTCAGTAGACATCTTATTCAACATTTGAAGACTTTTGAAACCTCAAAAGGACATTTTAATCTTTTACTTGGTACCTTTTTTTGATGACTTACTACAATATTGTATTTATTTTGGCGCTACCTGTATCCTTTTTTCTGTTTGTTCGATTTATCCTTGAAGGTTTTGAGGGTTAACTTCCTATTCAGGTGTGCAGCCCCCTTGTGATCAGTTATTGTAGCGCTGATCCACCCTTGTTTTTTTGTGTTCAATTCACTAAAGGGTAGGGTCCCAACTAACTTATTTTTTTTCAAAATCGATCAGATAATTATTTTTTTCCTAAATGTTTTATATAGCCACTCTCCATTTTAGTTTCCTTGCAGCTGAGATGACATCACTATGGTCCAGTGGGGATAGTGCCAGCTCAGGACTATGGGTGGCAAGCCTCTCTCCTCACGTGCAGCTTCCACGAGTCCCGGGAGGAAGGGATCTGACATCACTTCCTCCCAGCACTGTCACACAGTAGAGAAGAGGGGGCAGTCAGCATGGCCTGTTGAGGGTCCTACAATGCACTTCGATTCACACAGGCCTCAGTGCTCAACCACGCAGTACTGGCTTCCACCACCTGATGGCCGCCCTGCTCATCACCCACATTCACATTATTCCTGTCTCATTGTGCTCTCAAGCAGTAGATAAAAGTATATGAAATGTCAGTGTGTTAATGTAGGTGTGTATTTCTGTAGTGCATCAGTGGGAGTGAATTTCTGTGGATACCAGTGGACAAATGAAAGAGAGGTGAAAAGGATGTTGTGTCTAGGGGCTGTCTGTGGTGTTGTGTTATGGAGGTGGTGTGCATGGAAACAAATGTGGTGGTAGGCTGCCTAAATGCTGTATTTGTGTGGAGATTGCTTTTGGTAGTTCATGTTTATAGAGATTCCACAGAGTTTTTCATGTCTGTGGGAAAGCTACTTGTGCTATTGCATGTTCGTGGGGATTCTGCTTGTGGGACAGTGTGTGGGGAGGTTGCACCTGAGACTGTGTGGAGAAAGTCTGTATTATATAGGACATAGTGGCTGTGGTCTGGGGGAAATAGGGGTAGTAGTGTGGGGGAGGGAGAGGGGCTTTAGGATAAGCACTATAATACTAACTAAAGTTTATTCCTGCCTTTATTTACCTTGGCCCAGGGTAGGAGAGGGGGGTTGATATCCGATGGTCCAGTGGATTGCTACCTGGTCTGAACCTTCAAAAGGTGCAGGCCATGATCACTGCTCCCTCAGGCCAATATTTGGTTGTGAGTCAAAGTGTTTAGGTGGTAACCCGCACCAAACCTCTGATCCACTATAAGGAGCTATGCACAGATTGCTTTCTGCCCCCCTTCCCAATTAGAATGAGACAGATGCAAACAGCTTCAGTTTCTCGGTCCATGAGGCCACGTCAATCAGTCCACAAGTAATATTGCAAGCGGTTTCGTCTGCCAGGTACCCCTGTAGACAGCCATACGGCTCACATCTCCCAAATGCCACTTTGATGACCCAAAGGCAGAGCCTTTGTTTCAAGGTGGAAAACTGTGCAATGAGTCCTGTGGTTCCAGCGGAGTGGCGTTGAGAAAACAGACCGCCAAGGCTCAGTCAACTAAGCGCTAGTGAGAAACATTGACAATTTTCAGAATCTATTAACCTGACAGCAATTCAAAGTAAAATTCAAATTTTAAACCAAAATACTCAAACTGGAAACATTAAGAAACTGTTATTTTGGCATAAAATATAAAATTTCTGCTATATTACAAACCACAAGCCATCATGGTCATGAAATCCTTTTTTTGTATTTTCTTTTGCATCATTATTATTATTATTAAAAGGATACGCACACTGACAGCCTCTGCATCTGTACTCAAGAGACGTTTCACTTCTTTCTCCACATCAGGTGACTCAATATACTGATATAAAATAAATTCAAACAAATCAGAAAAAAACAAAAAAAAAAGTGAGGTTAAAACGAATAATTTCTAGAATTAAAATAAATTAAGGTACATATATATATATATATATATATATATATATATATATAAAAATAAAGAATAATACAGACAGTGCATGTACACAATTCCCCACCCAACATCTAAATTACTGGAAGTCAATACTTAACTAACCCTCTCAAAAATAAAAGACATGAGAAAGTTACCTTTTTTTTGGCAGTTTTCCTGAAGCGCCTCTTTCGAACATTCTTCAAGGGAAGTGTGACTAAAAAGATATTTATTAAGTTATATGAAGAAAAGGTACATTTACTGCACTTACACGGAATGTCATTCAACCAAAAAAACAAAACAAAAAAACAATTTACTTCCGTGATTCCAAATAAATTTCTTTTCTCGGTCCCTGTCCTTCTTTTTGCTTGCTTTTGGGTCACTTGTGCCTGTTGGTTCTTCCAAGGGAGGATATAGATCACCATCCACGGTACATACCAACATCTAAAAAAGCATGAAGTGGAAAAGAAATGTATTCGGACTTTAAAAGATGTGCATTTACAATAATAAACAGTGCAGCATTCTGCTAAAAAAAACAGAATGCCTGAGTCTTTGATTTGTCTCATTTAAGACTGTCAAAAGTCTGCAAACCCCTTGTTCTCAACTGATAGCATGGTAAGGACCAGAGGTGGATTAATCTTTAAAGTTTTCACATCCGAGTGTCACTTCCTGCTAAGAAATCTGGGCCATTAACGCCGCTTTTATCCCCCTAGAGTCCAATTCCGGCAACAACTGACGACTCCCCGACTCACGTTCTGGTTGTGAACTGATACTGCGGTTTGTGACCCAACTAAAGCCTGCTAGCCGCACTCCTTGCAATATGGAGGTCTTGCGTGTACCGGGCGGGAGAAGAGATGATCTCCCGGTCCTATGCCGCATGGCGACAATTCACTTCGAGCAAGTGCCCCATTACCCCCCTCTTGGACCGTCGGGGGTGTTCGCGGTCCACCCCGGACCTAGAGGGTGTTCAGGGCAAAGCCACGCAAACAAGCCTACAACTCAGCGTGTCTCCCCTCATGCCATATGCCACGTGTCTCCCCAGTCCTACTGACAAACTAGAGAGTCTTACACAAGCTGGACCTGCTCTTTGCCAACTTCTAGCAAAAGCTGGAGGGCAGAACACAGCCACTTGCCTGACAACAACCAAGCAGCTACCTACCCAAGATGCTGCCTCCAAACTGGAGTAAGGCTCCGAAGACCTTAACCTTAAGGTCACATACCCCATCTGGCAGTTCCTGGGTCCAAAGGACTGCAACACCTCACAATGTTCCAGATTCCGACTCTGCATTGCCTTGATATGCTGCAGGACTGTAACGTACCCTTAGCAGGCATCAGCTGAATGAGCAAGGGGGAACCTTACCTTCTCCATGTTTTCCTGCACACAGTGATCACAGGGAGAGCAATGCAAGAGTCTCTGTCTAGTTTATCCATTGCTATTTTGTTTACCTTTATCTATTTTAGTTTATGATCCTGTGGAAGCCTCGTGTGAAATTTTGCCTACTTCTTGTTTACTTTACGTTTGTGAAATAGCTTGTCTTTTTCTACTTCAGTCAGTTATTAAGCTAAGTTTACCCTGTTCAGCCATCCACCTGACTAATTTTTCTCATATAATAAAATGTGCAGGCCTATTGACATTTACCACTGCAACCATGCCGTATTACGGCTCTATTCATATTGGTTAAAATGTCTATACAAACTTGAATTTCTCAAATGCACACAAAAATAATGTTAAAAATATAAAAATTTATAATCAATATTCAGCAAAATAAATGATATTCCAGATCAGACAAGACAAAACCAGGGCAAACATTGCAAATGAAGAGGAAAAAATAAACATTGTTTACAACAGCCTTACAAATTATATTTGTTTAAAATAAAGATAAGTAAACATACAATTAACAACTCTGAGAAGTGACAGTTGTCATTTAAACATTTTCAAACTGTAAATGCAAAATGTGAAGAAGACAGTTTTAAAAATAGGTTACCTGGCAGATATCTGCAGTTTTGTAGAAAGTCTTCTTGTCAATAGTTTTCAGACACTCTAAAACGCAGGGAACATCAACCAGCTTGGCTGCCAGGGGAACGCGGTCCACACGAACAATCCCATGACGTCCATCCGCTGTGAACAACATTATTTTGAAGATATATAACTCAACTTACAAAGCAATACAAGTCAAAATCATTAACCTCTGCCTATATAAATATGCCTTTCAGCCTAATGGACAAACTATGCTTCTGTCATTACAATAATTTCTGATCTAATATTGAAGAATACGAATGTTATAATTCATCATCATATGTTGAGTATTTGATGAACATATGTTGACTGCTATTTAATTTTGTAAAATAATATACACAATATTCCTTGATTACATATTGGTTAAAGTAAAGCAGATTTAACAGGTTTTATAAAACTACAGAAACTATAGAGTAGATGTAGGAGGGAGCTGGAACTGTTTTCTAGATCAGTCTATTTTTTTTCTTCTTGCTGAGTTGATATGATTGAGGTTTTGACTGCACAGGCTGCCTTTCTCATTTTCTTGAAACATATGTTAGGGGAACTTTGTGCTTTGCCTCTAACATTGTATCAGAGGATTTATTTATAAGGGGTTATTGTCCTCTTAATAAAGTAATATTATTTAATACTTTTATTCTAAGTGTACTTTTTCGCATGTGGTCATCTGAAAGCCTTCCTTTACACAAGCACATAACTTACAGCTAAATGTACATTCTTTCTTCTGTTAGCTCCACACCTTTCCATCATTCTATTGTGTGACACATTATATCAAAACACTGTTCTCTGGCACATAGATTCATTTGTTATTACTCACGATGTAATTCAATAGATAGTCGATCTTTGGCATTGACATTCCCAGCCTGAACCATTCTTCTGACAGTGGATGCATATTCCTGAGAAAAGCAAAAATAAATTATAGAGCACTGAGTCAAGTGACCATCAATCTAGTTTTTGCTATAATGAAAAGGGCTTTAGAGGTAAATATTATATTATTCCATCAGTGGGATGTGACAAAGTAATAAAATGGATCACTATAAAAAAAACTAAAAACATATTAATTGTATAAAAAGAGATTTATTATTTCAAGGGATCCTGTCACAAGATGTTCACTTAATCCATGTCAGCTACACAATGGAATATGAGACTTCTTTTATACAGTTTTTAATGCAGAGTTTCTCCTCCCCAACAGTCCCACAATGATAGATTTTTGCAATGCGTGGCACTGTAATGCACATGTTATTAGTCTACAGTGACTAATATAATTTATGCAAAGTATTTACATTTTTAGGGTGAATAGTAACATATGGAAAGAATTCCCTTAGATATCAGTTGGGGAGAAATCCAAATATGAGGCATATGCAATGCTCTTCATTCAGAAAATTGGGCAGACTAGATGGGCCGAATGGTTCTTATCTGCCGTCACATTCTATATGTAGTTGAGACTGGGCAACACTTCCTACACCTCATATGTGAAGGAGAAAGGAGTTAAAACTTCAAACGAGGACCAAGACTTTAATTTTCACATCCTCGATATTTACTTTTTTTCAGTTGTAATTTGGGAATTATTCAGGAAAATCCTGTTAATTTATAACCTTTATGCAAATTACAATTGATTATTTGAAATGTATTGTCATTTTGAAGGCTTCCAATGAACAAGTAACAGTGTTCAATACAATCACAATAGTTTTTAGAATAACCATTTAAACTAATGCACACAGTAATGTCTATACGGAACAAAATAAGAGCATTACCACTGCACTTGGCACACACAGAATATAACTGAAAACCACTCAAAGGCATCGCTATCTTCTATTCTTCTATCTTCCATACTCTTCAAGCTCCACATTCAAAAATTAAATGGAATACTATAAACGACATAATCGTGTCTCGTGAACTTCATAACTGGAAAATTCTACCAAAATGTTATCTTAAAAAGACATCCCGGGAGTCCATTCTAAGGCATCACCCATTGGGGTCCTCAACTGTGGAGATGCTCATTTAAGTTGCTGGGTGGGCAAGAGTTTCCGGGTGCTTTCTTAAAAGAACACTGAGTGCCGTAAACATTATTATGTGCTATATAATACATACACACCAAATTGTAATGTGCAGCTATGTAAATTTTTTTACTTTGCTCATGAAAGTACATCAAGTAGAGCAGTGATTCACAGATTTTGGCCCGTCCTGAGCTAATCTAGAAGTAGTAGTTCCATATCATACAGTTCTCCTGCACTTTATCATCATTTTATTCTTACCTGTGGGAGTCTTAGAATACATTGACTTTCTAACTCGTGGGGGGCATCATCTTTACTTCTTGATGTCTTTTGCTCTGTGAGAAAAAAAATATAATATTTAATGTTACTGCATTCCTCTCTGGGACAAATGATGCCACTCCCTGTATTAATCGGCCAGGAGCATTAGTACACTCTCTAGTTGCCGAGTATTACTCCATTTTGCGATTATCTATTCTAATGGGTCCATCTACAGAAAGTGCCCTGATGTCACATGCTAAACAGGTTACCCTACAGCATGGACCTCCAGAGACTGAAGTATAGTTAGTAAGATGTGAGTACAGCAATTAGAGGGAAGCTTGCAAAAACAAGGTCTATTGTATGTTAAATTATTTGTATTGTTGTGTTGTGGCCTGGCTGCGTGGTATAATTGCCGGGGCCCATCGGGTGGCCCATGCTGTTAGGGCCACCCGATGGAAATGAATATCATCATCAGAGGGGGCCTGGTAACAGCATGACCACCCCCTCTAAAGATGTCAGACGCTGGGAGGAAGGGACTGCCCCGGTCACTCCTCCCAGCAACCACCGGGAGGAAAGAGAGGGAGTCAGAGTGAGAGCTCTGACTCCCATTAACCTGAGCCACTGGACCCTACGGAAGTCACCCTTCGGCACCTAAAAGGGAGGTAATAGGAGGGTGACTAAAATATTTTGCATGTGTGTGTTAGTGTATGTGTGTCTTTATGCATGTGTCTGTCTGTATTCCTGTGTATCTCTGTGTCTCTCTGTATGTATGAGGTGGCGGTGCCCCATGTATTGTGTGTCTGTATGAGGTGGCGGTGCCCCATGGATTGTGTGTCTGTATGAGGTGGCGGGGCCCCATGGATTGTGTGTCTGTATGGGGTGGGGGTGGAGGGGCCCCATGGATTGTGTGTCTGTATGGGGTGGGGGTGGAGGGGCCCCATGGATTGTGTGTCTGTATGGGGTGGGGGTGGAGGGGCCCCATGGATTGTGTGTCTGTATGGGGTGGAGGGGGCCCATGGATTGTGTGTCTGTATGGGGTGGGGTGGAGGGGCCCCATGGATTGTGTGTGTCTGTATGGGGTGGGGGTGGAGGGGCCCCATGGTTGTGTGTGTGTATGGGGTGGGGGTGGAGGGGCCCCATGGTTGTGTGTCTGTATGGGGTGGGGGTGGAGGGCCCCATGGTTGTGTGTCTCTGTATGGGTGGGGGTTGGAGGGGCCCATGGTTGTCTGTATGGGGTGGGGGTGGAGGGCTGGCCCATGGTTGTGTGTCTGTATGGGGTGGAGGAGGAGGGGCCCCATGGTTGTGTGTCTGTATGGGGTGGAGGGGCCCATGGTTGTGTGTCTGTATGGGGTGGGGGTGGAGGGGCCCCATGGATTGTGCATGTCTCTGTATGGGGTGGAGGGCCCATGGATTGTGTGTGTCTGTATGGGGTGGGGTGGAGGGGCCCCATGGATTGTGTGTCTGTGCTATGGGGTGGGGTGGAGGGGCCCCATGGTTGTGTGTCTGTATGGGTGCTTGGGGTGGAGGGCCCCATGGTTGTGTGTGTCTGTATGGGGTGGGGGTGGAGGGGCCCCATGGATTGTGTGTCTGTATGGGGTGGGGGTGGAGGGGCCCCATGGATTGTGTGTCTGTATGGTGGGGTGGAGGGCCCCATGGATTGTGTGTCTGTATGGGGTGGGGGTGGAGGGGCCCCATGGATTGTGTGTCTGTATGGGGTGGGGGTGGAGGGGCCCCATGGATTGTGTGTCTGTATGGGGTGGGGGTGGAGGGGCCCCATGGATTGTGTGTCTGTATGGGGTGGAGGGGGCCCATGGATTGTGTGTCTGTATGGGGTGGAGGGGGCCCATGGATTGTGTGTCTGTATGGGGTGGAGGGGGCCCATGGATTGTGTGTCTGTATGGGGTGGAGGGGGCCCATGGATTGTGTGTACGCCACTGGTTCAGGCAGTGTTTGCGGGTATCGGGTGTATGATAACATACAATACTGAACATTATAGTAGGAGCAGCCCCTGTGATATCTGTAACAGGTAGTGATAGGAGCAGTATATAAACAGGACTTACTTGTGGATGTCATGCTCAGTCCAGCGCTGAGCTCCCGCCAGGAATCTCTATTTAATAATAATAATAATAATAATAATAATAATATTTAATCACAATGCGATCACTGGCTGCACATACAGCAAAGGCAGTCTGACCATCCAGGCCGGATGTTTATGGTTCCAGCAAGTTCCGGTACACGGGAAACGTAGCAGATAGCCAATCAGAGCGGGATAATGGGATAGCCAATCAGAGCGGGATAATGGGATAGCCAATCAGAGCGGGATAATAGGACAGCCAATCAGAGCGAGATAATGGGATAGCCAATCAGAGCGGGATAATGGGATAGCCAATCAGAGCGGGATAATAGGACAGCCAATCAGAGCGAGATAATGGGATAGCCAATCAGAACGGGATAGTGGGACAGCCAATCAGAGCGGGATAATAGGACAGCCAACCAGCGCGGGATAGTGGGACAGCCAATCAGAATGGGATAATAGGACAGCCAATCAGAACGGGATAGAGGGATAGCCAATCACTGCTCTTTCCCATAGAAAGTGCTTCACTCGAACCCGGAAGTTCAGTAACTTCTCAGGATAGAGGGAAGGAGTGAGTCTGTCAGGTCCCGGTTAGTCTCCGTCCATGGAGGATCGCCGGTTATTGTGACCGAGGCTGTCTGTATCCTGCAGTTAACGAAGGGGGGGGGAGATACCGTGTAAACGGAGTTACTGACCATTTATAACGGAGGATGGAGGGATCATGTGATCAGAGTGCTGGACAGAACCATAGACTGAGCTGACCACCTCCCTCCAGGGAGCCTCCAGCTGCTATCAGTGAGACACAGTGTACAAAGATACAGGGAGAGATACAGGGATACAGAGATACAGGGAGAGATACAGAGAGGGATACAGGGAGAGATACAGAGAGATACAGAGAGAGATGGAGAGATACAGGGAGATATACAGAGATACAGGGAGAGATACAGAGAGAGATACAGGGATATACACAGAGATACAGGGAGAGATACAGAGATATACACAGAGATACAGGGAGAGATACCAGATATACAGGGATAGATACAGAGATACAGGGAGAGATACAGGGATATACACAGAGATACAGGGAGAGATACCAGATATACAGAGATACAGGGAGATATACAGGGATAGATACAGATCTGCACAGAGATACAGGGAGAGATGCAGGGATAGATATAGAGATACAGTGATAGATACAGAGAGAGATGGAGAGATACAGGGAGAGATACAGAGAGAGATGGAGAGATACAGGGAGAGATGGAGAGATGCAGGGATAGATACAGAGATATACAGAGATACAGGGAAAGATACAGAGATAGATGGAGAGATACAGGGAGAGATGGAGAGATACAGTGATAGATACAGGGAGAGATACAGAGAGAGAGATGGAGAGATACAGGGAGAGATGCAGGGATAGATACAGAGAGAGATGGAGAGATACAGAGAGAGATGGAGATATACAGGGAGATATACAGAGATACAGGGAGAGATACAGAGAGAGATACAGGGATATACACAGAGATACGGGAAGAGATACCAGATATACAGAGATACAGGGAGAGATACAGGGAGAGATACAGGGATATACACAGAGATACAGGGAGAGATACCAGAGATACAGGGAGATATACAGGGATAGATACAGATCTGCACAGAGAGACAGGGATAGATACAGAGATACAAGGATCTACACAGAGATACAGGGATATTTTATTATATATTATTATGTTATTATTTATATAGCGCTTTATAATGGGTGGACGAACAGACAAGTTGGACACACAGGAACAGAGGGGTTGAGGGCCTTGCCCAATGAGGTTACATGCTAGAGGGAGTGGGGTAAAATGACACAAAAAGGTAAGGATAGTATTAGACTAATGACAGTTGCAGAAGAGGAATCAGTCGGGAGCTATTAACAGTTTAATTGATACGCTTTTATGAAGAAGTGGGTTTTTAACGATTTTTTGAAGGAGTGGAGACTGGGTGAGAATCTAACGGAGAAGGGAAGAGAGTTCCACAGGAACAGGGATATACACAGATATACAAGGATACACGGATATACAGAGATATTCACTAAATGAAGTGAAAACAAAAGAAATCTCAATGTATCCTTACTGGTAAAATATTTTATAAACTAGAAACGGTACAATTTCTGGGGAAATTGTGTGAAGTGTTCTTGCCTCCACCAGTAGTCTACAACTGGAGTGGGCGGAGTAACTTATTATTTATTTATATAGCACATTTAATTGCAACGTTGTTACCCAAAGTGCTTCACAGTTACATTAAAACATAAATTTATAAAAACATTAGCAGGTGTACAAAAGGCCCTGTCTATGACATCACTTGCTGCTCCAGCCTGGCACAGGTCAGAGTATTTTGGCGGGTGCCATCTTCAAACGGTCATATTGTAAAAACTATACATCCTACAGCGAAGAGCTTTATATTGTGAGAATCACAAGACCCAGACCTACATTTTGATGCATAGTATGAAGTATTAAAAATGAAGGCACAGTCGCAGTTTAGAAATTGCCCTTCAAATTTAAGCTGGCTGGAGTGGAGTTTCAATGAATGTCAATGGATGGCGTGAGTTGCAAACAAATGGTCATGTCGTGAAAACTATCAGGACTATGGCTTAGCCGTGGACATTTTTAGTGGCAGCAGGGATAGCTGAAAGTTTTGATATAAGATTTGTGTAGGTGGGCTTGAAAATGAGGGAGTGGTGGCAGTTTAGAAATCATGTCCTGATTTTTCAGCTTTTGCCAGCTCCCACTCTAGTTTTGAACATTTTGCCATTCATTCCTATGGGACCAATTTTGCCACAAGTACGATGATATTCCATGAACCATTCGGCGAAACGTTCCACAAAGTAATAGCCATCCGATCGGGAACAATCCGCATGTTTCGGTATATTGAAAGGGGTAATGTTGTAATGGACTCTAATCCCCTCGGTTCTCGATCCCTCGGTCACCATAATCAACGTTGATGGAGAATCATTTGTAAGCAATAACACACGGACAACAGCTTTACAAGACTCTCAAATGAGTGTATTCCAGAGCTGGCTTTTATACATAGTTTGCTTACATTAGCCATGGTATATGCCATTCATTACAGTACAGACTATAAGATTTATTACTTCCTTATATTACGTTATTCTGACAATGGAAAGATAAGCTTTTGCATACGTCTGGAAAAGAATATCCTTAAAATCGGAATGGGCAAGACATCCTGAAATTTAGCATTGTCTTACATCCTATAGAAGAAATACCTTAGTCTGTCACAGTCAGCATATTATGTCGTAAATTGAGTTTAAGTATTCAATATCCCTTCAGTCAGCAATAATCATGTTATAAACCTTATAAAAGCATAAAATACATATAAACAAGTTAACTATTTAATATTCTTACATATATTACTGTCTATGTAGTGTAAAAACTGTGGGAGGAGTTAGGGTGGTAAATTTGGCTATAATAAGAATAATATATATGTGAGATAACATTAAGTGGTCTTGCTATGCAAGAACACTTAATAAATAATGGCTGTCAATTCACAGACAATATCACAGCTTCGACCAAACCTGTGAATTGGAAAACAAGGCTCACTTTGTGATATTGTTTTCCAGTTTGCCTATTTTGTCCTAAAATAAGAAATCCACCTTGAATTTCTGCCAATTCACATTTTAGTGAATAACTGACAGAGGTCACATTTATAAGGTTATTCACTGAAAACAGAATTGTGGAGAATTGAAATCCAAATGACAATAAATTCGGTAAAATAGTTGAGCTGTTATTATAGCATCCTTATGGAGATTTCTCATGTTAGCTACTTTTCCTTGTATTTTGCTCTTTGGATTTCTTTTTGCTGCAATTCAGAGTTTAGTAACCAAATTCTAACATAAACAAGATAACGAGATGAGTCAGTGAAGGGAAGTAGCAGACATGTGCACATCAATGTGTGCATAACTATCTGCCCACGAGCCTCCACTAAATCTGTATGCCAGAGAGACACTCCAGGGGTGTCCCAAGGCCTAACTCAATAGGATTAATGAAACAGTTTTACAAAATCTAAAATAAGACTCTTGAGCAAAAAGAAAGATTGACTCTCATTTCCGGACTATTCACACTCTTAATAAATACCTTCTAAAAAATTATGTAGGAGGCTTGCGTGTGAAAGTGTTTTTATTAATTGTTGACAGCCTGGGATCCTCCCAGCTGTAGAGGAAGTATATGTAGCATATTTTGTCTTTCACATATTGAATGGATCATTTTTATTATTTTCAGTTGTAGATGTTCACATGGACACTTCAGGGAACTTCCACTTTTAGTGCTTCTGAAAGCAGTGATACTGATCATCCATCTCTCAACATGAATGCCCATGGAAACCGCTATGAGTTTTACATTGGGCTGGTTCTGGCACTCTCATCGAGCATATTTATTGGAGGAAGTTTCATCCTTAAGAAGAAGGGTCTGCTCAAACTTTGTGGCAAGGGGCAGCTTAGAGCAGGTACCATCTATTTCATCAAAGACTTTATCCTCAACCCATGATGTTCATATCCTTTTTTTTTTTGGCAAACTATATGCTAATAGAAAGCACTTAGGTATACTTTGAGCTGTAATTAAAATGTGAGGCAAGGAAACCTTGCTGCTATGTGCTTCTCTGTTGGGAGGTTTTACAAAGGGGATTTATCAACGTGCCAATTTCTCTGTAAATCAGCACTTTGTAAAAGGAGCCTGCAGGGACATGTAATTAACCCATAAAAGTCCTTCATCAAAAATGTTTTAGGGGACTGGAGAGCCACATTAAATTCCATCTATAATTTTTGTTAACAGAATTTCTCTCCAGTGTATAGAGGAATAAAACATTTAAAAGACGGTTACTCCCTCAACCAATGGGTGCTCTATCTTCTGCATCCAAACCTCCTGGAACTGATCTGGCATGCTGTCATTGCTTACCCTGTTGAGGAGAGCTTCCTTCTATGGAACAGCCATCTCAAGAAGCAGATAAATCTCCTTTCCAAGAATATGTACATCTTCTGTCTGGTGTTTATTTGAAATCCTAACTTTTCCCATAGGAAAGCAAGGCATGGGGAGACTAGTGCGTCTGCGCGACCAAACACTAATCAGATGGTCTCTATGAAATAGCATTTTTTTACTCAGTATGGCAATGTTTTCAGCTGCAAGGTTATAACAGGGGGCACGTGGCACTCAGACCATGTCATTGAGTGGTCTGGGTGCCTATAGTGTTCCGTTATTGCAGCTCTCTCATGAGGAATTGGTGTTTGTTTCTCTCCTTTTTTATTGTCTCCAAACCTTTTTGACATCTTATTCTCCTCCCCTCCCCCCATCAAATTTATTTGGTGCATTTTCCCATTTTTACCTCTAAAAAGCCTTTTGATTTTTGTGCTGTGGTAACCTCTTCAGGAACCTAGAAGTGACCTGTTATCACTGCCTTCTTCTACCCTTCCTTCCACCTCTTTCTGATTTCTTGCATGGTGACGTTAACACGCTATAGCGCATTCCCAGGAAGCCAGAAGCAAAGGCAATTGTAGGGGGCATGCGCAAAGTTTGAGGAAGAACAGAGGATAGATAGTGAGATTACAGGCAAAGAGTGCAACTGGCAGGTGAATATTGTAGTGAAAATTGGACTTGACAAAGGACGTGGAGCCTGCTTAATGTTCCGCCTTTAGTCATGATTTGTCAGACATACGAAAAATACATAAGACAAAGGAGTCCCTACTTTATCTTATGTATTTTACGAGAACAAGTTCAGAAATGAAGAAAACATATCCGAAGAGTGGAAGAGAAGAGGAAATGACTGGAGAAAGTTTGCCATGACAGAGCCACTTTAAGCGTTTTAAAAGCCATATTTGCATTGTTGGTGTTTGCTGATTAGTGTAGTAAATGGAGTATATTTATTTAATATGTTTCATGAACATTTTGCATTAAGTGTAGTACTGTCCTTTTGTCTAACACCATATATTTTCTCTCTTTGTCATACAGGTCAAGGCGGGCATGCATATCTTAGGGAATGGCTGTGGTGGGCAGGTCTCTTGTCAAGTATGTATCCTCTGTCAAATCTTCGGTTTACCTGCTCACCTGACTATTGCTATTCCTTACTCCACTATTTGTTGTCATTGCAGTGGGACTAGGGGAAGCGGCTAACTTTGCTGCTTACATATTTGCTCCAGCCACATTGGTAACACCTCTTGGAGGACTTAGTGTTCTAGTGAGGTAAGGAGCATGGTTAAAAGTGTCACTAAATGGATACTCTAAGCACGAAAACAACTTCAGCGTAATTAAATGGTTTTGGTGTGTAGGCCATGCCCCTGCAGTTTCCCTGCTAAGTACTCTGTAATTTAGGAGTTAAATCACTTTATTTATGCAGCCCTAGCCACACTTCTCCTGGTTAACTCTTAAACAGCAGATACTTGAGCAGTGAGACTGCAGGGGCATGATCTATACACCCAAAGCACTTTGTTAAGCTAAAGTTGTTTTGGTGCCTATAGCGCCCTTTAACTGCTTTTTTGTTTCTTGTCCGCTTCTAACCCAGGGAATATCCTTCTCTGCACATTTAGACCCCCAAGGTGTTATAACATTGTCATTATTACCTCTTATTTCTTAAAATAATTATTGAATGTTGTATATATAAGATTATTAAAAGCCTACATGTTTCTGCCATTATTTTATCTCCATCTCATACTAATTATTTTCTCCTCCAATCCATTTTAATTTTTTCTCTTTTCATAGTGCTGTCCTCTCCTCTTATTTCTTAAATGAGAGGCTAACTTCACCAGGTAAAATTGGCTGTGCTATGAGTATTTTGGGTTCCACTGTCATGGTCCTTCATGCGCCACAAGAGGAAGAGGTTTCCACGCTGAGTGATATGGAGGATAAGCTTAAGCAGCCAGGTGAGAGATTTATTAACACTTTCATATCTGTTCTGCATAATCTATTGCCTCTATACACACATTGCTTTTTAGTATTCTGGTAGTGTGGCACCAGTTTTGTTTTCTGTGCATAAAACAGACACTTCCTGTATTATTTATTATCCAATACTGAGTTTAAAATCTGCTTTTGCACTGCAGGAATTAATTTTACAGATCAGAAGAAATATTGTTTTTCATATTATCAGAGTTATTTAAATTGATTGTAGTGCTCTAAATCAAGCCAGCAGTGAACAACCTTTACCAGGACTTAAAGGGATTCTCTAGTGCCAGGAAAACAAACCCATTTTCCTGGCACTAGAGAATCCTGGAGTGCCTCCCTCCCGACCCCTATCCCACGTCACTCCTTCAAACACTTACCTGAATCCAGTGCCGATGTCCCTCGGCGCTGTGTCATGTTCTGCCCAAGCTCCTCCCCCGCCGATGTCCGCCAGCAGGGGAGACCTAATGCGCATGCGTGACAATGGCCTCGCGCGTGCATTAGACCTCCCCATAGGAAAGCCTTATGCAATGCTTTCCTATGGGGATTCTGGCTACGCTGGAGGTCGCATGAGGACGTCGAGCGTAGTTTAGACGACCAAGAAGCCGTCTAAGAAGCTGGAAGTCCCTATAGTGGCTGTCTGGTAACATGCAGGTGTTATTACCTCTAACAGATTGCTTACTGCAGCTGTATGTACAAACCAAAACATTTAAAGGGACACTATAAGCACCATGGTCACTACAGCTCATTGTAGTGCTTATGGTGCAATCTGTATGAGTGCTGTCTCCCTGATTTATGTCAAACCATTCATGAGTAGTTTGACACAAACTGGGGTCACCTATACCCACTACTGTGGCTTGCTTCCTGTTCACAATAGCCCCCCAACTTTAAAAGGCAAAAATAAACTGAGAGTGCTGGGCTAATCAACCCATTCCTGAGAAAGCCAATAAAAAAGTGGAACTGTTATGTTTAATATTCTTTATCGAAAACCTAATTCTATATTTCAATATTTATGCACTCTTTTGTTTATCGTATGGCCTTCTTGTGTGTGACTTGATTTTTAAATGACCTGATTTCAGCTATCGGACAAATTAATACAGTAAGAAAAGCCATATTAACATTTTAAAATTGCAACCGCAAAGAGGTGCTCATAAACAGGGTACATGTGCGGTAATTTGAGTTGAGCCAGGGTAAAGACACAATTGAAAGTGGGGACAGAAATACAAGTGCAGGAAATGAAGGGAGGATGAAGTGGGGTAATGGTTGACAGAGAAAAAAAAACATGATGATTGGGAGTAGGATGGATGGGTGGAGTAATGACACAAGCAGTGGGATTTACCCACTAGGGGAGATAGAAATAGAAAGAAAGTGGGTGGGGAGTCTAAAAGAACAAAATCAATTTGAAATGAAAATACATTACTGCTTTCACACATACTGGCATTCTCTACACATGTTCCTTAATTGACACTTACTGCCCTCACAAACTCAATTACACCCCTGAGTTCACATGCAAGCATGTTGATGCTCCGTACAGATTTACCCCTGCATTTATACTTTGCAAACAAATACTCCCCTGTGTTCACACACTGACCATCTACATTAATAATCTCTGAATTAACAAACATATTCACCCGTGAATCCATATGTGAACATTTTACACACGTATACAACTGTATTCACACACATCTGTTATATTCCCTTTGACACTTATACTGACAATTTAAACTATATAAAAATACCATAGCTTTCACATACTTGCAGTAACAAGTAAAAAACAAATACATGCTTGCATTCACACACATTTTCAGTTACACAGATCCACACTGACATTACACACGTTTAAATATGCGTTCATACTAGACCTACCTGCACTACACTCATGCATTCACACTGATTTTACACATTTAATTGCAAACATGCATTCATACACCATGTGTTAAAACTGTACATAAACAAAGGACTACACACTGTAACACTTAACATTTCTTAATACATGTGCTGAGAGCACCATAGCCACTACAATGAGCCATTTAAAGGAACACTCCAAAGACATAAAGCACTTCAGCCACAAAAAAAAAAATACTTAACTTTCAGCTTGGCTATAAGCCCCGTGGAAGCTACCCCCTGGATTCCTCCTATGAAAAAACTCTTTAGCAATATGTATATACAGCAAACTTGAGTTTTCAGTTGGATTCTAAAAAAACAATCATAGTGTAACAATGTTACATAGTAATGCCCTATTTTGACATGAAATGCACTCACAAGATAGCTCAGCATGTGCGCTTGAACAGCGTGTTGCCTCGATATTGCTGGGGGCTACCAGTACTCCGTTTTCTTTCACAGTGATTTCCCAAGGGCTTGTAAGCCAGTTTGTGTACAAAAATATTTGACAAAATAAAGTATAAAAACTATAGGTTCTATGCGTTTTGTCTAGGCTTGTGAGACTTCCTTGTGTTCCTGATAGCCCACTTGGCAATATCGAGGGGAAACACATTTCAAGCGCACATATCCAGCTATCTTTCATGTCAAATCTAGGAATTACTTTGTAACATTGTTACACTATGCTTGTTTTTTACATGTTATATTAGGATCCAGATGAAACCTCATGTTTGTAGTATATACACACAAAGCACTTCATCCATTTCTTTTTATTTTATAAAAGCAGGGCCAATAGGTTTGGGTGCTGAATAGGAATGAAGATAATTGAGCAGGGCCCTCCACCTCTCTGTTCCTGTACGTCCAGTTGTCTGGTTACAATTACATGTCTGTTAGTCCACCCAATGTACAGCGCTACAGAATCTGATGGCGCTATATAAATAAAATAAAAAAATTATAATAAGAAGAAACGCATTAACATCTCCTATTAACTGCAATTAACTGTATTATGACTATGTTAAATGGCCAAACCAGATCCCTAAAGCACTTCAGCTTGCTGAAATGCTTTGTGTGTGAAGAGTGTGTCCTCTTTTTTTTTTCATTTTTACAAAATTTGCAGATTTTAAAAGAAATTGGCTGTCAATTGCTTTTGAGGTAGCAATTGCTCAGAGCACCTGTCTTGCAAAGAGTTTTCATTGAGCTGCATTGGGAAGGCTGTGATTGGACAGTCACAGAAAGTCTGTGCTGGGGAAGAAGGGGAGGGTTTGCAGCACAGGAAATCTGCAGCACTTGCAAGCTGTAATACCCCCAATAGAAAAATACATGCATATTTTCATGGGTGGTGTATCTACAAAACTGTGATTTTTTTTTTTTTTGTCCGTTTAAATTAATTGTGCGAGCGCATTAGGACTTCCCTCAAAAAAAAATAAATTGTATAATGAATGTTTGGATGCATTTTAGGCAGCCATGACCCAGGAAAGATCTCTAACAGCCATCTGAGGAGTGGCCAGTGGAGTAATGTAATCACTAGGCTGTAATGTAAAAACAGCATTTTCTCTGAAAAGACAGTGTTTACAGCAAAAAACCTGAAGGTAATGATTCTACTCACCAGAACAAATTCAATAAGCTGTAGTTGTTCTGGTGACTATAGTTTCCCTTTAAGGAATGTGTGACTGTCTATTTTGAGGGTGTATTGCTAATATTAATTTTGCCTGGCTTCTAAAGTCTAGGGAAACTTGCAAATCCGTGTATTACACTTTTAAAAATAGAAACTTAAGAACTAAGATGCTATCTCATGTGAATCCTTACCGACATACACATAAGAAAAAGTCAGTATGTCTAAGATCAAGATAAAGGGAAGTCTTTAGCACCAGTCACTGTATGGCAATTTTTCTTTAGCAAGACATACTGAAATTCATATTTTCTTTCCCCATGTCTCTAGGTTTTGTGGCCTTTGCATCCTGCATGGTCCTGTTTTCCCTACTACTTGCAACCTTAGCTGCACCACGGTGGGGTCACAGTAACATGATCGTTTTTGTTCTGATCTGTTCATTAGTGGGCTCACTCTCTGTGGCTTGTGTAAAGGGACTTGGAATCGCAATCAAGGGTCTCTTCACAGGAGATCCTGTATACAAAGAACCACTTGGCTGGATTCTGCTCCTGTGTTTATGCATATGCATCAGTGTACAGATCCATTATCTGAACAGGTGACCAGCAATTATGTTCATTTTTGTTTATGCTTTTATACTGTGGTGTATGTGTTCTAACCCTCTCTTTTTCTTTCACAGAGCTCTGGATGTGTTCACTGCATCACTAGTCACACCAATCTATTATGTATTATTTACCTCCTGCGTTCTTGCATGTTCTGCCATCCTTTTCCAGGAGTGGATAAACTTGAGTATGGGCAGTGTAGTAGGCACCATAAGCGGCTTTGTTACTATTGTTTTGGGGGTCTTCTTGCTACATGCATACCGGGATCTCCCACTGCCTCTTACACTACTTCCTGTGTTCATGAAGGCAGAAGAAAATGAGAGACCTCCTGGAGAGTGGGAGAACATACCTAGCTGTTAAGTAAAGGACATGTACTAGGCAGGGTGCATTTTGTAACAGATGTGCCCGTGAGCACAAATCAATCCTGACATATCACAAAGGAACAGATTTTGCCTTATTGTTCATCAAAGTATAAATAGATGAAGTGAAAAATTTACTTTTGACATTCTTAAAAAAAAAGAAAAAAAAAAAAAGACTAAATTGTGTAATGTGGGCTGGCAACATATAAAATAAAGTTTTATTTTTTATATTTCTGCATTTTCTTTTATACAGTTTTGTTACATTAAAAACCTTCTTGAAACCATTGTTTGCCAATTAACGGTATAGAGGAAATTATATTTATTCAGAGGCTCTTCTCTTACCAACAATGTAAGTAGTAGGTTTAAATCTTACAATAATGCAGCCATATGTAAAAAACACTTTGCCTAATACATCACTCCATCATTTATTGTTTAGTCAAGAAATTTTCAACAAAGAATTGAGACGTACAATTCTGTACAGGTTGTTTTGTTCCGCAGCTGGACTTCATGTTTCAGGGACATCTACGATTCTATTCTAAGAGCCAGACCACACTTTGGAGCAGATAATGACATGTTGCACATTTTAAGAAATAGTCATCCTTGTTTGATAAGTTTCCTCTGAAGGTATCCTTTGTCATTAAGGTAAGGTTTTGAAGAGAGCTTCCAACATATTCAGAGTAATATTCTATAGCAGAAGGTCAGCTCAGTTAGGCAACACTCTCTCCTTAGTCAGTCAGGTTCTCAGAAAAAGTTCCTCTTGATTTTTGTGTCTGTTCCAACCGGTTGAGGATAAATTGATTGGTGTCTATGAATCTCTCAACACAGTTTATGAAACAACTTTCACATCTGGCATCCATCTTTGGTCCTGGCTTCTCCATACACTTCTCCTTTGAAATAAAGATACATAATGAAGTCAATCTATAGCACGAAGAATGCGTGTGTTGCCTGAATTTACCTCCAATTCAAAATATACTATATACAAAATACAGCAAATTTTTATCTGATTTTTCTTATATATTATGTACAGGTCCTACTTCATATATTCATATGCTGAAGACATCACCACCTACTAGTGCATTTGTCTGAATGATTGTAAAGATTTTAATCTAAAGCTCATAAATATATATATTTATCATTTTTAATCAAATCTTTGCATAGACCACTCATTGTGGGAGCCACACAGGTCTAGAGAAAAAGGTTTCAGCAAAGGGAGAGCAGGGACACATATAGGAAAAGAGTGACTGGTGTAACTATTCAGCCACCAACATATAGGTGTCATTAGGAAGACTGTCCTGTTGGGCCAATCATGTTACAGAGGGTGGATGTAATAATAGCACAGACCTCCAAGAATGGTTGTGCTGGAACAACTTCTAAAACAAATATATAATTCATAATAAAGACAAATTATATATTTATTGCTTTCTGAGTTTATTTATTTATACTAAACAGGTTTACTTTAACCCCTTAAGGACAGAGGCAATTGTACACTGATCAAAACAAACCCTTGAATTTGACTATGTTTAACCACAATTTCTCTCTTTCTATTAAATGCACCCATACTAATTAGGTTACATTTTGTTCAGGAGAAAACAGTACTTTAATTTCACCTCAAATATTAACATATAAAACAATTTAATATGAATAAAATCTAAAGAAAAGTGTGAAAAATCAAGACTTTTTTTTTTTTTTTTAGTTCTGAATGGCATTTTAACTGAATATCTTAACACTGTTAGGTTTTACTGCAATAAAATACACCTCTCTGTATTCAGCAATGTCTCGTGAGTATAACAGTACTATCACCATGTACAGGTTTTATGATGTTTTTGAAAGTTACAGAGACAAATATAGCAAGTTCCATTTTCAGTTTATATACATTGAAATTTGCCAGATTGATTATGTTGCCTTTGAGACCGTACGGTAGCCCAGGAATGAGAACTAACCACATGATAGCATACCATTTACAAAACAAGACAACCCAAGGTATTGCAAACTGAGTATGTCCAGTCTTTTTTAGTAGCCACTTAGTCACAAACACTGGCCAAAGTTAGCGTTCATATTTTTTTGTGATTAAGTGGCTATTGAAAAAGACTGGACATACCACATTTGCAATACCTTGGGTTGTCTTTTGCAAATTGTATGCCATCATGGGGGTAATTCTTATTCCTGGGCTACCGTACAGTCTCAAATGCAACATAACCAAACTGGCAAATTTCAATGTGAAAAAACTGAAATGGGCAAGTCTTATATTTGACCCTGTAACTTTCAAAAACATCATAAAACCTATACATGGGGGGAACCTTTATATTTGGAAGACTTTTCTGAACACATATTAGTGTTTCAAAATAGTAAAATGTATCCCAATGGTATTGTAAATAAAAGTGCAGTTTGTGTGTAAACCCCCCCCCCCCCAAAAAAAAAACTGAATTTTCGATTACAATATCATCTTTGGGATACATTTTACTGTTTTGAAACACTAATATTTGTGTTCAGCAAAGTCTCCGGAGTATAACAGTACCCCCCATATAGAGGTTTTATAGTGTCTTGGAAAGTTACAGGTTCAAATATAAGGTTTTCACATTAAGTTATCTGGACTTTCTGCCTAGGTTGTCAGGCAAGTCCTTCAAATTGTAATTAATAAAAAATTACTTAATTCAATAAAAAGATTACATAAATATACACAGAATTTAAATGTGTTAGTGTGTGTACATATATATATATATATATATAACTTAATTCTTAATGTATTTTGATATCTATAGATATATATTAATATCAAAATACTGTACACCTCATGTACAGGTTTTAAATCATTTTAAAATTGTGTGTGTGTGTGTGTGTGTGTATATATGTATGTATATATATATATATATATATATATATATATATATATATATATATATATATATATATATATACATACATATATACACACACACACACACACACACACAATTTTAAAATGATTTAAAACCTGTACATGAGGTGTACACACGGTTGTACTTGTGGAACATCACACATACAAGTATTATACGGTTAGCTTTCACGGCAATAAAACACATGACATTTACAGTCAAAACTCCATGCAGAATTTAGAAAACAAAATTTCTTAAATTTTTCACACTTCTTTAAATTTTATTCATATTAGTTAAAGCCCTATTTCTCCTGAACAAAACGATATATAATAAGTGTGGGACCAGTGAATATGAAAAAGGTCAATTATTAGTTGTGACTGTAGTCACCATCACTGGGAGTATGTCACGTGTCTGATACTTCATGTAGGTCCCTTGGTGAATCTTTTGTTTAAGGCATGTTGTGCCCATGATCAAGGGTGCAGGGTGAGTATCTTAATGTTATTTGGGGAATGTCTTCTGGTATCAGTCTGGCTCTGAGGCTTGTGCAGCATTACTTTGATTGTAGATGAGTCTGGAACAGTTAGGTGCAGTGCCACCTAGTTAACTTGCATAATCAGGTAGATCTGCATATTATGGTTTATAGAGGCAGGGGAAATATTTCTACATGAATAACAAGCCTGCACTTTTCACTAGCCCTGGGGACGTATCAAGAAACAGCTAAGCCTGAGACCCACAAGTATCTAGAAGCAGGGCCGGCAGAAGGTTCAATACCTTCCTGGGTGAAGCCAGACAGGTAGAAAGGGTAATACTTTCCTGGGAGACGGGAGCGCGGGCAGAGGGATCGGAATCTGACTGAAAGAACAAGCCCTTTCGGAGGCCTGCCCAGCTGGAGGGTAGCTGTAGCTGCTGACTTCACCCCTGGCCTTGGTGCGATCTTTGCTGTTAAACCTACATATTGCTCAAATTCTAGGTTTTGTTTTGGTTCAGTACTTGGGCAATTGCCACCATCCTAAAAGAAACACTATAGGGTAAGAAACACAAACATGTATTCCTGACCCTATTGTGTAAAAAAATAATTAAATAAAATAAAAATAAATCACCTTGCCCCCCCTTAATAAATCTTACTTTTATTCCAATCTGCTGCTGCTGGCTTTACCCCTGATCTGCCTGCTTGGCTGACATCATCATAAGTGTTGGATTGGCTAAGACTGTCAAGAAGACAGATCAGGGGCAGAGTAGCATCTCCTCAAAGAGATGCATTCAATCAATGTATCTATGAGGGAAGTTCAGTGTCTCCATGCAAAGGTGGGAGACACTGAATGGCAGTGCTGCACATGGTACAGCACTGCTCCAGGAAGCATTTCTAGTAGCCATCTGAGGAGTGGCCAGTGGAGTTATCTCTAGGCTGTAATATAAACACTGCATTTTCTCTCAAAAGACTGTTTACTGCAAAAAGCCTGAAGGAACTGATTATACTCACCAGAACATATACAATAAGCTGTAGTTGTTCTGGCGACTATAGTGTTCCTTTAAGGAGATAAAATAAAAAATATATCATCTGTAAAAACAATATTAACATGCAAATATTACAAAAGTTAAAATATTTTTAGAAATATTAAAGCATTTGGTGGTTATCCAAATTAAATAAATTTGCAAAGCTTATTAAAAAAATGTTAATACAATACACAGCTGTATTTCTGGCACTATAGCTCCCTCTGCCTTCCCCCTCCCTCGCCGCAATGAATAAAGGGTTAAAAACCCTTTATTTACTTATCTGATCCTAGCAGTCATGTCCCTCGGCGCTGGGTCGCAGCTCCACATACTCCAATGTCACTAGACGAGGGGGTGCTAATACAAATGCTTGAGTGCCGCGTGCATTATGCTTCCCCGTAGGAAAGCATTAAATCAATTCTTTCATATGGGTTAATAGCAGACGCTGTATGTCCTCATGCAGAGCGTGAGGACGTCTAGGTTCAGTTAGCGGACCAAAAGTCCAGTAATATTCCAAAAGCTCCTCTGGTGTCAGTCTGGTAGACAGCCACTAGAGGCTGTCTTAGTTATTGTAATGTAAACATTGAAGTTTCTGTAAAAAAAATTTTGACAAGGGCAACCTCAGAAAAAAAAAAGTTTCAGTTTCAGCCATACTTGGAACAGTTTTAGTTTGGCATGTTTTTTTATTTTCCAGAATTTTACCAAAAAGTACCTTTACCTCACAATTGCATGCTTAAAATATTCAAACATGCAAGTGTAATGATATATTTGGACAAATCTATACAAACACTAAAGCACTTATATTGAAAAAAAATATGACCACTTATGTTATCACTAATTGACAAAAGTGTCAACCAGTTGAAGTGGTTATGGTACCCAAAGTGAACATAAACAGGGAAAATGCAATGTTTTGTATGTATAAATGCACAAAGTTTACATATAACCAGAATCTTAGTAATAAAATGTTTACGTGAAAAAATTCCCTTAGAAAATTCCCTGGTACTTCTACTTTAGACAAAAGGTTGATTCTACACAATTTCCAGTTTAGTCTAAGGTAGGTCTCCAGCACTCCACCTGCCCATTTGCCACTGTGTCAGATTAGTCAGAAAGAAGGTCTCTATAATGAGCTTTGGCACTGGCTCCTAAACTCTAGGAATATTTGTCAAGAGGTGGCATATGGTAGACATAACAGTCACACCTTAATACTTCTTAAAGGGGCAATCTAAGTACCATAACAACTACAGGGCGTTGTAGTGGTTCTGTTTTTTTTTTGTTTGTTTTTTTAATCTCTTTAAGGCAAAACTTTTTTTTTATTTTTTTTAATCCATATGATTGTCTGAACGTCAATCCTGAATGAGTTAATCCATTAGCATTGCCCCCTCGTTGTAGTGTTCCCCTCTATACAGACACTCTCTATGGGTGAAGTGTAAGCTGCTCGGTTTGTATCGGTTTATACCCAGCAGAGGTCGGTGAGCTGATGAACCAGACCCTGGAATCGCTGTTTCTGAGTCTCCGCTTCAATGAACCTCTGCAGCTCGGGGTCTCCCGCAGCCTCCATGATGTGAAGCACACACCGGCTTCGCGACCTTCACCCTTCTCCGGAACAGGAAGCCGCATGCTGACATCTGTGCTGCTCTCATGGACGGAGTGACGCCATCTTGCACCATCTCCTTCTGTCGGAAAAGCCGGCGTTCTATCAAAACTCCCTACCCGTCACCGGCCATCTTGGTGCTCTCGTGCGTAGAATGTGAATGCCATTTTGCCTGTTCTATCAAATTTCCCTACTCTCACTAAGAGGTCTCATTCCATCCTGGGAGCTAGGCAAAAGGGTGTGTGAGCGAACAAAGTGTATTGAGCTTCTAATACCCTGATCTGTTGACTTTACAAATCATATTTTAGTATTTAGTGATAAATATGGATCTTACAGCAGAGCTGTCACTTGGGAGATTTTTTGTCTCATCAAAAAAGCTAACCAAAAATTATCTAGATAGCATATTTATTTATAAAAACTAGAGTTACTCAATTTGGAAATTGCCCGCAGGTATATGTAATTGAAACTTATCATTTATTAGTATATTTTAAAATAAACTTTTTTTTTTTTTTTTAAATGGGGGGGGGGACACATCTGTAAATATCACACAGTAAGAGAAAGGGTACTACCGTGAAAATGAATTAGACCCTATAAAAATAGAAAAGAAAAAAGAAAGGTGTTTAAACTATATTTTGTATAGCTTCAACTCCCTTGTCTTGTCAATTAGCTAGTCTCTTGGAGAAATTGGCAACAAATATATCTCTTGGTTGCTACTCATAGAGAATAACAAAGTGTAGTTATTCAATCAAGGATAGTAACAGAGGTAGCTAGTTAACCCCTTAAGGACACATGACATGTGTGACATGTCATGATTCCCTTTTATTCCAGAAGTTTGGTCCTTAATGGGGTTAACCCCTTAAGGACGGAGCCAAATGTACACGTTGTGAACGAAACAAAATGTAAACAAAACCTGGCATTTGCGCTCCATGTCTGTCCAACCATAATTCACCTCTTTCATACTAAATGCACCCACCCTTATTATATATCATTTTATTCAGGGGAAACAGGGCTTTCATTTAATATCAAATATTTAGCTATGAAACATAATTTAATATGAAAAAAATGGGAGAAAATAAGATTTTTTTTTGATTTTTTTAGTTCTACATGACATTTTAATGGTCAATGTCATAATACTGTTTGCTTTTACTGCAATAAAATACACATATTTGTATTCAGCAAAGTCTCACATGTAAGACAGTACCCCTTATGTACAGGTTTTATGACGTTTTGGGAAGTTACAGGGTCAAATATAGCACGTTACATTTGAAATTGAAATTCGCCAGATAGGTTACGTTGCCTTTGAGACTGTATAGTATCCCAGGAAAGAAATTTACACCCATAATGCCATATCATTTGCAATAGTAGACAACCCAAGGTATTGCAAATGGGGTATGTCCAGTCTTTTTTAATAGCCATTTGGTCACAAACACTGGCCAAATTTAGTGTTAGTATTTGTGTGTGAAAAATGCAAAAAACGCCAATTTTGGCCAGTGTTTGTGACTAAGTGGCTACTAAAAAAGACTGGACATACCCTGTTTGCAATACCTTGGGTTGTCTACTATTGCAAATGGTATGCCATCATAGGGGTAATTTTCATTCTTGGGCTACCATAGGGTCTCAAAGGCAACTTAACCAATCTGGCGAATTTTAATGTGAAAATAATTAAACGCAAGCCTTATATTTGAAGCTGTAACTTTTGAAAACACCATAAAACCTGTACATGAGGGGTACTGTTGTACTCGGGAGACTTCGCTGAACACAAATATTTGTGTTTCAAAACAGCAAAAAGTATCGCAGCAATAATATCGTCCGTGTAAGTGCTGTTTGTGCATGAAAAATGCAAAAAACTGCACTTTTACTGGCGATATCATCGTTGTAATACATTTTACTGTTTTGAAACACTAATATTTGTGTTCAGCAAGTCTCCCGAGTAGAACAGTACCCCCCATGTACAGGTTTTATGGTGTCTTGGAAAGTTATAGGGTTAAATATAGTGCTAGCAAATTAAATTCCCTTTACTTTCGGCATGGGTTGTCAGGCAGGTCCCGCTAATTGTAATTAATTAAGATACCTGATTATGTAAAAATATTACATAAATATATATGTAGAATTAATATATGTATATATATATATATATATATATATATATATATGTATGTGAATATATATGTATATATATATATATATATATATATAATTTTTAAAAAATGTTTTTATTTATATATAGGTATATATATAGTGATATATACGTATATATTTATGTATATAGATATATATATATATTATTTCGTTCTACATGTATTTTGATATAAATATATATATATTAATATCACAATACAGTTAGAACGAAATAACAGGCATCTATATATTTTTTAATTATTTTTTTAAAATTATTTTTTACATTTTATTTTTTAACGTATTTACATATTTAATTTTTTAATATTATATATAAATATATCTAACAATAATTATATATATATTTAATCAATATCAGTCTACGTGTAATTTGATATTAATATATATATATATATATAATTATATATATATTAATAGTAAAATACACCTAGATAGTGTATGTGTTTGTATGTATATGTGTATATATATATATACTTAGATCATATGTATATAATCTATATATATGATCTAAGTATATATATATATTTTTTTTACACTTTTTAACTTTTTTAAATTTCATTTATTTTATTTCCAGCCAGCAAGGGGACCACCTGTACTTACAGGCAGCCCCCCTGCTGGCAATGCAGGAGGCAGCTATCCCGGCCATGTGACTGTGAGGTCCTCGCAAGGACCTCACTCTCTCATGGCCGGGGGGGCTGTCAGGGGGTTGGACGTGCCGCGGGGGGCTCCCTGGGAATCCCCCCAACCGCGATCGCCGGCGTGGGACCGCCGGCGACCGGATAAGTAAAGAAAGACCGGAGGGCGTACTATTACGCCAGGCAGCGTTTAGAGCCGCCTAAAGTAGGGCGTAATAGTACGCCCTCCGGTCTTAAGGGGTTAAACTGGAGTGTCAGAAAGAAAAACATATTAAATTCAATAGTCCATGTAGTATTATGCTGAATAATATGGAGCTATCTACACACTCACACACAAGGCAGGCTCTTCTATTGTGCTTTCCTTGCAGGCACACATAAAATGGCTGTGTCGCTTAACTCCATTTATGTATATTTCCACAGATTCACTGTTGCTCAGCACAAGAAAAGTGCTGCCCTGAATTTTAGCTTTTCCTTTTTTGGGGCTGAATATTTCACTTGCAGATTCACAGTCAAACTCCTGTTTATGTATATAACTAATCTTAAAATTGAATTTTAATTTCTTTTTAATATAATATTAATTATTGTTTTGTTTATATTTTCAGAGAATTGGTTTCCTTCATCAGAATCAGCATCGTGTATGACTTGCATCAAGGTAGGCAATGATTTTGATAGTTAACATTTATTTAAATGTAATCAATATTAAGGATCGACCGATTATCGGTCTTGCCGATATTAGGTATTTTCAGCAATATCGGCATATAGAGATACCGATATTGCCGTTAATACATACCTGGACCGCCGGGCACATGATAATCCCGGTGGCCCTGGAGGGCCCAGCAAGCTCTTACTCACCTTCCCAGCAGCTCCCTTCAGCTCCCCTGTGTAAATCCTGCGTGTCCCACGGCCGTCAGAGTGTTGACACGTGTTACCATGGCATCTCTCCGCCCGGCACGCAGGCGAGATTTAGACAGTGGAGCTGATGGGAAGGTAAGTAAGAGCTTGCTGCGGGCCCTCACTGCACAGTCCATGCCACCCGACCACCAAGGAATGCTATATCCCCCCTCCCAGGCCAAGTAAGAAGCAGGTAGAGGGCACTAACATTTTTTTTTAAAATAATCTAAAATAAAAAATGCCCCCCAAATTACATACCTACAGAAACACACACACTACACACACACTCTGCATTCACTATTTATACACACTACACAAACACTCACTGCATTCACTATATACATACACTAAATTCACTATACACATTACACACACACACTCTGCATTCACTATATATACACTACACAAAGACTCACTGCATTCACTATACACACTACACAAACACACTCTGCATTCATTATATACACACTACACAAATACACACTGCATCCACTACATAAACACACACAGCTCCCCTGTCTAAACACACTGCATCCACTACATGTGGCATGTATATTTTGTGAATTTACCTTTAGAAATAGTTTTTTTTTTTTTTTTAAATGGTAAATGTACATAAGTTATTGGCTATCAGCCTGAAAGTTCACAAATTATCGGTAAAAAAATAAATCTATATCGGTCGATCCCTAATCAGTATTATTTAACATAACACTATAGTGTTATGCATACAAATTTAAACGATACAGTGCCCTAATCTACATTTAGGTGACTACGGACCCCTCTCACGCGGTCACAAAAAGTTTTATATAAACCTTTTTAGCATAACCTTTTTTAAGCGTAGGGCTACCTCAACGCTGGTCTGCTCCATGCCTACCGCAATGTCATCCTGCAGGGTGTGCCAAATGTGCCTGCATGTCCTGTGCCGCTCACTGATTAAACCTCTCCCATAGTAAAGCATTGCTCAATGCATTCCTATGGGGAACTTATCTGACTTTGGAATCCGTGAGGACGTCCAGCGTCCGATAAGTGCTATTTACTCCATGTAAATCTCATAAGCTCCTCTACTGGCTGTTCTGTAGATTGAATATTGAAATACATAAATTGTGTCCTTTTTAAGACTCACAAGGACATGTTTGGGATCCACTGATTTAGAGTTTGAAGATAACATTTTGTCATTTAAATCTTTTCTGCATGGCTATGCTTTGTGCAATGCAAAGTGAGTTACAAAGTTTAAATGGCACTCATCAATCTAAAAATATGTATTTCAAATTTAATTTGCAAACATTAACATAAATTATAATAATATAATCCAAAATTATAAATATATATATTTTTTAAAATTCTTTTTTGGGGCTTTTTACATAAGGTATTGGTGGTACAGTGTAATTTGTAACAGTAGCATAACAAGACATTAATGTTTGCATAAAATTGAACATGAAGCGAGTGCATTGTTTTATGACTCACACATTTTACAGTCACAATTGGTACAGGCGTTTAATTCCGTGCCGTATATCCAGTCTTCAATGCCTGTATTTACATGTGTTTGTTGTCCGTTTGGGAATTGCCAAAATTAAAAAATGATTATAGTTTTAATTGTCAGAATTAACAAAGTTAAAATTATTTAGGTTTTAATTAACAGAGAAGTGATTGGTGCAAACTATCACACTACATTTTATTCTTATTTTTTTTGTCATCCCTTTTGTTTTTCTTTAAACATAGACAAAATGCCAAAGTGTTTAGTTGTAGGCTGCAGAAACAGTCACTCTAAACATTCAGCTGATTGCTCTTTCTTTAATTTTCCAAGTTCACCTGACAGAATTAAAGAATGGCTTTTAGCCACAGTTGATGAATTTGTGAACATAGATGCCGCAATTCAATTAATCATTGATAAACAAAAAAGCGAGATTTTCAAAATTTGTTCGGACCATTTTACAGCAGAAATGATAGTGAAGTCTGAAAGGAGAAACATATTGGTTTTATTGGCAAAACCCACTGTTTTAAAAAAAGCAAAATTGTTACAAACTATACACGATATGTCTTCAAGGAGATCAGAAAACATTTCTGATATAGAAATGGTTGACCGCAGTACTCCGTCAGAGGTTGCTTCAATGATAACTGTGAGCTCAGCAGAAGGCGAGACATCAGTTTATGATCATGAATATATTGCAGGTTTCAGTTATAAATTGCCTTTAGAGAAATCATTTAGGAGCATAGCTACCAACACCACAAAGTTAACAATGATTGCGAAAGGTGCCGACTTCAAAACACTACGGAAGGCAGAACGTTTCTATACAAACACAAAATATAATTCAAAAAAGAGATGTATCCACAAATACAATTGGTTTGAGTAAAACAAGGAATGCCTGGACTTGGACTGGTTCTACAGAACAATCGGCACAATACATTGACAATCCATTCAAAGCTGCAATTGTACAGCAAACAGATGCTGTCAAACAGGGTTGCACTATGCCAGCTGATATGCCAATGGAAACAGACCTGCTGTTATCACCAAGTTCCCAACAGTCCATTCTGGTTGAAAATATAGATACTTCATTCTCTAACATTTCAACAATTACCAGAGCATCAGAAATAGGGTCAACTCTGAATGTATCGGAATTCAATTATCCAATTTATAGAGACTACAGATATTGGGGATCTTACATTTATAACCGAGCCCTCTCCTGAGGATTATGTATCTGAAAATAAATTTATTGTATTTGAAACTTCTCTAGATGTATTGATTAAAAAAAGTGCAAACCTGTACTTTTTCAGAAACATGTAATGCTCCGATAACTAACATTGAAAAAATGATATCCGGTACTTTGTTGACTGTATACACTGTCTGTGAAACGAATCATCGTTGTGAATTTTGGAGCAGCCAGCCTATGATTGGAAACCGTTCATGTGGAAATTTATTGTCCAGTGCCTCAATATTGTTCAATGGTTCGCACTTTACAAAAGTTTCTGAACTATTTGCAATTTTTAGAGTGGCATTTATTTCTTAATCACTAAATTATACATATCAAAAATATTTTTTATTTCCAATCATTGACCATCAATACAAGAAATAAAGAAGATTATTGATAGTTTACGTTGGGAAAATGGTATGTCTTTCAGGAGATGGGCAATGTGATAGCCCTGGATTAATCTAAAAAAATAATTGAATGTAACACAATTCAAGTGGGTGAGGCAAAATCATCTTTTGCAGTGGAATCCCTGGCCTTCAAACGTTGCATGGACCAAGTATTAGCTGATAAAATTATAATTTCTATTCTTGTAACCGATAGCCATGTCAGCATACGGAAAAGTATGAGAGAGAAATACAAACATATTAATCATCAATTTGATATATGGCACTATTGTAGGAGCATTCGTTTAAAATCTTCAATCATATGTAGACAATCGATGTACAAAGACTTGGTTCCGTGGCAAAATTCTATAATAGACCACATGTGGGCAGCTTGTTCGTATAGTAAAGGAAATCCTATTTTGTTAAAGGAAAAATGGCTGTTGGTACTGTATCACATCATCAATGTACATGAATGGGAGTCTGCGACACTTTAAAAAAAATGCCAACATGGAGAATATGTGGAAACGCAAGAACAGAAATCATGGTTGAACAAAAAAGAAGTGGCATACTCAAAACTTAGGAGCTTTGTCACTGATTCAAAATTAGAGAAAGACTTTCCGCACCTGGTTCATTTTTGTCATACAGGCTCACTGGAAGTCTTTCAAAGCCTTGTGTTAAAGTACCGTCCCAAAAGATTTCATTTCACAATGAATGGGATGGTTGCCAGGACACAACTGGCTGTGTTGACCCACAACACCAATGTAGGCAGAGAACAGGCTACTATCCACAAAGAACATGAAGGCAGTGAACACTTTTGGGGACTTGCGCTTCAAACCCTTTTTTTCAAAAATGAGTAAAAATCGAAAAATAAAGAAAATATATGAAAAAACAACTATTGTCCACATATACCCAATGATGGCTGATGTACTAAGAATAGCCACAGATGACTTTCAAGTTAATTGTGAGTCTCAAACAGGTCAACTTCCAAAAAACATTTCATCAACACCTTGCCCATCAACAAAGGAAATGGTTGATCATCATGTTTGATCATCATGTTTACGTCCAAGAAGACTTTAAAATTTGAAAAAAATTATAATTTTAAGGTATGAAATTTTTTAAGAGGTGATAAGAATAATTCAAATCTGTTACTGTTCTTAGTGATAACTACTTGTTTGTAGTGAAAGTTAGTTGTAATTTGTAGCAGAACAGCAAATCTTCATTTCTATGAATATTATTATTGTTTTGATGATTATTTTGTATAATTTTATTAAGCAAAGAACAGGATGGTTGCACTTTCTATTTGTTTTTGTTTTATTTTAAATGGTACACTCCAGGCACCCTAACAACTTAATTGAAATTAAGTTGTTAGGGTGTCAGGAGGTCCCTGGTACCTTCTTACCTTGAGGGGTTAAACCATTCACTAACGGTTTTACCCTCAAATTTTCATGTCCAGCAGAGATCTCTCCTCCCCAGCGGCATTATGCTTCTGCAAGGGATTTTATTTAAGTTAGGAGTGCCACTGGTCATGGGCATCGCTAACTGTCTTATAGCGTTTTGCTTTCTCGACCAGTTTTGTGAAAGGGGATCCACTGATTGTCTTAGCGCGTCAGCTGACCCTCTAAGCCAATTTGTGAGGCCCTTGTCCACTGGCACTCTAAAGTTCTTGAAAATCAGTTTCAGTAGCAGAATGCCACTGTGGATGGAGGGAATCGGCACTGTACAGGGCCGGACTGGGAAAAAAATTCGGCCCGGGCATTTTTTTATCACAGCGGCCCACTAAGAAGGGGGCGGGGCAGAGAGGGTGTGTTTTGTCATCACTCATGACAAACACGCCCCCTCTCAAAGTGAGCATGTTGGTTCAATGCTCTTCCAGGGCAGACCATGCACAGAGCTCTGCTGAAGAGCTCTAGCATGAGAAAAAAGCAGTGCAAGCAAATTTAATAACATGTGCACTGTATTTCCTTGCAACTTGTCTCTGGTGTCTCTATAAATGGATACCAGGAGACAAAAGGGCCAGGAAAGAGTATTGTGCATGTGTTTGGAGCCTGCTTGGGGTATTGCGTGTGTGCAGAGTGAGCTGGTCGTGGTGTGGTATTGTGTAATAAGGTCGGTTTTAGTCGTGTTGTTTTTGTGGTGTAATGTAATGCATATGTGGCTAGGGGCTTTAGAGAATGTGTGTTTAGGGGATGTAGCAAGTGTGTGTATACAGGCTATAGTGTGTGTGTGTGTACGTGATGTAGTGTTTGTAGAGAGTGTGTGTGTTCAGGGAATGTAGTATGTGTTTGCTTACAAGGAATCTAGTGTGCGTATAGGGGATCGAGAGTGTGTGTGTGTTTGAAGGACCCAGAATATGTATAGGAGATCTAGTGAGCGTGCGTATATAATGGATTCAGAGTGTATATAGGGATCTAGTGTGTGTGTATGTGTGTAGATGATCCAGAGTTGGGTAGAGGATCTAGTGTGTGTCTGGAATGAAATGTGTTTAGGGGTGCTGTGTGTGTGTGTGTGTGAGGGGTGCTGTGTGTATATTTATATGTGTATATATATTGTATAAATATGTTTGGAAGTATTGTGCATGTGTGTGATGCAGTGTATCGGGGGGTTGTGTGTGTATGTGAGGGGTTCAGTATGTGTGTGTGATGGATCCTGTGTGTGAGGTGTGGGTGCTGTGTGAGGGTGCTGTATGTGTGGGTGCTGTATGTGATTGATTTGTGTGAGGGTGCTGTGTGTGTGGGTGCTGTGTATGATGTGTGTGAGAGTGTTGTGAGTGCTGAGTGTGAGTGCTGAGTGTTATGTGTTTGAGAGTGATGTGTGAGAGTGCTGAGTGCTGTGTGTGAGAGTGTTGTGTGTGATAGTGCTGTGTATGTGTGTGAGAGTGCTGTGTGAGAGTGCTGTGTGTGTTGTGTGTGAGAGTGCTGTGAGAGTGCTTGTGTGTTATGTGTGAGAGTGCTGTGTGAGAGTGCAGAGTGTGATGTGTGTGAGAGTGCAGAGTGTGAGAGTGCTATGTATGATGTGTGTGAGAGTGATGTGTATGATGTGTGTGAGAGTGCTGTGTATGATGTGTGTGAGAGTGCAGAGTGTGATGAGTGTGAGAGTGCTGTGTATGAGAGTGCTGTGTATGATGTGTGTGAGAGTGCAGAGTGTGATGAGTGTGAGAGTGCTGTGTATGAGAGTGCTGTGTATGATGTGTGTGAGAGTGCTGTGTATGATGTATGTGAGAGTGCAGAGTGTGATGAGTGTGAGAGTGCTGTGTATGATGCATGTGAGAGTGCTGAGTGTGAGAGTGCTGTGTATGATGTGTGTATGAGAGTGCGGTGTATGATGTGTGTGAGAGTGCTGTGTATGATGTGTGTGAGAGTGCTGAGTGTGAGAGTGCTGTGTATGATGTGTGTGAGAGTGCTGTGTATGATGTGTGTGGGAGTGCAGAGTGTGATGTGTGTGAGAGTGCTGTGTATGATGTGTGTGAGAGTGCAGAGTGTGATGTGTGTGAGAGTGCTGAGTGTGATGTGTGAGAGTGCTGTGTATAAATGTGTGTGTGTGGGGGGGGGTAAATAAAGAAATAAAAAACGAAGTAGGCATTAAATCCCCCCTCCCTCTTACCTTTAGCCTGGGAGGGGGGGACAGGCACGTGGTAGCTGGGAGGAGGGGGGACCGGCACGGTGACATCATCCCTGGTGGTCCAGTGGTGAGTGAACTCTAGCCTGAGGGCTAGAGTTCACTCTCGCGAGATCGGCGCGTTGCCATGGCAATGCGCCGGATCTCGTGAGAGGAACCGGGCGGAGCTACAAGATAGAGCTCCGCCGGGTCCTCTCCCTCCCTCCCCAGCCGCAGGTCTGTTTAAATGGGCCGGTGAGGGAGAGCTTTGATCTCCCCACCGGCCCTCCATGGCAAACAGCGGGGCCGGCGCTCGGATAGTGCCGGCCCTGCATAGACCGGCAGGGGAGATCCTGAGACCTCCCCTGCCGGCCTCGGCCCATGGCCACCGCGGCCCACCGGGCATTTGCCCGGTGTGCCCGATGGCCAGTCCGGGCCTGGCACTGTAGATTCAACTTTGGTTTTAAAACCGTTCATGAATGGTTTAACAACACAAGGTAAGAAAGCGCCAGGGACCTCCTGGCACCATAACAACTTAATTTCAATTAAGTTGTTTTGGTGCCTCGAGTGTACCTTTTTATTTATTTTTATTGTTTTATTCATACAAGTTAAAAGTAGTTAATATTTTCTATACATGTTATTTAGAATTTTTTTTTTACCGTATATACTCTGGTATAAGCCGAGTTTTTCGGCACATTTTTTGTGCTGAAAAAGTCCCCCTCGGCTTATACTCGAGTCACTGTCTGTATTATGGCAACTTACATTGCCATAATACAGACCAGGACCTCCGGGCTCATTACAAGCTCGGTGGTCCTGTTGGGGACCGGGAGCAAGGTGTTACCTACCTTTGCAGCAGCTCTGTTCAGCTTCCCCAGTCTAAATCTCACAAGACCCACAGCCGTCAAAGCGTTGCCACAGTAACGCTCCGCGTGGTACGCAGACCGCGAGATTTAGACTGGGGAAGCTGAACGGAGCTGCTGCAAAGGTATGTAACAGCTTGCTCCCGGTCCCCAACAGGACTACCGAGCTTGTAATGAGCCCGGCGGTCCTGGACTGTATTATGCAGACCGCGAGACTTACACAGTGAGCTGACCGGAACGGAGGAGAAGGGAGCTGAACGGAACGGCTGCACATGTAAGTAACAGCTTGCTCCCAGCCCCCCTCCTGCACAGCCCATCCACTGGACCACCAGGGAATGATATAACCCCCCTCCCTGGCCTTGCAACAAGCAGGGAAGGAGGCCAAAAAAAAATATATAAAAAAATAAAATAAATGAGGGGCGGGGCCTGACCGGGGAGCTGAACAGACACGCTTTCTGTGAGCTCCCAGGCCTGAATCTGATTTTTGGCAGAAAACAGTGGGAATACAGCCTATCTCAGAACCCCAACTTACCCCACCTTGCTACATGGAGGCAGGGGTACCGGGGGACACCTCACACGTTCAAAAGCCCGCTGGGAATCCAGACCGGAGGCTTGGGGCCTACAACATGCAGAGCAGGGGAGAGACGGCCGCTCTCCCGGCTCACCTAACAAGGCAGCACCCGAAGCATCGGGCTTCTCCCCCCCCCTCGGGACCGGCGGGGGTTATCCCGGTCCACACAATCGAGTACCACAAGCTTACATGGAATGCAGAAGACGGCAGCAGCCTAAATCGCATCCCCAACCAGCAAACCGCTAGTGACAAGATGGAGACCGAAATGGCCGCCGCCACGTGTGCCCGAGGCACAAAGAAACTTGACCTTGAGACCAGGCTGGAGGAGCTGTTCGCCAGGTTCTGGAGGACAATAGCCTCCAGGGAGCAACAGGCCAAGGCATACCACCCTGTCACAGTCCTGCCGGTGATCCCCCAACAAACGTGCACACCGCCTCGCGCCAACAAAGCCTGCGGATGGCAAAACCGAAAAGCCCGTAAACCCAAGCGACTACCAATACCTATGGCGGCGACCCGCTCATACAAGGGCCCGGCAAAACTTAACATACCTGGGAGGCATGAAAAGGCGGTCCCGCTGCAGCGACACACTGCGCTAAACGGGGACCGGTCAGGGCCGAAGGGCCCCAGGCAGACCACACCGCAACCCCCCTACCGACAACACTCAGAGGTAGGCCCTGGCATACCTCGGAGGCGATACCACAGCCGGCGACACATCACCTCACGCAGACTCTTTCACGTTGGCAGGTCCACCCCACCGGAATGGGGCCATGCCTATATCAACGCAGAGACCCCATGCATCGAACGAAGAGGCTGGACACTCTATAACACCAAGAAGATCCCTGCAACCAGACTGCACGCCCTGAGAGCTGGAGTTGGCTAGGGGACTTGACCGACACAGCGGACATACCTAACCGCAGACAGTGGAGGACTCTATTTATGACAAGAGTGTAAATATGTACCTTCATTTTTTTTTTTTTTTTTTACGAGTTGCATTTATTATGTTATTCAACTTTCTTTTGCTCCATGTATGCCCCACAACTGCACCTACACACTTAATGTAAAGCCAGCGCCACTGCCGCCAACTAAACACTAAGCCCAATGTCCCATTGGTGCTGGGCACTTGCATACAGCAACCCGGCATGGCACATGGCTCTGTCAACGCTAGGGACCACGGGGGGAATGCCACTTGGGACGCAGCAATCACCTACCAAGCCTCTCCGAGTATAACCTCGATATCCTGCCACCAGAGTTGGTCCAGCACACTTATCCGTGGGACCACTAATCTATAGCCTTAATGGCTAGGAAGGTTCTAGTTACTCATAAGCTAAACACCCACGTATAGGTAGACATACCAGCCTGCCATGATGGTGTCCAACCCGACACGTTACTAACTTATGTCAGCCATGTCACAGCATATCTTACCACCATATCTCCTGCTGCTGCCACTAGCAATAACCAATCTTTTAACTCACTCAGCCTTTCCTTAACGCATGTAGTAACTTACTCATAGCTTGACCATCTCTTGCCACTGCAAAATAATCACATGCCCAGAAAGTTATGTTATGCAAACGTTATGCAAATGCCTAAACAAAGTAAAGCTATACTGTTTCTACCCTTATATATAAAAATGTGCTTGATCTCCCTTGTACCCCTATGTTCCACTGTTCGTATTGTGCTAGAGGAATGCCTTTGGGGTACCTCACGTGCAACGTTTATATGCCTATGCACTACAAAAATAAAGAATTAAAAAAAAAAAAAAAAAT
>OW240920.1:87642459-87709378 GCA_933207985.1 Pelobates cultripes
TAAATATTCAATTAATGTAATTTTATTGGGATCTAATTTTATTTAGAAATTTACCAGTAGCTGCTGCATTTCCCACTCTAGGCTTATACTCGAGTTAATAAGTTTTCCCAGTTTTTTGGGGGTAAAATTAGGGGCCTTGGCTTATATTCGGGTCGACTTATACTCGAGTATATACGCAAATATAATAATATTTACATTTTAAAACAAAGTCATGTTACAAAGAAGTTAATTTTGTGATGTACTGACTTGTTAAAAAAAGTTTACTTGTGATCAAAATTGTATTTATCAAAATGAATGTTATTTATTACATTCAATTATTGTTTTAAAAAAAATTTATGTTTGTTGTTAATAAATGTTTATTAGTTCTCAATTTTTGTTCTTTATTCTTTAATCATGTACATGTAGACACCAAATTGTAATTAGTAATAGCAGGTTTAAAGGACAAATAATTTTACCCATCACACTTCAGTATGAGTACTTTTAGTATGGAAAATGTATATATATATATATATATTTATATATATATATATATATGTATGTGTGTGTGTTATTTTGGCTGTAAAATAAAATTATTAGATAAATGAAACATTAAAATAATGAAAAGTTCAAAAAAAACTTTTTTTTAAAATGTTTTAATTTATTAAAATAACAAAAATAACTTTTTTTACAGTTTAGATTTTACATACAAAATAACTTAACAAATTAACTTTTTTAAACATTATATACAAAGAACAAAAAATTAAACCAATGCCAAGGCCACATACTGTCTACTTTACAAGTTCCACAGCTCTAGGGTCATCATCCGCATATCTAAAACCCATATATATGTCATCAGGTGCAGGAAAGTGTGACCTAATCCATTTTACTGTGCATGAGAGGATCGGACGCTGCCTTTTAGGTCCCAAGTATCCATACAACCACATTGTGAAGGACATGTACAGGGAGTGCAGAATTATTAGGCAAATTAGTATTTTGACCACATCATCCTCTTTATGCATGTTGTCTTACTCCAAGCTGTATGGGCTCGAAAGCCTACTACCAATTAAGCATATTAGGTGATGTGCATCTCTGTAATGAGAAGGGGTGTGGTCTAATGACATCAACACCCTATATCAGATGTGCATAATTATTAGGCAACTTCCTTTCCTTTGGCAAAATGGGTCAAAAGAAGGACTTGACAGGCTCAGAAAAGTCAAAAATAGTGAGATATCTTGCAGAGGGATGCATCACTCTTAAAATTGCAAAGCTTCTGAAGCGTGATCATCGAACAATCAAGCGTTTCATTCAAAATAGTCAACAGGGTCGCAAGAAGCGTGTGGAAAAACCAAGGCGCAAAATAACTGCCCATGAACTGAGAAAAGTCAAGCGTGCAGCTGCCACGATGCCACTTGCCACCAGTTTGGCCATATTTCAGAGCTGCAACATCACTGGAGTGCCCAAAAGCACAAGGTGTGCAATACTCAGAGACATGGCCAAGGTAAGAAAGGCTGAAAGACGACCACCACTGAACAAGACACACAAGCTGAAACGTCAAGACTGGGCCAAGAAATATCTCAAGACTGATTTTTCTAAGGTTTTATGGACTGATGAAATGAGAGTGAGTCTTGATGGGCCAGATGGATGGGCCCGTGGCTGGATTGGTAAAGGGCAGAGAGCTCCAGTCCGACTCAGACGCCAGCAAGGTGGAGGTGGAGTACTGGTTTGGGCTGGTATCATCAAAGATGAGCTTGTGGGGCCTTTTCGGGTTGAGGATGGAGTCAAGCTCAACTCCCAGTCCTACTGCCAGTTCCTGGAAGACACCTTCTTCAAGCAGTGGTACAGGAAGAAGTCTGCATCCTTCAAGAAAAACATGATTTTCATGCAGGACAATGCTCCATCACACGCGTCCAAGTACTCCACAGCGTGGCTGGCAAGAAAGGGTATAAAAGAAGAAAATCTAATGACATGGCCTCCTTGTTCACCTGATCTCAACCCCATTGAGAACCTGTGGTCCATCATCAAATGTGAGATTTACAAGGAGGGAAAACAGTACACCTCTCTGAACAGTGTCTGGGAGGCTGTGGTTGCTGCTGCACGCAATGTTGATGGTGAACAGATCAAAACACTGACAGAATCCATGGATGGCAGGCTTTTGAGTGTCCTTGCAAAGAAAGGTGGCTATATTGGTCACTGATTTGTTTTTGTTTTGTTTTGAATGTCAGAAATGTATATTTGTGAATGTTGAGATGTTATATTGGTTTCACTGGTAATAATAAATAATTGAAATGGGTATATATTTGTTTTTTGTTAAGTTGCCTAATAATTATGCACAGTAATAGTCACCTGCACACACAGATATCCCCCTAACATAGCTAAAACTAAAAACAAACTAAAAACTACTTCCAAAAATATTCAGCTTTGATATTAATGAGTTTTTTGGGTTCATTGAGAACATGGTTGTTGTTTAATAATAAAATTAATCCTCAAAAATACAACTTGCCTAATAATTCTGCACTCCCTGTATGCTGTTTTTCTGTAGTCACTATGATAAAAAAATAAAATAAAGGATACATTTTATATTTAATATAAAAAACAAAACAAAATATGATTGTCAATGGAGGATAGAATAGAAAATGATAAATAATGAAGATAAAAGTTAGCATCAAAACTTTATAAATGAAGGAAAACAAAACATAACCTATTGCAGTATTAGAATAATAAAATTAAACAAGCACTATAGTGCCAGGAAAGCAAACTATATATATAGAAAAGCAAACGATTGCCGGCACTCCAGGAATTCCAACATCAAAATACTTTATTGTCAAGTCGACGTTTCAGTCTCTAACCTGGTATTTTCATCAGGACACACAAAATAACATCTTACATGCAACAGGCTTATATACAGTGATAAAATATTAATTACTCACCACCTTCAGCTGTTTTGACTCGTGGGACGGCCGACTGACGTCAGAAGTGCTTAATGAGATCACTAGAAAATGTCCTTTGTGCAGAGAGAGTGGGACCACCCCTTCGAATTTCACTTCCGGCATCTAAGCGTTGTCCTGGCAACTGCCGAAAGAAGTCAGCTATTGGCTGCCACAGGACCGCGGACCTCCACCGGAGAATGTGTGTGGAACCCACCCATCTCTCCCTATCTCCAGATTGCTCGTTTCTATAGCGACCGGTCGATCGCCACACCAGGAATAAAACATTGCACATATAGATTCCCTTTGTCAGCTAATTTTTAAGGCATGAAGCAATATGGAATATTGATTATTACCTATAGTATGAGAGAGTGCATGTAGGAGATAAAAGAAAAGAAAAAATATGAGGAATGTGTACAAGTGTACAGTTAATCAACAACAAACAAAGTTGATTAAAATGTATGATATAGACAAATATAGAAGATTAATTACTCTCAGAATATGAACAAATACGTGATTCAATGAAAAAAAGTTAATATATATATATATAAATCTAGCCTGAATGTAAAGTGACAGTGCTGTAATTGTACAAGCAATATACGAATATGGCTCCAAAGAGCTGTATATGTACATATGGTAAAGTGACATATTGTCACTAAAAAAAGTAAGAAACAAATATCTGCAATGTGAGCTAAAAGTGGCAGTGCTAGATAAATTAAAGATAGGGTCTCTAGGTAGATATATAACCAAAAGTTACCCCACTGTGTCAGGTAAAGTTAGATGTATAGTAATTGAAAGTGACTTGTGCATAATACAAAATCATAAAGTGCAAATAACAAGAGCAATAGTACGTCGTATATAAAGAGCATTAACGAGTCGTATATACAGACCTCAAGGTATATCAAATTTTCAACCACTAATGCAAATCTCATGGGGAAGTAAGGTCACATCGACCATTAGTTAGCTATTAAAATGATAAAAAATAGAAAAAAGGGGGAAAGGACAGTAATAAGTAAAGTTGCTAATGTATTCTCCATTAAAAACACATATATACTCCTAGACAAATGATATGTATATGGGTCAAAAAACCCACAAATTTATTACAAGCAGGGCCGGCGCGTCCATAAGGCGGCACAGGCGGCCGCCTTAGGGCGCACCGGATCTGGGGGCACAAAATTCCAGTTACCGGCAGGAGGGAAGTGCTCCCTCCTGCCAGGTCACCTCCTGGATCCCCGGCGCGGCGTGCGGCTGAATTGGATTCCGAGGTGGCGAGGGAGCTCTGATCTCTCTGATGTGCTCCCTCGCAGGCTGTTTACTGATGATGTCATATTCCGGCTCCCGCGGCATCAGTAAACAGCCTGCGAGGGAGCACATCAGAGAGATCAGAGCTCCCTCGCCACCTCGGAATCCAATTCAGCCACACGCCTCCCAGCAGCCCCACTGGACCACCAATGAGAAACCCACGCCAGCTCTCCAGGTAGGGAGGCTGGGTGGGAAATTTTAATTTAATTTAGATTATTAATTACTGTGTGTGTGTGTGTGCATGTGAGTATATGTATCTGTCAGTGTGTGTGTATGTGAGTTTGTGTGTGTGAGTGCGTATGTCTGTCAGTGTGTGTGTGAGTGAGTGTGTCTGTCAGTATGTGCGTGTGAGTGAGTGTGTCTGTCAGTATGTGCGGGTGTGTCTGTCAGTGTCTGTGAGTTTGTGTGTGTGTGTCAGTGTGTGTTTGTCAATGAGTCTGTCAGTGTGCGTGTGAGTGTCTGTCAATGAATGAGTGTGTCAGATAAGTGAGTCTGGCTGTCAGAGATGTCTGTGTGTTTGTCATTGAGTGTGTGTGACTGTCAGTGTTTATACACCCCTGACTGTAGCGTGGCCAAGCGGAGTGTACCGTGGTACAGAAACTTCTGTTTCCTGTACGTGGCAGGACTGACAGGAAAAGCTCACTGTACCAGGATTCGCTCTGCTCAGCCATGCTACAAGAAAGGTAGGAGGCACACCAGGAAGGGGAGGGGACCACTATGGGGGTGGGTGGCGCACCAAGGGACAGGGAGAGGAGGGGAGAGATACCCTAAGGTACATTAAAAGGAGGGAGGGAGAGGAACACTAAGCGACAGAGAACAGAGGAGGGAGGGGAGAGGAACACTAAGGGACAGGGAAAGGAGAGGGGAAGGGAAAGGAACACTGAGGAACAGGTAAAGGAGGAGACAGGGGAGAGGAACAGTAAGGGTCAGAGAAGGGAGGGGACCATTAAGGGACGGGGAGAGGGGCTGGATGTGAAAGAAACACACAGCGGGGCTTGAGAAGGAAAGAGACCTACACAAAGGAGCTGGGAAGAATAAAAGACACAAAGGGGCTGGGAGAAAAGGAGTCACACAAAGGGGCTGGGAGGAGTAAGACACAAAATGTGGGAGGATGTAAGAGTCATACAAAGAGGAGAGATAGGAGACACACAAAGGCAAAAATAGGAGATAAAATACACTAAAGGGAGTCAGATATTTAAAAGACGGGATAAGAAACACAAAAGGGAGGTTAAGAGGCACATGGGTGAAGATGTTTTTGGGGTGGCGGAAAAATGCATCTTCGCCTATGTACCCAAAATTCTTTGCACCGGCCCTGATTACAAGAATGGAATTAAAGAACACTTTTCATTCAGTCCATTCACTCCCAGGACATACTTGAAGACAAGAGAAATCTCAATGTATCTTTCCTGGTAAAATATTTTATAAATAAAATAAAATAAATAACTCAAGAATCCAAAATGTCTCTCGCTGTAAGAGAAGTTTTGCTCTGTCCCCTCCTCAACATGACATGGGGACATGATCGATTGCTATGAATCTTAATGTTGAAAGTTGATGCTGACTCTCCAGGAAATGTTGGGTCACAGGTTTGTCCGACTTGCCATCACGATAGGCAAGCCGGATACTTGATCTGTGTCCCTGAATTCTCTCACAGAGTGCAGTCTCTGTTTTCCCAACATAATTTAGACCACATGGGCAACTGCATTTATAAATCACATGATCTGTTCGACAGTGAATCCTATATTTAATTTTATAGGTTTTATTCATATTGGGATGGCAGAAGGTTTTTGACGGAATAATATGGCCACAAGTCACACATCCCAGACATCGAACACATCCCGCGTTCTGTATCTCTTGGGCTCTTGGTAAATAACAGTGTGTCGGGTCAGTTTTAACCAGTAGGTCCCTCAAATTTTTATTCCGTTTATAACAGATTATTGGTGCTTGTTGGTTCTCCTCTGAGTGTGTGATATCATTTTCAAGATGTTCCAATTCCGGTTAATCGATCTTTTAAGAGCTGGACTTGCTGTATGAAACTTCATCGGAAAAGGTAACCTAGTTGGAGTATGATTTAATTTCGTTCTATCCTTAACTTCTCCATGTTTTCTCTTGGCTTCATCCAGAGCTCAGTTAAGGAATTTCTTCTTATAGCCCCGTGCGATAAATCTCTCATACATCATTTGCAGTTGTTCAGTGCATTGGGAGGTGACAGAAATATTTCTCAAACCTTGTGAATTAATTGTGAGAGCGGCAATGAGTCTTTAAGATGTTTGGGATGAGCGCTTTCATAGTGCAGAATAGTGTTTCTGTCAGTTGGTTTTGTATATAACTTATACTTATACTAAGTCACTTCTCCTTTACTGTTAATTCAACATCAAGAAACTGTACACATTGAGTGTCAATCTTAGATGTGACTTTAACCGGTGTTGGTAACTTATTGATATGCTCTACAAACTCATAGGCCTCTGTCTCTGTACCATTCCATAGGATAAAAATATAATCTATAAAGCGATAGTATTTAACTATCTGATCTTTAAATTGTTGCAAGATGTATTGTTTTTCTAATGAATACATGTATGTATTTGCATACATTGGGGCCATGGCCGCCCCCATTGATGTGCCTGAGATCTGAAGATACCAATCAGTCTGGAAACGGAAATAGTTACATTGTAGAGCCAACTGTAGTAATACTAGAACTAACTCAATCATAGGTCCCTGTTAGACTGAGGAATTAGCCAAAAGGCTCCTCATGGCCTCTATTCCCTCATAGTGGGGTATAATGGTGTAAAGATGGGATCTTGTTCCAAAAGTATGTACGAGTATCCCGGAGTTGTCTTAATATTTTGTCTGCATAATCCTTGTAGTTCAAAGTTACTATCTCCCCGCCCTTGTCAGCTGGTTGTATGACAATTGTTGGATCATTAGAGAGGGCTTTAATTAATTCACGGTCTGCTTTAGACATATTTGAATGTCTTGGTTTGTGATCCTGGAGGATTTCCTCTGTCTCCTGTTTTACCGTGGAGAGAAAAGTTTTAATAGTGCTTTGGTTAGCAACCGGATCTAATTGGCTTGGAGGTTTAAATGGACAATGCAGTCGACTAGTTTCAACATTCTGAGTGCGATTCTTATTAAAAAAATCTTTGAGTCTTAGAGTTCTTCTAAATTTGAAGAGTTCAATGTTCAAGTTAAATCGGTTAGGCGGAGTTGTAGGTATAAAAGGACAGGCCTTTATTAAGAATGTTCACCTCCTTAGTCATTAGTTCTGGATCAGACAAATTAAACACAGAAATCACCTCCGATGCGGAGGTTTGCCTTTGGGACCAATGTTGGGTTCCCTTCTGTCCACGTCTAGTGGGTGTTCTTTGTGGTTTTTTTGTGAGCTTGCTGCGTGTTACTGTTCCTGGAGGTGATTTGTCCATGGTTTCCGTCTTGTCTAAAAAATGGACTGATCTTGATGTCTGTGGCCCCTCCCCTTCAGAGGCTAATTCTCCTGATGTCACGTCAATAGTTGAAATGTTGGGCTTATTGATTTTCTTTCTAAATCTCCTAGGTCGTTTTTTTCACCTGCTAACCATCTATACACAAAATGCTCCTGATAGTCTTGCTGAACCCGTTCCATTTAGTACAGCCAATAGTTGGTATGTTATGGACTCTAAAGTTCCTTGGTATTTGTCTTGCCCTATGATAATCTGATAAAAACAGCCCATGGAGGTCCAGGTCCACCTCCTTCTTCTTAAGCTTCAATATTTTAAAATAAATATCTTGAATAGTGGTGGTTGCAGGCAATTGTAAACTCTAAGTTTGCTACAGGATATCTTCTGCCTGTTCATTAATGAATTGTAGAGTCTCTGCTTGAGGTGCACTTGCCCCTGCTTGTTGCAGAAAATCCTCCATTATGTTAATAGGAACACTTGAACTCCTTAAACAAAAAAATATATCTGAGTATATCCATGTATATGTAAGTTAAAAGTCTGTCTTTATTGATATGCACTAAAAAAATAGGTAAAAACGAAATGGTTAGCGAGGATGGCCACCTTTTGTTAATGATGTCGCAGGCAGCGGAGTTGTCAGAGCAGCATTTAACTGCCTTGCCAGTCCAAAGTGACCCCATGTGAGGGTGGCTTCCATGATGGGGTAGATCTCTGACAAGTAGAAATCTCTCTAAAGGCCGGCAAGGCATCCGTCACAGTATGCCAGGCGTCCCTACCCAGTGGTTGCCTGGTGACAGGGGGACCCCGAGTGTAGCAAAAAGGAGGCTGTGATGGTGTGAACATTGTTAGGTGTTTGTGAACCTGCTAAATCAACAAAAAATTCATCCAGATAGACTGATGGACACCTGAATATTTTGAGGAGTGGCCAGCAGAGGGTTTGTGCAAAGATGTTGTATATTTAGGGCTGCTCTTAGAGCCAAATGTAGGCCAGGTGCCATAGTGAAGGGTGAATAGGTAGTAGATTAAAGACTTGGCTAAGTCTGTCTTGCTCATCCAAGCCTCACTCCTTGCTGAAGTGATAGCTTGCATGGCATCGTCGATTTGCGCAGTGCAGTGAAAACTCCTTAGCGGGAATGAGGGAGTTGATGCTGGGAATGAATGTAGACTGCGGTGCGGAAGAGGTCTATGATCATTATAGGGTATTGTGAATGGCTACCTCGATGGGATTGGTACGCCAGGATGAGAAGTGTGAAGACCGGAAAGAGGCGATTGCTGTGGACAGAAGGTGGTCCACCGTAAGAGGCTCAATGGATGCAAATAATAGGTTAGGGCATACGAGTGTACCTGTGTGGATGGCGATAAGGCCCGTGTGAAACCCCTGTGAGAAACCCGGCCCCAGAATCTACCAGATGCCTAGCTGGGTGTAAATGCAGATAGTATGCCAGGATATAAATGTTAACCTTAGTTAGGCGTATCTTAGGTGACAGACGGTCTGTATATGTGGACTAGGTGTGGGCTCTGGAGCAGATGTGCGATACCCTGCATGTAGTGAAATAGCATACCCCAGCATTAAATTGATAGTGCACCCGAGCCTTCCCCAGAAATGAAATGGTCAGCCCAGCTTGTCCCTCTACCCGCCTCCCTGTCTAGTGCGTGGGGTGAAGGAGTGGTGAGAAGTGGAAGTGGCTGTCTCTATGCGAGAGGCAATGACAAACAGAGGAATGGAAAGCTTAGTTAAGCCGTGGGTCTCACTCTTTAGGACTACTGAAATGCCACCATGAATATAACCTTTGTACTGTAGGGTGTCTTGGGAAGTTAAGTAGTGATGTTAGTTTAACATCCTTTCCATCTAGAATTCCCTTCTCTATGGAAATTGGAACATAGTGGGCCGGTGAGACGTATGGAGTAGTGATAGTGAGTGGTGGGGGACGGGTAGGGAAATGAGCCAGACTGTATGACCGAGATCCCCAGGGGAGGGGCCTGCCAGGGCTTAATGAGACACCTCGTGTGGCTATAGCGGATTCCACTTACCAGCCTGTTGATCGTTTGGAGGCTGGCTGGGACAGCGACGGAAATGCAGGGAACCAGGTAGTCTTTTTGGTGGTTGATGCCGTGTAACTTGGCAAAACTGCGGTTATGACACAGGTCTGAGTGAAGAAATGTAGAAACAATAGACAAGAAATGTACCGTTAAATAAGTGTAGCGGTACTTACCTTATCCGGGGGCCGGCCGAGGTCCTCTATTCCAGCCGCGCGCGGCTCGCTCAGAGCTCAGATGAAGGCGGCACTGACCGCGAGATGTGGCCACGTTTCCCGCCTAGCTCTAAGAGCGCTCCGCGCTTCTCGGGCACACTCTTAAAGGGACAATGGGAGCCGAAATGTAAAACGGTCTCCCATTGGCCCCTGTCATCCCACATTCCCCATACACCCACATTTTGGGGGCGTGGATATGACAGGGGCCAATCAAATTAAATGCTAGGGTATTTATACTTACCTCTCCCTTAACTCCCTGCCCTATCGTGGTTTCTGTTTCAGTTCCCTTTAGCGCTTGTTTTGTTCAGTTGTGATTTTTTGTGCTTGACCTTGGCTTTGTATCTGACTCCGTTTTTCTCTTTATCCCTGTTTTGTCTTGTTTGCCGGCTTAGTGATTACTGTGTACCAGACTTTGGCTAGTTCTTGTTTTCGCTGTCTCTTTGTACCCTTGACCTTGGCTCGTTCCTGACTCTGTCTTTTTCTGCTCTACGGCGAGTCCTGCCATTCTAAGGTCCGGTAAGATGTATTTGCTCTATATTGTCAATTTTTGGACTAGATCTTGCGAGTTGGGGTAAACTACCGTGAACTTACGATAGGGCCATGGACCCTGCAAATTTAGGTCAGCAAATGGCTTCTCATGAGGCTAGATTTGTAGAGCAGGATCACCGTATGGATCAGATAGCTCAGGCCATCCAGACACTCTTATCTAGAACTACTCCGGTAACCATACCAGCTCCTCCTGCACCCCTTGTTCCAGATGTATCTACCATGCCTAATGCTTCTGCACATTTAACCCCTCCACCTAGGTATTGAGGGGATGCTAAGACATGCAGGGGATTCATTAATCAAGTGGAATTCCACTTTGAGATGTATCCATGTTCCTTTCCCACTGATAGGTCTAAAGTTGGGTTCCTTATGCACCAACTTACTGATAAAGCACTTGAGTGGGCAAATCCTATTTGGGAGGCTAATGGACCTATGGTGCATGATTTCGATAGCTTCCTTACGGCTTTTCGTAGAACCTTTGACACTACTAAAAGGTCGAAGAATGCCGCCAGGGCATTAATGAGAATTAAACAGGGATCTAGGTCTGTTGCTGATTATGCTATTCAGTTTTGTACCCTTGCTTCACAGGTAGATTGGACCAACAATGGGCTAACTACTGCATTTATGGAAGGTCTATCTGACACTATATTGGATGAGGTAGCGGCTAGGGATCTTCCTATCCCATTAGAGGACCTTATCGACTATCTCATTGATATAGACAATAGGTGTTGTGGTTTATTTGTATCTTCCTCTTGTTTCCCCCCCCTGCACTGCATATCCTGTTAACACCTTGTTGGGAAGTGTTTGTTTAATCAAGTAACACCTTTTGACCAGCTAATGCCAAATGTGCTTTAAGTTCTTTGAATATGCAATTGACAGGACATGACTGTATTATGTGAAGACAACCCCTTTTTGGATGTGTATAGAATTTTGTTACAAGATCTGTGTTTACCCCATTAAAATTAGGTGTAGTATTCTGCCATACACTTGTGTGAATGAGTACTGCCCTCCAAGCTTGTATTTCTGCTGTGTCCATTCCTTGTCTTCATACCTGAGAGAAAACATTGCTGTCTGCTGAATTTAAACCACAACAATAGGATTCATGACAGACTCTATACTAAGAATAGGAATAGACATTTTGTTACATTAAATACTCCTAGAGTTGCTAATCCTGAGAGTTTCAAGGTATCAGAGGAGGAACCCATGCAATTAGGGGTTGCCAAACTCTCTGATGCTGAAAAATTGTATAGGAGAAAGGAGGGACTTTGCCTGTACTGTGGTAGGAAGGGCCATATGCTACGAGAATGTCCCGTTCTTCCGGAAAACTATCGCACCTAAGGCCATATAGGGGACTGGCCTTGGGTGTGATATCTAAGTCCCCAAAATTGCTTCTTAACCAATTACTTCTCCCTGTTTCTCTGCATCTGGAAAAGAATTGCATAGCAGGGAACATACTAGCCCTGGTTGATTCTGGGGCAGCTGAGAATTTCATAGATTCTGGTTTTGTTAGGAAACACAACATACCCATTAGAGAGAAGAAGACACCCTTGGCCATTGAGGCAATAGATGGTAGACCATTATGCTCCCCAGTTATTACACATGAAAGTGAACCGTTGCATATGTATACAGGGATGTTACACTCAGAAACCATTCAGTTTCAGGTCATCACCTCTCCTTCCTCTCACATCGTGTTAGGGTACCCATGCTTACGTTCTCACAATCCCATTTTTGACTGGGAGTCAGGACAAATAGTATCTTGGAGTGAAACCTGCCAAGAGTCTTGTATCGTTAAAATCACTCCTTTAAATTCTATTAATGTTCCTACTACTCCTCCTTTGTCTACTGTTATACCTCCTCAGTACATGTCTCTTAAGTCTGTCTTCGATAAAAAGGAGGCTGAAAAATTACCGCCTCATAGACCCTACGATTGTGCTATTGATTTATTGCCTGGCACTATACCTCCCAAAGGCAGGGTGTATCCTTTGTCTCCTCAAGAAAACCGTGTCATGGAGGAATATATTAAAGAATCTCTACAAAAGGGGTTTATAAGGAGATCCTCTTCTCCGGCAGGGGCTGGGTTCTTCTTTGTGTCGAAGAAGGAGGGCGATTTAAGACCTTGTATCGATTATAGGGGTCTAAATAAAATCACCATATAAAATGCTTACCCAATACCTTTAATCACGGAATTATTTGACAGGCTCAAACATGCTACTCAAAATAGGATCAGCGCTAATAATGCCACAGAAAATAGTTAGTAAAATAATAGAAAGGCAGCACACCTATAAAGGGGGTACCCTCCTATCCCCTATAACTTGGTAAGAAACGGAAAGAACAAAGGAAATAGGGCGCGCCTTTAATAAAAATACATAAGTATATGACTGAAAGAATATAAACTAAAATAAAATAAAAAATAATAATAAATAAATAAAAATAAAAATTTAGATAAAAATGTCCAAGGTAATAGTCCACAAATAAATGAAGAATGTTCTTTGTAGCGTATTGTTGTCTCTTCCCAGGTGATGACTTGTATTTTCAATGAGCCATATGTGGAGAAAAATAAAAGGACAACCAATGGTACAGTATGTAGATATTGTGGAATATATGTGCAATAAATTAGAATTACTCACAATTTCCAGAGCTAGAATCCAGCTCTGGTATGAAGTGCGTGAAGTGGAATGATCCCCACTCAAGGATATATGGAGCAGTGACTTGCAGAATAAGTGGTCCACTGAAGATTCCGACCGAAAATTAAAACAAATAAAAATATATAGTGCTCACTGTATGATATAGGTATATTAGAGGACACTGGGAGGGAGAGACGGAGCAGGAGGGGACCCCCATAGTACCATATGTCCTGGAACTCCGGGACCGCATGGAGAAATTATCCCTGATGGTAAGGGACAATCTCCAGGTGGCCCAGGGGAGACAGAAGAGGTGGTACAATCGGGGTCTTCCAGGTTGGGCAGAAAGTTTTGGTGCTCAAGCCTGTGAAGACAAACAAGATTCAAGCATCTTGGCAGGGCCCGTATAAGGTGTTAGCTCAGGCGTGTGATACTACCTATGTTATAGCCAGCTGTGCAGATGAGAGGATTCAGCGATCCTTTCATGTGAACATGCTGAAGGAGTATCAAGAGAGACCAGAGGATGTCGCTGCAGTATGTGCCCCTGCTGCAGACGACCCAGAGAATTTACCCCTGCCTGATTTATTAGCGAGGTACCCCCAGACTGACCTCACTAGTCTTGTACAGCTAGGGGACCGGTTAAGCCCCACAGAGAAGGTACAGGCAAAGCAGCTTCTGTGGGAGAAGCAGGCAATGTTCTCCCAAGAGCCCAGCTACACTACCCTAGCTGTACATAAGGTAGAGACCCCTGGACAGAATCCCCTGTGACAGCCCCCCATCTGTATCCCTGAAGCAGTCGGAGAGGGAATGCAGAAGGAGATACAGGAGATGACTCGACTGGGAGTCATCGAACACTCCGATAGCCCTTGGGCTTCACCTGTAGTCCTGGTATCTAAGAAAGATGGGACCACCCGGTTCTGTGTGGACTACAGACGGCTCAACGAAGGACCACCACTGACGCCTACCATGTGCCCCGGGTAGACGAGTTACTAGACCGTATACGCTATCTGACCACCATAGACCTCTGTAAGGGCTATTGGCAGATTCCCCTGGCCGAGGATGCTATCCCCAAGTTAGCATTTGTCACCCCATTTGGCCTGTACCAGTTTAAGGTCATGCCATTCGGGATGAAGAATGCTCCGGCTACCTTCCAGCGTATGGTGGATAGACTCCTTGATGGCTTCCAGGAATTTGCTTGTGCATACCTGGACGACATTGCGGTCTACAGTGAGTCCTGGGAGGAGCACCTAGTTCATGTACGGGTGGTTCTGGACAAGATTCGGGCCACTGGCCTGACCTTGAAACCAGACAAGTGCCATTTAGGTATGGCTGAAGTACAGTACTTGGGACACAGAGTGGGGTGTGGGAACCAGAGACCGGAGCCAGCCAAGGTAGAGGCTGTGGCTAACTGGCCCACACCTATCATTAAGACCCAGGTGTTGGCCTTCATGGGGACGGCAGGGTACTATCGACGCTTTGTCCCTAACTACAGCACTATATCCAAGCCCCTGACTGACCTCAAGAAGAACCTCCTAAGCAGGTCCTGTGGTCTCCAGCTTGTGAAGCCGCGTTTCAGGCACTGAAGCAGGCTCTTGTGAATGCCCCTGTCTTGGCTGCCCCAGTCCCTAACAAACGTTTTCTTGTTCACACAGATGATTCCATGTATGGACTGGGGGCTGTGCCAAGCCAAGTCGGGGAGGATGGAGGAGAGCACTCTGTCGCATACTTAAGCCGAAAGTTATTACCTCGAGAAGTAAGTTATGCGGCAGTGGAGAACGAGTGTTTAGCCCTGGTCTGGGCACTGAAAAAGTTAAGCCCTTATTTGTACAGACAGGAATTCTCTCTTATAACGGACCACAATCCCCTAGTCTGGCTTAACCGGGTCTCAGGAGACAATGGTCGATTGCTGCGGTGGAGTTTAGCCCTCCAACCCTATAACTTCACCATCAGCTACAAACCCGGTAAGCAGAACGGGAATGCCGATGGATTGTCCTGGCAAACTGACATCCCTACCACCTCCTAGTCCGTTCAACCCCAAGTTGACCCACCAAAGAGTCAAGCTGGGTCTGCTGGAGCGTCCCACAAGGAGGGAGCCGTGTGACAGATCCCTATGTCTTGGAACTATAGTGCTATCCCGTTTGATTCGTGTGGATTTGTGTAATTGCCTGTCCGTAGTTCCCTGTTGGTTTATTTTTTTAATCTACCGAACAAAACTGCCAAACGGCCGGCCACCCAGAAGAGGAGTATGCTGCTGGTTAACCTATTGGCCTCAATTAGAACGTTGTGGTTAACCGCAGACACCTATTAATTGAAACTGTATGCTGGGTGGTCATCGTTCGTATGCCGACCACTAGGCGGCGGCCATCTTAGATGCACGAATACATAGCGGTGTTCGTTGACAAACTTATGGAACCCAAAACGGACACTTTTTCTCCCGACCACCGCTGAAACCGCCGACCTCCATTCTTTGTCATCCGGCATACGAATACCGGTCCGTTCGGGACTTTTATTTCGCGAATGGACTTAACCCAGATAGCCATCCCATGGAGCACTTCGTATACCGAAAGAACAGTGTGAAAGACATGGCGATTGAACTATGTGTATTGGATCTAAGCGCCATTCGCTAATAATGTGCGCTCAGATCTAGGCTATCTGGGGATACATTATATGTACTGAATACATTCAGTAGTTTTACAGTTATGGAATTTTATGTATTTTTACTGTATCATTTAAAATGGCGTTTTGCCTCTATCCATGGAGATAATTGGATTTCTTCCCAATTATCTCCAGGATAGAGAGGAGGGATTTGCTTGTACCAAGGGGAGGGTTTATGCCTGAGCCACTGTGATTGGCTAATGTCCCAGTCTTCCATCTGGTCCCCTAGGGGAGTGTCCACCAGGTGGGAGACCTGCATAAATACATGTAGCCCTCAATAAATCAGATTCCTTTTTTACCTTCAAGACGGAGCTTGGTCTCGTGTTTGGGGGGGATTGCTACTTTGGAGTATTCTTTTGCCTGTTCCAGGAGAGAAGGAGTTCGTATGATTCTCTGTTCGGAAGTTTGGAGCATTCCCTTGTATTCAGTTCGGGAGTTTGGCGGTCTACAGTAACTGTGCCTGTGTCTCTAAAAGGGGAAGATCTACTAAATGACGATTTCACTCCTTTATGCCAGGAGTGTCTTAACAAAGGGAGTGCAGGGGTTTTGTAGAAGGGGGACTGGGCAGGGTTTTTTGTAGAAGAGCGGGTGCTGTTTTTTTTGAGAGGGGGCACGGGTTTTACAGAACGGGGGGTTTGTAGGAGGTGAACTGGGCAGGGGTTTTTGTAGAGGGGGGTGCAGGTTTTTTGTAGAGGGGAAAGGGATTTTGTAGAAGGGGGACTGGGCAGGTGTTTTGTAGAAGGAGGGACTGGATGACAATTAAAAAAAAATGACAGTAATTAGAATTTTAAGAAAACAGTGGGTGTTTTTTATACATTTGAATTGAAAAGGGGGGGGAAGGAGGGGGGGCAAACACAGGATCCGCCCCGGGTGCCAAATGCTCTAGTTACGCCCCTGCCCACAGGTATGCAGTGTGTTTGTGTATAGTGAATTCAGAGAGTGTGTTTGTGTAGGGATGTAGCGTTTGTGTAGTGAATGCAGAGTGTTTTTGTGTAGGGATGCAGTGTGTTTGTGTAGGCATGTAGTGTGTATAGAATGAATGCAGAGTGTGCATTTGTGTAGTGGAGATAGTGTGTGTATAGTGAATTCAGTGTGTGTGTAGTGGATGTAGTGTGTGTGTATAGTGACTGCAGTGTGTGTTTGCATACTGGAGATAGACCCTCCCTGGACTGATAAGAAAGGGGGAGACATGACTGATGCAGAGATAAGGGGATAGGACAACATGGATATAATATGACAATATGGGGACTGAATATATATAGGGGACAGCTGGGTGGGGACTTACCAGTCAGCTTGGAAAAGTGCAGGGGTCCTGACTTGCTGTACAGCTTGCTGGGAGGCTCCAGGTGGAGTCGGATGAGGAGGAGAGAGCCGGACTGGAGGAGCTGGGACCAGTGAACCTGCCACTCTTTGGTGAGTTGGCCTGCGCTAGCGTTTGGGGTACTGCTGGGGGCCTGGGCAGGACAGTGAAGTATTGTGCCTGCATAGGATATTCGTAGGTGGTAGTCAGACTAAGGGTAGTAGGTCAGGGGTTCTAGGGCAGGCTACTTCCAGTCGGCAAGGGAGTAGGGGTCCCTGGGATGGGGCTTATTGTCCATGTCTCCCTGGGTGTGAGTTATCCCCATTAGGCTTGCACGTGCCGCCGGTGGTCCAGATCAGGATTCTGCAAGGTGAGTTTGTGGATATGCTTTCTCTTGTTCCTCCAGACAAGGAGTCGGTGGACAGACCACGGCGGGGCGAAAAGCTAGAAGGTGAGAAAGGTAGAGCACTTTCGGTAATTGGTTGCAGGGATTTAACATCTTTGCAAGTATCCTGGTGCGTCGTTTCCCAGAGCGGCCCCCCCCCCTTGGGGATCGTACAAGGTATATGGAGGACAATTCTGGTTTAAATATGACCAACAATTTTGGGGTGCAGGACTGCAGCCTCTGGCTGCTACTCATGACCCTGTGTCGCCCATCTTATTTTCCAGGGCCTGCCGGCGTGCCAGCCGGAACGTCGGTGGGACATAGAAAAGGAGTCTGTTGGCTCTTCAATGAGCCATTGGAAGTGGTTCAGCTCCTGCAGATTTCGGCATGAGTGTGTCCACTGTGGAGGAACCCATCCGGCTCTGCGCTGTTTCAGGAAGGGCAGGCCCTACGCCGCAAAGGGCGTTGATCAGAAAGTTTGCTGCAAATCTGCGTTTGTTTTGGGGTAGGGAGGATTTGTTGCAGGACAAACTGGATGCCGAGGTTCGGCGGGGGCGGATCGCAGGCCCCTGTGATTCCCCCACTTTTCATAATTTAAGGGTCTCCCCCACCCCAGGTTTGGTTCCCAAAAAGTATCCGGGGGCTTCAAGGTTGATTCAGCAACTGTCATACCCAGTGGTTGGTCGGTCATTGACGACATTGACAAGGAAGTGTGTAGGGTGCGTTTCGCGTCCTTTGACTTGACGTTGTAGCTGGTCCGGCGGGCGGGTGGAGGGGCGTTGTTGGCATAATATGATATAGAGTCCGCTTTTGGACTGTTGCCTGTACACCTGGCTTGTTTTCATTTGTTGGGGTGTTTTGTTAAATGGTTTTACTACTATGACATGTGCATGCCGATGGGCTGCGTCATTTCCTGTTATTATTTTGAACTGTTTGCTTTGTTTTTGGAGTGGGTAATGGAGTGTGAGTCGGGTTTGGGGTCCTTGACTCATTACTTGGACGATTTCCTGTTCATCAGCCCTGCTGGTTCACAGGATTTTTTTTTTCTTTGTTGCAGGCTTTCCGGCATGTGGCGTCCGATTTTGGGTTTCCGGTCTGGTGTTGGTCTTGTCGTTCTTAGGTATTAAAATCGACTCTGTTCGGATGGTTTTTCATATCCAGATGAAAAATTGGTGGTTTTGTTGCGCCTGGTTGATTTGGTCAAGGGGTCTAAGAAGGTCCAACTGCGACAGATGCAAATGCAGGGGCTGCTGGGTCACCTGGACTTCACGTGTCCGGTACTGCCTATGGAAAGGGGGTTCTGTCGCAGATTGTCGTTGTTGGTGTTTGGGTTGAGGGAGCCCTATCACTACATCCAGGTAACGTTGTGTTTGCGGGCGAATTTGCTGGTATGAATTTCCTTCCTCAGCTGTTACAACGGGCACTCCTGCTGGTTGAGGGAAGCTACCTGTGGTGAAAGTGACCTCGCCACTGGTTGTTGGAGAGGCCTGTTTGTCTGCCTCCTACCTTCTGACTATGGCCCCTCGGAGATTGTGCCCTTTAACAACAGTCTTGGGGCTTATGGACTTGTAACGGACCATGCTGGCCCTTTAAGAACCATCTGGGGACATATTGAGACTTGTGACAATGCCCCTTTAAGACTATGTCTCCAAACCTTTAAAATCCTTTGTGCATGGCTTTCTCCCACTTGGTTCAGTAAATGGGGCTTACTGAACCAAGTACTGTATAGGTGGAGAAGTGGAAGCATGCAGGCAATTTACCTCCCAGGCTGGGAGCCTGCTGTAGGTAAATTGCCGACCGCTGGGTGACCGCTGTTCGTACAGACGAACACGTGACGGTGGCCATGTTTAATTCAGCTGAAGTTTTACCTTCTCCAGACTTCAATGCATTTGACAATTCTAACGCCGTTTGACAGTTCATTCGACAATTCGAATGGTTGTCATTCGTCTGTTTGAACTGACTTTAACCCCTTAAGGACACAACTTCTGGAATAATAGGTCCCCCCCCTTATTCTAATTCAGGGCCCCCACCCCTGAGCGGTCCTCTCCTTAGTTGGTATTTAGGGGTGGGGGCCAGGGGGGAGGACAATAGGTCTCCCCTCTTATTGGTATTTAGGGCCCCCACCCGCCGCTCAGGGGCGGGTGCCGGGGGGGGACAATAGGTCCCCCCCCATTATTTTACTTTGGGGCCCCCACCCGCTGCTTGGGGGTGGGGCCAGGGGGGACAATAGGTCCCCCCATTATTTTACTTTAGGTCCCCCATCCACCGCTCAGGGGTGGGCAATAGGTCTCCCCTTTTGTTTAAAAGCCCCCACTCGCGCAGAACGGGTGGGGGCTCGGGAGGGGGGACTCACTGCTCACTGTTTAATAGACATGCCCCTACTCGCGTTATTGCGAGTAGGGGCAAAATTTACTAATACTTATTAATTTTACTTAGTATTAGTAAATTTGGTTGAAAGACCAATTTAGGTATTTCAGCCTTTTGCTAGATAACTCCCTAATACCGTGGGAATTAGGGAGTTATCTACTAAGCGGCTGCAAGAGAAGTCCCGAAGTGTCGAAGTGCCGAACCGAACTGAAGTGCCGAAGTTCAGAATTCCCGAATTTCGGGAATGCCTTAACAAAAATTTTCCCCATGCACATGCCTACTGCAAACTCCCAATAGGTGCTTTTAATAAGAATTTGTTGGCCATTATTTTATTTTATTTGGATTATGCTTTCTGCATGTGCCACATTACTGTATGTTATCATATCTATATGTACCCCATATGATGACTAAGTCTTTGGATTTTCACTTTGTAAGCCCTGTACTCATTATGTCTTGTGAACCTCAATTTATCACTGTTGTTTCAATCTAATACTTTGTATGATTGTTCTTCTGATTTACTGAAAATATATAGTTTTTACAAGAACAATGTATCTTATTTACACAGACTGTTCTAAACACATTTATTAAAGTTTGAAGTCACATTACTGGGAGTATTAATGCTGTGGAGCTCTTTTACATAACCATTGACACAGCAACAATATGGAGCTCCTGGAAAGGAGGGACAGTAGGATAGAAAAGAGGGACAGAGGGATTTGGACTCAAAATAGGGACTGTCCCTCCTAAATAGGGACACTTGGCAGGAGTTCCTGTAGGTCTCTAAATCTGGAATAAAGTCTACAGTGATGGCTTGGAATATGGTGTATTGAATCAAACATAAAGCTTGTGAAAGTGGTATACCACCCCAGCGGATATACACAAGTTTAAATCCCGAATCTTCTTCCTTATGTTGGAGGTGTCATTCTAATAAGGGCACATTCCAACATATATGGTGGTCGTGCAGTGTAGTATCAGACTTTTGGAAAGAAGTCTGGAAAATGGTTAATCTGGTAACAGATATGTCCATACCCTTCAGCCCAGAAGCACTTCTCCTATTCCACTTTGAAATCCCACCTCGTCAAATTAAATACTCCCTCATCTACTTCATGTTGACAGCAGCCAAAAGCACAATAGTAAACAAGTGGAAATCAGCGACCCCGCCTACCAAACAAGACTGGTATGTCAAAATAGAACATTTCCATGAGATGGAGGAACTGAGATGGGGATCCCTAGATAAGTACCATAGATATCATGACATTTGGCAACCATGCAAACACTTCATGGGGGAGGGACACATAAGACTAGGCTAACACAATACCACATCGACCCAACGGGGACTCCGCAGATTAGATCGGAGAGGGGGTAGAACGATAGAACAGGGAATACGGGGGGGAACGGGTGACAGCGCCCTCTCCCCAACGGTTCAAATGCGACTTACTTATGGGTTCAAGGGCAGGGCGACCCTTAGACCAAACACGGCACGAACCTTGTGACTTCACATAGCTTACACATGGGGTTCGGAGGAGCGGGATGGTTGCGGGATATAATAGATGTGCAAATATTACTAATGTAGGCCAAATAACAATGTTATAGATGATGTGATTCATGTGTGTAACTGCGCGATGTTGCTATGCTATATGTTAATAGTTCCTTTTTTCTGTATTGTAACTCATTGTTATATCTAAACTCTGTACTGTAATGACACAGGAGTTACAACAAAAAGCCAATAAAATAAAAAGCTTGTGAAAGTGAGTTGATTTTGTGACAATAATTTAAATTTAAATTCCCCTGTAGTGTTCCATACATACAGAGAAAAAAAGTAATTTTATCATTTCCACAGACACATTGTGTTCAGACATTCTTTTTAAGAATTCAGAACATCAGATTTTATTGTGATGTCACTGACCAGCTGTTCAGAGAACCCAGATCCTGCTGGTTTTACCAGCATTTCATGAGCATTTCTAATGCAGTGAGATACTTTTGAAAATACCAAGAGTATGGGAAATTATATATCTATATTTCAAAGCCCCCTGGTCCCACGGCTGTGGGATATACAACCACCATCCAGGAGGGTCATTACTGATAAAGAATGTATAACACAGCCTTCGATGAACAGGTTAGTGGATAGTTGCAGCTGGTATCACTATAGAGTTATGTGGCGGTGGGGGTTTACATGTAACAGGGTTTAAAATGAAAGTTGTGACTTTATTGATCATTAGTTTTATGATTTTTTTCACTAGGCTCATTATGAAATCAATGAATGATTACTATAGTAATTAAAATTATAATGATCAGAATACCTATGTGACTTTATTAATCACATTTTATTCCTTAATTAGGATACATCGAAAAGAACATAAACCCCAAAGCATACCTCTAGGGGGCAAATGGTGTCCTGGACAGAGCCATGAAAAAACGGCTTACTGCAGCCACATGAAGGCTAAACCATGGACCAAGAGTCTGCTTGATGACATAGATCAGACAAGTGTTTGGAAGCTCAGGTAAATGTAGCATGACACACAGAATGACTGACTATAACGCTATAAGGTTATCTATACCAACCCACAGTGTCCTCAGTGAACCAGAACCCTACTTCTAACACTCGCTGTCTGTGTAAGCAGGAAGCCAATGAGAGAAGTATTGCAGTGAATAACTTAACTGGTTTCTCTAAATCAAAGTCACAAATTGTTTGAGACTACTACTGCAATATGACTTTCCAGACATTGCCTGATTTAATTACGGAATGTATTTTAGTGTAAACAGAAACTTATTGTAAAAGAAATCATTCAGTAAAAACAACACAACCAATATGTGATCTCTGAAAAGACAGGTGCTACCATAATGTTATTAGAAATGGAGTATGATTGACAGATAGTGAAGGACAGGGCATCCGATGGAGAGTAAGGATAAGATGTATGATGTGAGGAAGAGAGAGAAAGAGAGAGGATGGATTGATAGATGGAAAGGAAGAAAAGAACACAACTACTGACATTATTTTGTTTTGTAACAATTTCTTTATTGAAAGTTTTCTTCACATATAAATATGTCAGTACATAGCAAGACTGGTACCATAATGTTTTAGCAAAAGTTCAAAAAATACAATAATGTATTTTCCACTGAGGTGTACATGTAACAGTGCTTTCTTTCAAATATAATGGAAAGCAAATCAGAAATAATGAGAAAACGGCAAATTAAACCATCTAAATTCATAAACGCCTGCTATAGTGTAAAAATCATGTCTCCTACTTGCTTCTATGTTCTCTGAAATATATTCTGGGAATATGCAAACTCAAGAACTCTTTGTATCCCCATTGTACCTTTTATCGATATCCATTTGGGCTTAAGATCTAACTGTAAAGCAATAAAGTGAATAGGTGAGAGCAAACACACAGAATGGTAAAATACTACCACTTTAAAATCTTGAATGGTAAATGGTAGCTGTCAGATATATATTGCTGAGCCTATTCCTGGCAGGCTCAGACTTTCAAGGCTCTTCAATATATACCCTCCGGATTGCTGCTTACTCCCGAGAACGTGACTTCCAAACTTGCATAAGTGGAAAAAACACTATTTATTGGGCACACAGTGCGATATGTAAAACAGCAAGATCAAAATAAGTTTCAAAAATTAAGCACAGTGATATTGATATTTGTATTGATATCAAAATACACTTAGAACAAAATAATCTATATACATAAATATATATGTATATATCACTATATATATATATGTATATATATATATACACGTGTGTATATATATATATATAAATAAAAATAAAATATAACAAAAAAACCTATTGCCCCCACCCATGTGCGACGGGTGGGGGCCCTAAATAAGAATGTGGAGGGGGAGACCTACTGTCCTCCCCCCCAGCTCCCACCCCTGAGCGGCGGATGGGGGCCCTAAATAACAATAAGGGGGGGACCTACTGTCCTCCCCCCACCCCTGAGTGGTGGGTGGGGGCCATAAATAAGAATTAGGGGGAGGAACCTACTGTTCTCCCCCCCTGCCCCCACCCCTGCGCGGCCGGTGGGGGCCCTAAATAACAATAAATTCCAAAGAACTTTCCCATGCTGTGTAAAATGACACAGAGCACTCTGATTGGTTAGCTTGAAATCCAGCCAATCAGAGTGCTCTGTGTCATTTTACACAGCGTGGGAAAGTTCTTTGGAATTACACCACGCTGTGTAAAATAACACAGAGCACTCTGATTGGTGGATTAAGTAACCAATCAAAGTGTTATGAGTCAAAGTACACAGCGTGGGAAAATTCCAAAGAACTTTCCCACGCTGTGTAAAATGACACAGAGCACTCTGATTGGTGGATTTCAAGCCAACCAATCAGAGTGCTGTGACAAGTAAATGTAGAGCCTTCCCCCGCCCTGTAAAGCTCAGTCTGCGTGGAACCCTCCATGGGTGAAAATTGATTTATTTTTTTTGCACTCCTTTTTTTTTTTTAAGTGCGTTGGTTATTATGGATTTTTATTTGGCCTTTTTTGGGGCTGAAAAAAGAATATTTTAAAAGAAAGAACTTTTTTAACACGTATTTTGACAAGGGTCCCCCTCATTATTTTTACAATGAGGAGGGTAGGTAGGAGTAATTTTTTTTGGGGGGAGCGGGGTGACTAGGGTTTTAGGGACCCCTAGTCACCTGGGGGGGATTTTTATTTAGGGCCCCCACCCCCCACTCAGGGGTGGGGGCCAGGGGGGAGGACATTAGGTTCCATTCCTCCAATTTTTATTTATGGCCCCCCATCCACCGCTCAGGGGTGGGGGCCAGGGGGGAGGACATTAGGTTTCCCCCCCCACTTTTTATTTATGGCCCCCACCCACCACTCAGGGGTGGGGGCCAGGGAGGAGGACAGTAGGTCTCCTCCCTTATTGTTATTTAGGGCCCCCAACTGTTGCACAGGGGCGGGGGCCAGGGGGAGGACAGTAGGTGCGCCCCCCAAATTCTTATTTATGGCCCCCACCTACTGGTCAGGGGTAGGGCCTGGGGGGAGGACAGTAGGTCCCCCCCTTAATGTTATTTAGGGTCCCCACCTGCCACACAGGGGTGGGGTCCGGGGGGAGGACAGTAGGTTCCCCCCCTTATTGTTATTTAGGCCCCCCACCCACTGCTTAGGGGTGGGGGCCTGGGGGGGTCAATAAGTCCCCCCTTTAGTTTAAAAGCCCCCACTCTTGCTTCGCGGGTGGGGGCTCAGGAGGGGGGAATTTTTTTTTATTTTAACAGTCACTTTTTAATAGACATACCACTACTAGCTGGGTCAAATGCTGCACTGGCCAATCACAGCCATGCCATTAGTAGGCATGGCGGTGACTGCTTCTAAGGGCACACGAGTCAAACGCTTTCAAAATGCGTCATTAAATCGCTGAACACCGAACTCCAACCGAGCATACAGTGATATGTCCGTGTTCGGGTCCGGGGTCCAAAAAACGTAATGTTCGGAACGAACCCAAACTTTTCAGTTCGGGTTCACTCAACTCTACTCCTGAGTAAAACAGTACCCCTTATATACATGTTTTATGGTGTTTTCAAAAGTTACAGAGTCAAATATAAGGCTTGTGTTTCAGTTTTTTCACATTGAATTTGACTTTGAAATTTTCCAGATTGGTTACGTTGCCTTTGAGACTATATGGTATCCCAGGAATGAGAATTACCCCCATAATGGCATACCATTTGCAAAAGTAGACAACCCAAGGTATTGCAAATGGGGTATGTCCAGTCTATTTTAGTAGCCACTTAGTCAAAAGCACTGGCCAAAATTGGCGTTCAAATTAGTTTTTTGCATTTTTCACACACAAACAAATATTAACGCTAACTTTGGCCAGTGTTTGTGACTAAGTGGCTACTAAAAAAGACTAGGTTGCAATACCTTGGGATGTCTACTATTGCAAATGGTATGCCATCATGGGGGTAATTCTCATTCCTGGGCTACCATATGGTCTCAAAGGCAAGGTAACCAATCTGGTGAATTTCAATGTGAAAAAAACTGAAAAATTTAACATGCTATATTTGACCCTGTAACTTCCCAAAACACCATAAAACCAGTACATAGGGGGTACTGTTTTACACGTGAGACATCGCTGAATACAAATATGTGTATTTTATTGCAATATTATGATATTCAAAGTTAAAATGTCATGCAGAACTAAAAAAATAACAAAATTTCTTAATTTCTCAAATGTACTTTTATATTTTATTCATATTAAATTATGTTGCATAGCTAAATATTTGATGTTAAAGAAAAGCCCTGTTTCTCCTGAATAAAATTATATTTAATAGGTGTGGGTGACCTTAATATAAAAGAGGTGAATTACGGTTGAACAGACATATAGTCAAATTTCAAGTTTTGTTTACGTTTTATTTTGATCAAAACCTGCACGTTTTGCTCAGTTCTTAAGGGGTTAAATATATATATATATATTTTTTAAGTTGTCCTATATTAGTCGATCTGTAAATAAATGTGTGATCTGTAGAAACTTATAAAATTCTAATTAGCACTTAAATCGGTAAGGGAAGGTAGGGCTTGTCTCTAAAATAACAACCTCACAGAAGTAATTCCTTTTACAGTACTTATCGATAAATGTAAGTCAGGAATCCAATCCTGTAAAGTTTGGATAGGGTCTACCCTTGCGATGTCCGACAGGCAAGGAATATTTCTCACCAGTTGATGCCACATTTGAAGTGCGCTGTCTTGTAGTACATTACAATTGTTTAGCTACGACTTTTCTTGTTCTTTTGGGTCAGTAGTGGTGTATGTCTTGGAGTTTTGGCATGGAAACCTACTGCGTTTAGTAAGCGTCTTACTGGGCTTACTGAAACCTCAGTGCCTGTTGCCACCAAGTCTTGCTGCAGAATCTGTTCATTGCAAACAGCTGAAAGTCCGTACACTTTGACAATAACCTGATTTTCAATAAGGGTTGAATACTATTCATTACAACTGTATCGGAGGAATAAGCAACTATCAGTTCTACAGAAGTTATTGTGGTTAATGTCAACTTGTACTTTAATAGCGGATTTGTAAATAAATTTGTGATTTGCAGAAATGTATAAAATTCCTGTTTAGTCCGGTCATAATTAGCACTTAAATTTATATAGGATGGCAAGTGTTGTCCCTTATAGAAATAATGCCATTTTCAGTCCCTATCAATAAATGTAAGTCAGAAATCCAACCATGTAAAGTTTGGATAGGGTCTGCCCTTGAGATGTCCGACAGGCAAGGAATATTTCTCACCAGTTGATGCCACACTTGAAGTGCGTATCTTGTAGTACATTACAATTGTTTAGCTAATATAGGGGATTTATCTAGCCACGAACTTATGTGCTATGTGTCCAGAGGCTACCACAGCATCCTCCGTATCCACCCATTGTTTTCTAAATTGACTGAAGCACAACAAAAACATTTGTAAAAGAATTGTTGCCTGATGGCAATGTACTAGGTGAAGGACACCCATGCCACCTCTCAACCAATTACAATACAAGATCCCTTTTGCCACTCTTGGTTTTTATGGCCATTAAACTAGCGCAGTAATTTACCTTTCTAATTTAATTTTTTTGTCTTATCTAGATGTTTACCCGAACCTATTGAGCAATGATGGCTTTTGCTATCCACAACACCCATTTAGTCTAGAAAAATAACATCAGGCGAGTGAATTATGACCTCACTAATCACATTTTCTTTTTTAATTAGGAATCATCAAAATGATGAAAAACCCCAAAGAACACTTCTAGGGGGGAAATGCTATCCTGGAGAGAGCAATCTACAAAAACTTGCTACTTCCAAAGATGACAAATTACTTAATGTTACTCGAAAAGAGGCCAAAAAAACTCGAGAGGCTGCAACTGCCGCAGTTAAGGCCACGGAGGAAAAAGAAACAAAAAGGGAACAAAATGCTTCCTGGAGCCACATAAGGGCTAAGCAATGGAGCAAGAGCTTGCTTGATAGCATAGATTCAACAAGTATTTGGAAGCTCAGGTAACTGTTACATGACACAAGTTAAAAAATAATGCATTTTCCCCTGTGTAGGTGTATGTGAAACAGTCTTTTGTTTCAAATATAACAGAAAGCAAATCAAAAACAATAAGTAAAATGTACATTAAACCACCTACATTCTTAAATGCCTGCTGTAGTGTCACAATCATGTCTCCTACTCTATGTTCTCTGAAATATATTCTGAGAATAAATAAACTCAAGAACTCTTTTCTATCCCCATTGTACCTTTTATCTGGACCCATTTGGGCTTAATATCTGACTGTGTTGATCATAAGAGGAAGATTAGGAGGGAGTTAAACTTTAAAATGTAAAAAAAACTCCCACAAACTTTTTTGTTTTCAAGAATATTCAAGAGTTCCCTCCAGGCCTAATTAGAGACTACTACCTCTGTCTCTCTAACACTCTAGCCCCCATTCACAATATAGTAATTTAACATAGCTCTATGACACCCAGCCCAAGTTGGCTCTTCTCACCTTAATTGCTGCTGGCTGGCTGCTGCAGCAGCTGGTTGGCTGCTGGCAGGCTGGATGCTGTAAACCGGCTGGCTAGCTGCTGTGGCCGGTTGGCTGACAGGTCTCTTTCTTCTCCCAGCAGGCATCTGTTTCTCCTCCAACCCCTTTGTATGTCTGTTTTTCCCTTCCTCAGCCCCTCTGTGTGTCTCATTGCCCACCCCCAGTGCCTCTATGTGCCTCTTTGTCCTCTCAGCCTTCAGTGCATCTCTTTGTGCCCCCAAGTACCTCTGTGTGTCTCTTTGTCCCCCCCTCAGCCCCTCTGTGTGTCTTTGTTCCCCCCAGTCCTGTTTTATGTCTTGGTGCCCCTCCCAGCCCCTCTGGGTTTCTGTGCTTCCTCCACCTGTGCCCCTCTTTTGTTGCCCCCCCTCCTGTGCCCTTCTTTTGACACCCTCCGCTCTTGTGCTGCTCTTCCCCCCGCTTCCTCTCTTGTGTTCTTCTTTGGACCTCCCTCCCCCCCTTCTGTGCCCTCTTTTGCTCCACATCCCATCCGTGCCGTTTTTGGATAGGGGCTGTCCTTAAAATGCCTGACAGACAAGGAATATTTCTTGCCAGTTGATATAATATGCTACAGGTGTTTAGCTAATAAAGGGGACTTATCTGCCCACAGCATATGTGCTATGCATCGAGGGGCTACCACTGCATCCTCCATATCCACCTATTGTTTTCTAAATTGACTGAAGCACAATAAGAGCATTTAGGAAAGAATGGTTGCCTGATGGCAATGTACTAAGGGAGAGACACCCATGCCTCCTCTCAATCTATTACAATATAGGATCTTTTTTTTCCACTCTAGGTTTTTATGGCCATTAAACAGGCACACTATTTTAATTTACAAATTTTAATTCTTGTCTAGATTTTTACCCTAACTTCTTTAGCAATTATGGCTTTTCCTATCCCCAACACCCACTTATTCCAGAAAAATAACATCAGGTAAGTAAATTATTACTTTACTAATCACATTTTCTTTCTTAATTAGGAATCATCAAAATGATGAAAAACCCCAAAGACCACATCTAGGTGGAAAGTGGTATCCTGGACAGAGTGATGGGTATGTACAAATAGATCTACAACCTCATTATTCTGATACTTCCAAAGATGACAAAATACTCAATGTTACTCCAACAGAGGCCAAAACAACTCAAGAGCCTGCAACAGCCCTAGTTAAGACTGTGGAGGAAAATTAAACTAAAAAAGGAAAAATGCTTACTGGAGCCACATGCTTTAATGTAGGCAAGGTGTTCTTTTCAGCATAAGCTTCATTTTTATTCCTCCAGACATACTGCTGATCCATTGGGCTGAAAAGTTCCAGTTTTGTTTCATCGCTCCACAGAACTGAACCCCAAAGCTTATCTATATGATTTTGAGTATATTGGAGATGACTTTTCTTGTGCTTTTGGGTCAGTAGTGGTGTATGTCTTTGAGTTCTGGCATGGAAACCTGCATTTAGTACTCGCCTTACTGGGTTTACTGAAACCTCAGTGCCTGTTGCCACCAAGTCTTGCTGCAGAATCTGTTCATTGCAAACAGCTGAAAGTCTGTCCATTTTGACAATAACCTGATTTTCAATAAGTGGTGAATAATTTTCATTACAACTGTATCTGGAGATGAGCAACTATCAGTTCTACAGACGTTATTGTGGTTAATGTCAACTTGTACTTTAATAGTGGATTTGTAAATAAATGTGTGATTTGCAGAAATGTATAAAACTCCTGTTTAGTCCGGTCATAATTAGCCCTTAAATCTGTAAAGCAATGTAAGGCTTGTCCCTGAAATAACAACCTCAGAATTAATGCCATTTAAAGTCCCTATCGATAAATGTAAGTCAGGAATCCAATCATGTAAAGTTTGGATAGGGGCTGTCCTTGAGATGTCCGACAGGCAAGGAATATTTCTCACAAGTTGATGCCACACTTGAAGTTACAAGTATTTAGCTAGTATAGGGGTCTTATCTGCCCAAAACGTATGTGCTATGCATAGAGGGGCCACCACTGCATCCTCTGTTTCTACCCATTGTTTTCTAAATTGACTGGAGCACACTAAAAGCATTTAGGAAAGAATGGTTGCCTGATGGCAATATACTAGGGAAGAGACACCCATGCCACCTCTCAATCTATTTCAATATAAGATACTTTCTGCCACTGCAGGTTTTTATGGCCATTAAACTGGCACGGTATTTTAATTTTTCAAATTTAAATTTGTGTCTTATCTATATGTTTACCCTAACTTCTTTAGCAATGATGGCTGTTCCTGTCCCCAAAACCCATTTTTTCCAGAAAAATAATATCAAGCGAGTGAATTATGTGACTTCACTACACTAATCACATATTCGTTCTTAAATAGGAAATACCCAAATGATGAAAAACCCCAAAAACAACTCTAGGGAGAAAGTGTTATCCTGGACAAAGCCATAGGTATGTACAATTATATCTACAACCTTATATTCTGCTTCTTCCAAAGATGACAAAATATCCAGTATTACTCAAAAAGAGGCTAAAACAACTCAAGAGGCTGCAACAGCCTTAGTTAATTCCTCCCACCCCTCCTGTGCACTCTTTAGCCCCATCCCATTTATTTAGCTTCCCTGACTTTCCGTACACTCTTTAGCCCCCCTGCACCCCCCCATGCTTTTATTTAGCCTCCATCACCCTCTGTGCACTCTTTAGCCTATCACCCCTCCACTCTTTAGTCCCCCTCCCCTCCACAGTTGAAGTGCATATCTTGCAGTAAGTTAGAAGTGTTTAGCTAGTATAGGGGTCTTATGTGCCTACAACTTATGTGCTATGCATCTAGGGGCTAACACTGCATCCTCCATATCCACCTATTGTTTTCTAAATTGACTGGAGCACAAGAAGAGCATTTAGGAAAGATTGGTTGCCTGATGACAATGTACTAGGGAAGAGACACCAATGTCAACTCTCAATCCATTACAATATAGGATCTTTTTTTTCCACTTTAGGTTTTTATGGCCATTAAACAGGCACACTATTTTAATTTACAAATTTTAATTCTTGTCTAGATTTTTACCCTAACTTCTTTAGCAATTATGGCTTTTCCTATCCCCAACACCCACTTATTCCAGAAAAATAACATCAGGTGAGTGAATTATTACTTCACTAATCACATTTTCTTTCTTAATTAGGAATCATCAAAATGATGAAAACCCCCAAAGACCACCTCTAGGTGGAAAGTGGTATCCTGGACAGAGTGATGGGTATGTACAAATAGATCTACAGCCTCATTATTCTGATACTTCCAAAGATGACAAAATACTCAATGTTACTCCAACAGAGGCCGAAACAACTCAAGAGCCTGCAACAGCCCTAGTTAAGACTGTGGAGGAAAATTAAACTAAAAAGGGAAAAATGCTTACTGGAGCCACATGATTTAATGAAGGCAGAGTGTTCTTTTCAGCAGAAGCTTATTTTTTCTTCCTCCAGACATACTGCTGATCCATTGGGCTGAAAAGTTCCAGTTTTGTTTCGTCGCTCAATAGAACTGAACCCCAAAGCTTATCTGTATGATTTTGAGTATATTGGAGATGACTTTTGTTGTGCTTTTGGGTCAGTAGTGGTGTATGTCTTGGAGTTTTGACATGGAAACCTGCATTTAGTACTCGCCTTACTGGGCTTACTGAAACCTCAGTGCCTGTTGCCACCAAGTCTTGCTGTAGAATCTGTTCATTGCAAACAGCTGAAAGTCTGTCCATTTTGGCAATAACCTGATTTTCAATAAGGGTTGAATAATTTCCATTACAACTGTATCTAAAGATGAGCAACTATCAGTTCTACAGATGTTATTGTGGTTAATGTCAACTTGTACTTTAATAGTGGATTTGTAAATAAATATGTGATTTGCAGGAATGTATAAAACTTCTGTTTAGTCCGGTCATAATTAGCCCTTAAATCTGTAAAGCAATGTAAGGCTTGTCCCTGAAATAACAACATCAGAAGTAATGCCATTTACATTCCCTATCCATAAATGTAAATCAGGAATACTATCGTGTAAAGTTTGGATAGGGGCTGCCCTTGAGATGTCCGACAGGCAAGGAATATTTCTCACAAGTTGATGCCACACTTGAAGTTACAAGTATTTAGCTAGTATAGGGGCTTATCTGACCACAACTTATGTGCTATGCATAAAGGGGCTACCACTGCATCCTCCATATCCACCCATTGTTTTCTAAATTTACTGGAGCACTCTAAAAGCATTTAGGAAAGAATAGTTGCCTGATGGCAATGGGAGAGACACCCATGCCGCCTCTCAATCTATTACAATATAAGATCCTTTTTGCCACTTTAGGTTTTTATGGCCATTAAACTGGCACAGTATTTTAATTTACAAATTTTAATTTTGTCTTGTCTAGATGTTTACCCTAACTTCTTTAGCAATGATAGTAACAATATGGGTATTGTGTATACAGGCGCTTACAATGGTTATTAGAACGTGTAAATATTAGTGCTGCTACCACCAATGTGCAATCCTCTCACTGCTTAGCACAAACAAAGTAAATTGAATTGGTTAACTGCGTGGTATGGAGAACCAGTCCCAGTTAGAAGGTGGAGCGCTCAAAATCAAAATAACTCACCCCCCTTGGAACTCTTGGTAACCAAGGGGGGGATAAAAAGTAATAGTGTGGTATGTTTCAGATCAATTGGAGTGAGATAATTCTATAAGGATTCATTCACGTGATTCAGAGCTTTAACAGGACAGGCTCAGATCACTCGAGCAGGCGTGTATTAAGGCAACATGGATCCTTTAAATGATGATTCCTGTATTTTCTTTCTGGAAATGACAAAGACCAATATCTGGTGTAGTGGGTTTAGGAATACTGATATGTATGAATAAATCAATGGAACTGCTCACGTTAATTAGAGCCTGTGACCTGGCTCTAAGTTAAAAAGTGTATGTGCCAATAAGGAGACACAAACCCTTCTTTGAGTATAGCAGGAACTCTGAATACTGGACTTCACAGGAGGAAATATGGTAAAAATAAAATGTATTATATAAAAACTTACAATATAAAAAACAAACAGTGGTAATCGATATAAAGCCTCAGTCCTGTGGGTGGTCCCGAGAGGCGTTTCGCCTTGTCGGCTTTCTCAATTGGTGCATGTATCCGTGTACCTGGTCTTCTTTTAAATGGTATATTAGGTCCTCGGTTAATTGGTAGCGTCCTCCCTCCCCATCAATCGTGGCTGTTATCCATTGTTGCTGCGCTCAAAGGTTCCAGTTTCGTCACTCGGAAGTGACGTAGTGCTATCTTTGCCCTTGTGTCCAGGCGAGGCCACAGACGCCATTTTACTAGATGGCATTTGAGTCTGTATGCACAAACATGGGCTCCCATGAGAATAAAGAGCAGGTAGATGAGGGCAAATAGAGAAAAAGGAAGTTAAATCTTGATAATATCTTTTGAATACAAATACAATCTTACAGTGTCTTCCCAATTGTATATTGTATAGTATCTCTCATTGTGCAAATAACATCCAGCCCATACAGTAATATAAAAGGTGCTTGTATCTATACAGTAAATATAAAATGTATATCATGCAAATAACCATATTTCAGTTAAAAACATAGAATATGTCCAAATAAGAAGCTGATTCCATAAAATTTCATAAAATAGGGAGTTTTAAAAGATGATAAAGACTATAAAAAATGGCAAAGTTCAAAATCACAGAACCATGTGAGTGAATCCTTATAGAATTATCTCACTCCAATTGCTTTGAAACATACCACACTATTACTTTTTAGCCCCCGCCCCCCCTTAGGTTACCAAGAGTTCCAAGAGGGGTTGAGTTATTTTGATTTGAGCGCTCCACCTTCTAACTGGGACTGGTTCTTTAGCAATGATGGCTCTTCCTATCCCCAACACCCATTTTTTCCAGAAAAATATTATCAGGCGAGTGAATTATGTGACTTCACTACACTAATCACATATTCGTTCTTAAATAGGAAACATCCAAATGATGAAAACCCCCAAAAAACACCTCTAGGGAGAAAGGGTTATCCTGGACAAAGTTACAGGTATGTACAATTATATCTACAACCTTATATTCTGCTTCTTTCAAAGATGACAAAATATCCAATATTACTACGAAAGGGGCTAAAACAACTTAAGGGGCTGCAACAGCCCAAGTTAAGTCCTCCCACCCCTCCTGTGCCCTCCTTTTGCCCCATCCCATTTATTTAGCCTCCCTGACCTTCTGTGCACTCTTTCGCCCCCCTCCCTCCTGTGCTTTTATTTAGCCTCCCTCACCTTCTGTGCACTCTTTAGCCCCCTTCCTTCCCCCCATGCTTTTATTTATGCTCCGCAACCTTCTGTGCACTCTTTAGCCTATCTCCACTCCACTCTTTAGCCCCCCTCCCCTCCACAGTTGAAGTGCATATCTGGCAGTCAGTTAGAAGTGTTCAGCTAGTATAGGGGTCTTATGTGCCCACAACTTATGTGCTAAGTGTCCAGGGGCTAACGCTGCATCCTTCATATCTACCCATTGTTTTCTAATTTGACTGGAGCACAATAAAAGCATTTAGGAAAGAATGGTTACCTGATGGCAATGTACTAGGGAAGAGACACCCATGCCGCCTTTCAATCTATTACAATATAAGATCCTTTTTGCCACTCTAGGTTTTTATGGCCATTAAACTGGCACACTATTTTAATTTACAAATTTACATTTTTGTCTAGATGTTTACCCTAACATCTTTAGCATTTATGGCTTTTCCTATCCCCAACACCCACTTATTCCAGAAAAATAACATCAGGTGAGTGAATTATTACTTCACTAATCACATTTTCTTTCTTAATTAGGAATCATCAAAATGATGAAAACCCCCAAAGACCACCTCTAGGTGGAAAGTGGTATCCCGGACAGAGTGATGGGTATGTACAAATCGATCTACAACCTCATTATTCTGATACTTCCAAAGATGACAAAATACTCAATGTTACTCCAACAGAGGCCAAAACAACTCAAGAGCCTGCAACAGACCTAGTTAAGACTGTGGAGGAAAATTAAACTAAAAGGGAAAAATGCTTACTGGAGCCACATGTTTTACTGTAGGCAAAGTGTTCTTTTCAGCATAAGCTTCATTTTTCTTCCTCCAGACATACTGCTGATCCATTGGGCTGAAAAGTTCCAGTTTTGTTTCATCGCTCCACAGAACTGAATCCCAAAAGCTTATCTATATGATTTTGAGTATATTGGAGATGACTTTTCTTGTGCTTTTGGGTCAGTAGTGGTATGTCTTTGAGTTCTGGCATGGAAACCTGCATTTGGTACTCGCTTTACTGGGCTTACTGAAACCTCAGTGCCTGTTGCCACCAAGTCTTGCTGCAGAATCTGTTCATTGCAAACAGCCGAAAGTCTGCACATTTTGACAACAACCTGATTTTCAATAAGGGTTGAATAATTTCCATTACACCGGTATCTGAGGATGAGCAACTATCAGTTCTGCAGACGTCATTGTGGTTAATGTCAACTTGTACTTTAATAGTGGATTTGTAAATAAATGTGTGATTTGCAGAAATGTATAAAACTCCTGTTTAGTCCGGTCATAATTAGCCATTAAATCTGTAAAGCAATGTAAGGCTTGTCCCTAAAATAACAACCTCAGAAGTATTGCCATTTACAGTCCCTATCCATAAATGTAAATCAGGAATACTATCGTGTAAAGTTTGGATAGGGGCTGCCCTTGAGATGTCCGACTGGCAAGGAATATTTCTCACAAGTTGATGCCACACTTGAAGTTACAAGTGTTTAGCTAGTATAGGGGACTAATCTGCCCACAACTTATGTGCTATGCAGAGAGGGACTACCACTGCATTCTACGTATCCACCCATTGTTTTCTAAATTTACTGGAGCTCTCTAAAAGCATTTAGGAAAGAATGGTTGCCTGATGGCAATGGGAGAGACACCCATGCCGCCTCTCAATCTATTACAATATAAGATCCTGTTTGACACTCTAGGTTTTTATGGCCATTAAAATGGCACTGTATTTTAATTTACAAATTTAAATATTTGTCTTATCTAGATGTTTACCCTAAATTCTTTAGCAATGATGTATCTTCCTATCCCCAACACCCATTTTTTCCAGAAAAATAACATCAGGCGAGTGAATTATGTGACTTCACTACACTAATCACATATTCGTTCTTAAATAGGAAACATCCAAATTATGAAAATCCCCAAAAAACACCTCTAGGGAGAAAGTTTTATCCTGGACAAAGCCATAGGTATTTATAACTAGATCTACAACCTTATATTCTGGTTCTCCCAAAGATAACAAAATATCCAATATTGCTCCGAAAGAGGCTAAAACAACTCAAGAGGCTGCAACAACCCCTAGTTAAGGCCTCCCACCCCTCCTGTGCCCTCCTTTTGCCACCTCCCATTTTTTTTAGCCTCCCTGACCTTCTGTGCACTCTTTAGCCCCCCTCCCTCTCTCCTTCTGTGCACTCTCTCTCCTTCTGTGCACTCTTTCTGTGCACTCGCTCTCCTTCTGTGCACTCTTTAGTCTCCTTCCCTTCCCCATGCTTTTATTTAGCTTCCATCACCTTCTGTGCACTCTTTAGCCTATCACCCCTCCACTCTTTAGCCCCCCTCCCCTCCACAGTTGAAGTGCATATCTTGCAGTAAGTTAGAAGTGTTTAGCAAGTATAGGGGTCTTATGTGCCCACAACTTATGTGCTAGGTGTCTAGGGGCTACCACTGCATTTTCCACATCCACCTATTTTTTTCTAAATTGACTGGAGCACAATAAAATAATTTAGGAAAGAATGGTTGCCTGATGATGATGCACTAGGAGAGAGACACTCATGCTGCCTCTCAACCTATTACGATATAAGGTCATTTTTGCCACTCTAGATTTTTATGGCCATTAAACTGGCACAGTATTTTAACTTTCCAATTTTAATTTTTAAGTTATCTAGATGTCTACCCCAACATCTTTTAGTAATGATGGCTTTTTCTTTTCGCCACACCTACTTATTTCAGAAAAATTACGACAGGCGAATTAATTATGTGACTTCACTAATCACATATTCTTTCTTAATTAGGATACATCAAAATGAAGAAAAACCCCAAAGCACACTCCGAGGGGGGAAATTGTATCCTGAGCAAAGCTGTGGGGTTGTACAAGAAGATCTAGAAGCCTATTATTCTGCTACTCCCAAAGATGACACATTACTCAATGATATTCCAAAAGTGGACAAAATAACTCAAGAGACTGCAACATGCTTTGAAACCATTGTAAAGGCAGTGGAGCAAAATGGAATGAAAAATGAAAAAAATGCTTATGTAGATAGCCATCCCGAGATCACAGTTCTAGAAGAATATATTTCTTTTGTGTGCCCAGTTTTATCTACTGAACCTCTTACTAGTGAACTATCAGAGGAGCTGCCAGTAAACCCTGTTCAGTCACAGTCCACTCTGCTTTGCCAATCTGAGTCAATTGATTTAGATCATGAGCAGTCCGTCACAGGTGCAGAACAAGAAATTCTTCCAGAGGGCCCTGTTTCTAATACTGAACCTGACACAAGTGGATTAGCAGAGGAGCTACCAGTAAACCCTGATCCATTCCAGTTTACTTTAGTTTCTCATGAGGCTACAAATCTAGCATCTAAGCAGTCAATCACAGGACTAGAAGAGGATATTCCTCTAGAGTGCCCACTTCATCCTACCCAGTCTTTGACTAAGGAATTGTCCCAGGAATTGCCAGTAAATTCTACCAGTCTGGTTTATCACACTGAACCTTATTTTGATTCCACCAATTTTTTAGCAGGTGAAGTGCTTATAACAAATAAAAAGGGACCCACTGGGCAGAGGTATACTGAAAATAAAGTTATCCAGCCTGAAGTACATGTGAGCTCTGTCATTAAACCTGAAGAGCAATCTGTGCCAGTTATTAAGCCTGCTCAGGAAAAAGAAGGTGAACCACCTGCTAAAACTAATGTATACCCAGAGCAGACCACAGAGAGCCAAGCGCAAACTGCTGAGGCTGTACCTCAAACAAACCCAAATATCAAAATAGGACAAATAGCAAGGATATGCTACAGCCGTAACTTTCTGCTCAGTTTTCGGATTATAAAACAGAAGCCACCTAGCCTTCCAGATATACCTGACATACAACTACATATGACTAAGAAAACCCAACTGCAACCAGTGGATTCGTCACAACAGGCTAGTTGCAATGTTTCACACCCAACTGCAAGATTATGCCGCCCTGCTAGGGCTAAACCTAGATTTCTGGATGGACTGGGTCCAAGAAGGTCCCAGCAAGAACCTTGCAAAATAATAGCATTAAATCAGAACATTCACCTACGTAAAGCTGAAAATGCTTGGAAACCGGCTATGAGAAGAACGAATGAAAATGCCACTAGTGTCCAAGCTCAGGAATTGTTCTGCAAAGTGCGTGGTATCCTGAATAAGGTGACTCCTGAGACATTTCAACAACTAACCAGCCAAGTGGCAGACCTCTCTGTACACACAGAATATCAGCTCAAAGGTGTCATTGAACTACTATTTGAAAAATCAATATCTGAACCAAATTATTCATCTATATATGCCAACATGTGCCACTGTCTAATGAGGCTGGAAGTTCCAACAGAAAGAAATCCTAAAATCTGCATTAACTTCCGCAGGCTGCTGCTAAATCTTTGCCAGGAGGAGTTTGAAAAAGGTGAAGATGGTGACGAGCGAATTCAAAAACTTCAGACGACACTGGAAACGGCTACATCACCTACAGAAAAGGCTCAAGTAAAGGAGGAATTGACCAACGCTCGTAATAAAGCACGCAAGCGCGCTCTAGGGAACATCACATTGATAGGGGAACTATTTAAACTGAAAATGCTCTCAAAAAACATCATACATGATTGCCTTACCAAACTTCTGAATAGGCAAAGTGAGGAATCAATGGAGAGCTTCTGTCGTTTGCTAACATCAGTTGGAAAACACATGGAACATGGACTGCCTCGTATGGATGACCATTTTAGCAGTATTGATAAACTCATCAAAAGCAGGAAAACATCTCCCCGAATTAGATTCATGATGCAAGATGTAGTGGATTTGAGGATTAACAACTGGGTGCCTCGCCGTGAAAATCTGGGTCCAAAAACAATAGCTCAGATTCATAAAGAAGTAGAATTGGATAGACAGAAACATGCAGAGAAACAATAAAAGATAACAATATTTGATAATACACCATCTTCAATGCAATGTCAGCTGCAACTGAGCACTGCTCACTATTTTTACTTTTATAAATAAAAATGTTCAAAAATATTCAAAGTGCATAGTTGTTGTAACATAAAACTCGAGGAACGAATGTTTCATGCCCAAGTCATAGTTAAAGGCAGTGTTGCTGAGCAGTGGAGTCTCCAGCAATCATATTTATGGGGCACATGGGAGACAAAAGTAGGGGGGTAATTATAAAACATACATATTATTTATTTTTATATATTTATTTGCCCACTCTTGCTTACCTTCTGTGCAGGCGGGGGTGGGGGGGAATAATTCATTCCATGGTGATCCAGTGGGTCATTGGTGGTCCAGTGGGCTGCTGGTGGATTCACCGATGCTCCAGTGGGCTGCCGCATATTCTCACAGTTCTGGAAATCTGTGCTTTGACTCTCTCACAGAGTGCCAGAATTGCAAGAGGGTGCAGCTGCTCCAGGGACTCAATTTCTAAGAGCCAGCAAGGAGATTATAATATATATATATATATTGCAAACTTTGCATAAAAAAATGGCTTAAAAATACAAATTCTTGATCACCTGTAACATATAAGTCACGTCCGCACAAACTACCCAAAAAGCCAGGTTAATTTTGTTGAGCATTCTATGATTAATAGTCCCAGGGACCCACGGTTGTTTTCCAAATTTTTTTGAAATACATTTTTGGTTCAATTACTGTTATCCTCTGTAAATATGGAAGTACTGGATTCTGCTTTAATGCTGGAACATATATATATATATATATGCTGATGAGCTGCATTAACAATGAAACAGCTGTCCATGAATGGTTCACTGGTTTTGCTCCTCTTCCAAAATTGTGTTTCACAATTTTGGCTTGAGTGGTGTGTGTATTTGTGTTAAGCAATGTATTCACTATCCACTTACTTCAGGTGGAAGGGGTTTTCATCCACACTTTTTTTCCCTACCACAAGTCTTTTGGTATGTGTATGTGTATATATATATATATAAAAATCACAATAGTTTCTGGCACTCATCCCATAACAAAAGCATTAATTCAGCAATGACCAGGTGCCTCTCCGTGCAAAATATACAAATGGAACAAATTGAGAGCACTCATTGGATTTAGTAAACAAAAAAATATATTAAATCAAACGCATATAAATCAATGTTTCGACCGTCTAGCGGTCTTTATCAAGATGCTATAACATGTGAAAATCTCAAATATATACAATCTAATGTGTTAAACTTACCCAATCACCAAGTGCACCCTGTTTGTCCGGTCTGCTCTGTGAATAGAGCCGCAAACCGAGGACTGTCAAGCATACTGCCGAAAAGTGACATAAAGCACAGCCACCAAGTGTTGCCTAGAAACGGCAAAGTTGTTTTAAAAGAGAAAAAATCGGAGTAAAATTAAAAGCATGTATGGAGGAGAAAGAAATAGAGTCTGATTACATGATCTTAAATGTATATGAGTGTGGAATGTTAAAGACAGCAGTATGAATGAAAACGGGTTAGCCAAAGGTTAACCAGAATAGGTTAATGTGTGCATGCGTGCTGAATAAAGAGAAAAAAATAAATAAAATGAAAAAAAGCTCAGTGAATGTGTGGAGAATTGCAAAGAAGTCAAATGTGTGAGATGTACGATAGTGTATGAAATGGAAAAAAGAAGAACTGTATCAAAAAAGTCTATGTGGTCTGAATAGACTAAATATGTAACAAAAATAAAAAATGCGTGCTGCTGGAGATGTATGTGAAACGGACAAATGAAATGTGTGGTGAACTGACAAGAGAGTAGTAAGCTGAGGTAAAGATGGTCTACAAAATGCTATGTGAACGGAATGAGGAAAATGATAGTGATGCAACCCCCATACGAAAATATTATACAATGTGTAACCAGTGTAACGAAAACCAAATGTTACTCAACAAACTAATATGTGTAAATATGCTGGATCATGAAGACTCATAGTGGAAAGACTATGTGTTGTGAGGTAGAAAAATGTACTGGTCTAAGACAGGTATAGTGTGTTGTGAAAGCTAAAAACTGTAGCTATAATACATATGAAATATGAAAAATAAAAATATAACGAAAAATTATAATGTATGCAGGTGAAAAAAGGATGTAATAAATAAATAAGCACGTTATAGTAAATGATGTTAGGTCCAGAATGACCTAAATGATCTAATAAGCAGAACAAAAAAAGGTGATTGTGACAACACAAGTATCATGTTAACATGCAGTGTTAAACCAAAGTGAAGATGATGTAAAATGAACCAGACTGCTGCCGAAATCACAAACCACCGCCTCAATATAAACGAATATGGAATCACAATCTATAGACACAAATAAAGATTTTATCCAAATTATACACGACCATCATGCAAGCTAACATCCCGTGAGTGAATCTAATTCATTTAGAAACTATGAGTCCCACAGTATACGTTATCAGCAAATGTTCAAAAAACAGCCAAAGGAATTATATTCATTAAGTCCTTTCGGTTGAACTGTGTCCAAATGTTTAATCCAGAAAGTCTCTCTCTGTAATAATAGCTTCGATCTATCGCCCCCTCTGATCAGCGGTGGAATATGATCTATCACAATAAATTTCAAGGTGGGTAAGTGATGTTGAAGTTCAAGGAAATGCTTCGCCACAGGCTTGTCGGTTTTTCCATCCCGATATGCTGTCATGATTCCTGATCTGTGGCCTCGGATACGATCTCTCACTGTTAGATCCGTCTTTCCTACATAATATTTGCCACAAGGGCATGAAATGAGATACACCACATGATCACTCATACAGGTTAGACGATGTTTTATCTGGATTCTTTTACCTGTATGTAGGTGTGCGAAAGAGGATCCTGTCAGCATGTGCCCACAGGTGACACAACCTGAGCACTTGAAGCAACCTTTCTTTACATTGTGTGTCTGGAAATTATAACAACTAGGAGTGTCAGTTTTTACCAAGATGTCCTTCAAATTTCTATTGCGTGAAAATGCAATTCGTGGTTTTTGTGAAAAAACCTGATTAAGTGTCCTATCTGCAGAAAGGATGTCCCATCTTTTTTTGATCCTTTGAGAAAACCTCTGGCTTTCTGAATGAAATAATAAATCGTGATCTTTGGGATACTTTGTAACTGTTTAGTTGATGTTCCTTTAAAAATATTTTCAGCCTTTAGCCGGCAACTCTGTAACACGTTGTGTTTGTATCCCCGTTCCAAAAAAGATCTGGTCATATCTTCTAGTTGAATCCTGCAGGTGTTGTCATCCGAGTTATTTCTAAATACCCTGAGATATTGAGAGATGGGTAATGAATCTTTCAAGGCCTTAGGATGAGAACTGTTCGCATGCAAAAGTGTATTGCGACCCGATGGCTTTCAGTATAACCGATATCCAATGTTCGGGCCATTCCGGTATATCTCAACATCCAAAAACTGGATTTTGTCTGTACTATAAGTCAGACTTAGTTTGATAGTGGAATCCAGATTGTTCAATTCATCAATCATGGTCTCCAGTTCTACTACCGTGCCTTTCCACTCCGATTTTTTCTCTTTTAAAACAACTTTGCCGTTTCTAGGCAACACTTGGTAGCTGTGCTTTATGTCACTTTTCGGCAGTATGTTTGACAGTCCTTGATTTGCGGCTCTATTCACAGAGCAGACCGGACAAACAGGGTGCACTTGGTGATTGGGTAAGTTTAACACATTAGATTGTATATATTTGAGATTTTCACATTGTTACCGGGAAACTGACGGAGGCCAAGCACAGAGAGATGGACACAGGTTTCTTCAGGAAGGAAGAGATCTTTATTCGATTCACCGACCGGGGCACAGAGGGACTTATGTCACCAAAAACAGCAAAGATCTGAGCACTGAATACATAGAGTAGATTCCTTATATAGCACTGTAGCTCCTCCCATAATTAGCTACGCCCACACATACCCTTAACCTAATCAATGAATTGAGTCTAAACTCATCCATCCGGTCTAACCACGTGGCTCATCTGAAACAAAGGAGAGGGATGCGTAATTCCAGTTCCTGCATTCCTGTACATGCTCAGTACAGTGATGACAGTATCTTAGCTACGTGTAACTAACTAACTGATACTACAAACACATGTACCTACATATGCCTTGTGGCAATCTTGGCCTGCTAAACTTTTATTTTACTGGAATTCCATCACATTCCCCCCTTTGATGCTTCTGATTTAAAATAATTCCAGATGCATCACCAATCATAGTTTGCTTACACCTCAAGTTGCCATAAACCAGACTAGACTTTGCGATCCTCTAAAGATACGAACCCCTCAACATTCCTCTTCCTGCATGTATTCTCCTTGATCTAGAGCTTCATACCTGCAAACAGCCATTACCTGTGCTGCAGCCTTTCTTTCTGCTATACTTTCTATAATGCTCTGCATAGACCTAATTACCAAAGGAATCAGACATGGCAGAAGGAGACACAACATCAAAATCAGTATGACTCCACCTACCAATGCCTTGATTCCTCCAAACTGCTCATACCAACTACCAAACCAACTACTCGGATTATACCCTTTCCATACCTGAGTAGGTACATGTGCTAGCTTAACCATATGGCTAGTAAGCTCAGCTATTGCTTGCCCTTCATCATCTATTTGAAGACAACAATTGCTTAGATTAAACTTCCCACATACACCTCCCTCTACTGCCAATAGGTAATCCAAAGCTAATCTATTCTGGTAGATGGCTGTCCTCATCCTAGTGTTATGCTTCGCTAGGAGATTGAGCGCTTGTGATGTTTCATTGGTAACTATCTCAACTACTGCTTGCAATCTTATAATACGATTAAGCATATATATTGGGGTTCTGTATCCATAAGTACCATCCTCTGCCCACGTAGCTGGCCCATAATAATCTATAATACGCTGGGGAGGCCACTCATCATCTTCCCAGGTACCTATCTCTAGGGGTGCCCTTTTCTTCCTATGATTTACATCATATACTTTAACTCCCAAAGTCTCTCCTGTTTCAATTGGCAACAAGAAGAAGGATGGTTTGAGCATACCCAATACACATGCCCCTTCCCAGTCTTGTGGTAACTCCGAATATGCCTTCTTACCACAAATCCAGTACAATTTTGCTGGGGCTCTCCAACTAGATGTAGCAGATAGGTCAAACCATACATCCTTTAAATTGGTATAATTTGCAAACGGATTAGACGGTTTTGAGACATTTGAAGCTGACCACCAAATAGTATCCTTTGTATTGTCATTATAGGCTTTCTGTCCTAAACAAGTCAATTATCCTACAGATGTATTAAACATTATTCCTTTCCTTGCTATACAAACATAACCTATAATGGAGGTCTTTAATCGCCACTCAGATTTACCTCTAACACTCACATCAGATTGAGAAGATATTAGTTGTTCAACTGTCTCAGAACCAGAATACATTACCTCCTTTGCTTCCCAAGGCCATTGGTCTCCCATATTAGTACCTCCACACACATAGCAGTTGGTTACATTAAGACTACCAGCAATGCTCTCAGCTAGGTCTATGAATAAGTTTTTGGCATTATGGGGAACCTTATCTTCCACACTCATCTATAAATAGCTCTGGGTCCTTGATAAGTATATGGACTGGGTTACACTCCATAGACTTACAATATGGCTTGGTAGGCAATCTAGTGATAATCATATCCTTATCTACTGTCTGTCCCCAGGTTGCCCATCCCACACAGGACCAATACGGACAATAATTGTAGTCTTTATTTAGGCAGTTTGGATCTATATACTTATGCTTATTACTAGGACAAATATACTTATCATTAGACCCATACGTTCTTTCCCATTTAAGACCACCACATACATTCCATGGCTTCCTACTACCTGATATCGCCTTACATGCATCAAATAGCAAAACACCTGGAGAATGTACGCTTTCTAGTACAGTCTTATTTATCAGGTTCCCCTGTGCGTTCTCATTCCGAATAGTCAACCAAATTGTATGGGGCTGATACTCAGGATTAAAACACCTAGGTTTTCCTGCTCCTATATGGCATACACTATAATCTGTACCTAGGTATCTACACTTTGATACATGTCCTGTGCACTCATATTGCGAATGCCAAATAAGGGTCTGGGAAATACGATTGCCTGTTTTCGTAGTCTTAATGCAAACCTCGCAGCCTGGTGTGTCGGTACCTCTACCTTCCTGAATAATTAAAAACACACATATATACATCATCAAACACATTACTCCTGACATCTTCTTCCTAATTCTTCGACCGTGCGACGGCACCTCAGCTTCCAGGCGTGTGAGGGCTGCAGGGAATGGAGTCCTTCTGATCCTCACTGTTCTTCACAGAGGATTCCTCTGGCTTAAACGTTGGTAGGTGGTCAGGCTTTATTGTGGCCGTCAAAACACCTACTTGTAGATCTTTGTTGATGTTGATGTCCAAGAAAAATGGGATTATTTAAAAGTTGCTCTATTGAAGGCAACAGAAAATTGCATTAGGCTTGTCAGTAAAAGCAAAAAATTCAAGAAACCACTGTGGTACTCCGCAGATGTGGCCAAAATAGTTAAAAACAAAAAGTTAGCATTTAGGAATTATAAAAAAACCCAGAGTGAGGGAGACAAAATGATCTATAAGATTAGGCAGAAAGAGGCTAAGCAAGTTATAAGAGCTTCCAAATCACACACAGAAGAGAAAATAGCACAGTCAGTAAAAAAGGGGATAAAACATTTTTTAGATACATAAATGAGAAAAGAAAAGTAAAACAAGGATTAGTTAGATTAAAAACAAAAGAAGGAAGGTATGTAGAAGAGGATAAAGGTCAGCTGACTGCCTCAATGAATATTTTTGTTCTGTATTTACAGAAGAAAATGAAGGAAAGGGACCTCAGTTGAGAAAAAGGATAAATGAGTCATTTATTACACATGAGTTTACAGAGGAAGAGGTTCTATTTCAACTGTCAAAAGTAAAGACAAATAAGTCAATGGGACCTGATGGAATACACCCAAAGCTATTAAAAGAGCTTAGTGGTGTACTAGCAAAACCATTAACAGATTTATTTAACCAATCATTGTTAACAGGAGTAGTCCCAGAAGATTGGAAGTTAGCGAATGTTGTGCCCATTTACAAGAAAGGTAATAGGGAGGAGTCGGGCAACTATAGGCCAGTAAGCCTTACTTCAGTAGTGGGGAAAGTGATGGAAACCATGTTAAAGGATAGGATTGATGAACATCTAAAAACACATGGATTTCAAGATCAGAGACAACATGGGTTTACTTCAGGGAGATCATGCCAAACTAATCTTATTGATTTTTTTGATTGGGTAACTAAAATACTATAGATCAGGGTGGTGCAGTAGACATTGCTTACCTAGATTTCAGTAAGGCTTTTGACACTGTTGCACATAGAAGGCTTATCAATAAACTGCAATCTTTAAGTTTGGATTCCAAATATTGTTGAATGGGTAAGGCAGTGGCTGAGTAACAGGCAACAGAGGGTTGTAGTTAATGGAATATATTCGAAGCTTGGACTTGTCACCAGTGGGGTACCTCAGGGATCTGTACTTGGACCCATTCTCTTTAATATTTTTATTAGTATTGATATTGCAGAAGGTCTTGATGGTAGGTGTAATGCTTTTGCTGATGATACTAAGATATGTAACAAGGTTGATGTTCCAGGAGGGATAAACCAAATGACAAATGATTTAGGTAAACTAGAAAAATGGTCAGAATTGTGGCAACTGACATTTAATGTGGATAAGTGCAAGATAATGCATCTTGGACGTAAAAACCCAAGGGCAGAGTACAGAATATTTGATAGAGTCCTAACCTCAACATATGAGGAAGGGATTTAGGGGTGATTATTTCTGATGACTTAAAGGTAGGCAGACAATGTAATAGAGCAGCAGGAAATGCTAGCAGAATGCTTGGTTGTATAGGGAGAGGTATTAGCAGTAGAAAGAGGGAAGTGCTCATGCCATTGTACAGAACACTGGTGAGACCTCGCTTGGAGTATTGTACACAGTACTGGAGACCGTATCTTCAGAAGGATATTGATACCTTAGAGAGGGTTCAGAGGGCTACTAAACTGGTTCATGGATTGCGGGATAAAACTTACCAGGAAAGGTTAAAGGATCTTAACATGTATAGCTTGGAGGAAAGACGAGACAGGGGGGATATGATAGAAACATTTAAATACATAAAGGGAATAACACAGTAAAGGAGGAGACTATATTTAAAGAAGAAGAAAAACTACCACAACAAAGAGAGGGACTGTAGTCTTAGAATTAGAGGGGACAAGGTTTAAAAAATAATATCAGGAAGTATTACTTTTACTGAGGGAGGTAGTGGATGCATGGAATAGCCTTCCAGCTGAAGTGGTAGAGGTTAACACAGTAAGGAGTTTAAGCATGCATGGGATAGGCATAAGGCTATCCTAACTATAAGATAAGGCTGAGGACTATTAGAAAGTTTTAGAAAATTGGGCAGACTAGATGGACCCGAGATGGTTCTTATCTGCCGTCACATTCTATGTTTCTATGTTTCTACATGTTCCCTTGTAACAATACTCTTCGCAAAAAACACTTTTAATCTAACTGGGTCACTCGCTTCAACCAGATCTTGCAGGGATTCTCAGGATCTTGAGTAGCTTGCCAAGAATCTGCTGCTGGTTTAACCCTGGAGTGATGAATCCACGGAGTCACCTCTGCCACCTTTATAGCTGTTGGAGTAGACAAAAGAACAGCATAAGGACCTCTCCACTTTGGCCCCAACGGTACACTGTTCCATTCCTTTATCCAAACTTGGTCTCCTGGATGGTAAGAATGGACAGGTGGATAAATATTTACAGGTAACCTATCTTGTACCCATTTCTGTACCTCCTCCATAGTTTTACCCAACTCTACAACCTGGCGCCGGGTAATTCCTTCTTTCACATAGCTACTACCATCCGTATAATACTGTACATCCGGGTCCTGAATGGGAAAGTCATGAAGGTCCGGTTGGCTTGAAAAACACCTCATCCATTATCTCCAAACAATCATGTTTACTTTCATTTCATTGTGGCAAAAGGGTATTAACAGTTTCACATAGCATGGCTTGATATTTAGTCATTCGGCTATTGCTAAACCAATGATTACCTTTATGGTCTAGCAATGTCTGTACTGCGTGCGGGACTCGCACATAGAGTTCCTGACCCAGAGTGAGCTTGTCAGCTTCTGCTACCAACAGGGCGGCGGCAGCTACGGCCCTTAGACAAGGAGGAAGACCACTGGCTACTGCATCCAGTTGTTTGGACATATACGCAACAGGTCGTTGCCATGATCCCAGATACTGTGTCAGTACTACCACAGCCATCCTTCTTTGCTCGTGTACATATAAGTAGAATGGACGTGTATGATCAGGTAGACCTAATGCGGGGGCGCTCATCAATGCCTTCTTAACATCCTCAAATGCCTTCTGCTGTTCGATGGTCCACAGGAAGGAATCATGTTCCGTGCCTTTTATAGCGGCATAGAGGGGTTTCGCCAGTATCGCATAACTGGGAATCCATATCCTACAGAAGCCTGCTGCCCCCAAGAATTCTCGCACTTGTCTTCTGTTCTTAGGTGTTGGTATTTGGCATACAGCCTCTTTTCTTTCAGGCCCCATTATCCTTTGACCTTCAGAGATATGGAATCCCAGATACTTGACAGTTGGCTGACACAACTGAGCTTTCTTCCTGGATACCTTGTATCCTGCCTTCCAAAGAATGTGCAATAAATCATAAGTTGCTTGCTGGCATATCTCTTTAGTAACTGCCGCTATCAACAAATCATCCACGTATTGTAGTAGTACACATTCTCCTGGGATGGACTTGAAATCTAAGTCCTGACTTAATGCTGATCCAAATAGGGTAGGTGAATTTTTAAACCCTTGGGGCAATCTTGTCCAGGTCATCTGACGTTTCGAGCCCGTTACAGCATCTTCCCATTGGAATGCAAAGATACACTGGCTTTCTGTAGCAATTCGTAAGCAAAAGAAGGCATCTTTAAGGTCCAAGACTGTAAAGTAAGTAGCCCCACCCGGAATCAAGGCAAGCAGGTTATAAGGATTGGGCACAACTGGATGTATACTTACTACCGCATCATTGACTGCTCTCAAATCCTGCACAGGACGATACTCATCTGACCCAGGCTTCTGAACAGGCAGCAATGGAGTATTCCAGGGGGAAGTACAGAATTTTAGGATACCATACCTTATGAACTTATCCAAATAAGACTGTATGTTCTTCTTCGCCTTTTGAGGTATATGGTATTGTCGCAGGCTTACTGGATAAACCCCAAGCTTTAGTTCGATGCGTATAGGTGGGATATTGCGAGCAAGTCCTGGTGGGTTATTTTCTGCCCACACTCCTGGTATATTATACAAGGATTCATCACTCTTAGGGTTTTGACTTGTCATCACTGTATAAAGTCGCCACTCTTCTTCCTTTGGTACTGATAGTGTCATTATACCTGAGGGTCCATTAAACTTCAAGGATGTTGTTCCGTTAGGCAGAAATGTTATCTGTGCTTGTAACTTCGACAACAAATCCTGTCCTAGAAGTTGGACTGGACATTCAGACATGTAAAGGAACTGATGTTTCACTACGTGACCTCCCAGTGTACAGAGTCGACTTTTGAGAACCGGTTTAGCAGCACTCCTCCCAGTTGCTCCTATTACAGTGATAGTTCTTCCTGAAGGAGGAGCAACTAGGTCGGTTACCACAGAATGTTCAGCACCAGTGTCGATCATGAAAGAACTCCTTTTTCCCCCTATTGCTACATCGACCATAGGCTGCGCTCGACCAAGGGGAATGGAGCCCGGTCGGTATCAATAGTCCTGCATAACAGTGTCAGCCAAACCCACAAAGTCTCTATTCTCTCTTTCTCTAGGTCTCTGCGTGGGTAGATAATATCTGTCCCCTTGAACACTTCCTCTATTATTCCCACTATTTCCTCCAAAACTTCCTCTACCTCGTCCTCTATAACCACCTCACCCTCTTCTCTCTTCTTGTCTACCACCTGCAATATATCCCCTCTGTGGACAGTCACTTTCCAATGCCCTTCCTCTCTACAATATGCACTTTGATTCCTACTTAAAGGCTCCCTATTCCACTTATTCTCGCTTTTCTCGGTTCCCCTGTACACTTCCTTTTCCCTTCTATCTACACCAGCGATAGCTACCGCTAACATATCTGCCTTCCTTCTCATCTTACGCTCTGTCTTCCTATTCATATAACCCTTATTTGCTATTTCCATTAGTTGAGTTATAGACATCCCTACAAACCCTTCTAGCTTTTGCAATTTTCTTTTAATATCTCCGTAAGCCTGGCTGACAAAGGCAGAGTTAACCATCCGGGAATTCTCAGGAGCCTCTGGACTAAAGGGGGTATACAATCGGTATGCCTCCAATAATCGGTCATAAAAGGCACTGGGCGACTCATCACATTTCTGCAATACCTCAGCCGTCTTTGACATATTGATCGCCTTTTTCCCTCCGGCTTTCATGCCAGTAATAATGGCTTCCCTATAAGCTTTTAGGTGAGCCATATCAGCACCATTAACATTCCAATTCGGATCTACGTTTGGGTAATGAGCTGCGGCCCATGCTACCGGGTTGGCCTGATTCTGTGCACGGGCCACTTCTTCAAGCGCTTTAATTGCCGCCTGATTAATCCGAGTCCTTTCCTCGTTATTAAACAATGTCATAAGCAATTGCTGGCAATCAGCCCAAGTGGGATTGTGCGTTTGGATTATGGAGGTAATCAAATCTGTCATGGCTTGAGGTTTGTCTGTGTAAGAGGAGTTATGGGTTTTCCAGTTGAACAAATCCGTAGTGGTAAAGGGAACATAAACAAATACGGGGTCGGCATGTTGTAACTGGCCTTCACCATTAATGTGTGTCGGGCCCGGTGTCAATCGGAGAGGCATTTGATAATGTCGGGGTTGGAGGGTAACGGTCATCTGTCGGGTTAATCAGGGCTGGATTAACATAGGGGCTGATGGAGCTGCAGCTCCAGGCCCAGGCCCATGGAATAGGCCCATTAAAAAAAAAAAAAAAAAAAAAATATATATATATATATATATATATATTTTTTTTTACACACTACTCTTAGGTTTGCCTCCTGACTGGTATTTTATTGGCACAGATGGTTTTTGAGGCTGCCTGGCCGTGCCGGTATTGCAGTAATACCGGCAATACAAATGCAGGTAATTTTCTCAGAATAAATGGAAATTACTCTGCAATACCAGCACGGCCAGTAGGGGTCACTGTGTGTGGAGGGAGGCAGGGATAGGAAGTTACAGAATATCCCTGCCTCTCTCTACTACTCACTGATCCGTGGGGCAGCAGCTACACAGCACAGAGAGTCCAGACAGCAGCTCTACAGCTCAGGTAAGTGAGGGATGGGGGGAAAGGCAGCAGGGACACATGGGGACACTGAGACACTAGGGGACACATGTGGACACTGAGACACTAAGGGACACAGACACTAGGGGACACATGATGACACATACACTAGGGGACACTGAGACACTAGGACACAGACACTGGGAGACCTGGGAACACTGAGACACTTGGGGACACTGCAAAACATGGGGAGACTGAGACACTAGGGGACACTGAGACACTTGGGGACATGGGGACACAGACACTAGGGGACACATGGGAACACAGACACTAGGGGACACTGAGACACTAGGACACATGGGGACACAGGCACTGTGAGACCTGGGGACACAGACACTTGGGGACACTGGAAAACATGGGGACACAGACACTAGGGGACACATGGGGATGCTGAGACACATGGGGACGCTGTGAGACATAGGGACATTGGGAGACATTGGGACACGGAGACACTATGTCCCCCCAGCCAGTGTCCCTAGTGTCTCAGTGTCCCCAAGTCTCCCAGTGTCTGTGTCCCATGTCTCTGTGTGCCTAGTGTCCCCATGTGTCCAAATGTCCCCATGTCTATGCCCACAACTGTCCCCTGTCTCCCAGACAGTTTCCCCTAGTCTCCCAGTGTCCCCTAGTCTCCCAGTGTCTTTGTTCCCATGTCTGTGTCCCTAGTGTCTTAGTGTCCCCAAATGTTTCAGTGTCCCCATGTCTCCCAGTGTCTGTGTCCCTAGTGTCTCAGTGTCCCCATTTCTCCCAGTTTCCCTAAATGTCTCAGTGTCCCCATGTCCCAGTGTCCCCATGTCTCTGTGTCCCCGGGTCTCTCAGTGTCCCCATGTCTCTCAGTGTCCCCAGTATCCTAGTGACATGGGGACACACTGAGACATTGGGACACTGGGAGAAATGGGGACACAAACACTGGGAGACTAGGGGACTGGGTGACATGGGGACACTGACACTGTGATACATAGGGACACTGAGACACTGGGTGACTTGCGAGACTGAGACACTGGGAGACAGGAGACACTGGGAGCAATCCATCTATACAGCAGAATCAAACTGTGAGTAGTTTGTTGGTGATTTTACAGAATTTTCACTCCTTGTGATTTACACGCATAACTAATTAATTATACAAATGATTAAGGTTGGTATTTTTTTCCAAGAAAGGTGGCAACCTTAACTACTCTTCACATACTCTTGCTTAAATGAGCACTATAGGGTCAGGAACACAATCATGTATTTCTTACCCTATTATGTTAAAACCACCACCCTGGCCCCTTCTTCCCTCCCTAAATATAGTAAAATATTACTTGTATTCAATTCTGCAGCTGCTGGCTCAGAAGTGGTAGTCTGAGCAAATTACAATACTTCCCCATAGGATTGGCTGAGACTGTCAACTAGGCAGATCAGGGGCAGAGCCAGCACAAGTCCAACATAGCCCTAGCCAATCAGCATCTCCTCATAAAGATAAATTGAATCAATGCATCTCTATGAGGAAAGTCTGCATGCAGAGAGTGGAGACACTGAATGGCAGTGCTGCACACTAGGCAGTACTGCCCCAGGAAGCACCTCTAGCAGCCATCTAAGGAGCGGCCAGTGGAGTTATTTTCTCTGAAAAGACAGTGTTTACTGCAAAAAGCCTGAATGGAATGATTCTACTTACCAGAACAAATACAATAAGCTGTAGTTGTTCTGGTGACTATAGTGTCCCTTTAAGTTTGGAAGCTTAAGAGGGATGTATGGGAACAAAACTTGTGTGCACTGGCTGACATTAAAGTTAGTTTAGGTAATGCAGACGTTGGTCTCTCTAACACTGTGGCATGTCCCCTTTCTTCTACACTCACTACAGACACCTTTTCTCTGTCTCAGACTATACCAGGAACTTCTGCCTGCTAGTAAGAAGGTAAGGAGATAAGTGCCACGCTTAGGGTGCTGCCTGCATAGTATGCCCTTAGTTGGACAGCCTGCAGGATTGGCAGGCAGCCTGACATGCATTCATGCCAGGCTGACCTTCCAATTCTTTGGACAAACATTCCCCCTTTTTGGGCATGTTCACCCCTTTTGGCAGGTCTTGTCACGTGATTCGCGCCAGTGGCCCACCCTTTTACCCCACCCATTGACTTCCTGCTTCACTGGACACTGCTGTTAGGGGTTATGGATTTACTTGAAAGATGAAAGCATAAATTAGAGAGAAATTAGCATAGAGTATGTGTTTTCTTATAGCTGCATCCTATGAGTTTCCCTCCAGCACCATCTCCATCAGATACATGACGCTTGGGAGGTATGATTGTTTTAGTGTTTTTGGTCGATAAGATTCCGTAATTAGGCCCATCATAATTGTCAGCACCAGGCCCACTGTGCTCTTAATCCGGCCCTGGGGTTAATACAGGGCTTCGGCAAGGCTGCTCAGTCTGAGAGTAGTAAGATAGGTGGAAGGGGGTGAGCTAATTTTACTAGTCAGCATTTGGTGGATGAAACATTTTTTTTTTGTTTTAAAGTGTTAAACCAAAAACCTACCAGTAGGTGTCACCAGAGGGTAATTGTATCAAAATAATCTTTATGGGTCTAATAATAAAACTTAACTTTTAATATATTTATACATAAAATAAAACCTTATAGCAATAAATATATTAAAATAGGATAAACAATCCTACTTCTGTCTGTTATATGCCAGTATAGCGTTAAAGATGATTATGCAATGTAATATCAATGTAACTCCCAAAGATGGCCAGTAGGTGGCCCTAAAGTGCCTCCCTAAAATCTAATGAAGCAGATAAACTTTAATTTTATTAAAGACCCGGAGGCGAGTATTATGCTGCACTCTTTCTTTATTTCCCTCAGCAGCAAAGAAATATTATTGAAAGAAAACATTCAAAACAGGTTTAAACATCCTATAGGCAATGTCTGCCTAGCAACATGACATCCAATCAGTGACATCTTTCCCATATAGTAGGCGGTGCAATGATGACCATTTCCTCTTTCTTTGCTGCTTTCCCTCAGATAAGTACAATTCTCAGCTACTGGCTGTGGTTTTACACATTTATTATTATATTTATTATTCTATTTATTATTATATGTCTGTTATTTTAAAGCTAGTTATATTAATGCTGGCAAACATGTTTCACTCATATATGATGTGTACAGACTATTTCTGTCCCTATTAGCATAGGGTGCTGTAGTCTCAACTTCAATCAATATTTTATGCTTCATAGATATTTCTGCCTAGGTTACTCCCTAGGACACTACAAGTTCCTAGGGAGATTCTCTTTGTGCTGACCGCCGCGGTCGCGGCTCCGGGTACTACCCTCTTCAGCCGCGCATGCGCATCCCGTCAGGGACGCCCCGGCGGCCATCTTGCGGCTGGTTTACTGTACCCGCGCTCCGGTTTTAACAACCGAGCGCGGTCTCAGCCGCACACCACCGTTTTCTATTGCAGGTAGCCGGCCTCACCTCTGCCGGCTACCTCGCGGTCTGATCTCACCGCGGGAACCCCGATTCCAGCCGGAATTTTGCCGGCGGCCATTTTAAACGGCGCTTTTCGCGCCCTTTTCCTGTGTCACGCCCACTCCGTCCCTCGAGTCGGAGTTGGCGTTCAGTGTTGTGGCGGACGGTTCCCCTCTCTCCTGCTCCCATACTTTGATAATTTTAGTGAGTACTCTTGCTGGGTTACTCAACCCTGCTTGTTTCTTTTCACAATAAAATTGCCTTTCTTGTCTGCTATTTTAATACATTATGCAGTCCTCTAGTGAATTGCCTGGTCCCTCAGAGGCACCAGCTAACCCCCAAATTTTCTTGGATGTTCCCTCTATAGCTTCAGGGGATGAGGTGGATTTCCCAGCATCAGGGGAAATCCAAGCCATCATGGATGATACTGTATCCAGATCTGTTTCCAAAGCTTTGGCATCTGCCATGGACATTATGTCCTCTTCTATTTCAAAATCATTTACCCAAGCACTACTTCAGGCCCAATTAATGGTCCCTCCGACTGTGCCAGTCGCGAAACCATCTGTTTCTCAGCCCCCACGCCTTGGCCGCAAAGCCTTGGCTAAAGTCAAGCACTCCTCCAAATTTGTGATGGACAGTATAACACCTGTCATAGATGGCGCGAATATCGATACACCGCGCAAAAGAGCCTCTAGCCGGGCAAAAACGGCTAGACACTGGAAGTGGGCTAAAGCCCAGCCCGATTCGACTGAGTCAGAACTCAGTTCAGATGAGGAGAGTGCCCCTACCCTAGACTCAGATCAGTCTAACGATTTGTCCGACTTAGATTCGGACTATGGAACTGTTAAGGAGTGTAATCCCTCCACTAAGATATGTCCCACTGATGGGCCCAGTTCTGACTTAAACAAAGAGGGAAAAATCCTTGACCCACAGGGTGAACCGTTGTTCGAACCCGACGACTTACGTCATCCCCGCTCTGCGGAATGGTCACCGGCTGAGCATGTGGCGCAGTACGTCGCATCTCGGGTCCGTAAGCCTTTGGACAAGGCAACTCGTAACAAATTAAGGGCCGAATGCCCACGTCCCACCGTACCAGACGAAGTCTGTAAAACACCCCAGGTGGACCCCAAAATTATTCAGTTTTTAAGTAAAACAAGTTGGAAACCCAAGAAGGGTCTAGACTTCTCACTTTATAATTGTCAGGATAAAGTCTTGGATATTTTGGGTCCAGCGACCAAAATTTTTGAGGCCGTGGAGGAATCCTTGAGGCAAGACGAAGCCTTAGATTGCCTCACTATTAGAGGCTGGATTCAGAGGGTGATATGCCTCATAGGCAACGCCAATACGGCTCTGGCTACTGAGCGCCGTAAATCTATATTGATTAAAATCGAACCAAAACTTGTAAACATGGCAATTACTGAGCCGGGAGCCCAAGCTAAAGGGTTCCTTTTCGGGGAGTCTTTTGTCAAAGACCTGGGCTCCTATGTCCAGACATTCACAGCCTTGGACAAGGCACAATCTAATCTAAAGAGGGTGTTCCACCCAAAGGTTTTTGGTGGGGCCGGCAGAGCAAGGGGCCGTCTGTCCGGCAGAGCCAATAGAGGTTCGCGCCAGAACCAAGGTCCCTATATGGGGAAACCCCCCTTTACCGACCAGAGGTCCGTCCCGACCTTCTTCCCTCAACGAGGTAGACCTTGGGTGTCGAGAGGTGCACGAGGCACTCCTTCCGGAAGACGTCCTTACGGTAAGTTACCTTTCTCAATTTTCTTCACAAGTGGCAATAGGGGGCAGGCTCATGCATTTTTCCCATGTCTGGGCTCTAATTACATCAGATGCTTGGATTCTCAGGGCAGTCCAAGGATACCCAATAGACTTTGTATCTCTGCCCACTCAACTCTCCCAACCAAGGGAGCTTGTTTTTTCCCCAACAGACACGACCCTCGTTTCCGAGGAAGTTCAAGATTTAGCACTCAAAGGGGCTATTCAAGAAATCCCGATAGATACCCCAGGTTTTGTGAGCAATCTATTTATTGTCCCCAAAAAAGGGGGCGGATCCCGCCCAGTTATCAACCTCAAACACTTAAACACCTACGTAACCTACCATCATTTCAAGATGGAAGGCATTCACTGCCTACGGGATTTACTCCAGCCAGGGGACTGGATGGTCAAACTCGACCTGATAGATGCCTACCTCACGGTACCCGTTGCGCAGGTGCACCAAAACTTCCTGCAATTCACATGGCAAGGGAGGAAATGGCGATTCCGCTGCCTTCCCTTCGGGCTCTCCTCCGCACCTTGGTGTTTCACCAAGCTCATGAAGCCCGTCATCGCTCTCTTACGCAGTCGGGGAGTTCGTCTAATCATATACTTAGACGACATCCTGCTACTATCCCAATCAATATCATTACTTCATATTCACCTCGGTTGGACCACAACCTTGCTACAGAACTTGGGCTTCATTATAAATTGGGAAAAATCCATTCTAATCCCCACTCAACAAATAGAGTTCCTAGGACTCTTGGTGGATTCAGACACACAAACCCTGTATTTACCAACATCCAAAATGAGAAGTATCAAGAAAGAGATAAGACGAGTTCTTACCTCTCAACACATATCTCTCAGACATCTGGCCCGCGTGATCGGGCTCCTAGCGGCCTCCATACAGGCCATCTTTCCAGGTCCCCTTCATTACAGAGCCCTCCAACGCCTGCAGGCGTCGTACCTCAGAGGACACTCTGACTCTGGACACGGATGCGAAAAAGGAACTCCAATGGTGGCTCCTACACATGGAGGCATGGAATGGCAGAGCCATCTTCGGCTCAGCCCCAGACGTAGTCATAGAGTCAGACGCCAGCTCGTACGGTTGGGGTGCGCGCTGTGGAGATATCGTCACAGGCGGACGATGGTCGGAAGCAGAATCCATGCTACATATAAACTGCCTGGAACTTCTAGCGGGGTCCTTTGCGGTTCGCAGCCTTTCCCCGACACTGTCCCAGTGTTCGATCCTTCTGAAGATGGACAACGTATCGGCTGTCCGTTATATCAACCACCTCGGTGGTACGAGATCCAAAATTTTAGCGAATCTGGCTCGAGACTTTTGGCAGTTTTGCCTGCACCACAACATGGCTGTCAGGGCGGAGTATTTACCGGGTTTGTCCAACACCACGGCGGATTGGTACTCCCGTCACCTGCGGGACGCCAGCGACTGGCACCTCGATTCCCGAGTCTTCCAGCGCATTGGGGACCTGTGGGGTCCTCTGGCGGTAGACTTATTTGCCTCCCGCTTGAATACCCAACTTCCGACCTTTTTCAGTTGGAGGCCAGATCCTGCGGCTTCAGCCATGGATGCATTCTCCCAAGACTGGTCAACCACCAGGAACTATGCGTTTCCTCCATTCGCCCTTATCCCGCGTTGCCTCCTCCATCTGCGACGCCAATGGGGCTGCCTAGTTATAATAACCCCCCTCTGGCCAGCGCAACCTTGGTTTCCTCCTCTGCTGGAGATGGCCATAGATCACCCACGGCTCCTCCCGGATGCCCAATCTCTCCTACGGGACCCCGATGGGACCCCCCACCCCCTGATCCTTCAGGGCCTCCTCCGCCTCATGGCATGGTTGATCTCCGGGGACCCTGGTCAATCACAGGAGTTTCGCAATCGACTCTCCGACTTCTCGAGGGCGCATGGGCACCCGGCACGAGACAGTCTTACAAGTCTGCTTGGCGCACATGGGATGGTTGGTGCATGGCACGGGGTGTGGATCCCCTATCAACTACTGTGACGAACGTCCTACAATTCTTAACCTCCCTGTATGAGACGGGGAAAGCTTACAGGACGATAAACCTCTACCGGTCAGCTATCTCAGCCGGCCATACCGGCATCGAGGGGACCCCGTTAGGACGACATCCACTGGTTTGTCGTCTTCTCCGAGGCATTCGCTTTGCAAGGCCGCCCCTACCTCGCTATTCCTCCCTATGGGATGTCTCCCTGGTATTGCAATTCCTGACTAGGTGGCCAGACAATGAGTCTTTATCCTTAAAACAGCTCTCAGCTAAGCTAGTTATGCTGTTGTGCCTAATCTCCTGCAAAAGAGTATCGGACGTTAGAGCCCTCGATGTCAATGCCCGATCCTTCACCCCAGAAGGAGTCGTTTTTGACATAACACGTAGGACGAAATCGTCCTCCAAGTCGGTCCGGTACCCAACTTTTCCCATGCAGCCTCTCCTTTGCCCAGTAGCGTGTCTGAGGACTTACGAAGCTCGTACTGCACCCCTTCGGTCTGGATCAGACCCCCAACTCTTCATCTCCTTCCGGAAACCACATGCTCCGGTATCCTCTCCTACCTTGGCACGCTGGGTCAAATGGCTCATGTCCTTAGCAGGTATTGATACCTCCATATTCTCTCCTCATTCGGTCCGGGGCGCCATGGCCTCTAAAGCCTCCTTTGCGGGTTGTCGCTTGGAGGATATCTTGAAGGCGGCTGATTGGTCCACAGAATCTACTTTCCGTAATTTCTATTTCAAACCAATCCAGCATTTCGCAGAAGCCGTGATAGCACAGCTTTGAAATAGCATAATAGGAGCCTCCGGGTCTTTAATAAAATTCACGGATTTTACAATTATCATGACGGAAAGTCATGATTTTATTAAAGACACGGAGGCGAGTATTATCCCACCCACCCGCCCGCGGGCGGCTCAGAGGTGGGTCGAGGTAAGTTTCTCAGACCTCTCCAAGGTAAGTCCAATTGGGCGGTAGTGGTACCATCACACACCTACATCACTCTAGGACTTTAGCTACTGATGGGACTTTGGCACTGTTGTCCCCAAATCAATGATTGTCTCTTACTACTGATTGTGTAAGGCTTACACTGTTTACTCAGCCATTGGGGCCTATGTATATGCGGACAACCCAAACTTGCAAGAAATTATTATATTTTTTCTTGTTTCTTTAGCGTGACCTGATTGACGGTGCTCCTGGAATCACATGCCGTGTTACGGCTCGTATGGTTTACTTGGTTATCCCTGTTCCGTTTTGAGTTTTCTTCGGGAGTCGCAAGAAAGAGGAAATGGTCATCATTGCACCGCCTACTATATGGGAAAGATGTCACTGATTGGATGTCATGTTGCTAGGCAGACATTGCCTATAGGATGTTTAAACCTGTTTTGAATGTTTTCTTTCAATAATATTTCTTTGCTGCTGAGGGAAATAAAGAAAGAGTGCAGCATAATACTCGCCTCCGTGTCTTTAATAAAATCATGACTTTCCGTCATGATAATTGTAAAATCCGTGAATTATGTGCTTATTTTATTATTACTTATTTTAATTACTGCTCACCCTGATATCTAGGCTTGAGTAAAGCTTTAGTTCTATGGTAAATTAAACATCTCAGTTTGTACTTTAGTAAAAGGGATATTTTGAACAAAGCTGGGAGGGGCCCATCCATTAACTAAAAAAAGGATAAAAGTGTACTCTAGCATTCTATACTATTAATCATTTCTTCCAGTTGTATTTCAGACTATCACTGAAGACACACAGTATTCAATAGTTTTAGTGCTATTTCAATGTTTATGGTACAATGTCATTGCTGAGAATTATCTGATCCAATAGACTCAGTTACTGTTATTAAGAATTCTCCTCACAATTTAACTGTAAATAAAATTCAATGCTAAAATACGCTCCTACCAAAAAGGAAGTCAATTTAAATTACAAAAAACAAGTTTGTACAGAAATACAAGAGTTTGAAAGAAAAGAACAGATAGGTATGTGGGTAGGCGTGGACAATAGAGCAGGGGGAGTGCAAATACCAGCTATACCAGTTTTGGGCTACTCTGGCTCTGGAGGATGAATTAGGGGTTGGTAATCAGATGCAAGAGGGGGGGGGGAGGTGTCCAAAGCAGTTGTAATTAAGGTTTTAGAGGACAAACAAGTTCTGGCTACCATGGACTCCATTGTTCCTCTTAGCACAGTTTGTTCCATTTAGCAGTGTTTCAACAATCTGTATACAGAAACTACTCGTATAGCCCCAACATATTATTTATAACACTGTAAACCTGCTGTATTAAATCTGGATCAAGGATCCACAGGAACACTGGTTACCAGAAGAGGCCGTCCTCTGCTACACAGAGTATTTTAATCTTTTGGGGGACAGTGTTACACCATAATCACAAACAGCATATTCCTTAGAAAGGGTTTTTTTTGGTTTTTTTTTGACACATACAAGACAAAGGACTGTTTGTGAATCAGAAGCACCCATGATTTCAACAGAGCGTCTGATTCAAAGCAGTACAAATATACAAACAGTTTCAACAGTCACACCAGTTACCTTAGCAACAGCACCATGTGGCACAGTTACTAGGCCAAACACACACCAAAAACACGAGGAGAATTCTCATACACACACAGCTGTTACACCACACACTAAATAACTATTACTGTACCTTTTTTGGCGAAATTATACAATTACCCACGCTATAATTCTCAGTATTTAAATTACCCGTCTATAACACACCCTAGTAACATCATCTTTACAAACAGTAGTTATAGTACGGTTAGCATTGGTTAGAATACAATTTTAAAGTCACAGGTCAGTTAATAGTAGTTATGGTGTTAAACATACAACATAAACGACAGTTATTAGTGATTATTTACAGTATCAGTGATTATAATACATGGTTATGGTACCGTGCGCTATGATACAGTTACACACTATTCACACTCTCGCTAGACGGCAGAGCTCACGCTACCCAGCAAGATATACACTCTACTATAATAAATTTTAACACATTTACAGTTTCCCAACTAATCTATTGGACAGTACCTCGAGGGACTACCTAAAACTATTTACATCCGTTTTGGTTAGCCGTCGCTGCCCAAGCACCACATATAGCGAACTAGAGGGCGGAATTTACAACAATACCCTTTTAGTCTATCTACTCTATCAATAGTCTAGTGGGTTCCAAATTTACACGCCTTCCCACTTAGCCAAGATAGGTTGAGAACTACCAAACGATAATGTACACCAGAGTCTGCTTAGTCTCCCGGTCCCTCCGACCTAGCGAACGAAATGTACACCCTAGATATGCTAGTCTAGACAAGACACCGGTGTCCGGCTTGGGCTATATACATTCAACCAAGACCCAGCCTGACTCCATACCAAGATTAGACGGGCTGACTACAGGGCGTCTAATTATGAGCGGTGCGCCTTCGCTCCTTCCCTCCCTGGAGGGGGCCAATTCCATACACAATTCCAATTCAAACCCCTTATGGGCCTACCGCACAATCGGTATCCAATACCCCTAGTGGGTCCACCGTCTAAAACAGTAGTCGTCTTACCTCCTCGTTCCTGAACCTGAGTTCACACTCATCGACGGGGACACCCCAGCACTTACTACGTAGAGGCCGATGATCTCTTGGACAACAGACCAGTGGCGCCGAGACGAAGGGAGGTCCACGCAGAAGTTCAGGGGTGCAGCCGTAGAGTATGTGGGCAAAGATAGACCGTCTCACGCCTCTGCTTCCTAGCCACCGTTAACGACGAGCTTCCCGGCCAATGCACCAAAGATGTTACCTGGAAACTGACGGAGGCCAAGCACAGAGAGATGGACACAGGTTTCTTCAGGAAGGAAGAGATCTTTATTCGATTCACCGACCGGGACTCAGAAGGACTTATGTCACCAAAAACAGCAAAGATCTGAGCACTGAATGCATAGAGTAGATTCCTTATATAGCACTCTAGCTCCTCCCATAATTAGCTACGCCCACACATACCCTTAACCTAATCAATGAATTGAGTCTAAACTCATCCATCCGGTCTAACCACGTGGCTCATCTGAAACAAAGGAGAGGGACGCGTAATTCCAGTTCCTGCATTCCTGCACATGCTCAGTACAGTGATGACAGTATCTTAGCTACGTGTAACTAACTAACTAACTGATACTACAAACAGATGTACCTACATATGCCTTGTGGCAATCTTGGCCTGCTAAACTTTTATTTTACTGACAGATTCACAGATTTAGTTTTTTTAAATTATTATTTTTTTTATTAGTTATATATGAAATAAAATCCTAAATTGTATAAAACTAACTATACTTTTAGCAGGTATAGATTTCTACTGGCAATTGTATATGTGAAATTGACTTTGCTCTGCAAAGGGCACCTCCTGCTCCCCATTGGGGACCTCATCCCAGATACATAACTTACCATATAAAAGAAAAAAGGAAAAACTACAAAGGAGTAGGAAGCAAGCCTATCCTAGGAGGTTTTAGACGGTGGGGTTACAGAGTTAAATAGGGCTTAAACCTTAGATTGATATACAAAAGACAAATGAGGCTGGTTAGTCCCTAAATATAGGGGAAAAGCCAACCACAAAGAGTACCTCAAGATAGAAATTCAATATAAGGTAAAAAACTTTATTGCACATATTTTGGGAATGACTGCGAATTTCACCTTTTTGGACAAAGATATATTAAACCTTGACCACATTAGCTGATAAAGGAGTATGCTTTGAACGTGCTGATATGTTACTGAACCGTTCCGCACTCCCAATTTCACTTACATTTTACTTACGGTGGCACGCTCCTTAATTCCAGCACTCTGGAAAAGACCAAACCCACCTTCCTTCCAATCTTGGTTATAGAGAGTGGAGGATATCATGGGAGGTGAACAAAACATTGCAATGTTGACAGACCGCATGGAGAGACATAATGAGAGATACAGAGCTTGGGTGTATTACCTGAGCGCATTGTAGTGTCTTGACAGACGGGGACTGCGGACCCTATGTGATGTTGGTCTGCCGGTTGAAAGCCATTTCTAACTTCCTGATACCAACCCCTTCCCCTTGTTTTTTTCTTCATCTTTCTCTCTACTCCTTCCTTCCCCTCTTGTCTTCTTCTTCCTATCTCTCATACGCCTTTACCTCCTTGCTCTTTTCTTCCTTCCGGTCCACAGCTGCCATATCGGACCTCACTTTATATCAATATTAACAATTTAACGAGGTTTGTTTTTGCCATACTTACCCCACGAAACCAGCATAACCCAGCAATGTTGTCAGAGTGATTGGCATGACTGCCACTCTTGGATGGCCAGGATTATCCTTAACTCTAGGCGTCTCATTAATATGTGCTCTTTTTAATGGAACCACACTGTTCACGTTAATCTGATGAGGCGCTTCTATAATTATTTCTATATTCTGGGAATCATTCATTGATTATTAGCTGTTAGTTGTTCACCATGTCTTGCGACTTCCCTTTGTATCATTATTGTCTTCTGTACTGAAAATATGTTTACAAAAATATAAAAGAATAAATAAAGATTGTCAAAATTAGCAGATACAGAGATTACAGAATTATTTGATTAGACTGGAAGAAAGAAGATTTCAGGCAAAGGAAAGGTTTTTTTTTACTGTGGAATTCTCTGCCTGAAGAAGTGGTTTTATCAGAGTCCATACAGATGTTCAAACAGCTACTAGATGCATACTTGCAAAAACAGAATATTCAAGGATATAATCTTTCAATGTAGGGTAATAACTGCTTGATCCAAGGATAAATCTGACTGCCATTCTGGGGTCAAGAAGGAATTTATTTTCCTAGCTTGTTGCAAAATTGTCCTTCAAACTGTTTTTTTTTGCCTTCTTTTGGATCAACAGCAAAAAACAAATGTGAGGAAGGCTGAACTTGATGGACGCAAGTCTCTTTTCAGATATGTAACTATGATTACTGGGAACACCACCAACAATACTTTTCTGGCGTATAACTCAACATCAAAGACCTTTTTGTGATGTCTGATATTTTATTCATCAAGGGGTTAAATTCCATCTCTAACCTGATGCGTGATTCTGCAAACAATTGATTCAGGCCCTGGGGAGTCAGCACAGCTAAACGAACAAGGGCACGTGTATGAGTGTGGGGATGGTGCTAGTGATTGGCTATATGTGTTTAAGGGAGTGGTTATAGGTTTGTAGTGGGGCAGGGATCATCTTACCTCAGTGCCTTTTGGGATTCTGGCCAACAACCAACCTCCCTGCCTCTGTGCTTCTGTTTGTCCTGGGCCTGCATACTTTTCCTGCTTGAGGGATGGATGTGGATTAAATCCTGCTGCCCTCAGAGCTGCTGCCCTGGATGATGGCAGGCACATTCAGGAGCAATGTGCTCCCCTCCAGCCTGGCCTGGCCACCGGTGTGGGTTCATCCCCCCTCAGTGAGGCCTCTCCTGGGGCCTCCCATGTGGCTGTACTCCTCGTAGGCCGCAGGAGCACAGGCCGGCGCTCCCGCCCGCCTGCTCATCTATGCCCTGATGCTTCACCTCGGCCCAGTATAGGAGCCTGGGCCCGAGGCGCCGCCAGGCCCACGCGTTAGCTCCATCTGACACGTGGCCTGCGTGCCCCCGACCTTGGACAGTGGGTTCTGTCCGCAATTCCCCCCTCCCTTCCCCCCTGTGATGCCATCCCTTGTCTCCTCTCCCTCTGTGTTTACCTCCTTCTCCCCTGTTTCTGCTGGTCTGTGTCCCCTTCCTCTCTCTGCTCCCTTTCCTGGCTCTCTCTATATCTCCCTCACATCACCCCCCCTGTTTCTGCTGGTCTGTGTCCCCTTCCTCTCTGCTCCCTCTCCTGACTCTCTCTCTCTGTCTCCTTCCCTCCTCCCCCCTCCCTTCTGTCCCTATTCTTGGTCCCTATGTTTCCCCTACCCCCCCGGGTACTTACCTCGGCTGCCCTCCTCTGCGGGGTGTGAGCTTAATTCCTCTCCATGCTCTTCTCACAGGATCTGGCTGCAGTGGCTGCTGTTCATGGGACCATCCAGCAGATGGCGCCTGGTACTGCTGTAAGGCTGAACAGTACTGAAAATGAAGTTAACTCTGTCCTGCCTGGATTGTCTTCATTTCCTTTGCTGCGGGAGGTTCCTCGGGCATTGGCTGGTGAATTCACTAATGTTTCTTCTTTTCACTCTGGGGGTTCCTTGCTGGGGAGGTTTCTGTCAGGGCTTAGGGCTTTTCTTGATCAGTCCCAAAAAAAAAATGGAGCAGGGTGCGCAAGCAGGTAGGGTCACCCATTAGTTGGTCAGCTCCGGTTACTGTGGTCCTCGGCGCTGCAGCCACAGGGGGTTTTGACGGTTCCTTGGGTCACAGGGTTACCCTCTCCCGGAGTGGGTGGGCGTGCTGGCATCCCTGCTACGGCGTCAGGTGCCACAGTGCCTGCGGTTGCTGGGGGGTCCCTAGCATTAGGTGACTCCCCGGGTGTTGCTGATGTTTCGCGTGGGTCCACCTATGTGTTGGTCAGGGCCCTTGGGCTTGCACCTACAACAGGAGGTTCGGGGAAAAAATATTTGGAGGGAGACTTTGTTGAGATTTATTCCCTCCTTCCCATGGAGGAGGTTCCTCCTTTAATGGAAAAGGACAGGTAGGAATCCAAAAAAGACAAGGAGAAATACCGGTACCGGAAGATCCCTAAGACTTGCAGGAATTGGATTTGCGCGTTTGCAATCCTGGCCAGTGTAAATTGGGGAAAGGGCTCCGCAGAAGTGCTCCGCATTGTTCTGCTACCAGGATACCATTTGGAACACTTGTCGTACCTATGGCGGTCTGGGGTGGTTGAAATATGACGAGCAGTTCCTTCAACGGTT
>OW240920.1:87719167-87737426 GCA_933207985.1 Pelobates cultripes
ACACCTGTCCTAAGGATCCCTGATACACACTGACACAGAGCAGAATAGGGACTGTTACCCCTACATAGGGTCACTTGGCAGATATGGCATGGTCATGGGAGGAGGAGGATGACTTTCACCTCTTCCCCTGTTAGATTCCCGTTGGGCTGTGACATCACCCTTATACGCTGTGTAAAGCATACTTTTAAATTTATTTTGCAAATGCTGCATCCTTTCTGACTTGTAATTCGGTCACATTTCCGCCACTGTCTGCTTATACCGGGGGTCTAGTAGCGTGGACACCCAGCACAGGTCATTCTCCTTCAGCCTTTTTATACGAGGGTCCCTCAACAGGCACAACAGCATGAAAGACCCCATTTGCACAAGGTTGGATGCCGAGCTACTCATTTCCCATTCCTCCTCCTCACAAAGAGCAGAATAGGGACTGTTCCCCCTACACTTGGCAGATATGGATTGACACCTGTCCTAAGGGTCCCTGATACACACTGACACAGAGCAGAATGGGGACTGTTCCTCCTACATAGGGTCACTTGGCAGATATGGATTGACACCTGTCCTCAGAGACCATGATACACACTGACACAGAGCAGAATAGAGACTGTTCCCCCTACATAGGGTCACTTGGAAGATATGGATTGACACCTGTCCTCAGAGCCCCTGATACACACCGACACAGAGCAGAATAGAGACTGTTCCTCCTACATAGGGTCACTTGGCAGATATGGATTGACACCTGTCCTCAGAGACCATGGTACACACTGACACAGAGCAGAATAGAGACTGTTCCCCCTACATAGGGTCACTTGGCAGATATGGATTGACACCTGTCCTCAGAGACCATGATACACACTGACACAGAGCAGAATAGAGACTGTTACCCCTACATAGGGTCACTTGGCAGATATGGATTGACACCTGTCCTCAGAGCCCCTGATACACACTGACACAGAGCAGAATAGAGACTGTTCCTCCTACATAGAGTCACTTGGCAGATATGGATTGACATCTGTCCTCAGAGACCATGATACACACTGACACAAAGCAGAACAGAGACTGTTCTCCTACATAGGGTCACTTGGCAGATATGGACTGACACCTGTCCTCAGAGCCCCTGATACACACTGACACAGAGCAGAATAGAGACTGTTCCTCCTACATAGGGTCACTTGGCAGATATGGATTGACACCTGTCCTCAGAGACCATGATACACACTGACACAGAGAAGAATAGAGACTGTTCCTCCCACATAGGGTCACTTGGCAGATATGGATTGACACCTGTCCTCAGAGACCATGATACACACTGACACAGAGCAGAATAGAGACTGTTCTCCTACATAGGGTCACTTGGCAGATATGGATTGACACCTGTCCTCAGAGATCATGATACACACTGACACAGAGCAGAATAGAGACTGTTCCCCTACATAGGGTCACTTGGCAGATATGGATTGACACCTGTCCTCAGTGACCATGATACACACTGACACAGAGCAGAATAGAGACTGTTCTCCTACATAGGGTCACTTGGCAGATATGGATTGACACCTGTCCTCAGAGACCATGATACACACTGACACAGAGCAGAATAGAGACTGTTCCCCTACATAGGGTCACTTGGCAGATATGGATTGACACCTGTCCTCAGAGACCATGATACACACTGACACAGAGCAGAATAGAGACTGTTCCCCCTACATAGGGTCACTTGGCAGATATGGATTGGCACTGTCCACAAGGACAAGCTGCAGGCTTCCTGGCAGGGCCCATACAAGGTGGTAGAGCAGGTTTGTGATACCACCTTTGTGATCAGTGCGATCACAGGCACGGGAGGCAAGCGCATGCTCCATGTGAACATGCTCAAGCCATACCACGAGCGCACGGAAGAGGTAACCGCGATCTGTGTACCTACCACTGAAGATTATGATAATTTGCCACTCCCAGATCTCCTAGACCTAGAGGGCCAGAGCGGAGACCTGGGAGAAGTACAGTTAGGAGAACGGTTAGACCCCCAGGAGTGAACCCAGGTCCAAAGACTAATCCAGGACAAGGGGGCCACGTTTTCCAACCTACCTGGGTACAGTCCGTTAACCACTCACAAAGTTGAAACCCTAGACCAGACCCCCCTTCGCCAAACCGCCTATCGCATACCCGAAGCAGTTAAAGAAAATATTCAGAAAGAAATTGAGGAAATGATGCAGTTAGGGGTGATAGAACACTCTGACAGCCCCTGGGCCTCCCCGGTAGTACTAGTACCGAAACGGGACGGCACGACCCGTTTCTGTGTAGACTACCGGAGGCTAAACGATAAAACAACCTCAGACGCCTCGTCTATGCCCCGGATAGACGAGCTCCTAGACAAAATGGCCAGAGGCCAGTACATCACCACAGTAGATCTGTGCAAGGGGTACTGGCAAATTCCATTAGCCGAGGACGCCATCCACAAGTCGGCATTTGCCACCTCGTTTGGCCTGTATCAGTTTAAGGCCATGCCATTCGGGATGAAGAATGCCCCGGCTAACTTTCAGAGGATGGTAGATTGGCTACTGGATGGGTTTCAGGAGTATGCCTGCGCCTACTTGGATGATATAGCCATTTTTAGCTGCTCCTGGCCCTAACACCTGACCCACATAGGAGCCGTACTAGACCGGATTAGGGAGGCCGGACTGACCCTAAAGCCCAGTAAGTGCCATATAGGAACGCGTAAAAACCTCCCCAAGATAGTAGTATGGGCCCCAGAGTGTGAACAGGCCTTCCAACAGCTCAAGACGGCGCTCATTAAATCACCTGTACTTTCTGCTCCTGATCCAACTAAACGCTTTCTCGTCCATACAGACGCTTCTATGTTTGGATTGGGAGCAGTACTGAGCCAAGTCGGAGCAGATGGCGGCGAGCAACCCGGGGCTTATCTAAGCCGGAAACTTTTGCCCAGGGAAGTAGATACACTGCCATTGAAAAGGAGTGCATGGCGGTGGTGTGGGCCCTCAAAAAGCTGCAACCTTACTTGTATGGACAACCGTTTACCTTACTCACAGATCACAACAAATTTGTGGCACTGCGCGTGCAATCTAATGTGCCACCAGATAGGAGTGGTGTGTTAAGTAGTACTATTCTTATCAGTTTAATCCCTGTTACGTCCCCTATCCGTTGATGTGGAGCAAGACACAGCAGCAGAAGAGGACTAAGCTGAGGAGGTTATGGAAGAGGATGGAGTAGGAGGAGTAGAGGAGGTGGGGCAGCAGGCCTGCCTGCAAGTCATGGCGGTGTCACCAACTCGGTGTCACCAACTCCTCTGCAGAGCCACGCATTCCATGCTTGGCAGCCGTCAGCAGGTTTGCCCAATGCGCAGTGTAGGTGATATACCTGACCTGACCATGCTTTGCAGACCAGGTATCAGTGGTCAGGTATCAGTGGTCAGATGGACCCATGCCTCAACACTGTGTGCCAGACATACCATTATTTCCTTTTGCACAATCGAGAACAGGTTGGGGATTGCCTTTTGTGAAAAGAAATTTCGTCCGGGTACCAGTGAGTGAGTGGTGGCACTGGGCACAGTATCCACTGTGAGCCTGACACACCCGCTGGCAGAAAACTAACTGCTATTCAATCTATAACAGTGAAAAAAGTTTTTTGTTTTTAAATGCAAGCTATTGTGACACCAGATATGAGTGGCACTGTGAACTGGCAGAGTACACGCTGTAGGGCTGACACACCTGCTTTGAGACAACTAACTACTATTCAGTCTATGACAGTGAAAAAAGATTTTTGGTTTTTAAATGCACGCTATTGTGACACCAGATATGAGTGGCACTGTAAACTGGCAGAGTACACGCGGTAGGCCTGACACACCCGCTTTGAGACAACTAACTGCTATTCAATCTATAACAGTGAAAAAAGTTTTTGGGTTTTAAATGCAAGCTATTGTGACACCAGTGAGTGAGTGGTGGCACTGGGTACAGTATCCACTGTGAGCCTGACACACCTGCTTTGAGACAACTAACTGCTATTCAATCTATAACAGTGAAAAAAGTTTTGGGGTTTTAAATGCACGCTATTGTGACACCAGATATGAGTGGCAAAGTACACGGGCAGAGGTCTGCAGAGCACACGCTGAAGGAGGCCTGACACCCGCTTTAAGGACACTGACTGCTATTAGCTTACACTGAAAAACTTTTTTTCTTTGTAAAAGCACGCTATAGAGACACCAGATATGAGTGGCAAAGTACACGGGCAAAGGTCTGCAGAGCACACACTGAAGGAGGCCTGACACCCGCTTTAAGGACACTGACTGCTATTAGCTTACACTGAAAAACTTTTTTTCTTTGTAAAAGCACGCTATAGAGACACCAGATATGAGTGGCAAAGTACACGGGCAGAGGTCTGCAGAGCACACGCTGAAGGAGGCCTGACACCCGCTTTAAGGACACTGACTGCTATTAGCTTACACTGAAAAACTTTTTTCTTTGTAAAAGCACGCTATAGAGACACCAGATATGAGTGGCAAAGTACACGGGCAAAGGTCTGCAGAGCACACGCTGAAGGAGGCCTGACACCCGCTTTAAGGACACTGACTGCTATTAGCTTACACTGAAAAACTTTTTCTTTGTAAAAGCATACTATAGAGACACCAGATATGAGTGGCAAAGTAAACGGGCAAAGGTCTGCAGAGCACACGCTGAAGGAGGCCTGACACCCGCTTTAAGGACACTGACTGCTATTAGCTTACACTGAAAAACTTTTTTTCTTTGTAAAAGCACGCTATAGAGACACCAGATATGAGTGGCAAAGTACACGGCAAAGGTCTGCAGAGCACACGCAGAAGGAGGCCTGACACCTGCTTTAAAGGACACTGACTGCTATTAGCTTACACTGAAAAACTTTTTTTCTTTGTAAAAGCACGTTATAGAGACACCAGATATGAGTGGCAAAGTACACGGGCAAAGGTCTGCAGAGCACACGCTGAAGGAGGCCTGACACCCGCTTTAAGGACACTGACTGCTATTAGCTTACACTGAAACACTTTTTTTCTTTGTAAAAGCATGCTATAGAGACACCAGATATGAGTGGCAAAGTACACGGGCAGAGGTCTGCAGAGCACACGCTGAAGGAGGCCTGACACCTGCTTTAAGGACACTGACTGCTATTAGCTTACACTGAAAAACTTTTTTTCTTTGTAAAAGCACGCTATAGAGACACCAGATATGAGTGGCAAAGTACATGGGCAAAGGTCTGCAGAGCACACGCTGAAGGAGGCCTGACACCCGCTTTAAGGACACTGACTGCTATTAGCTTACACTGAAAAACTTTTTTCTTTGTAAAAGCACGCCATAGAGACACCAGATATGAGTGGCAAAGTACACGTGCAGAGGTCTGCAGAGCACACGCTGAAGGAGGCCTGACACCCGCTTTAAGGACACTGACTGCTATTAGCTTACACTGAAAACCTTTTTTTCTTTGTAAAAGCACGCTATAGAGACACCAGATATGAGTGGCAAAGTACACGGGCAAAGGTCTGCAGAGCACATGCTGAAGGAGGCCTGACACCCGCTTTAAGGACACTGACTGCTATTAGCTTACACTGAAAAACTTTTTTTCTTTGTAAAAGCACACTATTGAGACACCAGATATGAGTGGCAAAGTACACGGGCAAAGGTCTGCAGAGCACACGCTGAAGGAGGCCTGACACCTGCTTTAAGGACACTGACTGCTATTAGCTTACACTGAAAAAAATGTTTCTTTGTAAAAGCACGCTATAGAGACACCAGATATGAGTGGCAAAGTACACGGGCAAAGGTCTGCAGAGCACACGCTGAAGGAGGCCTGACACCCGCTTTAAGGACACTGACTGCTATTAGCTTACACTGAAACTTTTTTTCTTTGTAAAAGCACGCTATAGAGACACCAGATATGAGTGGCAAAGTACACGGGCAAAGGTCTGCAGAGCACACCCTGAAGGAGGCCTGACACCCGCTTTAAGGACACTGACTGCTATTAGCTTACACTGAAAAACTTTTTTTCTTTGTAAAAGCACGCTATAGAGACACCAGATATGAGTGTCAAAGTACACGGGCAAAGGTCTGCAGAGTACACGCTGAAGGAGGCCTGACACCCGCTTTAAGGACACTGACTGCTATTAGCTTACACTGAAAAACTTTTTTTCTTTGTAAAAGCACGCTATAGGGACACCAGATATGAGTGGCAAAGTACACGGGCAGAGGTCTGCAGAGCACACGCTGAAGGAGGCCTGACACCCGCTTTAAGGACACTGACTGCTATTAGCTTACACTGAAAAAACTTTTTTTCTTTGTAAAAGCACGCTATAGAGACACCAGATATGAGTGGCAAAGTACACGGGCAGAGGTCTGCAGAGCACACGCTGAAGGAGGCCTGACACCTTCTTTAAGGACACTGACTGCTATTAGCTTACACTGAAAAACTTTTTTTTTCTTTGTAAAAGCACGCTATAGAGACACCAGATATGAGTGGCAAAGTACACGGGCAGAGGTCTGCAGAGCACACGCTGAAGGAGGCCTGACACCCGCTTTAAGGACACTGACTGCTATTAGCTTACACTGAAAAACTTTTTTTCTTTGTAAAAGCACGCTATAGAGACACCAGATATGAGTGGCAAAGTACACGGGCAGAGGTCTGCAGAGCACACGCTGAAGGAGGCCTGACACCCGCTTTAAGGACACTGACTGCTATTAGCTTACACTGAAAAACTTTTTTTCTTTGTAAAAGCACGCTATAGAGACACCAGATATGAGTGGCAAAGTACACGGGCAGAGGTCTGCAGAGCACACGCTGAAGGAGGCCTGACACCCGCTTTAAGGACACTGACTGCTATTAGCTTACACTGAAAAACTTTTTTTCTTTGTAAAAGCACGCTATAGAGACACCAGATATGAGTGGCAAAGTACACGGGCAGAGGTCTGCAGAGCACACGCTGAAGGAGGCCTGACACCCGCTTTAAGGACACTGACTGCTATTAGCTTACACTGAAAAACTTTTTTTTTTTGTAAAAGCACGCTATAGAGACACCAGATATGAGTGGCAAAGTATACGGGAAGAGGTCTGCAGAGCACACGCTGAAGGAGGCCTGACACCCGCTTTAAGGACACTGACTGCTATTAGCTTACACTGAAAAACTTTTTTTATTTGTAAAAGCACGCCATAGAGACACCAGATATGAGTGGCAAAGTACACGGGCAGAGGTCTGCAGAGCACACGCTGAAGGAGGCCTGACACTCGCTTTAAGGACACTGACTGCTATTAGCTTACACTGAAAAACTTTTTTTCTTTGTAAAAGCACGCTATAGAGACACCAGATATGAGTGGCAAAGTACCCGGGCAAAGGTCTGCAGAGCACACGCTGAAGGAGGCCTGACACCTGCTTTAAGGACACTGACTGCTATTAGCTTACAATGAAAAACTTTTTTTCTTTGTAAAAGCATGCTATAGAGACACCAAATATGAGTGGCAAAGTACACGGGCAAAGGTCTGCAGAGCACACGCTGAAGGAGGCCTGACACCCGCTTTAAGGACACTGACTGCTATTAGCTTACACTGAAAAACTTTTTTTCTTTGTAAAAGCATGCTATAGAGACACCAGATATGAGTGGCAAAGTACACGGGCAAGGGTCTGCAGAGCACACGCTGAAGGAGGCCTGACACCCGCTTTAAGGGCACTGACTGCTATTAGCTTACACTGAAAAACTTTTTTTTCTTTGTAAAAGCACGCTATAGAGACACCAGATATGAGTGGCAAAGTACACGGGCAAAGTTCTGCAGAGCACACGCTGAAGGAGGCCTGACACCCGCTTTAAGGACACTGACTGCTATTAGCTTACACTGAAAAACTTTTTTCTTTGTAAAAGCACGCTATAGAGACACCAGATATGAGTGGCAAAGTACACGGGCAGAGGTCTGCAGAGCACACGCTGAAGGAGGCCTGACACCCGCCATGAAGGACACTGACTGCTATTAGCTTACACTGAAAACTTTTTTTCTTTGTAAAAGCACGCTTATAGAGACACCAGATATGAGTGGCAAAGTACACTGGCAGAGGTTCGCAGAGCAACACGCTGAAGGAGGCTTTGACACCATGGCGACACTGACTGCTATTAGCTTACACTGAAACTTTTTCTTTGTAAAGCATGCTATAGAGACACTAGATATGAGTGGCAAAGTACACGGGCAAAGGTCTGCAGGAGCATGAAGGGAGAGGCCTGACAATCTCGGCGACAATTGACTGCTATGAAGCCACCGAAACTTTTTTTCTTTTGTAAAAGCACGCCTATAGAGACACCGATATGAGTGGCAAAGTACACGGGCAAAGGTCTGCAGAGCACACGCTGAAGGAGTCCTGACACCCGCTTTAAGGACACTGACTGCTATTAGCTTACACTGAAAAACTTTTTTTTCTTTGTAAAAGCACGCTATAGAGACACCAGATATGAGTGGCAAAGTAGACGGGCAGAGGTCTGCAGAGCACACGCTGAAGGAGGCCTGACACCCAGACGCTTGCAGACAACTAACTGCTATTCAATCTATTACAGTGAAAAATTTTTTTTTTTTAAATGTCAAGCTTAAGCTATTGTGACACCAGATATGAGTCGTGGCACTGGCAAATGGGCACAGTATCCACTGTGAGCCTGACACACCCGCTTTAAGGACACTGACTGCTATTCAATCTATAACAGTGAAAAAGTTTTTTTTTTTAAATGCAAGCTATTGTGACACCAGATATGAGTGGTGGCACTGACTGGGCAAATGGGCACAGTATCCACTGTGAGCCTGACACAGAAGCTGGCAGCAGTGGCAGACAACTGCTATTCAATCTATAACAGTGAAAAAAGTTTTTTGTTTTTGTTTTTTTTAAATGCAAGCTATTGTGACACCAGTGAGTGAGTGGTGGCACTGGGCAAGTGGGCACAGTATCCACTGTGAGCCTGACACAGAAGCTGGCAGGCAGGCAGGCAACTGCAATTACATTACACAGAAAAAAAAGCAGACTGATGTTCTAGCCCTAAAAAGGGCTTTTTGGGGTGCTGTCCTTACAGCAGAGATCAGATGAGTCCTTCAGGACTGTAGTGGACACTATATACCCTAACCTAGCTATGCATTTCCCTATCTAATCAACAGCAGCTACACTTTCCCTCCTCTCACTAAGCATGCAGCTTGAGATCAAATCTAAAATGGATGCTGTCCAGTAGGTGGGAGGGTCTGCTAGGGAGGGTCTGCTGCTAATTGGCTGGAATGTGTCTGCTGACTGTGAGGTACAGGGTCAAAGTTTACTCAATGATGACGAATAGGGGGCGGATCGAACCGCGCATGTGTTCGCCGTCCACGGCGGACGCGAACACGCTATGTTCACCGGGAACTGTTCGCCGGCGAACCGTTCGGTGCATCACTAAGGGACACTATAGTCCCCAGAACCACTGCAGCTTAATGTAGTGGTTCTGGTGTCTAACCTGTCCCTGCAGGCCTTTTAATGTAAACACGGCGGCACTGCAGCACTGGTGTTAGTTAACATGTCAGATCATATGGGTGGGGCATTGTGATGTCACATGGGGGGGCGGCAAACTTTACTTTTGCCTAGGGCGGCAAAAATCCTTGCACTGGCCCTGCAGACACTGCATCCCTGTGGGTGGATTCGGGGGGGGGGCAGCACTTTGGGTGGACTCGGGTGCAGGCACCGGGGTCCCAGACCTTGAGCTGTGTCAGGGGCCCCAAAATTTCTGATGGCAGCCCTGTGTGAGCTACACCCTAGAGAGCACCCACTATGCTTACAGAAGAGATAAAAGAAGAGGTTTACATAAATTACATAATTGACTAAAATATATTTCTTCTCCCACTGCCCTATTATTGAGACACAATCCCAGAATGCATTAGAAGGAACACTGGATCACAGCTTGTGCCCCATCTTGTTTCACTGAAGTCTGTACTTGGTGCGACTCAGTGGTACTATCACTTCTCACTTTGTATCCATCCATGTTCCATATCTCATTTAAAAAAAAATTTTATTTAACCTTCACACAGAGCCTATAAGTGCACAACAGACCTCCTCTCTGGCAACATAGAGGCAGGACATATTTTCTTTCTGTTGCCAAGAACTTTGCACTGGAGTAGTGTGTATCAGACATGATTTTAAAAGGCTTCACTCACATGTTCAGTCATTATCATAATATTTTTGAATAAATATTTAAAAGAATGCATTTGCTCAATGCTTTTTATATATTTAAATAGACACTGTAGGCACCCAGACCACTTCAGCTAATTGAAGTAGTCTGGGTGCTGTGACCCTTTTGTACTTAGTGTTGCAATGTTAAACATTGCAGTTCCAGAGAACTGCCCCCAGACAGCCACTAACCGACAGCCACTGGGGTCGCTTCCGGAATCCAAACTGACTTTTGGTCCATTATCTGATGCTGGACGCCCTCACTGACCTCCAGCGTCAGATTTTTCCCATAGGAAAGCCTTGAATAATGTGCATTAGGTCTCCCCCGCCGGCAGACATTGGCAGGGGAGGAGCGTGGACAGAGCCCTGGATTCAGGTAAGTGGCTGAAGGGGTTTTAACCACTTCAGCCCCACGGGAGTTGCGAGGGAGGGGGGAGTTATTAAACCTATAGTGCCAGGAAAACAGCTTTGTTTTCCTGGCACTATAGGATCCCTTTAACAGGGCATTGTGGATTGTTTTTAAAATTAGAAAATATTTAAGGAAATCAGAAAGGAATAGAAATTATATCTTAAAACTGGGCCATCATAAGGAGGGTACTATGACCACATTCAAATTCTGTAACACAGTAGATCGTTACAATTCCTTTACAATACTGGTTTGATGTAATGTCGTCTGACTTGCTCCTGATGCTCTAAGGCAGTTGTTCCCAATCCAGTCCTTAAGTACCCCTTAACAGTCCAGAATTTAGGGATTATCCAGTTGGATCTAAGGTGATTTATTTTACCTGATGTTACCTGCTTCAATGCCCAAAGTGGTGTACCTACCTGGAAAGATAGCTCCATGTGAAGAAGTGGCATGTCAGCCTTTAATAATTGCCAAGCATGCCGACCAACCCATTAAGTGGATACCCTTCTTGTAGCATTAGCATGTCTAGTGATGCACTTGACTTGGGGAATAGTTCAATGGTGTATCCAAAAGTAAGACACCAAGGAACAAACTAGAGGCAGTGGACAAAGGAGCCCAAAATTGTTACTTTCTTACAGCAAAGTTGGGAGATCTGGTATATATGCCTAGATTTGTGTGTCAATGATTGGCAATCCCTATATGTGTGCCAGATAATTTGTATCTTTGTGTGTTAGGCAATGTGTATGTGCGTTTGTACATGTGTCTGAGAGTTTCTGTGTGGGGGGGAGCAAGGCCAATGGTTTTATAAGGAGCATCAAGATTTAAAATGGCAGTCCTGTATAAAAATATATACAGGATTCTGATTTCATGTTGTCAAAACCACCACTAGATGGTGATAGACTGCAAATTGTGTGTCATAGAATGAGTAAAAAATAGCTTGTTAGTTAGAACTTTCATAACGTTTCTTAATAGGCTTACTCCAAGCCCCATGACCACTTAAGTGATTAAAAGGAGATATTTATTCTGCACATACAGACATAAAACACTTTGCTACTGGAAGTGTAACCCTATTAGCTGCCAACGTGAATTCTGTGCATTAAAGGCATCTGTTGTCAACATGCATAGCTTGCTGAACTACCAAACTACATCACCCTCTTTTGTGCTGCACCTCCTCAGTCAGCAATAAAGGGAAGTGATGGCATAGAAAACAGAATGGGCTGTAGGAGAACTTTACCTTCCCATTGGATAAGGTAAATTGTTTCCCTTTCATTTCACTGGCAAATTTAGACACTTGGGGTGGAGTGGCTGACATTGATGTGACACTCTTTCTCAAGCCGTGTTGTAAGACTGGTCGTCCATTATCATGACATATCACTGACCTTGATTGGGGTCTAGCTCAGGAATAGCAGCACTCCTAACCTAGAGCTAATCCCTAAGCAACACAGCAAAGTTATAATTACAAATACAAAGAAATGATACCGCACTCAACGTAAAGAAAATAATGCAGATTTATTATAATTTTATAAAATAGCTGGTTTACTGGCTGCATAGTGCAAAGTTCATTTCATCAGAGACCTTATTTAATTTAAAGTTAGATTTCATCCGTAATTGCATTTAATGCAGCATATCTGTCACTGTACTTTGAGGAAGAAAAATTCATGCAGCAAGTAATATAGAAAAAAAGGACTTTCTTCCGATATGAAAAATATATAATTACATACGTATGGCGATATATGTGCACATAATTAAAAAAGAAAAAAATATACAAAAAAGGAAAAAATGTGTAAAAATGAAAAAACGAGTAACAGTCCATGTAATTATGATAATTAGGATTATGTAATTGTACATAATCCTCACAGGAATATGAATACGATCACACCCATGCTTGGTAGTCTTCTCACTCCAGATGAAAAGCAATGGTGGAATTGGTTGTGGAATTCCAATGTGGATGGTACACAGCTCGGTTCCCGTTTGTCTTTTTGCTGTTTCAATAAACTTGATAGAGGAAGTCCTGGTCTGCGCGCTCTGGATTTGACATCCCTTCAATGGCCCTGGTTAAAAGAAAGTGATGTATACACTATAGAACCAGCACCCACAAGGTCCTCTTATAAAAAGTGTTTAAGCTCATAATCCTCATTGAGTCCCTTGGGACATAGAGTCTCAAGGGTGCTGGTCCACTTAGTCTCTTTCCACAAGGTGATAGTTACTACCATGGCCTCTGTTTGGAAGGGACGCAAACTCTGGATTATTCTCTAAAATGTGAATTGTCAGGAATTCAAAGAGAATTTCAAATTTAAGGCAAAAATAGCTGAACTGGAAATATTCTTCAAGGCAGCTATGCTTCCAATTTTGCTACGTAAATTTGAAATTCAATTTGAAATCCCAACAATTTTCACTTTAGTGAATAACTCTGATTAGATAATGATTCGGGACCTCAGTCTCATGCGTGGTTCAGCAACATCTGTTACTACTACAATTACAATCAATGGGAAATTCATTTTGAATTAACTTTGAATTCCCAACAATTCTCATTGAAGTGAATAACTCTGATTATGTCGTCGTCAAATTATTAGTATTTAAATAGAGCAATCATTTTCCACAGTGCTGTACAATAAGTAAACAATTAAAGGGACAATATAGGCACCTAGACCACTTCATCTCATTGTTTTAGAGAAACTGCAATGTTTACATTGCAGGGTTAAAACAACCTCTAGCAGCTGTCTTCGAGACAGCCACTAGAGACGTTTCCTTTGAATTCCCTTTGCATTCTCACTTTAGTAACTAACCCTGTCCGTCTCATGATAACCTTAGCTGCATATGTCATTTCTAAAAGTGCATACAATGCAGCTTCCTTTCTTAACAAGCCTTTTATGAAAAACACCTTGTACTCATTCTAGCAGCCGGGAAGGGATGAGGGTGTAAGAGTGTGTCTTACTGTATGTGGGTGGGAATCTAGTTCCTTACATCTCTAATAATTATTCCATAAATGACAACTTATTTCTTTGTTTCTTTGTCACACTTTAAGTGGACACTCTAAGGACCAAAACAACTTTAGCTTAAAGGAACATCACATACCTCTAAAGAATTTCATCTTGTTGAGGTGTTTTATGTGTGAAGAGTGTGGCCTCTTTTACAACAAGTACAGATTTCAATAGAAATTGGCACTTAAATAAATTCACCTTGTTACACCTCTGTGGCTGTCAATCAGACAACCAGTCCTGTTACTTCCTTTTGTCAGAGGCAGCAATTGTGCATAGCACCTGCCTTGTATAGACTTTTCATTGAGTTGCATTGAGAAGTCTGTGATTGGACAGCCACAGAAAGTCTGGGCGGGGTTAGAAGGGGAGGGCTCCTTTTCTGCTATAAAAAGATTTCTCATTTCATTGATTTTATCCCCATGTCTTATTTTCTGAGTACCAACTGGTTTTAAGTGACATATAAACTAGACTTTGCGAGGCCTTAGGAAAAACTCAAACATGAGGCCCCCCCACTAACACCATTAGTGGAAAAAAAAATAGGTGTTGTCTTGTTTGTGTGTAAGGAGCTGTACATATATTGAAGGGCGACCTTGCAGCTTTGGATACAGAGATGTAATCTCTGTATTCATCATCAGAGGCATGCATTGTTGCTGCGTTGTGAGCACTTTGACTGTAGTTATGGCATAATTTTCAAAAAAACTAATTTAATCTGCAATTATGCTAATCATTTATACACGATTGCGGGGTATGGTTGTGTAGTATGCAGTTGTGGATACATGCCAGTGTGAAGGGGTTATTTGAAACAAAAATTAACATTTTGGTTGGGCTTTTAAATAATAATTTGCCAAACCATAAAGTTACAGATAAGAAAACAATGTCATAGACATTTCCCCACATATGCTATAATCCTTACATGTATACTATTATAAATGTGTTTTCCCATGTATTGTATATATATGTATGCATATAATATATGTTGCTTGCAACTTTACCTTTGCATTGTCCATATCATACCACAATCACATTGCAGACAGACACACACTAATACATGCACACATATAAACACTAATACACAAATACATATACACACTGATACATGCACATGCATACACACAAACACACTGATGCACAGATATTGACTAATACAGACATACAGTCGCAAAGTGTATTTATCTGGCTGTGTGTATTTCTGAGTGTGTCTGGCATTGTCTACCTGTGTATGTGTCTGACAGTGAGTATCCTTGTATGTGAATGTATGTTTCTGTGATCATGTGTATGTTTGTGTCTGGGACCGTATGTGTGTGGTAGCTGCTTGCTGTGTTTTGTGTATATGAGGGGCTGGGGCTGCCTGTGGCCTTTGTGCCCTTTTTTATGGTGAAACTATGTTTTATAACTTTATGTGTGCATGTGATTGTCTTCAAGGGTGACTGTGACAGGGTGAAAAGGGGAAACTATGGCAGGGTGAGTTTGACAGGATGAAGGGGTGAATGAAACAGGGTTGGGGGTGAGTGTGAGAATGAGGGAGGGCAACTGTGACATGGTTGGAGGAGGGAGTGTTACAGGGTGAGGGGAGGTAAGCGTGACAGGATTAAATTGTTTATGTGACAGGGTGAATGTGGCATAGATGGGGAGGTGAGTATCACAAGGTTGGGGTGTATATGGCATTATTGGAGTGAGTGTAACAGGGCAAGAGGAGGTGAAGTGACCGGATTAAGGGGGTTAATTGACAGGGTGAGTGTGGCAGAGTAATGGGGGGGTGTGACAGGATGAGAGGGCTTCCTATCTGGTCTGCACGTTATAGGAGTCTCGCGATCTCCAGAAGTCAGAGCGTTGCCGTGGTAACCCGCAGCAACACTCTGATTGGCTGGGGATCGCGAGACACTTCAGTCTGCAGCTCACACCTGACACACTGAAGGCTTGCTCTCTGGGCAGACTAGAGGGACATCGCACCTGGCAGCATAAAGGGTAATGTCGGGTCATCGGTCATGGACCAAGGACCTGTCATGTAAGTCTGCCCTAAGGTGATTTAGGTGGCCCCGAGACCCCAGCCAGCACGAGGCCTTAGGTGGCCGCTTAAATTGCCTAATTAGAGAGCCGTCTCTGGTGACAGGTGTCACACTAGTGGGGGTCTCCTTGCTTTCCAAACATCTATTGCTGAACAAACAGCTACCTCCATCACAGTTTTGTAGGAGAGTGGGAGCTAGAGCAGGGTACCTGCTTTACCACGGTACACTGGCAGAAAATTATGATTTTACCACCCCAGAAATATATATGCTCCTCATACCAAAAGCTTAATTACTAGATCTTTAGCCACTGGTACAGGACTTCTATAACATTGATGAAGAGTGAAATCCATATGAATTCTGTATAAAAATCAGAAATCTGACATAGCGTAATACAGTAAAGGGGTATTAACTTATAAATATAAATAATTGTAGATACACTCACAAACGCACGTGAAATAAAGCTTCTCGCCCACTCAGGGGCAGTATGCAATCCGATGGATAAATTAGAGAATCACCTCATAGGATATATAAAAATAAAGGAAAAACTGAATAGTGAAGTTTGTTATGAAAAATACAAAATCACATTTATTGGTCACACTTACATGTGTGTAAATCACAAAGAGCGTATCACTCAATAACTTGGAACTCCATGCAGTGTTGTCATCAATCCAAAGATAGGGATAAACAGGAGTAGTTATAAATGAATAGCCAAAAAATAATTATATACAAATAAAAAATAATAAAAACAATATAAAGTAAGTCCAATATAGAAATCCAACGCGTTTCGTCCTGTAGGGTGTAGGACTTCATCAGGGATACTTCTATACTTCCATTTCTCCGGTTTAAATACCGGTAAAAATCTCCTTTTGATTGCGTTCATCTGTTATTCGGCGTGCGTTCCACCCGTGGAACGCACGAAGACGCAAAGATATGACGAAATTTGAAGACACAGTTCCGTATTCCTACTGCGCATGCGCGTGAAAAAACTAAATATTTTTTATATATTTTTTATATACTTATTATTTATTATATAATTTATTTCCTTTTTAGAGACATATGTGTCACTTTATTTCATGCCTACACCCTCCAATGCAGCCCCTAATGATTTATTTTGGTTGTTCAGATGTCTTAGGCTGTTTTCTTGGTCTTCTGTTTTATATTCCGTCCATGTCCCGATCCTTTTTTAATGTGCGCATGCGCGTTTTTTCGCGCGCATGCGCAGTAGGAATATGGAACTGTCTCTTCAAATTTCGTCATATCTTTGCGTCCTCGTGCGTTCCACGGGTGGAACGCACGCCGAATAACAGATGAACGCAATCAAAAGGAGATTTTTACCGGTATTTATACCGGAGAAATGGAAGTATAGAAGTATCCCTGATGAAGTCCTACACCCTACAGGACGAAACGCGTTGGATTTCTATATTGGACTTACTTTATATTGTTTTTATTATTTTTTATTTGTATATAATTATTTTTTGGCTATTCATTTATAACTACTCCTGTTTATCCCTATCTTTGGATTGATGACAACACTGCATGGAGTTCCAAGTTATTGAGTGATACGCTCTTTGTGATTTACACACATGTAAGTGTGACCAATAAATGTGATTTTGTATTTTTCATAACAAACTTCACTATTCTGTTTTTCCTTTATTTTTATATATCCTATGAGGTGATTCTCTAATTTATCCATCGGATTGCATACTGCCCCTGAGTGGGCGAGAAGCTTTATTTCACGTGCGTTTGTGAGTGTATCTACAATTATTTATATTTATAAGTTAATACCCCTTTACTGTATTACGCTATGTCAGATTTCTGATTTTTATACAGAATTCATATGGATTTCACTCTTCATCAGGTTGTTGTATATTTTATATAGTAACCTACACGTATTCTGGGTGTTTTCCACCTTTTTGCTATTTCACATTGTTTCTTGGGTGTCTGTGAGGTACACCTAGGAATTCTTCCAGTTATACGTTTCTATTTTGTAGTGTATATACTATTTTTTGCTTCTATAACATTGCACACAATTTTCACAAACCACTCTAACTTGTGTTGAAGATGCTGTTCAGTTCCAGGCGCAATCCTCCACATACTTTGCTCCCATCCCATTTTATCTCATTGTTGGACAGCAATCTGCAGGCACATAAAACACATAACAGGGACCAAAATACTTTTCACCCCTAAATTGTACTACTGCATACCTTCCAGGTGTCACTATTTAGTAGGGCCCCATACACACACATTGCCCACATTCACACACACACTGCAACTGTTACACACACATACTGTCCCACACATACACTGCATCCCTGACATACACTGCCCCCCCTACTCACACACTACAACCTTCACACACACACACACACACACTGCTCACACACTGTCCCCCTCACACACACACACACTGCACCCCTTACACATTGCACCACTCACACACACCACTGTTCCTATGCCCTACTACCGCCCCATTTCCCAGCAGACCTCAGGTAAGTTGTCAAACTGTTCTTAAACGGTTTGACTACTTACTCTAGGAGGGGGTCCCGGCACTATTGACACCATAACCACTACACTGAGCTGTAGTAGTTATTGTGTCTGGATTATTTCTTTAAATAATCTACAAGTGCCCCTCCCGAGATCAGGCTCTGGATCCGCCACTGGTCTCAGTCAGAGGAGGTGTGGCTAGAGT
>OW240920.1:87747537-87854721 GCA_933207985.1 Pelobates cultripes
CTTCACCTTGCTGTAGTGCTTGTCAGAGTATTTATATCGGCAGACATTTTGTGCTATGATAGAAACTAAAAGTGTATATTCTGAGTCACTCTGAACAGACCAGACTCCATTTTGTTATTTCAAGTTAACAAAGACAAAGAGACGCTATATTTCTATCTGTAAGCTAACCACTTTCCAGATCTGAGGAATGCATAGTATATACAAACAAGTGATAAGGAAGGGGGTTGGATAGACTGTCTAAAATGCTAATGGAATATAATCAAATCTAAACCCAGACAATTGTGACAGAGAAGAGTAAATAATTTAATATTTAACTGTCTATATATATAAGGTACCATTGTATGGAAAAGGGTAAACTTAGTTCATGATCTGTCATATCAGAAATTATGGCAGGAATTGCAGACGCTAAGTCTGGACAAAATTTAAGAAACCCTTTGAAATTTTAAATTATGGCGCTATAAAGATAACGCAAAATGACGTCAAAATAGCCACCAGGAAAAGTTAACTCTTTCCTGGATAGGTATGTTTAGTGGGACAAGACTGCCCTCTACAGACCAAATAACTAATTTGCGATCTGGAAGATAACCACACCTCTAGTGCTTCTATTGGGTTATCAACTGATGACGTACAGAGAGTCTGGCCCTTTAAAAGTTAAGACAAAGGGAAGATAGAGAAATACGAAGGAGGCAGATGCAAGATATGCAAAAGAGAAAAGAGAGGAATTGGAAGTTTGGGGATTCCAACTCGGACAACATCTGAGACTAACATTCTACTCCTAAAACTCTAACACTTAGAATTTACTGACTTTCTAACCAACACCTCCATGCAGAGAGACTACCAATCGGATGAAATATCTACTCAACTGGTAATTATACTGGTTTCATTTAATTAAATTAAATTAATTAAAATGTATTAATAGCATTATATATGACTGGATAAAGCACGGTCAGATTTCCATATTAAGAAATCTTAGTTAACTAAGAATATATAGTTATAAACATTCCATTCTGCAGGTGGAATTAAGAATAATTATATATTGATGTGATATTATCACGTGTTAGCATACCGCTGTTTTTATCCAGGTGTATTGATTTGCTCTAAATTAAGATAGATATCTTTTAGACAAATTAAAAATCTGCTTATATAATGTGGTAAATTCTCTTATGGATGGTTTAAGAAAATGACTAGTGAACTGGTTTAAATGTTATTTTATTTAAAAATACATAAGAATAGATCTTAACTACCTAGGAGATCTAGCCAGCATTGAAAGGGTTATTCTAACTGTCTGCTAAACTTTACGACCTTACGCTGCACTCTGAGGAATTCTGTTCTTCTGTGAAAAGTTTAACTTTCAGTCTGTGAAAGCTAATCATAAATCGTAGAAGTCTTGACAGATAATGCCGTTTAGCCATTGAAACGTAATACCCATTTCTTTGTATTGCATATAATTTTATACTGAATATTCATTGATTATTGTCATGCATGTTACATAATATTATTTGTTAATTATTGGTTATCATAAATAAAAATCTATTTTTATACATTGTGATATTATTATATGAAATACATTCCACTTAACACGATAAACGTTCTTTGGGATCTGAGAATTGAATTAGTGGGCAATTCTCACTGTTACTATTATTATCCCATAAATATCCCCACATATTGGAGGCACGGTGCTGAGATCGTTTAAGTTGAAATTGTATTTCATATATATAATAATATTGGTGTAATTCATGCAATTTAATCTTAATATAGAAAAGAGTTTTGTATTGAGATTAATCAATAAAATAAAAATAAAAATGGCCAGTGGCAGTGATAAATCTGTAACAGATAATACTGAAATAATTGAAGACCTAAGAAAACATGCTCTAGTTCATATTCATAAACATATGAAAAATGATGCAACCTATGAGGTTTGGTTGAAAAGCATAGAATGGGAAGCTAAACAAACCATTCTAACTGATGAACACATCATCATATATCTTAAAGAAATTGCTGAACAAAAGAACATAGAAAGGAAAATGGCGTACATAATACACTCTTGGCCTTTCTTTATGACAGCACTTCTTAAGGTGTGTGATGAAAACAAGTCACTGAATGCCAAATTGGACACGTACAGTGACGATTTGGGCATTCAAAATGGGAAATACCAAGATTTACTTGCTGAGCATAAAACTCGTCAGGCTGATCATGAAAAAGAAATGGAAGCTTTGATGGATAAATATGCACAGGAAATAAATCAGCTTAAAATGCAATTGGATGAGTATGAAAAGGAGAGTCAGAAATTAGACAGTGAGGTTGGTAGTCATCATTCTGTGCCAAAAAGTTGCACAAAAATGCAAGAAAAGACTATTTGTAAATCCCCTCCTTATTATGATTTTCCCACACCAAACCAGGTTTTCATAAAACAGTCTCTAAGAAAAGAGTGTGAGTAATTCTAAAAAATCACCTGTGGAACAAGATTCCCCATCTCATGACATTACCAAGCCACCTTGGCAATCTTGGGCAGAACAGTTTGAAAAAGCTGTCTTGGCCAAACTTGAGAGGGAGAGTCCAATTCAAGGTGATAGGAATGAAAACAGACATGGTTCTGTACACTGGCAGGATTCTGATGCTGATCAGAATTGTGACAGTGAACAAGAAGCTCAGAGTGATGGGAGTGAAAGTGATTGCACTATCCACTCTGAAGGCCATGTAACTGATATGCCATCTGCACTGTTGTACGGGTCTAATTCCTCTTCAGCAGACAGATCGCATAGACGTTTACCCAAACACAGAAACAGAGGTCGTAAATCAACGACGCCTGTTTATGAAACACCAAAGGTCATCAAATTCCTTAGAGAGACTGTCCCACAATTTTCTAGAGGTTCAGGAAACATATCTGAACATCTGGAAAATTATGATAGAGCAATGAATTCATTGGGCATGTATGATGACATTCATAAGAAATGGTTCATTACATGGACCTTTGATTCAATGTGCCGTGTTTATCTAGAAAGTCTTCAAGCTATACAGTTAATGTCCTGGTCCAAGATGAAATATGAAATAATCATGGAATATGGTAAGTATAAAACCATTGCCTCTGCAAAGAAGGCGCTTTATAACTTAAAGTGCCGTCCAGATCAAAGCCCCAGAGAATTTTTAATAATTCTTAAAAATGCATACTCCGTGGCCCAAAGGAAACCCAGGTATGAAAGCACAGACTTCAAAGATCTGTATTTTCATGCCATGCCAGTAAACATACAAATGAATCTCGCAAGAGATTACGATTGTAAGTTACCATTAGAATGGCTAGTCAGTCAGTGCATGAAATTGTATACTATACACCATGCACATGACGAAAATCAGCCAAAGGTTAAAAAACCTGGTGATAAAATGGTGTCAGAGACTAAAATTCAGTTAGGTTTAGAAACCCAACAGAAAAAGAGGACCTATTCCGAGGTTTTGAAATCTCCAAAACCTCAGAAACAGGAAAACGCAGGAAGCAATTCTGCAAATTCCTCTAGTAACTCTGAAAAATCCAATGCCAATGGGAAGAAACGCTCCTGGGTTAATAAGAACCAAGGCAATTCCCAATGGAGAAGGAATCCTCAGGGAAATAGGAGATATGGAAACAGAAACAACCAATCTGCTTCCAATAACTCCCAACAGTCTCAGCCATCCCAGCCAAATTCTAATGGGCAAAGACAAAACGGCAATGGGGGAAATAATTTGCGTCGTCAGGTTGGTCAATTGACAGACCAGATGGGCAAATTAATGGAGGAAATGACAAAGATTAACGAAGTCTTTGCCAGAAATCCTTTTTTAGGGATAGCTCCAATTGCAGAACTACCTGTGCAACCGCAGCAACAACAACAGGTGCGCAGCAATAATAGCCACTGTGACTAAACAGGCTAGGTTATCAGTAGATGTAATGCCTAACCCTGTTTCCTTTCCAGGTACTAACAGTCAAACAAACAATAGTTGTGTTAGGAAACCTATTGCCTATCCCGTCACTTCACTTTCGGGTGAAGGAGGCGCAACGTGTTCCTCTGTTTTTTCATTTCAGCCAAAGGCTAAAGTAGCCCCAGCAGCCACTAGTTTCCAGGATCCAGACCTGAAAGGGTTAACTGATGAGATGCCGACCACTAGTTCCCGCTTGACAGTTCAAGATATTCCTAAAAAGGATGGGCCTGTGGGTAAGACTGAGCATTCCTCAGTACAGGTAGAAACTACTGCTGTGACCGGTAATGTATGGAAAACAAGTAATATGTTGACACATTCTAAATTCTTATGTGAATTAGAAGAACATGAAGGAAGGTACTACATGTCTGTAGAAATACAGGATTCGTTACCCCAGCCTTTTAAAGGGTTAATAGATACTGGTTCACAAGCCACTATCTTATCCAATACCTACTTCCAGCAGGTAATGGACTTAGCAACGGATAAGCCGAAGCTAAGAGATTTCCCCAATGCTCTGTTGAGTGTAGGAGGAAATGCCCTTCATGTTATTGGCAATACCTGGTTAAAGTTTAAAATAGGTAACAAAACCTTTAGACACCCGGTGATAGTGGTAGATCTCCCCTATGACCGACTGATTCTGGGTATAGACATACTCAGAAGACTTAACACAATTATTGACTGTGTAAATGGAATTGTATGGTCACAAGCTAAGGTTCCCATAACCTATGAGAAATCACATGTTCAATCTGATCGTAACTGCCATGTGATAGAAGAAAGACCTGACTCAATTGAGGTACATTTTAGAAATAGTCAGTCACCTGACGTGACTATCCTGCAGGTGAATGATGCAATCGCACCTGTAGATGAGCATTCCATAAGAATTGCTCCAGAGAGGATCCAGAATGTCTCTCTGGAAGGTGATGTTTTAACCATTTCTCTCCACAGGGACTATGTTGAATCTGTAGATCTGGCAGGTCATGCTCAATTCCTTGCCAGAATTGAAAGGGTTAATAACAACTTATTCTTTCCTATGCAAATAAATGACTTAGGAAGAAGTAGGAATGCAAAGCTGGACTTACAGAGTGAGAACAGCTATATTAGCAGAAGTCTGTTAAAGCAGATAGCTAATCCTAAAATGATCAGGTACGCTTCCCCACATGACAGGTGGATCCAGAATCTGGATGGCGAATCAGAGAGTCACAATGTGATAGCAAAATGTTTACTATCTATTTCCATCGGAAATAAGACAGTTAAACATTTATTCCTAGTGATAGACGAACCTCGCTATCAGGTTTACGTTGGCAATGATGTCATACATCGCTTTGCCATACACCTTGACCTGATTAATTCCAACTTGTGGACAAGGTTAAAAGGTAATCCTTGTGGATACCTACACAAGGAAAACGCCCTGAAATCAGGACAAATACTCCCATATGCGGTAAGTATCCAAGTTCCTGATGACATAACCATTCCACAGGGGACAAGTAACTTTCTTTTACCCCTACAGGTCAAGGAGGGTCAGAGATTAGAAAACTCTGATGCCCTAATCTGTTTATCCAACAGAATACAACAATTAGGGATGGTGGTAACACATACACCAATGGTAAGTATTGGTAAGAATCCCACCTATATCATGGTCAACAATGTTACACCCAATGGTGTTACTTTACCAAAAGGAACATTATTAGGTCTAGCATTGGATGCTGAGTACTATACATTTGGTTTCCAAAACCAAATTATAGGCCTCATCCCTGAAGAATACTTAACTGAGGACGAAATCGTCGATCAAATATTCCATTCCTCCCCAGAAGGATTATTCACTATCCTATCTGTGTATCCCTTCAACGTTGAAGAAGGCTCATGTAAAATCGAAGAAGCATCTATCACCTTCGATCATCCGCTCAATGAGCAGGAATCACAAGAGTATCACGACCAAAGAGAAAAGGTAAGTCAACACCGAACTGACCTAACTTCTAGGCTTGAAGAAGCTTATGAGATAGGCCAGCCTGAAATCTTCCCAGGATTTCAGGAAAGGCTAGAAGAGCAAATATCTTTAGCTGACGGTTGCTCCAACGATGCTGAGCGGCAACAGCTAAAGGAAATCCTTTTGGAATTCCAAGATATTTTTGCCAAAGATTCCTACGACTGTGGGTTAACTAACCTCCACGTAGCCAGAATACAAACTGATCCAAATTTACCACCTGTATTTATCAAACAATATAGACTCCCATTAGCGTCATATGATGGTCTACAAGACATCATTCAGAATTTAAAGGAAAGGGGCATTATACGTCCAGTGCACAGTTCGTATAATAATCCGATCTTGGGGATTCTGAAACCTAATGGACAATGGCGTTTATGCGCTGACTTACGACAGCTAAATAAACGCGTCTATATGTCTGGTTGGCCAACACCATACATAGACCAATGTTTGGTACAAATGCAGGGATCCAAAATATTCACTGCCATTGACTGTGCGCAGGGATATTGGACTGTACCAGTCCATAATGAAGACCAATACAAATTGGCCTTCACATTTGGAAAGCAGCAGTATACCTGGACCCGTATGCCTTTCGGTTACATAAACTCTGGTCATGAATTTGCTGTGTTCATGCATAAAGCTATGCCTGACGCACTCGAGAGAGGAACGTTATCATATGTCGACGATGTCTTGCTGAAAAGCACCTCCTTTGATAACCATATCTTAGAGATTAGACATGTTCTCACTCAGTTAAAGGACCACTCTAGGCACCCAGACCACTTCAGCTTAATGAAGTGGTCTGGGTGCCTGGTCCAGCTAGGTTTAACCCATTTTTTCATAAACATAGCAGTTTCAGAGAAACTGCTATATTTATGAATGGGTTAAGCCTTCCCCTATTTCCTCTAGTGGCTGTCTCATTGACAGCCACTAGAGGCGCTTGCGTGCTTCTCACTGTGATTTTCACAGTGAGAGCACGCAAGCGTCCATAGGAAAGCATTATGAATGCTTTCCTATGTGACCGGCTGAATGCGCGCGCAGCTCTTGCCGCGCGTGCGCATTCAGCCCAGGAGCAGGAACGGAGGAGGATCGGAGGAGGAGAGCTCTCCGCCCAGCGCTGGAAAAAGGTAAGTTTAAACCCCTTTCCCCTTTCCAGAGCCGGGCGGGAGGGGACCCTGAGGGTGGGGGCACCCTCAGGGCACTATAGTGCCAGGAAAACAAGTATGTTTTCCTGGCACTATAGTGGTCCTTTAAGAGAGGCAGGGATTAAACTGTCTTTACAAAAGGCACAATGGTGTCGCACCCATGTCAATTTCCTCGGACATGAGGTAACTTCTGAAGGATTAAATCCCCAGAGGAAGAAGGTTGAAGCCGTACTAAAGGCTAAAACACCTTCAAACATCAGGGAATTAAGATCGTTCCTTGGTATGACTAACTACTCCCGTAAGTTTATAGATAACTATGCAGAAATAACAAAACCACTCTTACACCTGCTTAAAAAGGAAACTACCTGGAACTGGGGGGAGCCTCAGGACCAAGCGGTAAGTGAACTGAGGAGGAAGCTCACTCAGGCACCCTGTTTAGCATACCCAGAGGGGGGTAAACCCTTCTATCTGGAGACAGGATATACCGATTTAAGCATTAGTGCTGTTCTGTATCAGAAGCAGGATAGTTTAAACAAGGTTATTGCATATGCTAGCAAGACTTTGTCACCTGTTGAAGTTAAATTCAACACGTGTGAGAAGGCGTTATTGTCGACTGTCTGGGCACTACAAAATTTTCGTAGCTATATCCAAGGTGAGAAAATAATTGTAGAAACAGCTCACCAACCTCTACAGTATCTGCAGAGTGAAAGAATTAGAGACGGTAATCTCTCTAACAGTCGGATTACTGCATGGACTCTATCCTTACAGGGATGGCCGTTAGAAGTCCGTTATAAACATAATAAGAGAAGCCCAGTTGCCCAAGGTTTAGCAGAATTACATGACTGTACTGCTCCATCTCTGGATGATAATGACACCGGAGATGACTTCCTAGAAGAGCAACTGCTATCCCCTTATAAAGTTTATGACGAGGAATACTGTCGACCACTACCGTGGGTATACATTGATGGTTGTTCATATCACCATGTAGTTGGTACTGAACGGAAGTTAGTTGCAGGTATCGGAATCGCCTGGATAGGTGATTATCCCAATGTATCTATAGGATACAATATTGGTCCCAAAAGCAGTCAGATAGCCGAACTCTGTGCAGTATATAAGACCATTCAAATGGCAATAGAATATGGTATCAAAGAATTTGTTATTATAACTGATTCTAACTATGTTCGCAACAGTTTCGTCGAATATCTGCCTAGCTGGAAACGTAACCAAATGCTGAAAAGCAATAACAAACCTGTTAAACATGGGAAATTGTTTTGTAAAATCGATGAACTGGTTAAGGAAAATGGTTTATCCATATATTGGAAGAAAACCAAAGGCCATTCTAAAATAGAAGGTATTGACAAGGATGGTAATGACTTAGCTGATTCACTGGCAAAACAAGCTGCCATCAATGGTGAAACCCTAAACATTGATGATCTTATGGGTTCAATTCATGTTGAAGCCATAACTAGACGACAGGCTAGAGATAATGCCGACTTAAATGTCGTGCAATGGAGTCAAGAAGCTCCTAGTGAGGACCTGATTACTAGCCAAAAGAATGATCCCGTCATAGGCATATTCTATAAACATATAGAAGACCCTACTGCCAATCCCATCACAGATGAGGATTGCAAAGATAATGAAGATTTACGAATCTTGATGAGATATAAAGTCCAATTTAGTATCATGGATGGGTTACTGGTCAGAACTTCTAAACATGGTATACAACAATGGGTAGTTCCAACTGTATACAGAGGGTTAATGCTCCAACACGCACATGATGCACCTACATCTGGGCATCGTGGTGATAAGATCACATATGAGATATTGCGTGATTATGCATATTGGCCACACATGTTAAGGGATGTTAAGACATACTGTCAGGGATGCTTGATTTGTCTGCAATATCAACCCCATGGTCCAACCCATCGTGCACCACTTCAGAAGAGGGGGGTGTCATTACCCTGGTCTGATATTCAAATTGACTTTATAGGTCCTGTAACAAGATCTTCAAGAGGTAACAAATACATGTTAACCGTTACATGTATGTACACAAAGTGGATAGAATGTTTGCCTTGTAAAGAGAACACGAGTACCGTGTGCGCCACTTTGTTGATTAACCATGTCTTTTCCAGGTTCGGTCTGCCTCAAAGAATTGAGTCAGACAGAGGTAGTCATTTTACCAGCGAAGTAATGGCTAAGATGTGGAACATTCTAGGTGTTAAACGAAAGCTACATATTGCATACCGCGCTGCGTCTAGCGGGGGGGTAGAGCGATATAACCAGTCTATCGTTAATATTCTAAAGAAATATGTTAAGGAGTCTGGTAAAGACTGGGACATTAAATTGCCCCTAGTTTTAATGGCGATTAGAGCTACACCTAGCACTGCTACCAAATTGTCACCTTTTGAATTGATGACAGGAAGAAAGATGGTTTTACCACAGCATTTACTATATCGTACTTCGGATCATAACTTGATCAATGCTGCCACTACGCATCAGTATATCGAAGATTTGCGCAAGCATTTACAGCATGCATTTGCTTTTGCCCAAAAGAATCTAGAAAAAGCAGCGACAGGGGTTAAGACCTATTACGATCTAAAAACCACGAAAAAGGAATATGAGATAACAGATCAAGTCTATCTGTATAACTTTGCGCGAAATCAAGTTAAGGAAAAGAAATTTTTACCTTCTTGGAAAGGGCCATATGTCATCATTGACAAAATTTCCCCAGTAGCGTACAAGATAAAAATTCCTAAGGATGGTGATTTTATTGAAAAGTGGGTTCACATTAACCAGTTGCGTGCTTGTCATCCTAAATCTCAATTAAGGATTATAGGTGTGGATTCAGACGCAGAAGGGTGAATGACTAACCTGGATGAATGCTTGATTCACGTGGTATAGTATGATGTGAAATGTTGTGATGTGCCATGATCTCATGTACGTTCATGTCATTAACCATTTCCTTGCCATCCAATAACTACATTTTATAAGCAGGTTACTAGCTTGTTTAACTGCTATAGGCAAATTGCTGAAGAGTCAGTAATAAATGTAGTGAGGGATGAAGTTATAAAAATAGAATTAGACAGAATACATATGTTGATGAATCGTAATAATGTGTTGTCCTAGGCCAAGTGATGTCACACTGTTATAAGTTTGTATGCTTAACAAACCTTGAATCATTAGTAGATAAGTCTGAAACGAGTTCCTGATCCGTGACTGTCGAAAGATGTCCAAGAAGGATGTGGCGTGTTTCTGGATCATACTGCTCCTGTGCCAAGAGCTACGGACCGACCCGATCGCAGAGATGGGACCATCCTCCGGCATCCTGATTCAAGAGACACCAGGGTTCATCTTAACAGAGAAGAGGATCCTGACCAGACGTGTGTTCGTCAGCTTGGACCCCAAGATTTCCATCGAGAAGGCATACAACATTTCATCGATGCAGCTTCCTGAGTTACAGACTTGGTACCAGATGCACCTCCAAAGAGCACAGGACCGTGTGCGAAACATCTTGGAGCAAGCCCGGAAACCATTTGTATCCAGTTTTATTCCGATGAGCAACCGACCCAAAAGGTTCCTCACCGCTATAATTGTTGCATTAGTTTGTTCCACTGTCGGTGCAGTTGTCGCAACTGGAATGCCTGCAGCCAACTCTATTACTGTCCTAAAGCTGGATATGGAAATCTATGCGCTAAAGCAACACATTAACAATATTCATCAGGTGATACAACAGCAAAGAACACTTCTCCAAGACGTGTTAACTATTGTGGAAGACACAGTTGTTACAACAAATTTGCATTCAGAATTAATTGCCAAATCCACTGAGTTGCACCAAAGTCATGACTTATTTAAGCGTGAACTTCTATTTCTGCATGACCCAATATTGTTCCACACACTTGCTTTTCTTGACGAAGTGCAAACTGGAATGATCGAATTGGCAGGGGGACGCATACCTCTGTACTTTGTATCCAAGGATATTGTTCATGCGATGCTTGCCAATGTGGATGGAGAGACAATTGAGCCTATGCAATTAAATCTGGCCTTTGAGATGGGGAGCGCTATACCTCTCTTAATTGATCCGGAACGTATGGAGATTTGCTTTTTATTGGCCATACCATATGTAACTCCCAAAGACATTTTTCAAATGAAAACAATGTACTATGTAATAATGATATTATGGTTGATTGTACTAAGTGTAAAGTTCAAAACTTTTACAGGTACAAATATATACAAAAATGTTCATTCCACGCACGGGCCTATGTTAGAAATGATGTGATTGCACAATATGTCTGATAACTTCTATAGTGCTTATTCATAAGCTAAATTAATTTTGGCTATGAAATGCACTAAAGGGGGGTTATGTCAGAGTATTTATATCGGCAGACATTTTGTGCTATGATAGAAACTAAAAGTGTATATTCTGAGTCACTCTGAACAGACCAGACTCCATTTTGTTATTTCAAATTAACAAAAACAAAGAGACACAGGATTTCTTTCTGTAAGACTGGCCTCTTTGCCAGAGCTAAGGAATGTATAGCATAGTATAAACAAGTGATAAGAAGAATATAATCAAATCTAAACCCAGACAATTGTGACAGAGAAGATTAAATAAATTTAATATTTAACTGTCTATATATATATGGTACCATTGTATGGAAAAGGGTAAACTTAGTTCATGATCTGTCATATCAGAAATTATGGCAGGAATTGCAGACGCTAAGTCTGGACAAAATTTAAGAAATCCTTTGAAATTTTAAATTATGGCGCTATAAAGATAACGCAAAATGACGTCAAAATAGCCACCAGGAAAAGTTAACTCTTTCCTGGATAGGTATGTTTAGTGGGACAAGACTGCCCTCTACAGACCAAATAACTAATTTGCGATCTGGAAGATAACCACACCTCTAGTGCTTCTATTGGGTTATCAACTGATGACGTACAGAGAGTATGGCCCTTTAAAAGTTAAGACAAAGGGAAGATAGAAGATAGACGAGAGAGGAGGCAGATGCAAGATATGCAAAGGAGAGGAGAGAGGAATTGGAAGTTTGGGGACTCCAACTCGGACAACATCTGAGACTAACACTCTACTCCTAAAACTCTAACACTTAGAATTTACCGACTTTCTAACCAACACCTCCATGCAGAGAGACTACCAATTGGATGAAATATCTACTCAACTGGTAATTATACTGGTTTCATTTAATTAAATTAAATTAATTAAAATGTATTAATAGCATTATATATGACTGGATAAAGCACGGTCAGATTTCCATATTAAGAAATCTTAGTTAACTAAGAATATATAGTTATAAACATTCCATTCTGCAGGTGGAATTAAGAATAATTATATATTGATGTGATATTATCACGTGTTAGCATACCGCTGTTTTTATCCAGGTGTATTGATTTGCTCTAATTCAAGATAGATATCTTTTAGACAAATTAAAAACCTGCTTATATAATGTAGTAAATTCTCTTATTGGATGATTTTAAGAAAATGACTAGTGAACTGGTTTAAATGTTATTTTATTTAAAAATTACATAAGAATAGATCTTAACTACCTAGGAGATCTAGCCAGCATTGAAAGGGTTATTCTAACTGTCTGCTAAACTTTACGACCTTACGCTGCACTCTGAGGAATTCTGTTCTCTGTGTGAAAAGTTTCACTTTCAGTCTGTGGAAGCTAGTCATAAATCGTCAGAATTCTTGACAGATAATGCTATTTAGCCATTGAAACGTAATACCCATTCCTTTGTATTGCATACCAATTTATACTGAATATTCATTGATTATTGTCATGCATGTTACATAATATTATTTGTTAATTATTGTCATTATAAATAAAAATCTATTTTTATACATTGTGATATCAATTATATGAAATACATTCCATTTAACACGATAAACGTTCTTTGGGATCTGAGAATTGAATTACTGGGCAATTCTCACTGTTACTATTATTATCCCATAAATATCCCCACACAATTCAGGATGTAAAATATGCATATAAAATATATGAGAAAACAAAATCATTATAAAGAATAGCTATAAAAAATGGCCCAACTCAAAATCTTTATTCATGCCATTTGGAATCAAAGTGTCAAATTCATATATCATTTTCATCTCCGCCCTTCCCATTTTTTGATTAAAGTTGCCCCCTCTCCAATCATGGTGTATTTTTTGAATGCCTTTAAAGCATAACTGAGAGGGATCACTATTATGGTGGTCTATAGATTCTAAAAATGGTAGTCAATAGATTCTAAAACAAACAGTTTTTGTATTTCTGGATACTTGGCTTATTCCAGAAAGAAGGCAGTAGCTTGTATATCTAGTTCGTGTTGAATAATGGTATACAGAGATGATACGTCTGCTGTAACTAATAGGTATCCCGTTTGCCATTGAATGTTATTCAAGATCTGCAGTACATTAGTGGTGTCTCTTAAGTATGAGGGACACTTTTTCACCAAAGGCTGCAGAACATGATCAACATATTCGGAAAGTCTGCTTGATACAGAATTGATACCCGAAATAATGGGTCTTCAGGGGAGGGGGGTAATATGTTTGTGAATCTTGGGCAAAAAGTAGAAAGTGGGGATCCTTGCGTGCTCAATCTTTAAATAATGATGTTCTTTCTCATTTAAAATACCCAAGGAAAAACCCCTTTCTATTAATGCCGAAAATTTATCTTGTATCTCACCTGTTGGATCAGTGTTCAATATAGAGTATGTGGTGAGAAAGAGAGAATATAGGGGGGTGCAAATAGCACATACAATACTTTACTGTATATTTACTGTGGTGAGTAAATCACCTCCTGATTATCCTATAATAAAGACAGTAAAAACATACATAATATAATACTGTTATATAAAGTAGGAATAATCAATTTAAAGGTATTGGGTCACTCACAGACACAGAGCCACATAGAGGTGGCTCTGGCTTCAATAGCAGATGAATAATAAGCTTATTCCAGCTTTCTCCACCAGGATTACTCCTTTCTGGTCCTTCAAATAATTTTCAGGATGTCCAATGGGTTAAAATATATAAACTTTACTATGCATAAAACAATATATAAATGAAAACAATAAAAATACTATATAGTGAAAAAGTCCACAGCACTAACGCGTTTCGACCTCCAGGTCTTTGTCAAAGTGTGTGGTCCATAGTGATCTTCCTCTCTTTAAATAGCCTGGGAGTTCAATTTGCCGCCGTTTACCAGAGTTCTACACTTCCGCGTCACGTGACCTTCATTCCTATCACGTGACTCTGACGTCGGATCACTTCCGCGTCATGCGATTTCCACTCCGATCACGTGACTCCATCCACCCATGTCACTTCCGGTTCTCTCGCTCTTCTTAATCAAGCTGATGATGTCACTTCCAGGCTATCAATATCCCCTACATGTTACTGGCAAAAACACACTGGCGCCATATTTAAAATGGGAAAAAATACATTCTTTTAAAACCGTTCATATACATTTACATTTCTAATATAGCATAAAATAACCAATATAGTACATCAGTATATTTTCAAATTAATATCCAAAAGAGACATTTTTTATCCACATCATTACTTTAAACCCTATAGTATCTAATATGAGGAGGAGAATATTCTTACAGTAAAATCTGTTTATGTTAAAAATAGGTGATTTTCATACCTAACAAATGACATTATAAATATAACTGAACCATATAAAAAACAAAAATGTAAAATTTTCTTATAAAAAGTCCATATAAGAGTATTGAGAAGGCAAAGAAAAATTGAGTGAAATATTTTTCAAATTTAGCAAACTTATAAAAAAGGGAGATATAAAAAAGTATAAAAATAAATTCCTTTAAAAAATAAATAAATTTAAAATAATTAAAAAGTGAAAAAAGAGGGGGGGTTAAATAAGTGCTGCCATCTCAAAATCAACATTGAGTCCGCCAGGAGACAAGGTGTCTAAATTAAATATCCACCTCATCTCGCAGCGGCTCAACGTCGATTCTAGGCACCCTCCTCTCCAATGGGTTTCAATCTTTTGGATCCCCAAAAATTGGAGTCCAGAGGGATCTCCTCCATGGCTCAAAGACCTGGAGGTCGAAACGCGTTAGTGCTGTGGACTTTTTCACTATATAGTATTTTTATTGTTTTCATTTATATGTTGTTTTATGCATAGTAAAGTTTATATATTTTAACCCATTGGACATCCTGAAAATTATTTGAAGGACCAGAAAGGAGTAATCCTGGTGGAGAAAGCTGGAATAAGCTTATTATTCATCTGCTATTGAAGCCAGAGCCAGCTCTATGTGGCTCTGTGTCTGTGAGTGACCCAATACCTTTGAATTGATTATTCCTACTTTATATAACAGTATTATACTATGTATGTTTTTACTGTCTTTATTATAGGATAATCAGGAGGTGATTTACTCACTACAGTAAGTATACAGTAAAGTATTGTATATGCTATTTGCACCCCCCTATATTCTCTCTTTCTCACTTTGTATTTGAGTGCTATTTGAGTGATTTTGGGCACTGGGGGTTGTTGCTATTGAAGGTGTGAAGCGCCAATCCACCAATCTTTCTTGCTGTGTTTGTATTTTATAGAGTATGTGGTGTCATCTCCTAGAAGTCTAAGAGATTCTGAGAAATAAAAATCTCTACTCATAATGACTATACCCCCACCCTTGTCAGCCGGTTTGATCCCAATGTTAGTATCCTCTTTCAGATCTTTCAATGCTATACGTTCTTGCATATTCAAATTCAGTTGATATTTATTTAAAGGTTTCAATAATTTCACTTCATGGTTCACTATTTTTTGGAAGGTGGTCATTTCATCATAAATTAACCATTTTGGAAAAAAGGAAGATTTATTCTTTAGTTGAGTATGTACTATATCTGATTCAGGGTCATTCATAGTGATGGAATCTACTTTTTTATGAAAGAATTTCTTTAGAGTTAAGTTGTGGTTGAATCTTTGTAAATCTACAAAAAATGTGCTGTATATGCTCACCTGTCCTTGTGGCCTAAATTACGTAGGAAAAACTACTAGACCACTTAAGATCAGGATAGGTGAACATATTTATAACATAAATAGGAAGTTTGAAAAACATCAGAGACCACCATAATAGTCATCCCTCTCACTTACGCTTTTATGGCATTCAAAAAATACATAAATGCTATTGCACTATCTTGTAATTTTGTGGGTTTAATATTTGTATATCCTGCTTAATGTTGAATTTTTATTTTTATTGATTCTGCATTGGTTTTTTTATTGATTAGATATATATATTGCCAAAGCTGTTTGTACTATACACCACTGTATGGTTATTTTTTCTAAATTGTTTTAAATATCAATATATCACTGCATTCAGACAAAAAGGTGATTCCCTGTTTATCTTTAAGAGGCTGGACTATGTATTTGCAATTAGTGGCAACACTTGAGGGCGGAACTATTATTGCCTATACATGTTCCCCCACTGTTAGTCGAGACTATATCACTTACGTACTGAGGAAGCCGGAAGGCGAAACACGCTTGTGAGTAGCGGAGCCTCTCTGCCTGCATAAATCTCACCAACTTACACACTGGAAGTAGTATTTAACCATTTCTTATGCATTTTTATTGTTATTAAATTTGTTTACTTTTATCAATATATGGAAATACTGCACGATTATTATTGTAGTTTCTCTTTGCATGCTATTGAGAATCTACTACAACGCATAGGTATACATTTTAAACAATATGTTTTTTACATAAGGTCTATCGGCAGGTTTCTCTGCCATTTTGCGCTCCACTTATTCTATTTTTTTGATATTTCTCCACGAGTGTGTTTGTGTCAGGAATCACAACACCTAAGTGTGCAGCGGCATATCAATTTTCTCACACATAACGTGGTACTTCTAATAATATATATGAAGCTGGTGTGTATTTATATATAATTTTTCCCATTTTTTATTATATTCACCTTGAATGCCTTTTTAGCGCTTTTTTTACTACATTTTATTTTTTTAAAACAGAGTCTTACATGCAGACACTCCCCTACAGTGTATACAATCCCTCCCCTCTGCCTGTGATACAATTAACAAAGACAATGGGCTAACTCAATTTACTCTAAACAGAAAAAACATTTTACAAACCCCAAAAAGCACCCCAAAATACACACATCCCCTGATAGCCCTGATCTGGGTGAACAACTGTCAGGGTACCTGTTGGTGATGTATCCAGGGAGGACATCCTCTCTGCTTAGGGGCTCCCTTCCCTTAGCATTTCGGCATATTCCGGCCGTTTTCGCGCCGGCCGCGCTAGCTCCTCCCCCTTTTATGACGCGACGGCTAGCGTCGACGTCATGACGTCGGCATTTGCATAAAGTGCCGGGAACCGCTATTCCGGACCTTTTGGGGGCGTGGTCTCTATTTAGGTACAGGGTATTTAAAGGAAACCTTTACTACTGCTCATTGCCCTGTCGTGGTTCTAGCTTGCTAGTCACTCAGCGCGTTCTTTATCTTGTGTTTCCGGTTTTGACCCTTGCTTGTCTTTTGTCCTGTTGTCCTCTCCTCTCCTTTGACTCGGCTTGTATCTCGCTTACCTGTCCTCCGGCTCCCTTGACCTCGGCTTACCTTTTGACTATTCTTGCTTGTCCTTACGTTAGTCCGGCCATTCTAAGGTCCGGTATACGTACCTCCTTCTGTGCGCACTCTGCGTATTGGATCCCTGTCAGTTTCCTGACATTACGACAGGGCCAGATGGATCCTGCAGGTGCTAGTCCTCCTGACCCCAGATTTGAGGCCATGGACCATAGAATGGACCAAATGGCTTTAGCGCTACAAACTTTGTTGACACGCTCCAGTACCCAGTCTGAAGAAATACGTTCCACTGCTAGCCACTCGCTAAGTACTGGTTTGGAAGTAGCCACTGTAGGCGCATCTTCCCATGTCACGTCACCATTACGATATGGGGGTTCGCCTGATGCTTGTCGTGGTTTTTTAAACCAGATAAGTATACATTTCGAACTACAACCCCGGGCTTACCCCACTGACAGGGCTAAGGTAGGCTTTATTATAACCCTGCTAATAGATAAAGCACTTAGATGGGCCAATACCCTTTGGGAGAATGACAATCCTTTAGTCTACAACTACACTGCGTTTGTCACGGCTTTTAGAAGAACCTTTGACCCCCCAGGGAGGAAGATTAATGCGGCCAGATCCCTGTTACGCCTTAAACAACAAGATAGGACCCTTGTAGAATATGCTCTAGAGTTTAGATCATTGGCAGCAGAAGTGAAATGGAACGAACAAGCTTTTATGGATGTTTTCTTGAATGGGTTGTCTGATGAAATTTTAGATGAAATTGCCACAAGAGAACTTCCGGAAAATTTAGAGGATTTAATATCCTTCATTTCCAGAATAGATGAACGCATGAGACAGAGGCAGAACACTCGGGAAAGAGTTACTAGACTTCCTGTAAGACTCGCTCCCTCATTTCAGAACCCTGACTCCTATAATCCTACTCCACCAGAACCTATGCAAATAGGTAATACTCGCTTATCTGAGGCTGAGAGACAGTACAGGAGAAGGGAGGGTCTCTGTTTATACTGCGGGCTGAGAGGTCACTTACGTCTTAGTTGCCCTAATCGTCCGGGAAACGCTCGCACCTAAGTTCCCTTAGAGGACGGGCCTTGGGTGTTTCATTACTGTCCTCTATGCATAATAAAAAAGACCATAGGCTTCTGATTCCTGTCTCTCTAGCTTGGGAAAAGGGGTTTATTGCTACGATGGCATTATTAGATTCTGGAGCAGCAGAAAGCTTTATAGACCAAACTTTCGCTAATAAGCATTGTATCCCATTCCAATTGAGAGATACACCCTTGGCCGTTGAGGCCATAGATGGTAGACCTTTATCTGAACCAGTAATATTCCATGAGACCGAACCCGTTAAGCTTACTGTTGGTATTTTCCACGAAGAGTTGATTTCCCTTCTGTTAATTTCCTCCCCGGCAGTCCCAGTGGTTCTAGGATATTCTTGGCTCAAGAGACACAACCCTCAGATTGACTGGGAGGGTGGAGAAATCGTTTCTTGGGGTATGGGTTGTAGGAAAGAATGTCTGCAGAGAGTTACTTCTGTTTGCCCCGTAAACTCTTATGCTAACACTTCTCAATCCACAGACGTTCAGATACCATTACAATATCTAGACCTCAAATCTGTATTTGACAAGGGTAAGGCGGATACTTTACCTCCCCACCGGTCTTATGACTGTTCTATTAAACTTTTCCCTGGTACTATGCCTCCCAGGGGTACGGTATACCCTCTATCCACCAAGGAAAACTTAGTTTTAGAGGAATATATCAAGGAGAATTTAGACAAGGGATTTATTAGAAAGTCTTCTTCTCCGGCGGGGGCGGGTTTCTTTTTTGTAGAAAAGAAAGACGGTACCTTACGTCCTTGTATAGACTATCGGGGATTGAACAAAATTACTATCAGAAATGCTTACCCTATTCCTTTGATTACTGAACTCTTTGACAGACTAAAGGGCTCGAGTATTTTTACTAAACTTGACTTAAGAGGAGCATATAACTTCTAGAGACATTAATTCACATCATAGACAAGTCAGAAAGGTATTACAGAAACTTTTACAACATGGATTGTATTGTAAATTGGAAAAATGTAGCTTTGACCAGTCTCAGGTAACTTTCTTAGGTTACGTAATTTCCAAAGACGGGTTTATGATGGACCCGACCAAACTAAAATCGATTTTAGATTGGCCTTTACCTAAGGGACTCAAAGCCATACAAAGATTTCTTGGATTTTCTAATTATTACAGACGTTTTATTAAAGGGTACTCCTCTGTTATCGCTCCTATCACTAATATGACCAAACAAGGAGCCGATACCAAAACCTGGTCTACTGAGGCTTTATCTGCTTTCGAAACGCTCAAACAGTCTTTTGCCTCAGCACCTGTATTAGTTCATCCTGATACCTCTCTACCCTTTTTACTTGAAGTTGATGCGTCTGAAACAGGGATAGGCGCAGTGTTATCCCAAAGACAAAGTTTAGATAAGCCGCTGCACCCTTGCGGTTTTTTTTTCCAAGAAACTATCACACACTGAAAGGAGATATGACATTGGTGATAGAGAACTTTTAGCTATCATTATGGCATTAAAGGAATGGAGACATTTGTTAGAGGGCACCGTCCTCCCAGTTACTATCTTGACTGACCACAAAAATTTATCGTATATGGGGGAGGCCAAAAGATTATCTGCCAGGCAGGCACGTTGGTCTATGTTCCTTACACACTTTAATTATGTGCTTACTTACAGGCCTGGTTCTAAGAACACTAAGGCAGACGCTTTGTCACGTCAGCACGAACCTACCACCTCTACAGAGGATACTTTGTTCCCTATTATTCCTGAAGTCAATATTATCGCCAACACCAATGTCAAAATACACTCTCCATTGCTCGCTGATATTCAGAACGAACAATCTCTTGCTCCCGAACGTACTCCTGTGGGCCGCTTGTTCGTGTCTCCCAAATTCCAAGTGGACATTATTCGCTGTTTCCACGATAGCAAGATCGCTGGTCACCCCGGCATCCACAAAACTTACTGCCTGATCTCCAAAGACTTCTGGTGGCCCGGTTTACGTAGGGATGTGGAAGACTTTGTCAAGGCTTGCAATGTTTGTGTCAGGAATAAACTTCCGCGGGATCTCCCTTGTGGTTTATTGCAGCCCTTAGTCGTTCCCAACAAACCTTGGGCTTGTTTGGCTATGGATTTTATTGTTGATCTACCAGCTTCCAATAGGCATACAGTTATCCTCACGGTCCTTGACAGGTTTACTAAAATGGCTCATTTCGTTCCCTTGCCTAAACTTCCGTCCTCCCCCGAACTGGCCGTGATATTTGCTAGAGAAATTTTCCGTTTACATGGTATTCCTAATGAGATTGTGTCAGACAGGGGTTCCCAATTTATTTCCCGTTTTTGGAGATCCTTCTGTTCACAGTTGGGCATCAAACTGAATTTTTCTTCGGCCTATCATCCTCAATCTAACGGAGCAGCCGAACGCACTAACCAAAAAATTGAGCAATATCTACGTTGTTTTGTTTCTGAACACCAGGATGACTGGGTCGGTCTGATTCCTTGGGCGGAGTTTGCTCACAACAACCTTGTTTGTGGTTCCACTCATAATAGCCCCTTTTTCTTGAACTATGGCTTTAACCCTACTGTTCTTCCGTCGGTGTCTCCTTCCCAGGGTATACCGTCGGTTGATATTCATATAGCTAACCTGAGAAAGTTGTGGGATCAGACTCGACAAATTCTTGAACGTAGTTCCGCGGTGTTTAAGTCACATGCTGATAGGCGTAGACGTCCTGCTCCTATTTTTTCTCCGGGGATAGGGTCTGGTTGTGTACCAGACACATTCGCCTGAAAGTTCCTTCCTTGAAGTTTGCTCCTCGTTACATTGGTCCTTACAGGGTACTGAGGAGGATCAACCCGGTTTCTTATTTGCTGGATCTACCTCCTACTCTACGCATCCCTAACTCTTTTCATGTGTCGTTATTGAAACCTCTTGTTTGTAACAGATTTTCCTCCCGCTCTGCTCCTCCATCCTCGGTCCGTGTGGATGGTCAGGAGGAATATATCATCAAGTCCATCCTTGATTCTCGTATTTCTAGGGGGAAGCTGCAATACCTCATAGACTGGAAAGGTTATGGTCCGAAGAGAGGTCTTGGGTTCCTGGTATAGACGTGCATGCTCCTCGTCTTCTTCGGGCCTTCCACGTTCGTTTTCCTTCTAAGCCAGGTCCCATCCGCCCGGTGGGCGTTTCTAGAAGGGGGGGTACTGTCAGGGTACCTGTTGGTGATGTATCCAGGGAGGACATCCTCTCTGCTTAGGGGCTCCCTTCCCCTAGCATTTCGGCATATTCCGGCCGTTTTCGCGCCGGCCGCTCTAGCTCCTCCCCCTTTTATGACGCGACGGCTAGCGTCGACGTCATGACGTCGGCATTTGCATAAAGTGCCGGGAACCGCTATTCCGGACCTTTTGGGGGCGTGGTCTCTATTTAGGTACAGGGTATTTAAAGGAAACCTTTACTACTGCTCATTGCCCTGTCGTGGTTCTAGCTTGCTAGTCACTCAGCGCGTTCTTTATCTTGTGTTTCCGGTTTTGACCCTTGCTTGTCTTTTGTCCTGTTGTCCTCTCCTCTCCTTTGACTCGGCTTGTATCTCGCTTACCTGTCCTCCGGCTCCCTTGACCTCGGCTTACCTTTTGACTATTCTTGCTTGTCCTTACGTTAGTCCGGCCATTCTAAGGTCCGGTATACGTACCTCCTTCTGTGCGCACTCTGCGTATTGGATCCCTGTCAGTTTCCTGACAACAACAAATCCAAAAATCACCCAGATTGGTTCAGGGTTTCAGGAATTTCCTGGAAGTCTTATTTTTGCCCCACCGTGCACATGGTCCCATGCCCAAAACAGTTCCATACACTCGACAACAAAACACTGCTGGACAATTTAAGATGGCCGCTGCCACATGTTTGAATCTGTTCCAGTTAAAAGTCCAAGGGGCAGAAACAGTACTTTTGAACATGGGTTATCACAGGGCCCATAGTCCCAGGGTAGGAGGCTGGCAAACAGGCCCCTCCAAAAACCAGTGGCGAAGTTGCTTTCGTCACAGGTACATACTGAGTGAGAAATGTACCTTTCTAATATTTGTTTGAAGAGCTTCCATTTATCCTCAGTGTTTTTTCACTAATTAGTTTATGCCAGTCTATATGTTGTAGAGCTGCCCAAATGTTATTGAAAGTGACTTTTTAAAAAATTATACGTTTTAGTATACCACACGTGCTTTTGCTTTTTAGAGTTTATATAAAAAATTACCATATTGTGATCACTATTTTCCAAATGCTCCCCTACTTGAATGTTGGTCAAAAGATCCCCATTGTTTGTTATAACGAGATCCAGACAAGCATCCTTTCTAGTTGATGCTTGTACCAGTTGTGACATGAAGGTGTCATTTAACACATTTAAAAACCTGATTCCCCTTGCGGAAGTACTAGTCACTCTATCCCAATTTATGTCCAGGCAATTAAAATCTCCAATAATTAACGTGTTACCCAGATTTGCAGCTTTCACAATTTGCTCTAGCAGCTGTTTCTCCTCATTAATATTTACATTAGGTGGTTTATAACATATCCCAACCAATAACTGATTTCCCTTTGTTTGCCCCAAGCAGATATCTACCCATAAAGCTTCCACATTTTCCTCGTCACACTCCACATGCCTAAGATTTGACTTTAACTAAAACAGTCCTACCTCCTAAGTGTCATGTATCTGATGGAGATGGTGCTGGAGGGAAACTCATAGGATGCAACACTGAGAAAACACATACCCTTTGCTAATCTCATGCTTTCATCTTTCAAGTAAACCCATACCCCCTAACAGCAGTGTCCAGTATAGCAGGAAGTCTATGGATGCGGTAAAATGGTGGGCCACTGACACAAATCACATAACCAGAGCGGCCGAAAGGGCGAACATACACAAAAAGGGCGCATGTCTGTGTCCCCATGTCTCCCAGTCACTTAGTGTCTGTGTCCCCATGTCTCCCAGTGTCCCCATGTCACTAGGACACTAGGGGACATTGAGAGACATTGGGACACTGGGAGACATGGGGACACAGATACTAGGTAACACTGGGAGACCTGGGGACACTGAGACTCTTGGGGACATTGGGTGACAGACACGAGGGGACACTGGGAGACATGGGGCACTGAGACACTATGATATATATATAGGGGTCACTGGAGACTTGATAAAGACCTGGGTACAGGTCAAAATGTTGCAGTGTCCAATAAACCTGCTTAAAGCTTTTTTTATAGTGAGTGCCTGAGATTTTTTTATTTTATACTAGGGGACACTGAGACACTACGGTCAAAGAGACACTACGGGCACTGAGAGACATCGGGCACTGAGAGACATGGGGCACTAAGACACTCTGATACATAGGGGACATTGGAGACTTGATAAAGACCTGGGTACAGGTTGAAACATTGTGGTGTCCAATAAACCTGCCTAGATCTATTACAGTGAGTGCCTAAGATATTTTCTTTTATACTAGGGGACACTGAGACACTAGGAGACATGGGGACATTGGGAGACTAGGGGACTTTGGGAGACTAGGAAACACTGAGAAACTAGGGACACTGGCACACTACAGACACTGAGATACACCAGGGACACATGGGGATACTGAGATACTAGGGACACTGCCTTGGAGACATGGGGACACATGGCTGGCCTCGCAAATCGGGGTAATGGTTGTTTGTAGGGGGGACAGGGCTCTGGTAGAGGGGGTGAGCAGGGCTCTGTAGTGGAAGTGAGCAAGGGTATGTAGAGGGGGATAGGGCAGGGGTCTGTAGAAGAGGGTGGGCATGGGTTTTTGTGAATGGGGTATGTAGGGGGGACAGGGCTCTTGTAGAGGGCATGAGCAGGGTTTTGTAGAGAGGGGACAGAATTTTTGTGATGGGGGTGCAGGTATTTGTAGGGGGTAGGGGTCTTGGAGAGGGGGGCAAGGTTTTTTGTAAATGGAGGGTGCAGGGTGTTTATAGAGGCAGCAGGGGTCTCGGAGAGGAGGGCAGGGATTTTAGTGAATGGGGTGCAGGTTCTTTTTTTTTTAGAGAGGAGCGCAGGTTTTTTTTTTAGAGGGGTGCAGGATGTTTTTAGACGGGTGCAGGTTTTTTGTAGAGGGGGACAGGGGATATGTTAAAGGGGGACTGGGCAGGGGTTTATGTAGAGAAGGGTGTGACAGATCCCTCTGTCTTGGAACTATAGTACTATCCTGTTTGATTTGTGTGGATTTGTGTAATTGCCTGTCCGTACTTCCCTGTTGGTTTATTTTTTAATCTACCGAACAAACTGCCGAACGGCCGGCCACCCAGAAGAGGAGTGTGCTGCTGGTTAACCTATTGGCCTCAATTAGAACGTTGTGGTTAACCGCAACCGCAACCTTTGCCAGGAGTGTCTTAACAAAGGGAGTGGAGGGGTTTTGTAGAAGGGGGACTGGGCAGGGTTTTTTGTAGAAGAGCGGGTGCTGTTTTTTTTGAGAGGGGGCGGGGGTTTTACAGAAAGGGGGGTTTGTAGGAGGTGAACTGGGCAGGGGTTTTGTAGAGGGGGGTGCAGGTTTTTTGTAGAGGGGAAAGGGATTTTGTAGAAGGGGGACAGGGCAGGTGTTTTGTAGAAGGAGGGACTGGATGACAATTTAAAAAAATGACCAGTAATTAGAATTTTAAGAAAATAGTGGGTGTTTTTTTACATTTGAATTGCGAAGGGGGGAGGGACAAACACAGGATCTGCCCCGGGTGCCAAATGCTCTAGGTATGCCCCTGCCCACAGGTATGCAGTGTGTTTGTGTATAGTGATTTCAGAGAGTGTGTTTGTGTAGGGATGTAGCGTTTGTGTAGTGAATGCAGAGTGTTTTTGTGTAGGGATGCAGTGTGTTTGTGTAGGCATGTAGTGTGTATAGAATGAATGCAGAGTGTGCATTTGTGTAGTGGAGATAGTGTGTGTATAGTGAATGCAGTGTGTGTGTAGTGGATGTAGTGTGTGTGTATAGTGAATGCAGTGTGTGTTTGCGTACTGGAGATAGACCCTCACTGGACTGATAAGAAAGGGGGAGGGACATGACTGATGCAGAGATAAGGGGATAGGACAACATGGATATAATATGACAATATGGGGACTGAATATATATAGGGGACAGCTGGGTGGGGACTTGCTGTACAGCTTGCTGGGAGGCTCCAGGTGGAGTCGGATGAGGAGGAGAGAGCCGGACTGTAGGAGCTGGGACCAGTGAACCTGCCACTCTTTGGTGAGTTGGCCTGCGCTAGCGCATGGGGTACTGCTGGGGGCCTGGGCAGGACAGTGAAGTATTGTGCCTGCTTAGGATATTCGTAGGTGGTAGTCAGACTAGTAAGTCAGGGGTTCTAGGGCAGGCTACCTCCAGTCGGCAAGGGAGTAGGGGTCCCTGGGATGGGGATTATTGTCCATGTCTCCCTGGGTGTGAGTTATCCCCATTAGGCTTGCACGTGCCGCTGGTGGTCCAGATCAGGATTCTGCAAGGTGAGTTTGTGGATTTGCCTTCTCTTGTTCCTCCAGACAAGGAGTCAGTGGACAGACCACAGCGGGGCGAAAAGCTAGAAGGTGAGAAAGGTAGAGCACTTTCGGTAACTGGTTGCAGGGATTTACCATCTTTGCAAGTATCCTGGTGCGTCATTTCGCAGAGCGGGCCCCCTCCTTGACCTGATTTGGGGATCGTAAAAGGTGTATGGAGGACAATCCTGGTTTAAATATGACCAACAATTTTGGGGTGCAGGACTGTAGCCTGTGGCTGCTACTCATGACCCTGTGTCGCCCGTCTCATTTTCCAGGGCCTGCCGGCGTGCCAGCCGGAACGTCGGTGGGACATAGAAAAGGAGTCTGTTGGCTCTTCAATGAGAGCCATTGCAAGTGGTTCAGCTCCTGCAGATTTCGGCATGAGTGTGTCCACTGTGGAGGAGCCCATCCGGCTCTGCGCTGTTTCAGGAAGGGCAGACCCAACGCCGCAAAGGGCGTTGGTCGGAAAGTTTGCTACAAATCTGTGTTTGTTTTGGGGTAGGGAGGATTTGTTGCAGGACTGTAATGCTAAACTACTGGAACGCAACTGCAGAAAAACTTTTAATTACAGCAATTTATAATTTTATTCTTTTTTGTTATTGAATTGCAGGAGTGGTTACTGTAGCTTTAAACCCTTATAGCAGGTTGTTAGTTGCAGGAAAAAATAAGCCACTGAAGTTTTGCACAAGCCAAGCAGTCCCAATTAAGGATAGTGCAGAGAATGCATGCAGAATTAGGTTGAATTAAATGTAGTAGAATTAGCTTCAGGAGAGTTTAACAATGAGGCAGTTTCTTATTTGCAACTGAGAGCAATTGGATTGAAGGAGAAAGTACTTAGCTTAAGAGGCAGTTTCTTATTTGCAACTGAGAGCAATTGGATTGAAGGAAAAAGTACTTAGCATAAGAGGCAGTTTCCAGGAAACTGGAGAGTTCAAATTAATCAGTTCCTTAGGGGAAGGAGCAGAAGTCCGTTTAACAATCCGAGGTCGAGGAGTGGAGAAGGAGGGTAAGTCGTTTTCAGAGCGGTTTCGGTACACGGAGGAGCTTCAATTGAAATTGAGTAGCCGGTAAGAGGTTCATAGGCACTTGTTCAATAATCCAGCAACTTGAATCTGGCGCGGTCTTCCTATGTAGCGTGGGGAGACCGCGTCAGAGAAGGGGCGGGGCAGAGCTCCGTCAACCCAGAAGTCACTTAATTCGGCTAAACCGGCAGATATAACCTGACAGTACCCCCTTCCTATGGAAGACCCCCTGGGTGTACTTCACCTTGGTTTGGAGGGGTAGCGCCTGTGGAACGCAGCAACCAATCTATCTGCATGAACAACAGATGAATATTCCCAAGTGTCTTCATCAACCCCATAACCTTTCCATCTAATAAGGTATTGCAGGGAGCCACGCCGGATTCGTGAATCCAAAATCTTTTGTATTTCGTATTCATCTTCACCGTGAACAATGATAGGTTCAGGAGAGGTCACCACTTCCCTATTGAAAGGGTCAGGGATATGTGGTTTAAGTAAAGAGACATGGAATACTGGATGAAGTTTGACATTTGGAGGAAGTTTTAGCTTAACAACGTTGTCGTTGATTACTGCTAATATTTGAAAAGGACCAAGAAAGAGAGAGCTCAGTTTTTTTGAGGGGCGATTGGTGGCTATATTCCTTGAAGAGAGCCAGACAAGATCACCTATTTTGTAGTTAGGAGGAATTTTTCTTTTAGTGTCAAAAAACTTTTTCTGATTACTTAAAGCGAGTTGAAGATTCTCCCGTAACTTGTGAAATAGGGAGGACATAAACTCGTTCCAGGATGAAACAGTAGGATTAGATGAAGCAATGGTTTGGATGGGAAACGAAGATGGATGGAACCCATAGTTCGAGAAGAAGGGAGTCATTTTCGTACTGGTGTGAATAGAGTTGTTATAAGAAAATTCAGCCATAGGTAGCCATGTGGTCCAGTCATCTTGTAGGTATGAACAATAACATCGCAGATATTGTTCCAGGCATTGATTCACCCTCTCCGTTTGCCCATTAGTTTGGGGGTGATAGGCGGATGAGAGTTTGCGTTGAATTTGAAGGGAGGAACACATCTCTTTCCAGAATTTGGAGGTAAACTGTGTCCCTCTATCGGAAATAATTTCTTCAGGAAGTCCATGAAGCTTTACAATATTATCGATAAAAACTTTAGATAATTCTGCTGAGGAGGGCAATTTCCTTAAAGGAATGAAATGGGACATCTTAGTGAGGCGGTCCACTATGACAAGAATAGTGGTAAAATGTTGAGATGGAGGGAGATCCACTAGAAAATCCATAGAAATGGGTTGCCATGGTTTTTCTGGAATGGGTAAGTTAAGTAGTAAACCAAAAGGTTGGTGATGTTCAGGTTTGGACCTCTGACAGGTAGAGCAAGTCTTGACATAGGATTCAATAGTTTTATCCTGGCGGGGCCACCAATAATATCGTCAAGCTAATTCAAGAGTCTTCTTAATCCCAGGATGTCCAGCTAAGGGAGAATCATGAACCATTTTAAGTAGTTTATTTCTAATTATGGGAGGAATGTAAATTCTATCCTTAAAATAGTATATGCCATCCTTTTTTGTTAACATAGGTGAATTGGGAAGTTCGAGGTCCGTCTCATCCAAATTTTTTATGTCATCACATAGAGAAGAAATAATTCCAATTGTTTTGTTAGGAGGGTAATCATCTAAAGCAGTTTTATGATGGATTCTAGAAAGAGCGTCTGCCTTTTTATTCCTAGTTCCAGGCCTGTATACTAATTGGAAGTTAAATCGATTAAAAAAAAGATTCCATCTAACTTGTCTAGCTGAAAGAGTCTTGTTAGTATGGAGATATTCGAGATTTTTGTGATCTGTATAAACCACTATGGGGTGTTTTGTATCTTCAAGGAGATGACGCCAATTCTCAAATGCAGCCTTAACACCTAACAATTCCTTTTCACCAATTGGATAATTTTTTTCAGCGGAGCTCAAGGATCGTGAAAAAAAAGCAAATGGATGGAGCTGATCCGGAGGTGTTTCGTGTTGGGAAAGCACTGCTCCGATAGCTGTGTCTGATGCATCCACTTCAAGAACATTTAGGAATGTAGGATTAGGCAATTGAAGAATGGGGGCAGTTGTAAATCTTCTTTTTAATTCGTTGAAGGCTGATTGGGCATTTTCATTCCAATTAAAAGAACGCTTACTGCTGTTAAGGAGATTAAGTGGATGAGATATATCTGAGTAATTTCTAATAAATTTTCTATAGAAATTTGCAAACCCAAGAAATCGTTGTAATTCTTTTGTACTAGTAGGGACAGGCCAGTTAATGATACACTCAATTTTGGAATTATCCATCTTCAGGGAATGAGGTGAAATAACATATCCTAGAAAAGAGATTTCAGTGACTTCAAAAAGACATTTCTCGGGTTTAGCGTATAGTTTGTGGGTTCTTAATCTAGATAGGACCCATCTTACATGTTTCCTATGTTCGTCCAGATTGTTGGAATATATTAAGATATCATCTAAATAGATAATAACACATACGTCCAATAGATCTCTGAAGATATCATTTATAAAATGTTGAAATGTTGCAGGGGCATTACAGAGCCCAAATGGCATGACAAGATATTCGTAGAGACCATATCGTGTCCGGAAGGCGGTCTTCCATTCATCATCCTGTTTTATTCTAATAAGGTTGTATGCGCCACGGAGGTCTAATTTAGTGAATATAGTAGCGGTTCTTAATCTTTCAATTAATTCATTTATTAGAGGAAGAGGATAACGATTTTTAATAGTTATTTTGTTTAAGGCTCTATAATCTATAATGGGACGAATGGTTTGATCTTTATTTCTCACAAAGAAAATACTAGAAGCAGCAGGGGAGGTTGAAGGTCTGATGAACCCTTTACGTAGATTTTCACTGAGGTATTCTTTTAAGGTTTCTAATTCCTTTTCAGAGAGAGGATAGATATGCCAATAAGGAATTGGAGCTCCGGGTATGAGATCTATTGGGCAGTCATCTACCCGATGAGGTGGTAGTGTTTCAGCTTCTTTTTTACAAAAGACATCTGCGAAATCGGAGTAGAACATGGGTATAACTGGTTCTTTAGTAATTTGGAGAATGGGAATATGTTGTAAGCGTGTTTTTTTACAGAATTCAGAGTTGAAAGAAATGGTGAAAGGAGACCATTTAATTCTTGGATTATGGATTTTTAACCAATTAATCCCAAGAATGACTGGATAAAGTGGTGATTTAATAACATCAAAAATAAGGAATTCGGAATGTACGTTGTTGGTAATCATTCTTAGGGGAACTGTCTCATTTCTTATGGGACCTGAGGCTATATAGGAGCCATCAATAACTCTGACTGGGACAAAATTAGTTTTACGAACACAAGGGATTTTTTTTTTTTTTTACAAAGGAGTAATCAAGAAAGACTCCGTTAGCGCCAGAATCGATAATGGCCTCAGTCATAATTCTTTCTGTGTCCCACTGTAATATGAGAGATATAGAAAAGTGAGTAGATGTTTTTTGAGGTAGGACGTTTAATAGAGAAGTAGCTGAATGATGCTTACCGCGTTTTGAATGTTTCAGTAGAGGACATTCTGGAATTAGATGTTCTTTTGAGGCACAATACATACATAGATTTAATTGTCTCCTTCTTGTTCTTTCTTCAGAGGTAAGAGGACTTCTTATTATACCTACTTCCATAGGTTCAGTTTGAGCAGGAATTTTTTCAGACAATTTTGGAGGTGTGAAGGGTTTCCTCCAAGTTGAACTAATGAGAACTTTTTCAGCCTTTCTTTCTCTTAGGCGTCTATCGATACTAATGGAAAGTTGGATCAATGTGTTTAGAGTAGGAGGAAGTTCGGTATGGGAGAGTTCATCTTTTACCGCTTCGGATAATCCGAGACGGAACTGATTGCGTAAGGTAATGTCGTTCCATTGGGTTTCAGTAGCCCATCTTTTAAATTCTGCAATATAATCTTCAACAGGTCTATTCTTTTGTTGTAGGGTTCTGATGGTTAAATCTGCAGTAGTTTGTTTATAAGGATCCTCATATAGTAGAGACATAGCTTCAAAGAACTCATCCAATGAATCTAATATGGGGTCATCATTCTCCAGAAAGGAATGTGCCCAGGCCATAGGTTCACCTCTTAGAAAAGAGATCACAGAACAGACCTTAGATCTTTCAGTGAGATAAGATCTAGGTCTTAAAGCTATTAGAAGTTTGCAGGAATTCAAGAACTCTCTGTACTTTGATCTATCTCCATAAAATTTTTCTGGATTGCAGACAGCAGGATCGCTAGCCGATTGAAGAGCGGCATGTGGTAGATGACCTTGTATGTCTCAGCAATACAAGCAATTGTATCCACTCTATTGGTCAGGGCAGAGACTTGTGAGTTAATATCTGCTGGTTCCATTGGAGGGCTGGATTATTCTGTAATGCTAAACTACTGGAACGCAACTGCAGAAAAACTTTTAATTACATCAATTTATAATTTTATTCTTTTTTTATTGAATTGCAGGAGTGGTTACTGTAGCTTTAAACCCTTATAGCAGGTTGTTAGTTGCAGGAAAAAATAAGCCACTGAAGTTTTGCACAAGCCAAGCAGTCCCAATTAAGGATAGTGCAGAGAATGCATGCAGAATTAGGTTGAATTAAATGTAGTAGAATTAGCTTCAGGAGAGTTTAACAATGAGGCAGTTTCTTATTTGCAACTGAGAGCAATTGGATTGAAGGAAAAGTACTTAGCTTAAGAGGCAGTTTCTTATTTGCAACTGAGAGCAATTGGATTGAAGGAAAAAGTACTTAGCTTAAGAGGCAGTTTCCAGGAAACTGGAGAGTTCAAATTAATCAGTTCCTTAGGGGAAGGAGCAGAAGTCCGTTTAACAATCCGAGGTCGAGGAGTGGAGAAGGAGGGTAGTCGTTTTCAGAGCGGTTTCGGTACACGGAGGAGCTTCAATTGAAATTGAGTAGCCGGTAAGAGGTTCACAGGCACTTGTTCAATAATCCAGCAACTTGAATCTGGCGCGGTCTTCCTATGTAGCGTGGGGAGACCGCGTCAGAGAAGGGGCGGGGCAGAGCTCCGTCAACCCGGAAGTCACTTAATTCGGCGAAACCGGCAGATATAACCTGACAAGGACAAACTGGATGCCGAGGTTCGGCGGGGGCGGATCGCAAGCCCCTGTGATTCCCCCACTTTTCATAATTTAAGGGCCCCCCACACCCTGGGTTTGGTTCCCAAAAAGTAACCGGGGGCTTCAAGGTTGATTCAGCAACTGTCATACCCAGTGGTGGGTCGGTCATTGACGACATTGACAAGGAAGTGTGTAGGGTGCGTTTCGCTTAGTTTGACTTGACGTTGCAGCTGGTCCGGCGGGCGGAGGGGCGTTGTTGGCAAAATCAGATATAGAGTCCGCTTTTCGACTGTTGCCTGTACACCTGGCTTGTTTTCATTTGTTGGGGTGTTTTGTTAAATGGTTTTACTACTATGACATGTGCATGCCGATGGGCTGTGCCATTTCCTGTTATTATTTTGAAATGTTTGCTTTGTTTTTGGAGTGGGTAATGGCATGTGAGTTGGGTTTGGGGTCCTTGACTCATTACTTGGACGATTTCCTGTTCATCAGCCCTGCTGGTTCACCAGATTTTTTTTTCTTTGTTGCAGGCTTTCCGGCATGTGGCGTCCGATTTTGGGGTTCCGGTCTGGTGTTGGTCTTGTCATTCTTAGGTATCAAAATCGACTCTGTTCGGATAGGGAACCCTATCACTACATCCAGGTAACGTTGTGTTTGCGGGCGAATTTGCTGGTAGGGATTTCCTTCCTCAGCTGTTACAACAGGCACGCCTGCTGGTTGAGGGAAGCTACCTGTGGTGAAAGTGACCTTGCCACTGGTTGTTGGAGAGGCCTGTTTGTCCGCCTCCTACCTTCTGACTATGGCCCCTCAGAGATTGTGCCGTTTAACAACAGTCTTGGGGCTTATGGACTTGTATTGGACCATGCTGGCCCTTTAAGAACCATCTGGGGACATATTGAAACTTTGTGTGACAATGCCCCTTTAAGACTATGTCTCCAAACCTTTAAAATCCTTTGTGCATGGCTTTCTCCCACTTGGTTCAGTAAAAGGGGCTTACTGAACCAAGTACTATACAGGTGGACCACCCAGAAGTGGAAGCGTGCAGGCAATTTACCTTCCAGGCTGGGAGCCTGCTGTAGGTAAATTGCCGACTGCTGGGTGACCGCCGTTTGTACAGATGAACACGTGACGGTGGCCATCTTTAATTCAGCTGAAGTTTTACCTTCTCCAGACTTCAATGCATTTGACAATTCGAACACCGTTTGACAGTTCATTTGACAATTTGAATGGTTGTCATTCGTCTGTTTGAACTGACTTTAACATGGGAAATAGACCGGCTGCAAAGCCTGAATCTCTGGAACTGTTTTGGGCATGAAAATGTGTCACAAAGGACTTCCGACTAACTTTTTATATACTGGAGGGATTTGTATGATTTTTGAGAGTGTTCATATTTGAAGTATGCTGAGTAAGAATATGTGATTTTTATGAAGATTGAATGTATAGTTTTAAAGTTACAGTACATGTGTAAAAAGGATATTTTTTCCTGCCTATGATATTTACATTAACCCATTGTGTTTAGTAATTATATCACAGGTAGAGGGGAGAATTTTGTGGGAATGAATGGGAGTGTTTGACTATATATTACGAGTTTGATTGGTTGTTCTTCTAAACCCTGTGGGCGGTACTATGTGTGTAAAATGGGCATAAAAGCAGAGTGTTTAAAACTTCAGTTCTTCTTCACTCTAAATCTAGAGTCCTGTCTCTTATTGGGGGTAACCAGCTATATCATTACAAGGGATTGCTATGCTCTGCATGCTCCCTTGGACAATCACTTCTAAGCTCTTTTAAGAGCTTGTTCTGGTTTCCCTCTCTTGGAGGAGAGGTTCACCCACTGGAGCCTGGAGCCTTGTTGTAGGTCCAGGGTGGGAAGGAGATGGCGAGACCCCAAACAAGCTACGGCAGTTCGTGGGGGTCTGCGATGGTTGTGGTGTCTGGCAGAGCGCTTGGAGCCCTCTTGAAGCGCTAGGAGCATCCAGTAACGGAGGTACCCAGTCAGGGTGCCAGGCGGTCCATTACACTACCCCCAACTCAGCGTTGGATCACTTCACGAATGCATCTGGGTCCGTCGGTTTGGGGCGTACTTCCGGGGCCAGTGATGTGCGGGAGCGTGGCCTAATGAATGGCATTCCTCAGCGCTTGTACAGAACTTGTCGTTTTTTGAGTTGTTTCCCATAGTGGTCTCCCTGTAACTATGGGGTGAGGACCTCGCAAGGTGGTCTTTCACACGGACAACATGAGTGTTGTCCATGTGATTACACGGTCGTCTTTGTCCTCTCCTCCAGTTTTGGCACAGCTGCGGCGTCTGGTCCTGCTCAGTTTGCAATTTAATGTGTGGGTTAAGGCTTGTCATGTCCCGCGGGTGGAGAACATGGTAGCTGATGCCTTGTCTCAGTTGCAGTGGGATCGGTTTCGGGAGGCAACACCAGAAGCTCAGCTGTTCAGTAGGATTTGCCCAGAGTCCTTATGGAGTCTCGATTTAGAGGCTTGATGGGCTTGGTGATGGATTCCTTGGCAGAGTCCTCTTGGAGTGCATACCAATCAGAGTGTTGTTATGAGTCAAATTACACAGCGTGGGAAAATTCCTAAGAACTTTCCCACGCTGTGTAAAATGACACAGAGCACTCTGATTGGTGGATTTCAAGCTAATCAGAGTGCTAATCAGAGTGCTGTGATAGATAAATGTAGAGCCTTTTTTGGGGCTGAAAAAAGATTTTAGAAGAAAGAAAACATCAACTCTTTTTTACAGGTACTTAGTTAATGGTGCTCCCCTCATTATTTTTAGGGTGAGGGAGGTAGGTAGGGGTTAATTTTTTTGGGAGGGGGTGGTTACATTTTTATTTAGGGCCCACACCCGCCACTCGGAGGTGGGGGCCAGGGGGGAGGTCAATAGGTCCCCCTCTTTATTCTAATTCAGGGGCCCCACAAACCGCTCAGGGGTGGGGGCCAGGGCGGAGGACATTAGGTCCCCCCCTTATTCTAATTTAGGGCCCCCACACACCCTTCAGGGGTGGGTGGCCAGGGGGGAGGACATTAGGTCCCACCCCCCATTGGTATTTAGGGCCCCACCCACCACTCAGGGGTGGGGGTCAAGTGGGAGGACATTAGGTCCCACCCCCTAATTGGTATTTAGGCCTCCAACCCACCGCTCAGTGGTGGGGGCTAGGGGGGAGGGCCAGGTTGGGACATTAGGTCCCCTCCTTAGTTGGTATTTAGGGTCCCCACCCACCGATCAGGGGTGGGGGCCAGGGGGGAGGACTTTAGGTCCTCCCCCATTTATTCTAATTTAGGACCCCCACCCACCGCTTATTGTTGGGGGCCAGGGGGGAGGACAATAGGTCCCCCCCTTATTCTAATTTAGGGCCCACACCCACCACTCAGGGGTGGGGGCCAGGGGGAGGACAATAGGTCTCCCCTCTTATTGGTATTTAGGGCCCCCACCCGCTGCTCAGGGGTGGGTGCCGAGGGGGAGGACAATAGGTCCCCCCCCATTATTTTACTTTGGGGTCTCCCCTTTAATTTAAAAGGTCTCCCCTTTAATTTAAAAGCCCCCACTCGCATGGCACGGGTGGGGGCTCGGAAGGGGGGACTCACTGCTCACTGTTTAATAGACATGCCCCTACTCGCGTTATACCGAGTAGGGGCAAAATTTACTAATACTAAGTAATTTTTCTTAGTATTAGTAAATTTGGTTGAAAGACCAATTTAGGTATTTCAGCCTTTTGCTAGATAACTCCCTAATACTGTGGGAATTAGGGAGTTATCTACTAAGCGGCTGCAAGAGAAGTCCCGAAGTGTCGAGGTGCCGAACCGAACTGAAGTGCCGAAGTTCCGAATTCCCGAATTTCGGAATGCCGTAACAAAAATTTTACCCATGCACATGCCTACTGCAAACTCACAAGAGGTGCTTTTAATAAGAATTCATTGGCCATTATTTTATTTTATTTGGATTATGCTTTCTGCATGTGCCACATTACTGTATGTTAGCATATCTATATGTACCCCATATGATGACTAAGCCTTTGGATTTTCACTTTGTAAGCCCTGTACTCATTATGTCTTGTGAACCTCAATTTATCACTGTTGTTTCAATCTAATACTTTGTATGATATTTCTTCTGATTTACTGAAAAAATATATATTTTACAAGAACAATGTATCTTATTTACACAAACTGTTCTAAACACATTTATTAAAGTTTGAAGTCACATTACTGGGAGTATTAATAATGTGGAGCTCTTTTACATAACCATTGACACAGCAACAATATGGAGCTCCTGGAAAGGAGGGAACGTAGGATAGAAAAGCGGGACAGAGGGATTTGGACTCAAAATAGGGACAGTCCCTCCTAAATAGGGACACTTGGCAAGAGTTCCTGTAGGTCTCTAAATCTGGAATAAAGTCTACAGCGATGGCTTGGAATATGGTGTATTGAATCAAACATAAAGCTTGTGAAAGTGGTATACCACCCCAGCGGATATACACAAGTTTGTTCCCGAATCTTCTTCCTTATGTTAGAGGTGTCATTCTAATAAGGGCACATTCCAACATATATGGTGGTCGTGCAGTGTAGTATCAGACATTTGGAAAGAAGTCTGGAATACGGTTAATCTGGTAACAGATATGTCCATACCCTTCAACCCAGAAGCACTTCTCCTATTCCGCTTTGAAATCCCACCCCATCAAATTAAATACTCCCTCATCTACTTCATGTTGACAGCAGCCAAAAGCACAATAGTAAACAAGTGGAAATCAGCGACCCCGCCTACCAAACAAGATTGGTATGTCAAAAAAGAACACTTCCATGAGATGGAGGAACTGAGATGGGGATCCCTAGATAAGTACCATAGATATCATGACATTTGGCAACCATGGAAACACTTCATGGGGGGGACACACATAAGACTAGGCTAACACAATACCACATCGACCCAACTGGGACTCCGCAGATTAGATCGGAGAGGGGGTAGAACGATAGAACAGGGAATACGGGGGGGAACGGGTGACAGCGCCCTCTCCCCCACGGTTCAAATGCGACTTACTAGTGGGTTCAAGGGCAGGGCGACCCTTAGACCAAACATGGGGTTCGGAGGAGCGGGATGGTTGCGGGATATAATAGATGTGCAAATATTACGAATGTAGGCCAAATACCAATGTTATAGATGATGTGATTCATGTGTGTAACTGCGCGATGTTGGGATGCTATATGTTAATAGTTCCTTTTTTCTGTATTGTAACTCATTGTTATATCTGAACTCTGTACTGTAATGACACAGGAGTTACAACAAAAAAGCCAATAAAATAAAAAGCTTGTGAAAGTGAGTTGATTTTGTGACAATAATTTAAATCTAAATTCCCCTGTAGTGTTCCATACATACAGAGAAAAAAGTAATTTTATCATTTCCACAGACACATTGTGTTCAGACATTCTTTTTAAGAATTCAGAACATCAGATTTTATTGTGATGTCACTGACCAGCTGTTCAGAGAACCCAGATCCTGCTGGTTTTACCAGCATTTCATGAGCATTTCTAATGCAGTGAGATACTTTTAAAAATACCAAGAGTATGGGAAATTATATATCTATATTTCAAAGCCCCCTGGTCCCACGGCTGTGGGATATACAACCACCATCCAGGAGGGTCATTACTGATAAAGAATGTATAACACAGCCTTCGATGAACAGGTTAGTGGATAGTTGCAGCTGGTATCACTATAGAGTTATGTGGCGGTGGGGGTTTACATGTAACAGGGTTTAAAATGAAAGTTGTGACTTTATTGATTATTAGTTTTATGATTTTTTTCACTAGGCTCATTATGAAATCAATGAATGATTACTATAGTAATTAAAATTATAATGATCAGAATACCTATGTGACTTTATTAATCACATTTTCTTCCTTAATTAGGATACATCGAAAAGAAAATAAACCCCAAAGCATACCTCTAGGGGGCAAATGGTGTCGTGGACAGAGCCATGAAAAAACGGCTTACTGCAGCCACATGAAGGCTAAACCATGGACCAAGAGTCTGCTTGATGACATAGATCAGACAAGTGTTTGGAAGCTCAGGTAAATGTACATGACACACAGAATGACTGACTATAACGCTATAAGGTTATCTAAACCAACCCACAGTGTCCTCAGTGAACCAGAACCCTACTTCTAACACTCGCTGTCTGTGTAAGCAAGAAGCCAGTGAGAGAAGTATTGCAGCGAATAACTTAACTGGTTTCTCTAAATCAAAGTCACAAATTGCTTGAGACTACTACTGCAATATGACTCTCCAGACATCGCCTAATTTCATTACGGAATGTATTTTACTGTAAACAGAAACTTATTGTAAAAGAAATCATTCCGTAAAAACAACACAACCAATATGTGATCACTGAAAAGACAGGTGCTATCATAATGTTATTATAAATGGAGTATGATTGACAGATAGAGAAGGACAGGGCATCCGATGGAGAGTAGGGATAGGATGTATGATGTGAGGAAGAGAGAGAAAGAGAGAGGATGGATTGATAAATGGAAAGGAAGAAAAGAACACAACTACTGACAGTATTTTGTTTTGTAACAATTTCTTTATTGAAAGTTTTGTTCACATACAAATATGTCAGTACATAGCAAGACTGGTACCATCATGTTTTAGCAAAAGTTCAAAAAATACAATAATGCATTTTCCACTGAGGTGTACGTGTAACAGTGCTTTGTTTCAAATATAACGGAAAGCAAATCAGAAATAATGAGAAAACTGCAAATTAAACCATCTAAATTCATAAACGCCTGCTATAGTGTAAAAATCATGTCTCCTACTTGCTTCTATGTTCTCTGAAATATATTCTGGGAATATGCAAACTCAAGAACTCTTTGTATCCCCATTGTACCTTTTATTGATACCCATTTGGGCTTAAGATCTAACTGTAAAGCAATAAAGTGAATAGGTGAGAGCAAACACACAGAATGGTAAAATACTACCACTTTAAAATCTTGAATGGTAAATGGTAGCTGTCAGATATATATTGCTGAGCCTATTCCTGGCAGGCTCAGACTTTCAATGCTCTTCAATATATAACCTCCGGATTGCTGCTTACTGGATCTGCTTACTCCCAAGAACGTGACTTCCAAACTTGCATAAGTGGAAAATACACTATTTATTGGGCACACAGTGCGATATGTAAAACAGCAAGATCAAAATAAGTTCAAAAATTAAGCACAGTGATATTGATATTTGTATTGATATCAAAATACACTTAGAACAAAATAATCTATATACATAAATATATATGTATATATCACTATATATATATATGTATATATATATATACACGTGTGTATATATATATATATATATATATATATATAAATAAAAATAAAATATAACAAAAAAACCTATTGCCCCCACCCATGTGCGACGGGTGGGGGCCCTAAATAAGAATGTGGAGGGGGAGACCTACTGTCCTCCCCCCCAGCTCCCACCCCTGAGCGGCGGATGGGGGCCCTAAATAACAATAAGGGGGGACCTACTGTCCTCCCCCCACCCCTGAGTGGTGGGTGGGGGCCATAAATAAGAATTAGGCGGGGGAACCTACTATTCTCCCCCCCTGCCCCCACCCCTGCGCGGCCGGTGGGGGCCCTAAATAACAATAAATTCCAAAGAACTTTCCCACGCTGTGTAAAATAACACAGAGCACTCTGATTGGTGGATTAAGTAACCAATCAAAGTGTTATGAGTCAAAGTACACAGCGTGGGAAAATTCCAAAGAACTTTCCCACGCTGTGTAAAATGACACAGAGCACTCTGATTGGTGGATTTCAAGCCAACCAATCAGAGTGCTGTGACAGGTAAATGTAGAGACTTACCTGTCAGTCTCTTCATTTAACTGTCAGAGCACTCTGATTGGATGGCTCAGAGTGCTCTGAGCCTAATCGCAGGGCGGGGCAAGGCTTTAAAAGTCTTCCCCCGCCCTGTAGAGCTCAGTCTGCGTGGAACCCTCTATGGGTGAAAATTGATTTTCTTTTTTGGGGCTGAAAAAAGAATATTTTAGAAGAAAGAACTTTTTTAACACGTATTTTGACAAGGGTCCCCCTCATTATTTTTACAATGAGGAGGGTAGGTAGGAGTAATTTTTTTGGGGGGGAGCGGGGGGACTAGGGTTTTGGGGACCCCTAGTCACCTGGGGGGGGATTTTTATTTAGGGCCCCCACCCCCCACTTAGGGGTGGGGGCCGGGGGGGAGGACATTAGGTTCCCTTCCTCCAATTTTTATTTATGGCCCCCCCACCCACCGCTCAGGGGTGGGGGCCATGGGGGAGGACATTAGGTTTCCCCCCCCAATATTTATTTATGACCCCCACCCACTACTCAGGGGTGGGGGATACGGGGGAGGACATTAGGTCCATCACACTTTTTATTTAGGACTGTAGGTTCCCACCCTTATTGTTATTTAGGCCCCCCACCCACTGCTCAGGTAGTTTAAAAGCCCCCACTCTTGCTTCGCGGGTGGGGGCTCAAGAGGGGGGGATTTTTTTTTATTTTAACAGTCACTTTTTAATAGACATACCCCTACTAGCTGGGTCACATGCTGCACTGGCCAATCACAGACATGCCATTAGTAGGCATGGCTGTGATGGCTTCTAAGGGCACACGAGTCAAACGCTTTCAAAATGCGTCATTAAATCGCTGAACACCGAACTCCAACCGAGCATACAGTGATATGTCCGTGCTCGGGTCCGGGGTCCAAAAAACGTAATGTTCGGAACGAACCCGAACTTTTCAGTTCGGGTTCACTCAACTCTACTCCTGAGTAAAACAGTACCCCTTATATACAGGTTTTATGGTGTTTTCAAAAGGTACAGAGTCAAATATAAGGCTTGTGTTTCAGTTTTTTCACATTGAATTTTACTTTGAAATTTTCCAGATTGGTTACGTTGCCTTTGAGACTGTATGGTAGCCCAGGAATGAGAATTACCCCCATAATGGCATACCATTTGCAAAAGTAGACAACCCAAGGTATTGCAAATGGGGTATGTCCAGTCTATTTTAGTAGCCACTTAGTCAAAAGCACTGGCCAAAATTGGTGTTCAAATTCGTTTTTTGCATTTTTCACACACAAACAAATATTAACGCTAACTTTGGCCAGTGTTTGTGACTAAGTGGCTACTAAAAAAGACTAGGTTGCAATACCTTGGGATGTCTACTATTGCAAATGGTATGCCATCATGGGGGTAATTCTCATTCCTGGTCTACCATATGGTCTCAAAGGCAAGGTAACCAATCTGGTGAATTTCAATGTGAAAAAAACTGAAAAATTTAACATGCTATATTTGACCCTGTAACTTCCCAAAACACCATAAAACCTGTACATAGGGGGTACTGTTTTACACGTGAGACATCGCTGAATACAAATATGTGTATTTTATTGCAATATTATGATATTCAAAGTTAAAATGTCATGCAGAACTAAAAAAATAACATTTCTTAATTTCTCAAATTTACTTTTATATTTTATTCATATTAAATTATGTTGCATAGCTAAATATTTGATGTTAAAGAAAAGCCCTGTTTCTCCTGAATAAAATTATATTTAATAGGTGTGGGTGACCTTAATATAAAAGAGGTGAATTACGGTTGAACAGACATATAGTCAAATTCCAAGTTTTGTTTACGTTTTATTTTGATCAAAACCTGCACGTTTTGCTCAGTTCTTAAGGGGTTAAATATATATATTTTTTAGTCGATCTGTAAATAAATGTATGATCTGTAGAAACGTATAAAATTCTAATTAGCACTTAAATCGGTAAGGGAAGGTAGGGCTTGTCTCTAAAATAACAACCTCACAGAAGTAATTCCTTTACAGTCCCTATCGATAAATGTAAGTCAGGAATCCAATCCTGTAAAGTTTGGATAGGGTCTACCCTTGCGATGTCCGACAGGCAAGGAATATTTCTCACCAGTTGATGCCACACTTGAAGTGCGCTGTCTTGTAGTACATTACAATTGTTTAGCTATGATTTTTCTTGTTCTTTTGGGTCAGTAGTGGTGTATGTCTTGGAGTTCTGGCATGGAAACCTACTGGGCTTACTGAAACCTCAGTGCCTGTTGCCACCAAGTCTTGCTGCAGAATCTGTTCATTGCAAACAGCTGAAAGTCCGTACACTTTGACAATAACCTGATTTTCAATAAGGGTTGAATACTATTCATTACAACTGTATCAGAGGAATAAGCAACTATCAGTTCTACAGAAGTTATTGTGGTTAATGTCAACTTGTACTTTAATAGCGGATTTGTAAATAAATTTGTGATTTGCAGAAATGTATAAAATTCCTGTTTAGTCCGGTCATAATTAGCACTTAAATTTATATAGGATGGCAAGTGTTGTCCCTTATATAAATAATGCCATTTTCAGTCCCTATCAATAAATGTAAGTCAGAAATCCAACCATGTAAAGTTTGGATAGGGTCTGCCCTTGAGATGTCCAACAGGCAAGGAATATTTCTCACCAGTTGATGCCACACTTGAAGTGCGTATCTTGTAGTACATTACAATTGTTTAGCTAATATAGGGGATTTATCTAGCCACGAACTTATGTGCTATGTGTCCAGAGGCTACCACAGCATCCTCCGTATCCACCCATTGTTTTCTAAATTGACTGGAGCACAACAAAAACATTTGTAAAAGAATTGTTGCCTGATGGCAATGTACTAGGTGAAGGACACCCATGCCACCTCTCAACCAATTACAATACAAGATCCCTTTTGCCACTCTTGGTTTTTATGGCCATTAAACTAGCGCAGTAATTTACCTTTCTAATTTAATTTTTTTGTCTTATCTAGATGTTTACCCGAACCTATTGAGCAATGATGGCTTTTGCTATCCACAACACCCATTTAGTCTAGAAAAATAACATCAGGCGAGTGAATTATGACCTCACTAATCACATTTTCTTTTTTAATTAGGAATCATCAAAATGATGAAAACCCCCAAAGAACACTTCTAGGGGGGAAATGCTATCCTGGAGAGAGCAATCTACAAAAACTTGCTACTTCCAAAGATGACAAATTACTTAATGTTACTCGAAAAGAGGCCAAAAAAACTCGAGAGGCTGCAACTGCCGCAGTTAAGGCCACGGAGGAAAAAGAAACAAAAAGGGAACAAAATGCTTCCTGGAGCCACATAAGGGCTAAGCAATGGAGCAAGAGCTTGCTTGATAGCATAGATTCAACAAGTATTTGGAAGCTCAGGTAACTGTTACATGACACAAGTTAAAAAATAATGCATTTTCCCCTGTGTAGGTGTATGTGAAACAGTCTTTTGTTTCAAATATAACAGAAAGCAAATCAAAAACAATAAGTAAAATGTACATTAAACCACCTACGTTCTTAAATGCCTGCTGTAGTGTCACAATAATGTCTCCTACTCTATGTTCTCTGAAATATATTCGGAGAATAAATAAACTCAAGAACTCTTTTCTATCCCCATTGTACCTTTTATCTGGACCCATTTGGGCTTAATATCTGACTGTGTTGATCATAAGAGGAAGATTAGGAGGGAGTTAAACTTTAAAATGTAAAAAAAACTCCCACAAACTTTTTTGTTTTCAAGAATATTCAAGAGTTCCCTCCAGGCCTAATTAGAGACTACTACCTCTGTCTCTCTAACACTCTAGCCCCCATTCACAATATAGTAATTTAACATAGCTCTATGACACCCAGCCCAAGTTGGCTCTTCTCACCTTAAATGCTGCTGGCTGGCTGCTGCAGCAGCTGGTTGGCTGCTGGCAGGCTGGATGCTGTAAACCGGCTGGCTAGCTGCTGTGGCCAGTTGGCTGACAGGTCTCTTTCTTCTCCCAGCAGGCATCTGTTTCTCCTCCAACCCCTTTGTATGTCTGTTTTTCTCTTCCTCAGCCCCTCTTCGTGTCTCATTGCCCACCCCCAGTGCCTCTATGTGCCTCTTTGTCCTCTCAGCCTTCAGTGCATCTCTTTGTGCCCCCAAGTACCTCTGTGTGTCTCTTTGTCCCCCCTCAGCCCCTCTGTGTGTCATTGTTCCCCCCAGTCCTGTTTTATGTCTTGGTGCCCCTTCCAGCCCCTCTGGGTTTCTGTGCTTCCTCCACCTGTGCCCCTCTTTTGTTGCCCCCCCTCCTGTGCCCTTCTTTTGACACCCTCCGCTCTTGTGCTGCTCTTCCCCCCGCTTCCTCTCTTGTGTTCTTCTTTGGACCTCCCTCCCCCCCTTCTGTGCCCTCTTTTGCTCCACATCCCATCGGGCCGTTTTTGGATAGGGGCTGTCCTTAAAATGCCTGACAGACAAGGAATATTTCTTGCCAGTTGATATAATATGTTACAGGTGTTTAGCTAATAAAGGGGACTTATCTGCCCACAGCATATGTGCTATGCATCGAGGGGCTACCACTGTATCCTCCATATCCACCTATTGTTTTCTAAATTGACTGAAGAACAATAAGAGCCTTTAGGAAAGAATGGTTGCCTGATGGCAATGTACTAAGGGAGAGACACCCATGCCTCCTCTCAATCTATAACAATATAAGATCTTTTTTTCCACTCTAGGTTTTTATGGCCATTAAACAGGCACAGCATTTTAATTTACAAATTTACATTTTTGTCTAGATTTTTACTCTAACTTCATTAGCAATTATGGCTTTTCCTATCCCCAACACCCACTTATTCCAGAAAAATAACATCAGGTAAGTAAATTATTACTTTACTAATCACATTTTCTTTCTTAATTAGGAATCATCAAAATGATGAAAAACCCCAAAGACCACATCTAGGTGGAAAGTGGTATCCTGGACAGAGTGATGGGTATGTACAAATAGATCTACAACCTCATTATTCTGATACTTCCAAAGATGACAAAATACACCATGTTACTCCAACAGAGGCCAAAACAACTCAAGAGCATGCAACAGCCCTAGTTAAGACTGTGGAGGAAAATTAAACTAAAAAAGGAAAAATGCTTACTGGAGCCACATGCTTTAATGTAGGCAGGGTGTTCTTTTCAGCATAAGCTTCATTTTTCTTCCTCCAGACATACTGCTGATCCATTGGGCTGAAAAGTTCCAGTTTTGTTTCATCGCTCCACAGAACTGAATCCCAAAAGCTTATCTATATGATTTTGAGTATATTGGAGATGACTTTTCTTGTGCTTTTGGGTCAGTAGTGGTATGTCTTTGAGTTCTGGCATGGAAACCTGCATTTGGTACTCGCTTTACTGGGCTTACTGAAACCTCAGTGCCTGTTGCCACCAAGTCTTGCTGCAGAATCTGTTCATTGCAAACAGCCGAAAGTCTGCACATTTTGACAACAACCTGATTTTCAATAAGGGTTGAATAATTTCCATTACACCGGTATCTGAGGATGAGCAACTATCAGTTCTGCAGACGTCATTGTGGTTAATGTCAACTTGTACTTTAATAGTGGATTTGTAAATAAATGTGTGATTTGCAGAAATGTATAAAACTCCTGTTTAGTCCGGTCATAATTAGCCATTAAATCTGTAAAGCAATGTAAGGCTTGTCCCTAAAATAACAACCTCAGAAGTATTGCCATTTACAGTCCCTATCCATAAATGTAAATCAGGAATACTATCGTGTAAAGTTTGGATAGGGGCTGCCCTTGAGATGTCCGACTGGCAAGGAATATTTCTCACAAGTTGATGCCACACTTGAAGTTACAAGTGTTTAGCTAGTATAGGGGACTAATCTGCCCACAACTTATGTGCTATGCAGAGAGGGACTACCACTGCATTCTAAGTATCCACCCATTGTTTTCTAAATTTACTGGAGCTCTCTAAAAGCATTTAGGAAAGAATGGTTGCCTGATGGCAATGGGAGAGACACCCATGCCGCCTCTCAATCTATTACAATATAAGATCCTGTTTGACACTCTAGGTTTTTATGGCCATTAAAATGGCACTGTATTTTAATTTACAAATTTAAATATTTGTCTTATCTAGATGTTTACCCTAAATTCTTTAGCAATGATGTATCTTCCTATCCCCAACACCCATTTTTTCCAGAAAAATAACATCAGGCGAGTGAATTATGTGACTTCACTACACTAATCACATATTCGTTCTTAAATAGGAAACATCCAAATTATGAAAATCCCCAAAAAACACCTCTAGGGAGAAAGTTTTATCCTGGACAAAGCCATAGGTATTTATAACTAGATCTACAACCTTATATTCTGGTTCTCCCAAAGATAACAAAATATCCAATATTGCTCCGAAAGAGGCTAAAACAACTCAAGAGGCTGCAACAACCCCTAGTTAAGGCCTCCCACTCCTCCTGTGCCCTCCTTTTGCCACCTCCCATTTTTTTTAGCCTCCCTGACCTTCTGTGCACTCTTTAGCCCCCCTCCCTCTCTCCTTCTGTGCACTCTCTCTCCTTCTGTGCACTCTTTCTGTGCACTCGCTCTCCTTCTGTGCACTCTTTAGTCTCCTTCCCTTCCCCATGCTTTTATTTAGCTTCCATCACCTTCTGTGCACTCTTTAGCCTATCACCCCTCCACTCTTTAGCCCCCCTCCCCTCCACAGTTGAAGTGCATATCTTGCAGTAAGTTAGAAGTGTTTAGCAAGTATAGGGGTCTTATGTGCCCACAACTTATGTGCTAGGTGTCTAGGGGCTACCACTGCATTTTCCACATCCACCTATTTTTTTCTAAATTGACTGGAGCACAATAAAAGAATTTAGGAAAGAATGGTTGCCTGATGATGATGCACTAGGAGAGAGACACTCATGCTGCCTCTCAACCTATTACGATATAAGGTCATTTTTGCCACTCTAGATTTTTATGGCCATTGAACTGGCACAGTATTTTAACTTTCCAATTTTAATTTTTAAGTTATCTAGATGTCTACCCCAACATCTTTTAGTAATGATGGCTTTTTCTTTTCGCCACACCTACTTATTTCAGAAAAATTACGACAGGCGAATTAATTATGTGACTTCACTAATCACATATTCTTTCTTAATTAGGATACATCAAAATGAAGAAAAACCCCAAAGCACACTCCGAGGGGGGAAATTGTATCCTGAGCAAAGCTGTGGGGTTGTACAAGAAGATCTAGAAGCCTATTATTCTGCTACTCCCAAAGATGACACATTACTCAATGATATTCCAAAAGTGGACAAAATAACTCAAGAGACTGCAACATGCTTTGAAACCATTGTAAAGGCAGTGGAGCAAAATGGAATGAAAAATGAAAAAAATGCTTATGTAGATAGCCATCCCGAGATCACAGTTCTAGAAGAATATATTTCTTTTGTGTGCCCAGTTTTATCTACTGAACCTCTTACTAGTGAACTATCAGAGGAGCTGCCAGTAAACCCTGTTCAGTCACAGTCCACTCTGCTTTGCCAATCTGAGTCAATTGATTTAGATCATGAGCAGTCCGTCACAGGTGCAGAACAAGAAATTCTTCCAGAGGGCCCTGTTTCTAATACTGAACCTGACACAAGTGGATTAGCAGAGGAGCTACCAGTAAACCCTGATCCATTCCAGTTTACTTTAGTTTCTCATGAGGCTACAAATCTAGCATCTAAGCAGTCAATCACAGGACTAGAAGAGGATATTCCTCTAGAGTGCCCACTTCATCCTACCCAGCCTTTGACTAAGGAATTGTCCCAGGAATTGCCAGTAAATTCTACCAGTCTGGTTTATCACACTGAGCCTTATTTTGATTCCACCAATTTTTTAGCAGGTGAAGTGCTTATAACAAATAAAAAGGGACCCACTGGGCAGAGGTATACTGAAAATAAAGTTATCCAGCCTGAAGTACATGTGAGCTCTGTCATTAAACCTGAAGAGCAATCTGTGCCAGTTATTAAGCCTGCTCAGGAAAAAGAAGGTGAACCACCTGCTAAAACTAATGTATACCCAGAGCAGACCACAGAGAGCCAAGCGCAAACTGCTGAGGCTGTACCTCAAACAAACCCAAATATCAAAATAGGACAAATAGCAAGGATATGCTACAGCCGTAACTTTCTGCTCAGTTTTCGGATTATAAAACAGAAGCCACCTAGCCTTCCAGATATACCTGACATACAACTACATATGACTAAGAAAACCCAACTGCAACCAGTGGATTTGTCACAACAGGCTAGTTGCAATGTTTCACACCCAACTGCAAGATTATGCCGCCCTGCTAGGGCTAAACCTAGATTTCTGGATGGACTGGGTCCAAGAAGGTCCCAGCAAGAACCTCGCAAAATAATAGCATTAAATCAGAACATTCACCTACGTAAAGCTGAAAATGCTTGGAAACCGGCTATGAGAAGAACGAATGAAAATGCCACTAGTGTCCAAGCTCAGGAATTGTTCTGCAAAGTGCGCGGTATCCTGAATAAGGTGACTCCTGAGACATTTCAACAACTAACCAGCCAAGTGGCAGACCTCTCTGTACACACAGAATATCAGCTCAGAGGTGTCATTGAACTACTATTTGAAAAATCAATATCTGAACCAAATTATTCATCTATATATGCCAACATGTGCCACTGTCTAATGAGGCTGGAAGTTCCAACAGAAAGAAATCCTAAAATCTGCATTAACTTCCGCAGGCTGCTGCTAAATCTTTGCCAGGAGGAGTTTGAAAAAGGTGAAGATGGTGACGAGCGAATTCAAAAACTTCAGACGACACTGGAAACGGCTACATCACCTACAGAAAAGGCTCAAGTAAAGGAGGAATTGACCAACGCTCGTAATAAAGCACGCAAGCGCGCTCTAGGGAACATCACATTGATAGGGGAACTATTTAAACTGAAAATGCTCTCAAAAAACATCATACATGATTGCCTTACCAAACTTCTGAATAGGCAAAGTGAGGAATCAATGGAGAGCTTCTGTCGTTTGCTAACATCAGTTGGAAAACACATGGAACATGGACTGCCTCGTATGGATGACCATTTTAGCAGTATTGATAAACTCATCAAAAGCAGGAAAACATCTCCCCGAATTAGATTCATGATGCAAGATGTAGTGGATTTGAGGATTAACAACTGGGTGCCTCGCCGTGAAAATCTGGGTCCAAAAACAATAGCTCAGATTCATAAAGAAGCAGAATTGGATAGACAGAAACATGCAGAGAAACAATAAAAGATAACAATATTTGATAATACACCATCTTCAATGCAATGTCAGCTGCAACTGAGCACTGCTCACTATTTTTACTTTTATAAATAAAAATGTTCAAAAATATTCAAAGTGCATAGTTGTTGTAACATAAAACTCGAGGAACGAATGTTTCATGCCCAAGTCATAGTTAAAGGCAGTGTTGCTGAGCAGTGGAGTCTCCAGCATTCATATTTATTGGGCACATGGGAGACAAAAGTAGGGGGGTAATTATAAAACATACATATTATTTATTTTTATATATTTATTTGCCCACTCTTGCTTACCTTCTGTGCAGGCGGGGGTGGGGGGAATAATTCATTCCATGGTGGTCCAGTGGGTCATTGGTGGTCCAGTGGGCTGCTGGTGGATTCACCGATGCTCCAGTGGGCTGCCGCATATTCTCACAGTTCTGGAAATCTGTGCTTTGACTCTCTCACAGAGTGCCAGAACTGGAAGAGGGTGCAGCTGCTCCAGGGACTCAATTTCTAAGAGCCAGCAAGGAGATTATAAATATATATATATATATGGTTCACTGGTTTTGCTCCTCTTCCAAAATTGTGTTTCACAATTTTGGCTTGAGTGGTGTGTGTATTTGTGTTAAGCAATGTATTCACTATCCACTTACTTCAGGTGGAAGGGGTTTTCATCCACACTTTTTTTCCCTACCACAAGTCTTTTGGTATGTGTATGTGTATATATATATATAAAAATCACAATAGTTTCTGGCACTCATCCCATAACAAAAGCATTAATTCAGCAATGACCAGGTGCCTCTCCGTGCAAAATATACAAATGGAACAAATTGAGAGCACTCATTGGATTTAGTAAACAAAAAAATATATTAAATCAAACGCATATAAATCAATGTTTCGACCGTCTAGCGGTCTTTATCAAGATGCTATAACATGTGAAAATCTCAAATATATACAATCTAATGTGTTAAACTTACCCAATCACCAAGTGCACCCTGTTTGTCCGGTCTGCTCTGTGAATAGAGCCGCAAACCGAGGACTGTCAAGCATACTGCCGAAAAGTGACATAAAGCACAGCCACCAAGTGTTGCCTAGAAACGGCAAAGTTGTTTTAAAAGAGAAAAAATCGGAGTAAAATTAAAAGCATGTATGGAGGAGAAAGAAATAGAGTCTGATTACATGATCTTAAATGTATATGAGTGTGGAATGTTAAAGACAGCAGTATGAATGAAAACGGGTTAGCCAAAGGTTAACCAGAATAGGTTAATGTGTGCATGCGTGCTGAATAAAGAGAAAAAAATAAATAAAATGAAAAAAAGCTCAGTGAATGTGTGGAGAATTGCAAAGAAGTCAAATGTGTGAGATGTACGATAGTGTATGAAATGGAAAAAAGAAGAACTGTATCAAAAAAGTCTATGTGATCTGAATAGACTAAATATGTAACAAAAATAAAAAATGCGTGCTGCTGGAGATGTATGTGAAACGGACAAATGAAATGTGTGGTGAACTGACAAGAGAGTAGTAAGCTGAGGTAAAGATGGTCTACAAAATGCTATGTGAACGGAATGAGGAAAATGATAGTGATGCAACCTCCATACGAAAATATTATACAATGTGTAACCAGTGTAACAAAAACCAAATGTTACTCAACAAACTAATATGTGTAAATATGCTGGATCATGAAGACTCATAGTGGAAAGACTATGTGTTGTGAGGTAGAAAAATGTACTGGTCTAAGACAGGTATAGTGTGTTGTGAAAGCTAAAAACTGTAGCTATAATACAAATGAAATATGAAAAATAAAAATATAACGAAAAATTATAATGTATGCAGGTGAAAAAAGGATGTAATAAATAAATAAGCACGTTAAAGTAAATGATGTTAGGTCCAGAATGACCTAAATGATCTAATAAGCAGAACAAAAAAAGGTGATTGTGACAACACAAGTATCATGTTAACATGCAGTGTTAAACCAAAGTGAAGATGATGTAAAATGAACCAGACTGCTGCCGAAATCACAAACCACCGCCTCAATATAAACGAATATGGAATCACAATCTATAGACACAAATAAAGATTTTATCCAAATTATACACGACCATCATGCAAGCTAACATCCCGTGAGTGAATCTAATTCATTTAGAAACTATGAGTCCCACAGTATACGTTATCAGCGAATGTTCAAAAAACAGCCAAAGGAATTATATTCATTAAGTCCTTTCGGTTGAACTGTGTCCAAATGTTTAATCCAGAAAGTCTCTCTCTGTAATAATAGCTTCGATCTATCGCCCCCTCTGATCAGCGGTGGAATATGATCTATCACAATAAATTTCAAGGTGGGTAAGTGATGTTGAAGTTCAAGGAAATGCTTCGCCACAGGCTTGTCGGTTTTTCCATCCCGATATGCTGTCATGATTCCTGATCTGTGGCCTCGGATACGATCTCTCACTGTTAGATCCGTCTTTCCTACATAATATTTGCCACAAGGGCATGAAATGAGATACACCACATGATCACTCATACAGGTTAGACGATGTTTTATCTGGATTCTTTTACCTGTATGTAGGTGTGCAAAAGAGGATCCTGTCAGCATGTGCCCACAGGTGACACAACCTGAGCACTTGAAGCAACCTTTCTTTACATTGTGTGTCTGGAAATTATAACAACTAGGAGTGTCAGTTTTTACCAAGATGTCCTTCAAATTTCTATTGCGTGAAAATGCAATTCGTGGTTTTTGTGAAAAAACCTGATTAAGTGTCCTATCTGCAGAAAGGATGTCCCATCTTTTTTTGATCCTTTGAGAAAACCTCTGGCTTTCTGAATGAAATAATAAATCGTGATCTTTGGGATACTTTGTAACTGTTTAGTTGATGTTCCTTTAAAAATATTTTCAGCCTTTAGCCGGCAACTCTGTAACACGTTGTGTTTGTATCCCCGTTCCAAAAAAGATCTGGTCATATCTTCTAGTTGAATCCTGCAGGTGTTGTCATCCGAGTTATTTCTAAATACCCTGAGATATTGAGAGATGGGTAATGAATCTTTCAAGGCCTTAGGATGAGAACTGTTCGCATGCAAAAGTGTATTGCGACCCGATGGCTTTCTGTATAACCGATATCCAATGTTCGGGCCATTCCGGTATATCTCAACATCCAAAAACTGGATTTTGTCTGTACTATAAGTCAGACTTAGTTTGATAGTGTAACGGATCACCTGGCACCCCGACTGGGTACCTCCGTTGAAAGATGCTCCTAGCGCTTCCAGAGGACTCCAAGCACTCCACCAGACACCATAAGCACCGCAGGCTGCAGCTATCTCCCTTCAGAACGAAGCAGGAACAAGCTCTTACAAGAGCTCAGTGATTATAGCAAGGGAATATGCCTAGCATAGCAATCCCTTGTAGCAGATTCCCCCAATAAGAGACAGGACTCAAGTTGAGGGTAAAAATAGAACTCTCTGGCTGCTAGCTTGCAGCCCTTTTTATTAGGTGCTCCCATGAAGGGGAGGGACACACACAGTAACGTACATTAACCAATCACACAATAGTTACATCCCACACATAGCCCTCCCCTCTACCTGTAAACTAATTATCTGTACACACAGGGAAATACAATTATCATAGGTAGGGAAAATACAGTTTTTACACAACATTCATAACTCCCAAAATATACATCACATTCGCATAAAAATACATATTCACAATCAATCCATTCAGGGGAACAACATATTAAAAAATGGCATGAATCAGACCAGGGGTTCAAAAGTTAGTAAAAGTATCTTTTGTTCCCCCTGGCTCAAACAGTAAAAGTAAAACATCCCCACAATGCATCCTGGCTTCCTCCCTTCTGCCCTGGAGATAATTGGAGAAGGAATCTAATTATCTCCAAAGACAGAGCCAAACTCCATTACCCACATGGCAGACAAAAAGACAGTAAAAGACATAAAATTACATACTGACACATTTAGTACATAAAACACACATTTCTACATATCCCCAGATAGCTTGGATCTGACTGCACATTATTAGATGAATGGCACTCAGATCACACGAATAAGCCTTTCTGCAGGGAAAATAAACAGTTTAACCTGCAGGGCCATAGTCCAAAGGCAAGAGGCGGGCAAGCAGCCCCCTCCAAGGACACGTGGCGAGGTCGGTTTCGCCACAGATAGTGGAATCCAGATTGTTCAATTCATCAATCATGGTCTCCAGTTCTACTACCGTGCCTTTCCACTCCGATTTTTTCTCTTTTAAAACAACTTTGCCGTTTCTAGGCAACACTTGGTGGCTGTGCTTTATGTCACTTTTCGGCAGTATGCTTGACAGTCCTCGGTTTGCGGCTCTATTCACAGAGCAGACCGGACAAACAGGGTGCACTTGGTGATTGGGTAAGTTTAACACATTAGATTGTATATATTTGAGATTTTCACATTGTTACCGGGAAACTGACGGAGGCCAAGCACAGAGAGATGGACACAGGTTTCTTCAGGAAGGAAGAGATCTTTATTCGATTCACCGACCGGGGCACAGAGGGACTTATGTCACCAAAAACAGCAAAGATCTGAGCACTGAATACATAGAGTAGATTCCTTATATAGCACTGTAGCTCCTCCCATAATTAGCTACGCCCACACATACCCTTAACCTAATCAATGAATTGAGTCTAAACTCATCCATCCAGTCTAACCACGTGGCTCATCTGAAACAAAGGAGAGGGATGCGTAATTCCAGTTCCTGCATTTCTGCACATGCTCAGTACAGTGATGACAGTATCTTAGCTACGTGTAACTAACTAACTGATACTACAAACACATGTACCTACATATGCCTTGTGGCAATCTTGGCCTGCTAAACTTTTATTTTACTGGAATTCCATCACAACATGTTATAGCATCTTAATAAAGACCGCTAGACGGTCGAAACGTTGATTTATATGCGTTTGATTTAATATATTTTTTTGTTTACTAAATCCAATGAGTGCTCTCAATTTGTTCCATTTATATATATATATATATATATATATATATATATAAAACACAAGATCCAGCGCACTCAATCATCCACTAAACAGCAACTTCAAAGCTCACAGATGTTATTAGCTTTTTTTAATAACACCTAATCTATGCAAAAATAATAAGGGTTTTGTTCCAGTAGATGATCATACATTGCATAAGCCTGCCACAACGTCAATGTACCCCATCTTTGGAAGGTCCTACTCTAACAACCTAATGTCCACTCTTAGGAGAATAACCCACTTCTTACTTGGGGGAAAAAATCCACCTGGGGCTCTCTGCAGTACAAGGTTAAATAGGGCCCTGGAATGAGGCAACTGTGACATGTAGGGGTGCAAAACCAAGGAGTTGGTCTACACTCCTCAATAAATATATATATATATATATATATATATATATATATATATATATATATGTGAAACCAGGGGGAAGCACTCACTTTAACATGTATAAATGGGGTGATGTTGGGGCCAATTTGTACAATACGCTAGATTCAGCACACTCACTCATCAACTAAACAGCAACGTCAAAGCTCACAGATTTAGTTTTTTTAAATTATTTTTTTTTTTATTAGTTATATATGAAATAAAATCCTAAATTGTATAAAACTAACTATACTTTTAGCAGGTATAGATTTCTACTGGCAATTGTATATGTGAAATTGACTTTGCTCGGCAAAGGGCACCTCCTGCTCCCCATTGGGGACCTCATCCAGATACATAACTTACCATATAAAAGAAAAAAGGAAAAACTACAAAGGAGTAGGAAGCAAGCCTATCCTAGGAGGTTTTAGACGGTGGGGTTACAGAGTTAAATAGGGCTTAAACCTTAGATTTATATACAAAAGACAAATGAGGCTGGTTAATCCCTAAATATAGGGGAAAAGCCAACCACAAAGAGTACCTCAAGATAGAAATTCAATATAAGGTAAAAAACTTTATTGCACATATTTTGGGAATGACTGCGAATTTCACCTTTTTGGACAAAGATATATTAAACCTTGACCACATTAGCTGATAAAGGAGTATGCTTTGAACGTGCTGATATGTTACTGAACCGTTCCGCACTCCCAATTTCACTTACATTTTACTTACGGTGGCACGCTCCTTAATTCCAGCACTCTGGAAAAGACCAAACCCACCTTCCTTCCAATCTTGGTTATAGAGAGTGGAGGATATCATGGGAGGTGAACAAAACATTGCAATGTTGACAGACCGCATGGAGAGACATAATGAGAGATACAGAGCTTGGGTGTATTACCTGAGCGCATTGTAGTGTCTTGACAGACGGGGACTGCGGACCCTATGTGATGTTGGTCTGCCGGTTGAAAGCCATTTCTAACTTCCTGATACCAACCCCTTCCCTTGTTTTTTTCTTCATCTTTCTTTCTACTCCTTCCTTCCCCTCTTGTCTTCTTCTTCCTATCTCTCATACGCCTTTACCTCCTTGCTCTTTTCTTCCTTCCGGTCCACAGCTGCCATATCGGACCTCACTTTATATCAATATTAACAATTTAACGAGGTTTGTTTTTGCCATACTTACCCCACGAAACCAGCATAACCCAGCAATGTTGTCAGAGTGATTGGCATGACTGCCACTCTTGGATGGCCAGGATTATCCTTAACTCTAGGCGTCTCATTAATATGTGCTCTTTTTAATGGAACCACACTGTTCACGTTAATCTGATGAGGCGCTTCTATAATTATTTCTATATTCTGGGAATCATTCATTGATTATTAGCTGTTAGTTGTTCACCATGTCTTGCGACTTCCCTTTGTATCATTATTGTCTTCTGTACTGAAAATATGTTTACAAAAATATAAAAGAATAAATAAAGATTGTCAAAATTAGCAGATACAGAGATTACAGAATTATTTAATTAGACTGGAAGAAAGAAGATTTCAGGCAAAGGAAAGGGTTTTTTTTACTGTGGAATTCTCTGCCTGAAGAAGTGGTTTTATCAGAGTCCATACAGATGTTCAAACAGCTACTAGATGCATACTTGCAAAAACAGAATATTCAAGGATATAATCTTTCAATGTAGGGTAATAACTGCTTGATCCAAGGATAAATCTGACTGCCATTCTGGGGTCAAGAAGGAATTTATTTTCCTAGCTTGTTGCAAAATTGTCCTTCAAACTGTTTTTTTTTGCCTTCTTTTGGATCAACAGCAAAAAACAAATGTGAGGAAGGCTGAACTTGATGGACGCAAGTCTCTTTTCAGATATGTAACTATGATTACTGGGAACACCACCAACAATACTTTTCCTGGCGTATAACTCAACATCAAAGACCTTTTTGTGATGTCTGATATTTTATTCATCAAGGGGTTAAATTCCATCTCTAACCTGATGCGTGATTCTGCCAACAATTGATTCAGGCCCTGGGGAGTCAGCACAGCTAAACGAACAAGGGCACGTGTATGAGTGTGGGGATGGTGCTAGTGATTGGCTATATGTGTTTAAGGGAGTGGTTATGGGTTTGTAGTGTGGCAGGGATCATCTTACCTCAGTGCCTTTTGGGATTCTGGCCAACAAACAACCTCCCTGCCTCTGTGCTTCTGTTTGTCCTGGGCCTGCATACTTTTCCTGCTTGAGGGATGGATGTGGATTAAATCCTGCTGCCCTCAGAGCTGCTGCCCTGGATGATGGCAGGCACATTCAGGAGCAATGTGCTCCCCTCCAGCCTGGCCTGGCCACCGGTGTGGGTTCATCCCCCCTCAGTGAGGCCTCTCCTGGGGCCTCCCATGTGGCTGTACTCCTCGTAGGCCGCAGGAGCACAGGCCGGCGCTCCCGCCCGCCTGCTCATCTATGCCCTGATGCTTCACCTCGGCCCAGTATAGGAGCCTGGGCCCGAGGCGCCGCCAGGCCCACGCGTTAGCTCCATCTGACACGTGGCCTGCGTGCCCCCGACCTTGGACAGTGGGTTCTGTCCGCAATTCCCCCCTCCCTTCCCCCCTGTGATGCCATCCCTTGTCTCCTCTCCCTCTGTGTTTACCTCCTTCTCCCCTGTTTCTGCTGGTCTGTGTCCCCTTCCTCTCTCTGCTCCCTTTCCTGGCTCTCTCTATATCTCCCTCACATCACCCCCCCTGTTTCTGCTGGTCTGTGTCCCCTTCCTCTCTGCTCCCTCTCCTGACTCTCTCTCTCTGTCTCCTTCCCTCCTCCCCCCTCCCTTCTGTCCCTATTCTTGGTCCCTATGTTTCCCCTACCCCCCCGGGTACTTACCTCGGCTGCCCTCCTCTGCGGGGTGTGAGCTTAATTCCTCTCCATGCTCTTCTCACAGGATCTGGCTGCAGTGGCTGCTGTTCATGGGACCATCCAGCAGATGGCGCCTGGTACTGCTGTAAGGCTGAACAGTACTGAAAATGAAGTTAACTCTGTCCTGCCTGGATTGTCTTCATTTCCTTTGCTGCGGGAGGTTCCTCGGGCATTGGCTGGTGAATTCACTAATGTTTCTTCTTTTCACTCTGGGGGTTCCTTGCTGGGGAGGTTTCTGTCAGGGCTTAGGGCTTTTCTTGATCAGTCCCAAAAAAAAAATGGAGCAGGGTGCGCAAGCAGGTAGGGTCACCCATTAGTTGGTCAGCTCCGGTTACTGTGGTCCTCGGCGCTGCAGCCACAGGGGGTTTTGACGGTTCCTTGGGTCACAGGGTTACCCTCTCCCGGAGTGGGTGGGCGTGCTGGCATCCCTGCTACGGCGTCAGGTGCCACAGTGCCTGCGGTTGCTGGGGGGTCCCTAGCATTAGGTGACTCCCCGGGTGTTGCTGATGTTTCGCGTGGGTCCACCTATGTGTTGGTCAGGGCCCTTGGGCTTGCACCTACAACAGGAGGTTCGGGGAAAAAATATTTGGAGGGAGACTTTGTTGAGATTTATTCCCTCCTTCCCATGGAGGAGGTTCCTCCTTTAATGGAAAAGGACAGGTAGGAATCCAAAAAAGACAAGGAGAAATACCGGTACCGGAAGATCCCTAAGACTTGCAGGAATTGGATTTGCGCGTTTGCAATCCTGGCCAGTGTAAATTGGGGAAAGGGCTCCGCAGAAGTGCTCCGCATTGTTCTGCTACCAGGATACCATTTGGAACACTTGTCGTACCTATGGCGGTCTGGGGTGGTTGAAATATGACGAGCAGTTCCTTCAACGGTTGGCGGTGCGTCCCTCAATTTCATGGGACCAGATGGACATTGGCCCCTGGCTCTCCATTATGACCTGCCCGACCCCCAGCAGGGTGGGTTCTCGTCCTTTCTCGGGGGGGCGTGGTGGTGGGGGGGGTCCTCCTTCTCACCGGCCGCGCATCAGAGGCCGGGCTGTTGTTGAAATTCAACGACAGTCACTGCAAATGGGGGGCATCTTGCCGTTTCAAGCACGAATGTTCCACTTGTGGGGGAGCCCATCCCGCCTCCTACTGCTTCAAGTGGGGTAAAGTTGGCGAGATAGGGGATTTGGGGTCAGAGGGCGATGGCGCCAGTGGTCGTGAGCGCGATGCGCCCTTGACTTGCCAGTTATAGGAATCGTCAGGCGGCTGGCATCCTACTGGATGGGTTGAGAATGTGCTTTGGAAAAATACCGTCTGATTCACCATTTATTGTACCCCCAGGGGGGGAGGGGGTTTGGTGAATGACAACATCTCTTGGGAACTCTGCCAAGTATCTTATGCATGCTTTGAAGTGACGGTTGACATGGTCAGGGCCATGTTGGCCAAGGCTGATGTGGATTTGGCCTTCCGTCTACTGCCAGTGCACCCGGAATGTCACCATCTTCTGGGTGTTTTTTGAAGACATGTATTACGTGGATATATGCCTCCCTATGGGTAGTTCCATATCCTGTTTTTTACTTTGCATGCTTCAACACGTTCTTGGACTGGGTGGTGAGGAAGGAGGCTGGGATAGACTCCTTGCTACACTAACTCGATGATTTCCTTTGTGTGTGCACTGCTGCAATGGGTTCTGGGTGAGCTGTTCCATGAGTTTGGAGTCCCGTTGGCACACAGCAAGACAGTGTGCCCGGTCACTTGTTTCAGCTTTCTGGGCATTGAGATTGACTCTTTGGCGGGGGAATGCCGCTTGCCTTTGGATAAGATTCAAGGCTGGCGGTGCGAGGGGGCCTTGGCCATGGGGCCGCACAAGATTCAGCTGCGCTGCCTGCAGTCACTCATGGGTGAGCTGAATTTTGCCTGTCGGATCATGCCCGTGGGGCGGGTCTTTAACCGGCATCTGGCTACGGCGACGGCCGGGGTCTCCTGGCCTCGCCATTTCATTCGGCTCACTCGGCCACTGCGGGAGGTTTTGGCGGTTTGGGACTTCTCTTGGCTGCATATAATGGCCGGTCCTGCTGGCAAAGGCCGGAGGTTTCTAACACTGACCTATTTACGGACGCGGCTGGCGCAGTGGGGGCTATTCTGGGCTCTAGTTGGTGTGCTCCCGTGTGGCCGGACAGTTGGCATGTCTCTGGGCTCACAAAGAATCTGGCCCATTTTGGTGGTGTGGGAGTTCTGGGGGTCACGTTTTCAGGATCTAAGGGTAGTGTTTCACTGCGACAATTTGGGGGTTGTTCAGGCCATTACTCGGCTGACAGCCTCCTTCCCTCCGGTGGTTCGCTTGCGTAAGGCCCTGCAGACGTATATGGAGGGGACGCCTTGCCCGGCGGACATCTGGTCACTCAGTCTGGCAGAGTGATGGAATGGGTCCATGGATCGGTTTCCAAGGCCACCTGGATGCTATGCTCCTGGGGGCCGTTCATGTTGGGGTATTAGTGATTCCTTGACTCTCTCACAGGAGAGAATAGTGTCTCTCCTACCTGCTTCTATATGTGTTTAGGGGAGTGGTTATGGGTTTGTAGTGGGGCAGGGATCATCTTACCTCAGTGCCTTTTGGGATTCTGGCCAGCAAACAACTTCCCTCCCACACACCTACCCTAATTTTCTGTTTTTTTGTTCCGTCACAGCTAGCGGGGAGTGTGTCCTTGCCAACAGGGTTGGGGAGCAGATGGAATGTCAGGAGATGGACATGGTGGGTCTCAACCTTTCCTGCTCTGTAAGGTAAACTTTTAAGTTACCGAATAGGACGTGCCCACCGAGCAAAAAGCCGGCTGGTGGTAGAGCATTTAAGATGACTTTGCTCTTACCACATTTTGCTTCTTTCTTATTATTTCATACGTCCTCTAAATGTGCCAAACACACACATATATATATATATATACATCATTCTAAGTGTCTTTTAATATTAATATTATATATATATATTAATATTAAAATACACTTTTATTAATGATGTATGTATGTGTATACAAAAGTACTTAGATCATATATACAGGTGATACTTGAAAATTTGTGGATTTGGGGTTTTCATGAGCTGTAAGCCATAATCATCGCACTTATGACAAATCACGGCTTGAACTATCTTGCTTTGCATGTAATGCGTCTATCTCATCTATTAGTTTCCCCTTTTACGTTGCATTACTGAAATAAATGAACTTTTGCACGATATTCAAATTTTTCGAGTATCACCTGTATATACATATACAAGTACTTTTTATTTTATTTAAAAATGGTTTAATAACTTTTACTAACGTTTTAAAAGTTTTTTACAGGCATGAATGGGACTGCCTGATAGTTCAGGCAGGTTCCCTGCAAGCACTGCATAAGCCGGCTATTCCGGCTATGTAGTCGCGAGGACCCCGCGATCACATGGCCGGGGTGGGCCAGATCGGCAGAGGAGGTGTAACGGAGCTGCCTGCACCCTGGTTGGGTACCTCTGCCTACGGATGCTCCTAGTGCTCACCGAGTGCTCCAAGCACTCCACCAGACACCATAACCACTGCAGACCCCACAACCGGCACAGCTTGGTTTGGGTCTCGCCATCTCCTACCCACCCTGGACCTACGACAAGGCTCCAGGTCCCAGTGGGTGAACCTCTCTTCCTCCAGAGAGTCAAGCAGGAATAGCTCTTACAAGAGCTCAGAGAATCCAAGGGAGTATAATGATTATAGCAATTCCTTTTAGTGATATAGCAGTGTACAGTACACAATCCCTCCCCTCTGCCTGTGATATAATTAAGGTAGATAATAAATTAACTTAATTATCCCCAGGCAGAAAAAACACATTCTTATAAAGTCCAATAAGTACCCCAAAATTCAACATATCCCCATAGTCCTGATCTGGGGGAACAACATAATTAAAAAGTAGACACCAGGATCGTGACCACCAGCAGGGGGAACGGTGGGTACCCGGTAAGTAGTAAGGATGGCAGGGACATCTGTATGGACTGATAAAACCACCTCTTCAGGCGTAGAATTCCATATCCTTATAGTTCTTACAGTAAAAACCTTTCCTTTGCCTTAGATTAAATCTCCTTTCTTCCAGCCTAAATGCGTGACCTTGTGTCCTGTGTATAGCCCTTTTTTGAATAGATTTCCAGATAATGGTTTGTACTGGCCCCGAATATATTTGTATAATGTTATCAGATCCCCTCTGTGGTGCTTTTTTTCCAAACTAAAGAGATTTAAATTTTTTAACCTTTCTTCGTAACTAAAATACTCAATTCCTTTTATCAATTTTGTAGCTTGTCTTTGCACTTTTTTTAGTGCCATGATATCATTCTTTAGAACAGGTGCCCAAAATTGCACAGCATATTCAAGGTGTGGTCTTACCAGTGATTTATAAAATGGCAAAATTATATTTTCATCCCGAGAATTTATGCCCCTATTTATACATGACAAAACCTTACTGGCCTTAGCAACTGCATATTGACATTGCATATTGCTGCCTAATTTGTCGTCTATAATAATTCTCAAATCCTTCTCATGTGTGGCTATTCCTAATTCACTGCCATTTAGGGTGTAAGTTGCTTGTGCATTCTTGACCCCGAAGTGCATAACTTTGCATTTCTCTACATTAAAGGAACACTATAGTCACCTAAATTACTTTAGCTAAATAAGGCAGTTTTAGTGTATAGATCATTCCCCTGCAATTTCACTGCTCAATTCACTGTCATTTAGGAGTTAAATCACTTTGTTTCTGTTTATGCAGCCCTAGCCACACCTCCCCTGGCTATGATTGACAGAGCCTGCATGAAAAAAAACTGGTTTCACTTTCAAACAGATGTAATTTACCTTAAATAATTGTATCTCAATCTATAAATTGAACTTTAATCACATACAGGAGGCTCTTGCAGGGTCCAGCAAGCTATTAACATAGCAGGGGATAAGAAAATCTTAATTAAACAGAACTTGCAATAAAGAAAGCCTAAATAGGGCTCTCTTTACAGGAAGTGTTTATGGAAGACTGTGCAAGTCACATGCAGGGAGGTGTGACTTGGGTTCATAAACAAAGGGATTTAACTCCTAAATGACAGAGGATTGAGCAGTGAGGCTGCAGGGGCATGTTCTATACACCAAAACGGCTTCATTAAGCTAAAGTTGTTCAGGTGACTATAGTGTCCCTTTAAATTTTATCTGCCATTTTAGTGCCCAGTCCCCCAATCTATCTAAATCCCTCTGCAGCTAAGCACTATCCTGCTCACATTGTATTACTTTACAAAGTTTTGTGTCATCTGCAAACACTATAACATGGCTTTCAATGCCTATTGCAAGATCATTTATAAATATGATAAATAGAAGCGGTCCAAAACAGAACCCTGAGGGACAACAATTACAACTTTTATCCAGCTTGAATATGTATCATTAATGACAACTCACTATACTCTATCCTTAAGCTAATGTGCTACCCAAGAACAAGAATATTAATCTAGACCAATTTCTTTTAGATTGAAGAATAACCTATAGTGAAGAATCGTGATGTCGCGAACACAAAATTTTCGGTTCGCGAACGGCGAACGCGAACTTCCGCAAATGTTCGCGAACCGGCGAACTGAGCGAACCGACATAGACTTCAATGGGCAGGCGAATTTTAAAACACACAGGGACTCTTTCTGGCCACAATAGTGATGGAAAAGTTGTTTCAAGGGGACTAACACCTGGACTGTGGCATGCCGGAGGGGGATCCATGGCAAAACTCCCATGGAAAATTACACAGTTGATGCAGAGTCTGGTCTTAATCCATAAAGGGCAGAAATCACCTAACATTCCTAAATCACAATGGATATGGATTGATACCTGACATATGACATATTGACACAGAGCAGAATAGGGACTGTTCCCCCTACATAGGGTCACTTGGCAGGTATGGATTGACACCTGTCCTCAGAGACCATGATACACACTGACACAGAGCAGAATAGAGACTGTTCTCCTACATAGGGTCACTTGGCAGATATGGATTGACACCTGTCCTCAGAGATCATGATACACACTGACACAGAGCAGAGTAGAGACTGTTCCCCTACATAGGGTCACTTGGCAGATATGGATTGACACCTGTCCTCAGAGCCATGATACACACTGACACAGATCAGAATAGAGACTGTTCCCCCTACATAGGGTCACTTGGCAGATATGGATTGACACCTGTCCTCAGAGATCCCTGATACACACTGACACAGAGCAGAATAGAGACTGTTCCTCCTACATAGGGTTACTTGGCAGATATGGATTGACACCTGTCCTCAGAGCCCCTGATACACACTGACACAGAGCAGAATAGAGACTGTTCCCCTACATAGGGTCACTTGGCAGATATGGATTGACACCTGTCCTCAGAGATCATGATACACACTGACACAGAGCAGAATAGAGACTGTTCACCCTACATAGGGTCACTTGGCAGATATGGATTGACACCTGTCCTAAGGATCCCTGATACACACTGACACAGAGCAGAATAGAGACTGTTCCCCCTACATTGGGTCACTTGGCAGATATGGATTGACACCTGTCCTCGGAGCCCCTGATACACACTGACACAGAGCAGAATAGAGACTGTTCCTCTACATAGGGTCACTTCCTCCTACATAGGGTCACTTGGCAGATATGGATTGACACCTGTCCTCAGAGATCATGATACACACTGACACAGAGCAGAATAGAGACTGTTCCCTACATAGGGTCACTTGGCAGATATGGATTGACACCTGTCCTCAGAGACCATGATACACACTGACACAGAGCAGAATAGAGACTGTTCCCCTACATAGGGTCACTTGGCAGATATGGATTGACACCTGTCCTCAGAGCCCCTGATACACACTGACACAGAGCAGAATAGAGACTGTTCCTCCTACATAGGGTCACTTGGCAGATATGGATTGACACCTGTCCTCAGAGACCATGATATACACTGACACAGAGCAGAATAGAGACTGTTCTCCTACATAGGGTCACTTGGCAGATATGGATTGACACCTGTCCTCAGGGACCATGATACACACTGACACAGAGCAGAATAGAGACTGTTCTCCTACATAGGGTCACTTGGCAGATATGGATTGACACCTGTCCTCAGAGACCATGATACACACTGACACAGAGCAGAATAGAGACTGTTCTCCTACATAGGGCCACTTGGCAGATATGGATTGACACCTGTCCTCAAAGCCCCTGATACACACTGACACAGAGCAGAATAGAGACTGTTCCCCCTACATAGGGTCACTTGGCAGATATGGATTGACACCTGTCCTAAGGATCCCTGATACACACTGACACAGAGCAGAATAGGGGCTGTTCCTCCTACATAGGGTCACTTGGCAGATATGGATTGACACCTGTCCTCAGAGATCATGATACACACTGACACAGAGCAGAATAGAGACTGTTGCCCCTACATAGGGTCACTTGGCAGGTATGCATTGACACCTGTCCTCAGAGACCATGATACACACTGACACAGAGCAGAATAGAGACTGTTCCCCTACATAGGGTCACTTGGCAGATATGGATTGACACCAGTCCTCAGAGACCATGATACACACTGACACAGAGCAGAATAGAGACTGTTCCTCCTACATAGGGTCACTTGGCAGATATGGATTGACACCTGTCCTCAGAGACCATGATACACACTGACACAGAGCAGAATAGGGACTGTTACTCCTACATAGGGTCACTTGGCAGATATGGATTGACACCTGTCCTCAGAGCCCCTGATACACACTGACACAGATCAGAATAGGGACTGTTCCCCCTACATAGGGTCACTTGGCAGATATGGATTGACACCTGTCCTCAGAGACCATGATACACACTGACACAGAGCAAAATAGAGACTGTTCCCCCTACATAGGGTCACTTGGCAGATATGGATTGACACCTGTCCTAAGGATCCCTGATACACAATGACACAGAGCAGAATAGGGACTGTTCCTCCTACATAGGGTCACTTGGCAGATATGGATTGACACCTGTCCTCAGAGATCATGATACACACTGACACAGAGCAGAATAGAGACTGTTCCTCCTACATAGGGTCACTTGGCAGATATGGATTGACACCTATCCTAAGGATCCCTGATACACACTGACACAGAGCAGAATAGGGAATATTCACTAAATGCCAAACATTGTTATACAGGGAATATTCAGTAAATAAGGATAAGGGGGGACCTACTGTCCTCCCCCCTGCCCCCACCCGTGAGCGGTGGGTGGGGGCCATAAAAATAATGAGGGGGGGACCTACTGTATGATGTTGTATCGATCAGGTAGTGTAAGGGTTACGCCCGCTTCACAGTGACAGACCAAACTCCCCGTTTAACGCACCGCAAACAACCACAAACAGTCCATTTGCACAACCGCAAACTCCCCATTTGCACAAGGTTGGATACCAAGCTAGCCATGTCCCGTTCCTTGTCCTCACTGATGTCATTGAAGGTCTCTTCCTCCACCCAGCCACATACAACACCAAGGGTCCCCGAAAGGTGACAACAAGCCCCCTGGGACGCCTGCTGTGTTTGGTCTTCCACCTCCTCAAAGCCACCTTCCTCCTCTGACTCCTCTTCTTCAAACTCCTCTCTCTGCGTTGCCTCTCTCTGCGTTATTATAAGGTGTGTAAAGTAGTATTATTCTTATCAGTTTAATCCCTGTTATGTGCCTTTTTTTTGGTTTGGTTTTTGAAACCACAGTGCAGCACCAGAGGCCCGAAAAATTATGCATGTACACATGCCTAAAAAATTAGATATTGTTGCAGCCGCTGCTGTAGCAGCGGCCAGAAGAATTTATGTTTGTTTCCCAGGCAGAAAGTGCCCTAAAACAGTGTTCCGCAACCCCCGGGCCGCGGACCGGTACGTGGATCAAACGTTTACCGGTCCGCGGGGATAAAAAGGTTGGGGAGCACTGCCCTAAAACATTGCGGCTTGAACCCTAGTTGGTGGCGGATAAGTCACGCAAGTCAACCGGCATTCAGAGCTAAAATACAGCAGCGTGTGGACCATTTTTAGCTCAAGGCAGCTCATCTCATCAGGCCTTTTTTAGTCGGATGTATCGCCGACTGATCCATCCCTCATTCATCTTAAGAAAGGTGAGGTAATCTAGACTTTTTTGACCTAGGCGACTTCTCTTCTCAGTGACAATACCTCCTGCTGCACTGAAGGTCCTTTCTGACAGGACACTTGAAGCGGGGCAGGCCAGAATTTCTATCGCAAATTGGGATAGCTCAGGCCACAGGTCAAGCCTGCACACCCAGTAGTGAAGGGGTTCATCGCTCCTGAGAGTGTCGATATCTGCAGTTAAGGCGAGGTAGTCTGCTACCTGTCGGTCGAGTCGTTCTCTGAGGGTGGATCCCGAAGAGCTGTGGCGATTCGTAGGACTTAAAAAGCTCTGCATGTCCTCCATCAACAACACGTCTGTAAAGTGTCCTGTCCTTGCCGGCGTGGTCGTGGGAGGAGGAGGATTACTTTCACCTCTTCCCCTGCTAGATTCCCGTTGTGCTGTGACATCACTCTTATACGCTGTGTAAAGCATACTTTTTAATTTATTTTGCAAATGCTGTATCCTTTCCGACTTGTTGTAATTTGGAAACATTTCAGCCACTTTCTGCTTATACCGGGGGTCTAGTAGCGTGGACACCCAGTACAGGTCGTTCTCCTTCAGCCTTTTTATATGAGGGTCCCTCAACAGGCACGACAGCATGAAAGACCCCATTTGCACAAGGTTGGATGCCGAGCTACTCATTTCCCGTTCCTCCTCCTCAGTGATCTCAATGAAGGTATGTTCTTCCCCCCAGCCACGTACAACACCACGGGTACCAGATAGGTGACAACGAGCACCCTGGGATGCCTGTTGTGGTTGGTCTTCCTCCTCCTCCTCAAAGCCACATTCCTCTTCTGACTCCTCTTCCTCACAATCCTCTTCCAGAGTTGCCGCAGGTCCAGCAAGCGATGCTGATAAGGCTGGTTCTGGTGGTGATGGTGACCACAACTCTTCCTCTTCACGCTCATCTATGGCCTGATCCAGCACTCTTCGCAGGGCACGCTCCAGGAAGATGGTGCCTTCAGTGCGACTGACTAGGTTTGTCACCTCCTCAAAAGGACGCATGAGCCTACAGGCATTGCGCACGAGCGTCCAGTAACGTGGCAAAAAATTCCCAGCTCCCCAGAGGCTGTCCTAGCACCCCGGTCATACAAATATTCATTAACGGCTTTTTCTTGTTGGAGCAGGCGGTCGAACATTAGAAGTGTTGAATTCCAACGTGTCGGGCTGTCACAAATCAAGCGCCTCACTGGCATGTTGTTTCGCCGCTGGATATCGGCAAAGTGAGCCATGGCCGTGTAGGAACGCCTGAAATGGCCACACACCTTCCTGGCCTGCTTCAGGACGTCCTGTAAGCCTGTGTACTTATGCACAAAGCGTTGTACGATCAGATTACACACATGTGCCATGCACGGCACATGTGTCAACTTGCCCAACTTCAATGCCGCCAACAAATTTGTTCCATTGTCACAAACCACTTTGCCGATCTCCAGTTGCTGCGCAGTCAGCCACTTTTCCACCTGTGCGTTCAGGGTGGACAGGAGTGCTTGTGCGGTGTGACTCTCTGCTTTCAAGCAAGTCAAACCCAAGACGGCGTGACACTGCCGTATCCGGGATGTGGAATAGTACCTGGGGAGCTGGGGGTGCCGTTGATGTGGAGCAAGACGCAGCAGCAGAAGAGGACTCAGCCGAGGAGGTTATGGAAGAGGATGGAGTAGGAGGAGTAGAGGAGGTGGCAGCAGGCCTGCCTGCAAGTCGTGGTGGTGTCACCAACTCCTCTGCAGAGCCACGCATTCCATGCTTGGCAGCCGTCAGCAGGTTTGCCCAATGCGCAGTGTAGGTGATATACCTGCCCTGACCATGCTTTGCAGACCAGGTATCAGTGGTCAGATGGACCTTTGCTCCAACACTGTGTGCCAGACATGCCATTATTTCCTTTTGCACAATCGAGTACAGGTTGGGGATTGCCTTTTGTGAAAAGAAATTTCGTCCGGGTACCTTCCACTGCGGTGTTCCAATAGCTACAAATGTTTTGAACGCCTCAGACTCCACCAGCTTGTATGGTAAAAGCTGGCGGGCTAATAGTACAGACAAGCCAGCTGTCAGACGCCGGGCAAGGGGGTGACTTTCTGACATTGGCTTCTTACTCTCAAACATGTCCTTGACAGACACCTGACTGTGGGCAGATGAGCAGGAACTGCTCAAGGCGAGAGACGGAGTGGCGGATGGTTGAGAGGGGGCAAGGAGGACAGCAGTGGTTGGCGTGGCTGAAGATGCTGGACCAGGAGGAGGATGGCGGCTTTGAGTTTGTGTGCTGCTTGTACTCATGTGTTGATCCCATAGGCGTTTGTGATGTGCGATCATGTGCCTACGCAAAGCAGTTGTACCTAGGTGGGTGTTGGACTTCCCACGACTCAGTTTCTTTTGGTACAGGTTGCAAATGGCATCGCTGTTGTCAGAGGCAGACACACAAAAAAATGACACACTGCTGAGCTCTGCAATGACGGCATTCTGGTGGTGGACACAGCATGCGTTGATTGGCGTGCTGTCGGGCTGACCCCGGGTCCTGATGCATGCTGTCTGACTGTGCCACTAGCTCCTTGCGACGACCTCCCCCTGCTTCCAACTCGTCTCCTCCTCCTCTCTGTCTCTCCATCTGAACTTTCGCCCTGTTCTTCTTCTTGCCGAGCAGGCACCCAAGTGACATCCATGGACGCATCGTCATCATCAACCTCTTCACTTGTATCTGACAACTCAGCAAAGGAAGCAGCAGCGGGTACAACATCATCATCACACCGTACATGTGTAATGCTGCCTGATTGAGACATATCCCTGTTATCTACATCCTCTGTCAATAATGGTTGCGCATCACTCATTTCTTCAAGCGGATGTGTAAATAACTCCTCTGGCATACCAAGTGAAGCGGCTGTGGTGCTAGTGTTGGTGGTGGCGGCAGGCGGGTGAGTGGTATCTTGAGAGGTACCCGAAGCTAAGCTGGAGGAGAATGTTGCGTCAAGGTTCCGAGCGGAAGCTGTAGAAGATTGGGTGTCCTGTGTTAGCCAGTCAACTATGTCCTCAGAACTTTTCAAGTTCAGGGTACCTGGCCTCTGAAAACTGGGCATTATTCTAGGGCAAAAGGGAATCACAGCACCACGACCACGACGGCCCCTGCGGGGTGGCCTGCCTCTGCCTGTCATTTTTTTCCGATTAGTGGTACTATGCGTGCAAGCTACTGTGACACCAGATATGAGTGGCACTGTGAACTGGCAGAGGTTGCCAGAGTACACGCTGTAGAGATGACACACCCGCTTTGAGACAACTAACTGCTATTCAATCTATAACAGTGATAAAAGTTTTTGGGTTTTTAAATGCACACTATTGTGACACCAGTGAGTGAGTGGTGGCACTGGGCAAGTGGGCACAGTATAAGCTGCGAGCCTGACACAAAGACGCTTGCAGATAACTAACTGTTATTCAATCTATAACAGTGAAAAAAGTTTTTGGGTTTTTAAATGCACGCTATTGTGACACCATATAAGAGTGGCACTGTGAACTGGCAGAGTACACGCTGTAGGGCTGACACACCCGCTTTGAGACAACTAACTGCTATTCAATCTATAACAGTGAAAAAAGTTTTTGGGTTTTTAAATGCACGCTATTGTGACACCAGATAAGAGTGGCACTGTGAGCCTGACACACCCGCTTTGAGACAAGTTACTGCTATTCAATCTATAACAGTGAAAAAAAATTTTGGGTTTTTAAATGCACGCTACTGTGACACCAGTGAGTGAGTGGTGGCACTGGGCACAGTATCCACTGTGAGCCTGACACAGACGCTGGCAGACAACTAAATGCTATTCAATCTATAACAGTGAAAAAAGTTTTTTGTTTTTAAATGCAAGCTATTGTGACACCAGTGAGTGAGTGGTGGCACTGGGCACAGTATCCAATGTGAGCCTGACACACCCGCTTTAAAACAACTAACTGCTATTCAATCTATAACAGTGAAAAAAGTTTTTGGTTTTAAATGCAAGCTATTGTGACACCAGTGAGTGAGTGGTGGCACTGGGCACAGTATTCACTGTGAGCCTGACACACCCGCTTTGAGACAACTTACTGCCATTCAATCTATAACAGTGAAAAAAGTTTTTGGGTTTTTAAATGCACGCTATTGTGGCACCAGTGAGTGAGTGGTGGCACTGGGCACAGTATCCACTGTGAGCTTGATACAGACGCTGGCAGACAACTAACTGCTATTCAATCTATAACAGTGAAAAAAGTTTTTGGGTTTTAAATGCAAGCTATTGTGACACCAGTGAGTGAGTGGTGGCACTGGGCACAGTATCCAATGTGAGCCTGACACACCCACTTTGAAACAAATAACTGCTATTCAATCTATAACAGTGAAAAAAGTTTTGGGGTTTTAAATGCAAGCTATTGTGACACCAGTGAGTGAGTGGTGGCACTGGGCACAGTATCCAATGTGAGCCTGACACACCCGCTTTGAAACAAATAACTGCTATTCAATCTATAACAGTGAAAAAAGTTTTTTGGTTTTTAAATGCACGCTATTGTGACACCAGTGAGTGAGTGGTGGCACTGGGCAAGTGGGCACAGTATACGCTGCGAGCCTGACACACAGACGCTTGGAGACAACTAACTACTATTCAATCTATAACAGTGAAAAAAGTTTTGGGTTTTTTAAATGCACGCTATTGTGACACCAGTGAGTGAGTGGTGGCACTGGGCAAGGCGGCACAGTATACGTTGCGAGCCTGACACACAGACGCTTGCAGACAACTAACTGCTATTCAATCTATAACAGTGAAAAAAATTTTTTGTTTTTAAATGCAAGCTATTGTGACACTAGTGAGTGAGTTGTGGCACTGGGCACAGTATCCACTGTGAGCTTGACACACCCCTTTTGAGACAACTAACTGATATTCAATCTATAACAGTGAAAAAAGTTTTTTGGTTTTAAATGCAAGCTATTGTGACACCAGTGAGGGAGTGGTGGCACTGGGCACAGTATCCACTGTGAGCCTGACACACCCGCTTTGAGACAACTAACTGCTATTCAATCTATAACAGTGAAAAACATTTTTGGGTTTTAAATGCAAGCTATTGTGACACCAGTGAGTGAGTGGTGGCACTTGGCACAGTATCCACTGTGAGCCTGACACACCTGCTTTGAGACAACTAACTGCTATTCAATCTATAACAGTGAAAAAAGTTTTTTGTTTTTAAATGCAAGCTATTGTGACACCAGTGAGTGAGTGATGGCACTGGGCACAGTATCCACTGTGAGCCTGACACAGACGCTGGCAGACAACTAACTGCTATTCAATCTATAACAGTGAAAAAAAATTGGGGTTTAAAATGCAAGCTATTGTGACACCAGTGAGTGAGTGGTGGCACTGGGCACAGTATCCAATGTGAGCCTGACACACCCGCTTTGAGACAACTAACTGCTATTCAATCTATAACAGCGAAAAATGTTTTTTGGTTTTAAATGCACTCTATTGTGACACCAGTGAGTGAGTGGTGGCACTGGGCACAGTATCCACTGTGAGCCTGATACAGACGCTGGCAGACAACTAACTGCTATTCAATCTATAACAGTGAAAAAAGTTTTTGGGTTTTAAATGCAAGCTATTGTGACACCAGTGGAGGAGTGGTGGCACTGGGCACAGTATCCACCGAGCCTGACACACCCTCATGGAGACAACTAACTCGCTATTCAATCTATAACAGTGAAAAAGTTTTTGTTTTAAAATGCAAGCTATTGTGACACCTCAGTGAGTGAGTGGTGGTACTCGGGCACAGTATCCACTGTGAGCCTGACACACCCGCTTTGAGACAACTAACTGCTATTCAATCTATAACAGTGAAAAAAGATTTTTGGTTTTAAATGCAAGCTATTGTGACACCAGTGAGTGAGTGGTGGCAGTGGGCACAGTATCCACTTTGAGCCTGACACAGATGCTGGCAGACAACTAACTGCTATTCAATCTATAACAGTGAAAAAAGTTTTTTGTTTTTAAATGCAAGCTATTGTGACACCAGTGAGTGAGCGGTGGCACTGGGCACAGTATCCACTGTGAGCCTGACACACCCGCTTTAGGACACTGACTGCTATTCAATCTATAACAGTGAAAAAAGTTTTTTGTTTTTAAATGCAAGCTATTGTGACACCAGTGAGTGAGTGAGTGGTGGCACTGGGCACAGTATCCACTGTGAGCCTGACAGACGCTTTCTGGCAGACAACCAACTGCTATTCAATCTATAACAGTGAAAAAATTGGGTTTAAAAATGCAAGCTATTGTGACACCAGTGAGCAGCGGTGGCACTGGCACAGTATCCACGTGTGAGTCTGGATTGGCCAGACGCCGTCAGACAACTAACTGCTATTCAATCTATAACAGAAAAATTTTTGGTTTTAAATGCAAGCTATTGTGACACCAGTGAGTGAGTGGTGGCACTGGGCACAGTATCCAATGTGAGCCTGACACACCCGCTTTGAGACAACTAACTGCTATTCAATCTATAACAGCGAAAAATGTTTTTTGGTTTTAAATGCACTCTATTGTGACACCAGTGAGTGAGTGGTGGCACTGGGCACAGTATCCACTGTGAGCCTGATACAGACGCTGGGAGACAACTAACTGCTATTCAATCTATAACAGTGAAAAAAGTTTTTGGGTTTTAAATGCAAGCTATTGTGACACCAGTGAGTGAGTGGTGGCACTGGGCACAGTATCCACTGTGAGCCTGACACACCCGCTTTGAGACAACTAACTGCTATTCAATCTATAACAGTGAAAAAAGTTTTTTTGGTTTTAAATGTAAGCTATTGTGACACCAGTGAGTGAGTGGTGGCACTGGGCACAGTATCCACTGTGAGCCTGACACACCCGCTTTGAGACAACTAACTGCTATTCAATCTATAACAGTGAAAAAAGTTTTTTGTTTTTAAATGCAAGCTATTATGACACCAGATATGAGTGGCACTGAGAAATGGCAGAGTACACGCTGTAGGGCTGACACACCCGCTTTGAGACAACTAACTGCTATTCAATCTATAACAGCGAAAAAAGTTTTTTGTTTTTAAATGCAAGCTATTGTGACACCAGTGAGTGAGTGGTGGCACTGGGCACAGTATCCACTGTGAGCCTGACACACCAGCTTTAAGGACACTGACTGCTATTCAATCTATAACAGTGAAAAACATTTTTTGTTTTTAAATGCAAGCTATTGTGACACCAGTGAGTGAGTGGTGGCACTGGGCACAGTATTCACTGTGAGCCTGACACACCCGCTTTGAGACAACTTACTGCTATTCAATCTATAACAGTGAAAAAAGTTTTTGGGTTTTTAAATGCACGCTATTGTGACACCAGTGAGTGAGTGGTGGCACTGGGCAAGTGGGCACAGTATACGCTGCGAGCCTGACACACAGACGCTTGCAGACAACTAACTGCTATTCAATCTAGAACAGTGAAAAAAGTTTTTTGTTTTTAAATGCAAGCTATTGTGACACCAGTGAGTGAGTGGTGGCACTGGGCACAGTATTCACTGTGAGCCTGACACACCCGCTTTGAGACAACTTACTGCTATTCAATCTATAACAGTGAAAAAAGTTTTTGGGTTTTTAAATGCACGCTGTGACACCAGTGAGTGAGTGGTGGCACTGGGCACAGTATCCAATGTGAGCCTGACACACCCACTTTGAAACAAATAACTGCTATTCAATCTATAACAGTGAAAAAAGTTTCTTGGTTTTAAATGCAAGCTATTGTGACACCAGTGAGTGAGTGGTGGCACTGGGCACAGTATCCACTCTGAGCCTGACACAGACACTGGCAGACAACTGCTATTCAATCTATAAAAGTGAAAAAAGTTTTTGGGTTTTTAAACGCACGCTATTGTGACACCAGTGAATGAGTGGTGGCACTGGGCACAGTATCCACTTTGAGCCTGACACACCCGCTTTGAGACAATTAACTGCTATTCAATCTATAAAAGTGAAAAAAGTTTTTTGTTTTTAAATGCAAGCTATTGTGACACCAGTGAGTGAGTGGTGGCACTGGGCACAGTATTCACTGTGAGCCTGACACACCCGCTTTGAGACAAGTTACTGCTATTCAATCTATAACAGTGAAAAAAAAATTTGGGTTTTTAAATGCACGCTACTGTGACACCAGTGAGTGAGTGGTGGCACTGGGCACAGTATCCACTGTGAGCCTGACACAGACGCTGGCAGACAACTAAATGCTATTCAATCTATAACAGTGAAAAAAGTTTTTTGTTTTTAAATGCAAGCTATTGTGACACCAGTGAGTGAGTGGTGGCACTGGGCACAGTATCCACTGTGAGCCTGACACAGACGCAGGCAGACAACTAACTGCTATTCAATCTATAACAGTGAAACACATTTTGGGTTTTAAATGCAAGCTATTGTGACACCAGTGAGTGAGTGGTGGCACTGGGCACAGTATCCAATGTGAACCTGACACACCCGCTTTGAGACAACTAACTGCTATTCAATCTATAACAGTGAAAAAAAAATTGGGGTTTTAAATGAAAGCTATTGTGACACCAGTGAGTGAGTGGTGGCACTGGGCACAGTATCCAATGTGAGCCTGACACACCCGCTTTGAGACAACTAACTGCTATTCAATCTATAACAGCGAAAAATGTTTTTTGGTTTTAAATGCACTCTATTGTGACACCAGTGAGTGAGTGGTGGCACTGGGCACAGTATCCACTGTGAGCCTGACACAGACGCTGTCAGACAACTAACTGCTATTCAATCTATAACAGTGAAAAAAGTTTTTTGGTTTTTAAATGCACGCTATTGTGACACCAGTGAGTGAGTGATGGCACTGGACACAGTATCCACTGTGAGCCTGACACAGACGCTGGCAGACAACTAACTGCTATTCAATCTATAACAGTGAAAAAAAATTGGGGTTTAAAATGCAAGCTATTGTGACACCAGTGAGTGAGTGGTGGCACTGGGCACAGTATCCAATGTGAGCCTGACACACCCGCTTTGAGACAACTAACTGCTATTCAATCTATAACAGCGAAAAAAGTTTTTTGGTTTTAAATGCACTCTATTGTGACACCAGTGAGTGAGTGGTGGCACTGGGCACAGTATCCAATGTGAGCCTGACACACCCGCTTTAAAACAACTAACTGCTATTCAATCTATAACAGTGAAAAAAGTTTTTGGTTTTAAATGCAAGCTATTGTGACACCAGTGAGTGAGTGGTGGCACTGGGCACAGTATTCACTGTGAGCCTGACACACCCGCTTTGAGACAACTTACTGCCATTCAATCTATAACAGTGAAAAAAGTTTTGGGGTTTTTAAATGCACGCTATTGTGACACCAGTGAGTGAGTGGTGGCACTGTGCACAGTATCCACTGTGAGCTTGATACAGACGCTGGCAGACAACTAACTGCTATTCAATCTATAACAGTGAAAAAAGTTTTTGGGTTTTAAATGCAAGCTATTGTGACACCAGTGAGTGAGTGGTGGCACTGGGCACAGTATCCAATGTGAGCCTGACACACCCGCTTTGAGACAACTAACTGCTATTTAATCTATTACAGTGAAAAAAAGTTTTGGGGTTTTAAATGCAAGCTATTGTGACACCAGTGAGTGATTGGTGGCACTGGGCACAGTATCCACTCTGAGCCTGACACAGACACTGGCAGACAACTAACTGCTATTCAATCTATAAAAGTGAAAAAAGTTTTTTGGTTTTAAATGCAAGCTATTGTGACACCAGTGAGTGAGTGGTGGCACTGGGCACAGTATCCACTGTGAGCCTGACACACCCGCTTTGAGACAACTAACTGCTATTCAATCTATAACAGTGAAAAAAGTTTTTTCGTTTTAAATGCAAGCTATTGTGACACCAGTGAGTGAGTGGTGGCACTGGGAACAGTATCCACTGTGAGCCTGACACACCTGCTTTGAGACAACTAACTGCTATTCAATCTATAACAGTGAGAAAAGTTTTTTGGTTTTAAATGCAAGCTATTGCGACACCAGTGAGTGAGTGGTGGCACTGGGCAGAGTATCCACTGTGAGCCTGACACAGACGCTGGCAGACAACTAAATGCTATTCAATCTATAACAGTGAAAAAAGTTTTTTGGTTTTAAATGCAAGCTATTGTGACACCAGTGAGTGAGTGGTGGCACTGGGCACAGTATCCAATGTGAGCCTGACACACCCGCTTTAAAACAACTAACTGCTATTCAATCTATAACAGTGAAAAAAGTTTTTGGTTTTAAATGCAAGCTATTGTGACACCAGTGAGTGAGTGGTGGCACTGGGCACAGTGAAAAAAGTTTTTTGGTTTTTAAATGCACGCTATTGTGACACCAGTGAGTGAGTGGTGGCACTGGGCACAGTATCCACTGTGAGCCTAACACAGACGCTGGCAGACAACAAATTGATATTCAATCTATAAAAGTGAAAAGAGTTTTTTGGTTTTAAATGCAAGCTATTGTGACACCAGTGAGTGAGTGGTGGCACTGGGCACAGTATCCACTGTGAGCCTGACACACCCGCTTTGAGACAACTAACTGCTATTCAATCTATAACAGTGAAAAAAGTTTTTTGGTTTTAAATGCAAACTATTGTGACACCAGTGAGTGAGTGGTGGCACTGGGCACAGTATCCACTGTGAGCCTGACACACCCGCTTTAAGGACACTGACTGCTATTCAATCTATAACAGTGAAAAAAGTTTTTTGTTTTTAAATGCAAGCTATTGTGACACCAGTGAGTGAGTGGTGGCACTGGGCACAGTATCCACTGTGAGCCTGACACACCGCTTTGAGACAACTAACTGCTATTCAATCTATAACAGTGAAAAAAGATTTTTGGTTTTAAATGCAAGCTATTGTGACACCAGTGAGTGAGTGGTGGCACTGGGCACAATATCCACTGTGAGCCTGACACACCCGCTTTGAGACAACTAACTGCTGTTCAATCTATAACAGTGAAAAAAGTTTTTTGGTTTTTAAATGCACGCTATTGTGACACCAGTGAGTGAGTGGTGGCACTGGGCACAGTATCCACTGTGAGCCTGACACAGACGCTGGCAGACAACTAACTGCTATTCAATCTATAACAGTGAAAAAAGTTTTTTTGGTTTTAAATGCATGCTATTGTGACACCAGTGAGTGAGTGGTGGCACTGGGCACAGTATCCACTCTGAGCCTGACACAGACACTGGCAGACAACTAACTGCTATTCAATCTATAACAGTGAAAAAAGTTTTTTGGTTTTAAATGCAAGCTATTGTGACACCAGTGAGTGAGTGGTGGCACTGGGCACAGTATCCACTGTGAGCCTGACACACCAGCTTTGAGACAACTAACTGCTATTCAATCTATAACAGTGAAAAAAGTTTTTAGTTTTTAAATGCAAGCTATTGTGACACCAGATATGAGTGGCACTGTGAACTGGCAGAGTACACGCTGTAGGGCTGACACACCCGCTTTGAGACAACTAACTGCTATTCAATCTATGACAGTGAAAAAAGTTTTTTGGTTTTTAAATGCACGCTATTGTGACACCAGTGAGTGAGTGGTGGCACTGGGCAAGTGGGCACAGTATATGCTGCGAGCCTGACACACAGATGCTTGGAGACAACTAACTGCTATTTAATCTATAACAGTGAAAAAAGTTTTTGGGTTTTTAAATGCATGCTATTGTGACACCAGTGAGTGAGTGGTGGCACTGGGCACAGTATCCACTGTGAGCCTGACACAGACGCTGGCAGACAACTAACTGCTATTCAATCTATAACAGTGAAAAGGGTTTTTGGTTTTAAATGCAAGCTATTGTGACACCAGTGAGTGAGTGGTGGCACTGGGCACAGTATCCACTGTGAGCCTGACACACCCGCTTTGAGACAACTAACTGCTATTCAATCTATAACAGTGAAAAAAGTTTTTTGGTTTCTAAATGCACGCTATTGTGACACCAGTGAGTGAGTGGTGGCACTGGGCACAGTATCCACTGTGAGCCTGACACACCCGCTTTGAGACAACTAACTGCTATTCAATCTATAACAGTGAAAAAAGTTTTTTGGTTTTATATGCAAGCTATTGTGACACCAGTGAGTGAGTGGTGGCACTGGGCACAGTATCCACTGTGAGCCTGACACACCCGCTTTGAGACAACTAACTGCTATTCAATCTATAACAGTGAAAAAAGTTTTTTGGTTTTAAATGCAAGCTATTGTGACACCAGTGAGTGAGTGTTGGCACTGGGCACAGTATCCACTGTGAGCCTGACACACCCCCTTTGAGACAAGTAACTGCTTTTCAATCTATAACAGTGAAAAAAGTTTTGGGGTTTTAAATGCAAGCTATTGTGACACCAGTGAGTGAGTGGTGGCACTGGGCACAGTATCCACTGTGAGCCTGACATACCCGCTTTGAGACAACTAACTCCTATTCAATCTATAACAGTGAAAAAAGTTTTTTGGTTTTAAATGCAAGCTATTGTGACACCAGTGAGTGAGTGGTGGCACTGGGCACAGTATCCACTGTGAGCCTGACACACAGACAACTAACTGTTATTCAATCTATAACAGTGAAAAAAGGTTTTTGGTTTTAAATGCACGCTATTGTGACACCAGATAAGAGTGGCACTGTAAACTGGCAGAGTACACACTGTAGGGCTGACACACCCGCTTTGAGACAACTAAGTGCTATTCAATCTATAACAGTGAAAAAAGTTTTTTGTTTTTAAATGCAAGCTTTTATGACACCAGATATGAGTTGCACTGTGAACTGGCACAGTATCCACTGTGAGCCTGACACACCCGATTTGAGACAACTAACTGCTATTCAATCTATAACAGTGAAAAAAGTTTTTTGGTTTTAAATGCACGCTATTGTGACACCAGTGAGTGAGTGGTGGCACTGGGCACAGTATCCACTCTGAGCCTGACACAGACGCTGGCAGAAAACTAACTGCTATTCAATCTATAACAGTGAAAAGAGTTTTTTGGTTTTAAATACAATCTATTGTGACACCAGTGAGTGAGTGGTGGCACTGGGCACAGTATCCACTTTGAGCCTGACACAGACGCTGGCAGAAAACTAACTGCTATTCAATCTATAACAGTGAAAAGAGTTTTTTGGTTTTAAATGCAAGCTATTGTGACACCAGTGAGTGAGTGGTGGCACTGGGCACAGTATCCACTGTGAGCCTGACACACCCGCTTTGAGAAAACTAACTGCTATTCAATCTATAACAGTGAAAAAAGTTTTTTAGTTTTAAATGCAAGCTATTGTGACACCAGTGAGTGAGTGGTGGCACTGGGCACAGTATCCACTGTGAGCCTGACACACAGACGCTTGCAGACAACTAACTGTTATTCAATCTATAACAGTGAAAAAAGTTTTTTGGTTTTTAAATGCACGCTATTGTGACACCAGGTAAGAGTGGCACTGTGAACTGGCAGAGTACACACTGTAGGGATGACACACCCGCTTTGAGACAACTAACTGCTATTCAATCTATAACAGTGAAAAAAGTTTTTTGGTTTTAAATGCACGCTATTGTGACACCAGTGAGTGAGTGGGAGTATACTCAAGCACAGTATCCACTGTGAGTCTGGACACACCCGCTTTGGAGACAATCCAACTGCTATTCAATCTAAGGCAACAGTGAAAAAAGTTTTTGGTTTTAATGCACGCTATTTTGACACCAGATATGAGTGGCACTGTGAACTGGCACAATATCCACTGTGAGCCTGACATACCCGCTTTGAGACAACTAATTGCTATTCAATCTATAACAGTGAAAAAAGTTTTTTGGTTTTAAATGCAAGCTATTGTGACACCAGTGAGTGAGTGGTTGCACGGGGCACAGTATCCACTGTGAGCCTGACACACCCGCTTTGAGACAACTAACTGCTATTCAATCTATAACAGTGGAAAAAGTTTTTTGGTTTTTAAATGCATGCTATTGTTTCACCAGTGGAGTGAGTGGTGGCACTGGGCACAGTATCCACTTTGAGCCTGACACACCCGCTTTGAGACATGTTACTGCTATTCAATCTATAACAGTGAAAAAAGTTTTGGGGTTTTTAAATGCACGCTACTGTGACACCAGTGAGTGAGTGTTGGCACTGGGCAGAGTATCCACTGTGAGCCTGACACAGACGCTGGCAGACAACTGCTATTCAATCTATAACAGTGAAAAAGTTTTTTGTTTTTAAATGCAAGCTATTGTGACACCAGTGAGTGAGTGGTGGCACTGGGCACAGTATCCAATGTGAGCCTGACACAGACGCTGGCAGACAACTAACTGCTATTCAATCTATAACAGTGAAAAAAATTGTTGTTTTTAAATGCAAGCTATTGAGACACCAGTGAGTGAGTAGTGGCACTGGGCACAGTATCCACTGTGAGCCTGACACACCCGCTTTGAGATAACTAACTGCTATTCAATCATTAACAGTGAAAAAAGTTTTTGGGTTTTTAAATGCACGCTATTGTGACACCAGTGAGTGAGTGGTGGCACTGGGCACAGTATCCACTGTGAGCCTGACACACCCGCTTTGAGACAACTAACTGCTTTTCATTCTATAACAGAGAAAAAAGTTTTTGGGTTTTTAAATGCATGCTATTGTGACACCAGTGAATGAGTGGTGGCACTGGGCACAGTATCCACTTTGAGCCTGACACACCCGCTTTGAGACAACTAACTGCTATTCAATCTATAACAGTGAAAAAAAATTGGGGGTTTTAAATGAAAGCTATTGTGACACCAGTAAGTGAGTGGTGGCACTGGGCACAGTATCCAATGTGAGCCTGACACACCCGCTTTGAAACAAATAACTGCTATTCAATCTATAACAGTGAAAAATGTTTTTTGTTTTTAAATGCAAGCTATTGTGACACCAGTGAGTGAGTGGTGGTACTGGGCACAGTATCCACTGTGAGCCTGACACACCCGCTTTGAGACAAGTTACTGCTATTCAATCTATAACAGTGAAAAAAGTTTTTGGGTTTTTAAATGCACGCTACTGTGACACCAGTGAGTGAGTGGTGGCACTGGGCACAGTATCCACTGTGAGCCTCACACAGACGCTGGCAGACAACTAACTGCTATTCAATCTATAACAGTGAAAAAGTTTTTTGTTTTTAAATGCAAGCTATTGTGACACCAGTGAGTGAATGGTGGCACTGGGCACAGTATCCACTGTGAGCCTGACACACCCGCTTTGAGACAACTAACTGCTTTTCATTCTATAACAGAGAAAAAAGTTTTTGGGTTTTTAAATGCATGCTATTGTGACACCAGTGAATGAGTGGTGGCACTGGGCACAGTATCCACTTTGAGCCTGACACACCCACTTTGAGACAACTAACTGCTATTCAATCTATAACAGTGAAAAAAAATTTGGGGTTTTAAATGAAAGCTATTGTGACACCAGTGAGTGAGTGGTGGCACTGGGCACAGTATCCAATGTGAGCCTGACACACCCGCTTTGAGACAACTAACTGCTATTCAATCTATAACAGCGAAAAAAGTTATTTGGTTTTTAAATGCACTCTATTGTGACACCAGTGAGTGAGTGGTGGCACTGGGCACAGTATTCACTGTGAGCCTGACACACCCGCTTTGAGACAACTTACTGCTATTCAATCTATAACAGTGAAAAAAGTTTTTGGGTTTTTAAATGCACGCTATTGTGACACCAGTGAGTGAGTGGTGGCACTGGGCACAGTATCCACTGTGAGCCTGACACACCCGCTGTCAGACAACTAACTGCTATTCAATCTATAACAGTGAAACATTTTTTTTGTTTTTAAATGCAAGCTATTGTGACACCAGTGAGTGAGTGGTGGCACTGGGCACAGTATCCACTGTGAGCCTGACACACCCGCTTTGAGACAACTAACTGCTATTCAATCTATAACAGTGAAAAAAGTTTTTTGGGTTTTAAATGCAAGCTATTGTGACACCAGTGAGTGAGTGGTGGCACTGGGCACAGTATCCAATGTGAGCCTGACACACCCGCTTTGAGACAACTAACTGCTATTCAATCTATAACAGTGAAAAAAGTTTTTGGTTTTAAATGCAAGCTATTGTGACACCAGTGAGTGAGTGGTGGCACTGGGCACAGTATCCACTGTGAGCCTGACACAGACGCTGTCAGACAACTAACTGCTATTCACTCTATAACAGTGAAAAAAGTGTTTTGTTTTTAAATGCAAGCTATTGTGACACCAGTGAGTGAGTGGTGGCACTGGGCACAGTATCCAATGTGAGCCTGACACACCCGCTTTGGGACAACTAACTGCTATTCAATCTAAAACAGCGAAAAAAGTTTTTTGGTTTTTAAATGCACTCTATTGTGACACCAGTGAGTGAGTGGTGGCACTGGGCACAGTATCCACTGTGAGCCTGACTCAGACGCAGGCAGACAACTAACTGCTATTCAATCTAGAACAGTGAAAAAAAAATTGGGGTTTTAAATGCAAGCTATTGTGACACCAGTGAGTGAGTGGTGGCACTGGGCACAGTATCCAATGTGAGCCTGACACACCCGCTTTGAGACAACTAACTGCTATTCAATCTATAACAGCGAAAAAAGTTATTTGGTTTTTAAATGCACTCTATTGTGACACCAGTGAGTGAGTGGTGGCACTGGGCACAGTATTCACTGTGAGCCTGACACACCCGCTTTGAGACAACTTACTGCTATTCAATCTATAACAGTGAAAAAAGTTTTTGTGTTTTTAAATGCACGCTATTGTGACACCAGTGAGTGAGTGGTGGCACTGGGCACAGTATCCACTGTGAGCCTGACACACCCGCTGTCAGACAACTAACTGCTATTCAATCTATAACAGTGAAACATTTTTTTTGTTTTTAAATGCAAGCTATTGTGACACCAGTGAGTGAGTGGTGGCACTGGGCACAGTATCCACTGTGAGCCTGACACAGACGCTGTCAGACAACTAACTGCTATTCACTCTATAACAGTGAAAAAAGTTTTTTGTTTTTAAATGCAAGCTATTGTGACACCAGTGAGTGAGTGGTGGCACTGGGCACAGTATCCACTGTGAGCCTGACACAGACGCTGTGGCAGACAACTAACTGCTATTCAATCTATAACAGTGAAAAAAGTTTTTTGGTTTTTTTAAATGCACGCTATTGTGACACCAGTGAGTGAGTGGTGGCACTGGGCACAGTATCCAATGTGAGCCTGACACACCCGCTTTAAAACAACTAACTGCTATTCAATCTATAACAGTGAAAAAAGTTTTTTGTTTTTAAATGCAAGCTATTGTGACACCAGTGAGTGAATGGTGGCACTGGGCACAGTATCCACTGTGAGCCTGACACACCCGCTTTGAGACAACTAACTGCTATTCAATCTATAACAGTGAAAAAAGTTTGTGGGTTTTAAATGCAAGCTATTGTGACACCAGTTAGTGAGTGGTGGCACTGGGCACAGTATCCACTGTGAGCCTGACACACCCGCTTTGAGACAGCTAACTGCTATTCAATCTATAACAGTGAAAAAAGTTTTTTGGTTTTTAAATGCACGCTATTGTGACACCAGTGAGTGAGTGGTGGCACTGGGCACAGTATCCACTGTGATCCTGACACAGACGCTGGCAGACAACTAACTGCTATTCAATCTATAACAGTGAAAAAAGTTTTGTGGGTTTTAAATACAAGCTATTGTGACACCAGTTAGTGAGTGGTGGCACTGGGCACAGTATCCACTGTGAGCCTGACACACCCGCTTTGAGACAACTAACTGCTATTCAATCTATAACAGTGAAAAAAGTTTTTGGGTTTTAAATGCACACACCAGTTAGTATTCTGGGCACAGCATCCACTGTGAGCCTGACACAGACGCTGGCAGACAACTAACTGCTATTCAATCTATAACAGTGAAAAAAGTTTGTGGGTTTTAAATACAAGCTATTGTGACACCAGTTAGTGAGTGGTGGCACTGGGCACAGTATCCACTGTGAGCCTGACACACCCGCTTTGAGACAACTAACTGCTATTCAATCTATAACAGTGAAAAAAGTTTTTTGGTTTTTAAATGCACGCTATTGTGACACCAGTGAGTGAGTGGTAGCACTGGGCAAGTGGGCACAGTATACGCTGCGAGCCTGACACACAGACGCTTGCAGACAACTAACTGCTATTCAATCTATAACAGTGAAAAAAGTTTTTTGGTTTTTAAATGCAAGCTATTGTGACACCAGTGAGTGAAGTGGTGGCACTGGGCAAGTGCATCCACTGTGAGCCTGACACAGCGCTTGGAGACAACTAACTGCTATTCAATCTATAACAGTGAAAAAAGTTTGTGGGTTTTAAATGCAAGCTATTGTGACACCAGTGAGTGAGTGGTGGCACTGGGCACAGTATCCACTGTGAGCCTGACACACCCACTTTGAGACAACTAACTGCTATTCAATCTATAACAGTGAAAAAAGTTTTTTGGTTTTTAAATGCACGCTATTGTGACACCAGTGAGTGAGTGGTGGCACTGGGCACAGTATCCACTGTGAGCCTGACACAGACGCTTGCAGACACTAACTGCTATTCAATCTATAACAGTGAAAAAAGTTTGTGGGTTTTAAATACAAGCTATTGTGACACCAGTTAGTGAGTGGTGGCACTGGGCACAGTATCCACTGTGAGCCTGACACACCCGCTTTGAGACAACTAACTGCTATTCAATCTATAACAGTGAAAAAAGTTTTTTGGTTTTTAAATGCACGCTATTGTGACACCAGTGAGTGAGTGGTGGCACTGGGCACAGTATCCACTGTGAGCCTGACTCAGACGCTTGCAGACAACTAACTGCTATTCAATCTATAACAGTGAAAAAAGTTTGTGGGTTTTAAATGCAAGCTATTGTGACACCAGTTAGTGAGTGGTGGCACTGGGCACAGTATCCACTGTGAGCCTGACACACCCGCTTTGAGACAACTAACTGCTATTCAATCTATAACAGTGAAAAAGTTTTTGGGTTTTAAATGCAAGCTATTGTGACACCAGTGAGTGAGTGGTGGCACTGGGCACAGTATCCACTGTGAGCCTGACACACCCGCTTTGAGACAACTAACTGCTATTCAATCTATAACAGTGAAAAAAGTTTTTTGTTTTTAAATGCAAGCTATTGTGACACCAGTGAGTGAGTGTTGGCACTGGGCAAGTGGGCACAGTATCCACTGTGAGCCTGACACAGAAGCTGGCAGACAACTAACTGCTATTCAATCTATTATAGTTAAAATGCAAGCTATTGTGACACCAGTGAGTGAGTGGTGGCACTGGGCACAGTATCCACTGTGAGCCTGACACAGAAGCTGGCAGACAGGCAGGCAACTGCAATTACATTACACAAAAAAAAAAGCAGACTGATGTTCTAGCCCTAAAAAGGGCTTTTTGGGGGTGCTGTCCTTACAACAGAGATCAGATGAGTCCTTCAGGACTGTAATGGACACTGTATACCCTAACCTAGCTATGCATTTCCCTAGCTAATCAATAGCAGCTACACTTTCCCTCCTCTGACTAAGCATGCAGCTTGAGAATGAATGTAAAATGGATGCCTTCCAGTAGGTGGGAGGGTCTGCTAGGGAGGGTGTGCTGCTAATTGGCTGGAATGTGTCTGCTGACTGTGAGGTACAGGGTCAAAGTTTACTCAATGATGACGAATAGGGGGCGGATCGAACCGCATATATGTTCGCCCACTGTGGCGAACACGAACATGCTATGTTCGCCGGGAACTATTCGCCAGCGAACCGTTCGGTGCATCACTATTGGTAGTGTCTTTCATACTAATGCCGCTCTGGATACGTGAAGGCGAACGAACATACAAAAGGATGGAAGTTCAGCGGTGTTCACGCCGTCGATTGTCCGATTATAGTTCCATGCACTCGATGACCAAACACGCTTTCTGTTCATCAGCAAAGATTATTGCCGCCATGTGTTCAGTCATACGAACGACGGCCACCCATGCGACCCCTTAGAATCTTGCAGTTTCTAAGTGTGAACCCCGTTAATTGTAGGCACACAACTCCCCTGGGTGGTCTCACTGTTCGGTAGTTGGTTCGACTGATGAACAATATGCCTTTAGTCTGTTCGGGAACCCCAAATTGTTGAACCAACTTATTCTTGCATATAAATAGGTGGCTAGCTTTGCCACAAGTTTACTACAGTAATTAACCCAATTATCTCCCAGGTACAGAGGAGGGATTATTCTATTTTGTGTGGGAGTGTCCTGGCCCTAAGAACCAATGCCATTGTGTGATTGTTTGTATGAAGACGACTCTCAGGTCCAGGGGGGAGTGCCCTTTGCATGGGGACCTGCATAAAAGGCCAGCTGTAGCTACCATTAAACACATTGCTTTACCCCTTCATGAAGTCTTGGCTCATGTTTGGCGGATTGGGAGTTATAATCACGAACAACTTCTTCTATGCTTGGATTTCAGGAGATTCTTCACGGATATACTCAGTCAGAGTATAGGGGATCCGTTACAGGAATATTCCTTTATTTGTGCTAGGATGTGTGCAGAGTGTTATATCACCTAAATCGCAGGAGGCCCTGGCCTTGCTTTAGATAGAAGAGTAAGTAGAGACTTAATTGCAAATAATAGCTACAAATACAAGCAGCAGCTCAAAACGGCTTACTAAGTTAAAGAGCTACACAATATACAAAGTATCCACTTAACTCTGTAGTATACTTAGTCATCTAATAGAGCTTTAACAGGAATGAGGAAGGGATAATCAGAATAATCTTTGAAAATAGTACAATATAATACTAAGCTGTAAAATTCGATGACTGGTGCTCAGGGCCGGCCTTCGGGGTGTGCAAGCTGTGCGGCCACACAAGGCGCCATAGCAACCGGGTGGCCGACACAACTCGCCGTCGGTCACTCACAGCAGGCGGGACCAAGATGATGTGAGGCGAGCTGCATCAATCCGGTATGCAGCTGCAATGCAGAAAGTCAGGCCCGAGCGTGCTGGAGGATCCTAAGCATTCAAGTGCTTGCGCCTTCACAGAGAGCCACGGAATGATCCGCTCAATGTGTGAGGGCGACGGATGGTGCTCTGCAGACAGGGAGCAGCATCTTTCAAAGAAGTGAGTACCTGTTCTTATTGTTTTTTTATTTATTTTTTAAACTAAATATCTTTCCTTTCATTAAAGGGGAGCAGGGGACAGGGTAAGGGTGACAGGGTATGATAGGAGTGCATGGTCTAATTAAGGGGGGCAGGGGACTGGGTAAGGGGGAGAAAGAGGCACTTCCCAACCTAATGGGGAGTACCAGTCGAAGAGGGTTATAAGGGTGGCAAAATGGGCATAACCCAGCGTAAAGCACAATAGAAAGAGAAAAGATTTAGGAAATGATCAACCCTCCTAAAAAAAAGGGGGGGGTATGATCACCTTCAAGCCACCCCAAAAAATGGCGTCTCAAAAATAAAAATAATAAACAACTTTAATAGGAAAAAATGGAGAAAAAACACCACACACAAAAGTATAGCATAAAATAAATTAAAATGAATGGATATAAAGGGTCTAGTGTCTGAGGAATGTAACCAGACTCACATAGATCAGTATATATACATTGTAACAAACTCACTCATAACAGAGTGATAAATTTGTAAAGTGATTATTATCTTGCACTAGACCCCACAGGGTAGACACTAATGTATGGAAATCGAAAGGATAGAGAAGGTAAATAGGTGAGAGTGAAAAATAAAGTGGAAATAACCTAACAAAGATATAGTACAACAGATTGAAAAGGTTATATCTAACCACCAAGTAACTCACTAAACTCTATCACTATAGCAGCGAATGTTCAGAGCAAAAAGCAGCTCAAACATCAGTGTAACATCCTGGTCTCCATAAAGAGAAACCTCAAATAGGTCTAAGTAGAAACAAAGAGCAGCCCAACGCGCGTTTCGGCGGACTAACCGCCTTTTTCAAGGGCAATCAAAAAGTGATGAAATAAACCGCAAGTACAATCCCCCCCCGGAACTATTTAAATGTCTTTCCATACCTCCTCCTTGTTGTCATTGGTGGAATCTATCACCGTGCTAATTGGCAAGAAGAACTGCGCATGTCAAAAGAGAGACATGCGCATGTGCATCCAGTATGTCTTATTTTTCGGGTTGCGCATGTCCGAAGAGTAACGGAGATAAATGCGCATGTCCGCCCACCGGCGGACACGCATGCGCAAGAGCTTCCTGTCTACCCGACAAGTCCCCCAGATCATGCGCATGTCCGCAGCCTAATTGCCGCGCAAGCGCAAGGTATCTGAGCACAAAGTGAACTATATCTATACAAATAGCTCAGTATAAACAGGAAAGTATGTATCTATAATAGATAATAACTAGAGCGATAGAACTATAAGGAGGAGTATCTGATGAAGGGGGGCCAGGGGTTTTATTGAAGGGGTGGCCAAGGGTTTTGGTGAAGGAGTGAATGTGGCATATTGTGTGCCTGAAATTGTCTAGAGGGGGCCAAACAAAGATGTGGGTTGAAGAAATGAGGGAGAGGCTATACATGCTTAGTGTTGTAAAATGGTTAAATATAGTGTACTGACAACATTGCTCTTGTTTCTACAATACATAAACTGATTTTGTGGATTATACTATTAAAGTGGCACTGTCACTGTCTGGGAATTTGCCAAATTCGCAAAGACCACTGACAGTGACATTGAAGCTGATCTATAGTTGATCTATACCTTCACTACTGTGTTAGCATGTGATTTTTCAGTTGTTCTACACATTTAATGTTATTTTTTGATGTGTTATTTAATCTATACCTGGAAATACAAGGTTTGGATGGTATAGATGAATACCTGCAATGCTTTGTTACATGGTTGTCTATTGGATCTATGCCTGAACTAAAGGATTTGTATGGATAATGCAGTTGATCTACATCTGCTATACTGGTTGTGTATACTGGTTATTCAGTTGATCTATACCTATTTAAAATTCTGGTTCTTGCTTTCAAATCTTTACATAATGCTGCTCCCACCTATCTATCCTCCCTTATACACAAGTATGTCCCGTCTAGGCCCTTACGATCTGCTGAAGACTTACGTCTATCTTCTGTCCGTACTCCCACCTCTGATGCTCGCCTTCAAGATTTCTCGAGGGTTGCACCGTTCCTGTGGAACTCGCTTCCCTCCTCCGTTAGATGCTCACCCAGTCTCCACTCCTTCAAAAAAATCGTTAAAAACCCACTTCTTCATAAAAGCGTATCAATTAAACTGTTAATAGCTCCTGACTGATTCCTCTTCTGCAACTGTCATTAGTCTAAAACTAGCCTTACCTTTTTGTGTCCCTCTAGCATGTAAGCTCATTGAGCAGGGCCCTCAACCCCTCTGTTCCTGTGTATCCAACTTGTCTGGTTACAACTACATGTCTGTTTGTCCACCCATTGTAAAGCGCTGCGGAATTTGACGGCGCTCTATAAATATCATAATAATAATAATAATACCACCTGCAGTACAGGGTTTGTATGTTTTATTCAGTTGATCGCTAAGTGGTATCTAGTGAAGCCCTATGTTATTTGGTATTTTGTTTATCTATGCTTTATTTGGCACAAATGTTGGCGTACTACATTTAGGAAATTTATATTATCCGTACACTGCTGCTGCGAATCTTGCATGGACCGCAAGCAGATACATCTTTGGAAGAAGAGGATTCTAATACACCTTCTGGCCCAGTGGCTTTTGATGAAACAATAAACACATGTGAAAACTCAAGCTTTACAGATCCTGCTTTGTGGCCAAAATTGATTTCTAAGAATATTGATAGTATTTTAGATGTTAGTCCTGTACAGGTACAAGATGTTGATTTTAAAAAAGATGCTTATAAACTGCATTTTTCTTCAGCTTTCTACAAAAGAAAATTAGACAGTGTTGAAGAACAAACATGGCGATGGTTGGTATACTTATCTGCCAATAAAGTACTCGGTTTCTCTTGTAAATTATTTGATAAGAAATCTAAAACATTGCTTGCCCTTGGAGGATCAGATGACTGGACACATGTCAAATATTTTGAAATCGCATGAAAGTGAAGTGGTCATTTTACAGCCCAGCAGATGTGGACTGAAACACAACTGAGACGGAAATCAAGACAAGCGATTGATCAAAACTATCAATATCTCATGAGCTTTGAAAGGCAACACTGGATATCTGTGATGGACAGGCTGTTAAATATTGTCCAGTTTTTAGCAGAGCGTAATCTGGCCTTCAGAGGCTCTTCAGATCAATTTGTGTCATCCAATAATGGAATTTTTTTAGGTCTCGTGGAGTTATAAGGAAAATATGAAAGTGTGATGGCAGAACACTTACGAATGGTGGTATCAAAAGAAACTGCAGACCACTACTGTAGAAAAACAATTCAAAATGAAATCATAACTCTTATGGCAAAACAGGTAATTGAGGACATTTTACAACGCTGCAGAAATGTAAAATATTTCTCAATTATCCTTGATTGCACTCCAGATATTAGCCATAAGGAGCAGATGTCTTTTACAATTCGATTTTTGGAAGACATTTCTGGAAAATTTTAAGTAAAGGAACATTTCCTTGGTTTCAATAAAGTAGAGGATACAACTGGAAAAAAGGATTAAGTGATTTCTTCCTTGAATTTCTTTCAGGAAAATATTTCGACATTGATAATTCTAGTGGACAAGGTTATGACAATGGAACCAATATGGCAGGAAAAACCAACGGAGTTCAGTCCAAAATTTTAAACATAAACCCAAGAGCAGTATTTGTACCGTGTGGCTGTCATTGTCGTAATCTTGTCATTGGAGATGCAGTACGCTCCTGCAAGGAATCGATGCAACTATTTGGTATAATTCAGTGCTTTTATGTTCTATTCTCAGGACCCATAAAGAGATGGAAAATTTTGTCTGACCACATTTCTGGCCTCACTTTAAAGCCTTTGTGCACCACTCGGTGGGAATGCCATATAAATTGTCTTAAACCACTAAGACATAATTTCGGTGAAATACAAGAAGCACTGATTGTTTTGTCTGATGAAACCCACATTGAACCAAACATTTGTCATGAGGCTAACACACTTTCTCAGCAGATTGTGGAGTTCAAATTTATTGTGTTAGGTATGAAATATTGTACCAAGTTAATATTGTGAGCAAAGCTATGCAGAATGAGGCTGCTGATATCATTTTAGTCTCCAACCTTATCCAGAAATGTCACAATTTTTAAATAAATTTCAGAGTCTGGATTTGAAAGCTCCTTCCAGCTTGCAAGGGAACTAGAAGAAAAAAGTGAATGTGTAGCCTGTTTTCAAAAAGCCTTCTTGTATCCACAGAAAAAAGCATTGTTTGGTTATGAAAGCCAAGATGAACCTTTAAACAGATCCCACGAAGACATTTTTATTATGTTTTGGTTGATACTGCTGCTAAATCTTTGGAGGAGCGTTTTACTCCAATGGAACAACACAACAAAGTATGGAGATTTCTATACAATATGAGACATCTTCCAGCAAGAGAAAACTTAAGGGACTGTTGGTTGCAGTTACAGAAGGCATTAGAGAAGAGCAGCCAATCGGACATTAATAGTCTTTCTGAGGAGTTTTGGCATATTCAAAGCCTACTACCTCAAGATGCCCCAGCACCCCACCATATACTCAATTTCATAGTGAGAAATGGCCTGACTGACAAATTTCCAAACATTTGGATAGCGTTTCGGATTCTATTAACAATTCCTGTTTCTGTGGCATCAGGAGAACACAGCTTTTCCTAGTTAAAACTCAATAAAACATATCTGAGATCATCAATGACTGATGACAGACTAACCTCTTTATCAGTATTATCAATTGAAAGCAATGTATTGAAGACGTTGGACATGAACAACGTGATTGAGTTTACAAAGACAAAAGCACGTCAAGTTGTGTTTTGAGCTTCAGATTAATATTACTTGTCAGGAGGTGTATATTTTATTTACCAGTGTTCCCAGTTAATATTGCATTTGCACATATATGATCTCTAAAAAACAATGCTAAAAAGATTGCAGTTAGCATTTTTTTTTTGTATTTAATAAACATTATTGTCACCAGTCAATCCAGTTATTTATTATTGTACTTGTTTGCACTTGCACTTAATTTATCTGTAATGAACCCCTTAAAACAATGTGATAGGATTATAGTAAGACACACAATAATAAAAAGTCCTCTAAAAACACCTTAGTGAGAGTCCCTTTCACCTCACAAATAAATATAGATACATACAATGTAAGGTGGAGTATCTTCTTATTATATAGAATGTTCCGTATATATAAAGAGCAGAACAAAATAAAACAGATGATAGTGCAATATTGTCTGTTATATAAGAGATTTATATAAAATGGGAGGAATATCACTCACAAGTACAGAGCCTCAAATTATGGCTCAATTTTCCAGTATTGTGGGAGATAAGGTTCCCACTGCCTTCTTTGTGTAGCTGGTGATCAAATATTCCTCTTGCAAGCAGGTGATAATTTCCAAAGTGCTTTATTATAAAGTGCACAACTATATGACGAGATAAAAATCAAAGTAAAATAGTAAAATTGCAAAACCTTACAGATTGAAGGCTAGGATGAATAAAGTCTCTGATTCAGAAGAGTCTGTAGTGCAAAACGCGTTTCGCCTCCTGTAGTGTGTAGATTTAGTCGCTGTTACTGAGACATGGTACAATGAGAAAAATGACTGGGACATAGCAATACCAGGGTACTCTTTATATAGGAAAGATAGGGAAGGCAAGAAAGGGGGAGGGGTGGCCTTGTATGTGAAGGATAGCATAAAATCTAGCCTAATAAAAGTTAGTGAGGCAAACATAGAGTCCGTTTGGGCTACGTTAGAATTTGGTAATCACACAGTAACTCGTGTAGGTGTGATTTATAGGCCCCCAGGACAAATTGAAGAGTTAGATAATCTACTAGTTGAGGAAATAGCTAAAATGACAATGAAGGGGGAAGTTATCATCATGGGTGACTTTAATCTTCCTGATGTAAATTGGAAAACAAAATTAGCTACTTGTGCCAGGAGCACACATATTCTAAACTCCCTACTGGGATTGTCTCTAAAACAAGTTGTTGAGGAGCCAACTCGTAAAGAGGCCATACTAGATTTAGTGTTAACAAATGGAGATTTGGTATCAGATGTTACTGTAGGTGAAAGTTTAGGATCCAGTGATCATCAGTCAGTGTGGTTTAATATAAGAACAGTGACTGAGTCACACCACACAAAAACAAAAGTTTTAGACTTTAGAAAAACAGACTTTCCTAAAATTAGAATATGGGTAGAGGAGTCATTATCAGACTGGAGCAATTTAAATGGAGTCCAAGAAAAATGGGATTATTTAAAAGTTGCACTATTGAAGGCAACAGAAAATTGCATTAGGCTTGTCAGTAAAAGCAAAAAATTCAAGAAACCACTGTGGTACTCCGCAGATGTGGCCAAAATAGTTAAAAACAAAAAGTTAGCATTTAGGAATTATAAAAAAACCCAGAGTGAGGAAGACAAAATGATCTATAAGATTAGGCAGAAAGAGGCTAAGCAAGTTATAAGAGCTTCCAAATCACACACAGAAGAGAAAATAGCACAGTCAGTAAAAAAGGGGATAAAACATTTTTAGATACATAAATGAGAAAAGAAAAGTAAAACAAGGATTAGTTAGATTAAAAACAAAAGAAGGAAGGTATGTAGAAGAGGATAAAGGTCTAGCTGACTGCCTCAATGAATATTTTTGTTCTGTATTTACAGATGAAAATGAAGGAAAGGGACCTCAGTTGAGAAAAAGGATAAATGAGTCATTTATTACACGTGAGTTTACAGAGGAAGAGGTTCTATTTCAACTGTCAAAAGTAAAGACAAATAAGTCAATGGGACCTGATGGAATACACCCAAAGCTATTAAAAGAGCTTAGTGGTGTACTAGCAAAACCATTAACAGATTTATTTAACCAATCATTGTTAACAGGAGTAGTCCCAGAAGATTGGAAGTTAGCGAATGTTGTGCCCATTTACAAGAAAGGTAATAGGGAGGAGTCGCAACTATAGGCCAGTAAGCCTTACTTCAGTAGTGGGGAAAGTGATGGAAACCATGTTAAAGGATAGGATTTGAACATCTAAAAACACATGGATTTCAAGATCAGAGACAACATGGGTTTACTTCAGGGAGATCATGCCAAACTAATCTTATTGATTTTTTTGATTGGGTAACTAAAATAATAGATCAGGGTGGTGCAGTAGACATTGCTTACCTAGATTTCAGTAAGGCTTTTGACACTGTTGCACATAGAAGGCTTATCAATAAACTGCAATCTTTAAGTTTGGATTCCAATATTGTTGAATGGGTAAGGCAGTGGCTGAGTGACAGGCAACAGAGGGTTGTAGTTAATGGAATATATTCGAAGCTTGGACTTGTCACCAGTGGGGTACCTCAGGGATCTGTACTTGGACCCATTCTCTTTAATATTTTTATTAGTGATATTGCAGAAGGTCTTGATGGTAAGGTATGTCTTTTTGCTGATGATACTAAGGTATGTAACAGGGTTGATGTTCCAGGAGGGATAAGCCAAATGACTAATGATTTAGGTAAACTAGAAAAATGGTCAGAATTGTGGCAACTGACATTTAATGTGGATAAGTGCAAGATAATGCATCTTGGACGTAAAAACCCAAGGGCAGAGCACAAAATATTTGATAGAGTCCTAACCTCAACATATGAGGAAAGGGATTTAGGGGTGATTATTTCTGATGACTTAAAGGTAGGCAGACAATGTAATAGAGCAGCAGGAAATGCTAGCAGAATGCTTGGTTGTATAGGGAGAGGTATTAGCAGCAGAAAGAGGGAAGTGCTCATGCCATTGTACAGAACACTGGTGAGACCTCACTTGGAGTATTGTACACAGTACTGGAGACCGTATCTTCAGAAGGATATTGATACCTTAGAGAGGGTTCAGAGAAGGGCTACTAAACTGGTTCATGGATTGGATAAAACTTACCAGGAAAGGTTAAAGGATCTTAACATGTATAGCTTGGAGGAAAGACGAGACAGGGGGGATATGATAGAAACATTTAAATATATAAAGGGAATCAACACAGTAAAGGAGGAGACTATATTTAAAAGAAGAAAAACTACCACAACAAGAGGACATAGTCTTAAATTAGAGGGACAAAGGTTTAAAAATAATATCAGGAAGTATTACTTTACTGAGAGGGTAGTGGATGCATGGAATAGCCTTCCAGCTGAAGTGGTAGAGGTTAACACAGTAAAGGAGTTTAAGCATGCGTGGGATAGGCATAAGGCTATCCTAACTATAAGATAAGGCTAGGGACTAATGAAAGTATTTAGAAAATTGGGCAGACTAGATGGGCCGAATGGTTCTTATCTGCCGTCACATTCTATGTTTCTATGTTTCCTCAGTTGCTGTAGAGTGTGAGACAAATGTCCTTTATATACAATAAATAATCTAACATCATTCAAAAACGCTGATACTTAATGCCAATCTTTCACTTCCGGTTTCCGGGTCTTTGCGTTCCACTAATGGAACGCAAACGTCAACGTTTTTGATAGCCGTTTCCTTTTCTCGGCGTCCAGGACTTAATTTCCGGTTTCTGGTAGTGCTTCCGGTTTGCGTTCAAACAGTGGAACACAAAACTTCATCATTCCGCACGTGCACCGGCGGGACTTCCGCCCTGCGTTCCACTGCTGGAACGCATGACATATGATCACATAATTCTAACAGGGTTCATAGTTCCCCACTTAACCACCAACGAATATCCAATATGATACATTACAGTTACAGAAGCATGAGGTTGAATAATTTTTTCATAATAACTCTACTTAAAATTATAAAGGAAGTAGAAAGATTTATTAAGAAATCATTTTTGTTAATTTTAAACAACACTTCTAAGTTTTATTGTACTATGCCATGCTTCTGTAACTGTAATGTATCATATTGGATGTTTGTTGGTGGTTAAGTGGGGAACTATGAACCCTGTTGATAGAATTATGTGATCGTATGTCATGCGTTCCAGCAGTGGAACGCAGGGCGGAAGTTCCGCCTGCGCACGTGCGGAATGATGACGGTTTGCGTTGCACTGTTGGACTGCAAACATTAATATATGTGTGTGTATAGATTCAAAAAATAACCGGCACTCACGGTTTTCTCAAGTAATATCACTTTAATACTCGGAATTAAAGTGATATTACTTGAGAAAACCGTGAGTGCCGGTTATTTTTTGAATCTATACACACACACATATATATTAATTCTACATATATATTTATGTAATATTTTTACATAATTGGGTATCTTAATTAATTACAATTAGCGGGACCTGCCTGACAACCCATGCCGAAAGTAAAGGGAATTTAAACACTGGCCAAATTTGGCGTTTTTTGCATTTTTCACACAAACAAATACTAACGCTAACTTTGGCCAGTGTTTGTGACCAAATGGCTACTAAAAAAGACTGGACATACCCCATTTGCAATACCTTGGGTTGTCTACTATTGCAAATGGTATTCCATTATGGGTGTAAATTTCATTCCTGGGCTACTATAAAGTCCCAAAGGCAACATAACCAATCTGGCGAATTTCAATTTCAAATGTAACGTGCTATATTTGACCCTGTAACTTCCCAAAATGCCATAAAACCTGTACATAAGGGGTACTGTTTTACACGTGATACTTTGCTGAATACAAATATGTGTATTTTATTGCAGTAAAAGCAAACAGTATTATGACATTGACCGTTAAAATGTCATGTAGAACTAAAAAAATAAAGCAAAATCTTATTTTCTCCCATTATTTTCATATTAAATTATGTTTCATAGCTAAATATTTGATATTAAATGAAAGCCCTGTTTCCCCTGAATAAAATGATATATAATAAGGGTGGGTGTATTTAATATGAAAGAGGTGTATTACGGTTGGACAGACATGTAGTGCAAATGCCAGGTTTTGTTTACATTTTGTTTCGTTCACAATGTGTACATTTGGCTCCGTCCTTAAGGGGTTAAAAAACAATTTGTTACAAAGATTGTTTTTATCTTTGTGTATGTTTAGGTGACCAGGGGGCAACCTCAACACGCCTTAAAATATAAAATACTACTTATAGAAATTAGCCTCACTCCTATAAATTTAGAACCATATAAAATATATTTTTCATTGCAAACTCCCAGCTGTGATATTTTTGGCTAGGGGGTGACATGTAATCTTGGTTCTGTCTATGCTTTTATTAGATTTTCATGTTGGATTTCTAATGCCCGCTCGTCACAGTAAATATACCAACCAATAGAGAATATATTACTAACTTGAGAGAGATTATCATGTCCTCATTTCCCCAGGGAATTGTGCCAACATTTGATTATGGTCATAAGGTAATCGCCCAGAACACTCACTTAAAGAACCACTATAGTTCCAGGAAAACATACTCGTTTTCCTGGCACTATAGTGCCCTGAGGGTGCCCTCACCCTCAGGTACCCCCTCCTGCCGGGCTCTGGGGAGAGGAAGGGGTTAAACTTACCTCTTTCTCCAACGCCGGGCGGGGAGCTCTCCTCCTCCTCTCCTCCCTCTTCTCCTCCTCTTCAGCTGAAGGCGCATGCGTGGCAGGAGCCGCGCGCGTATTCAGCCAGTCCATAGGAAAGCATTCACAATAAATAAAGGTGCTACCAAATATATATATATTTGTGCTCGGAATTTAATATGTAATGGATAATGTCAGAGATAAAAGTTGGTTGAGTTGTGCTGAAACCAACGTCCGAGTGGGCCTGTAAATAAAAGAGGGCCCACCAAGGAGAATTGTATGTACTAAGGGTGTCGGTGGGTGGGGAACACTTGAACTCGAACGTCAGAGGTGAGTAGGGGCTGGGTGTTTAAGTAGGGGACTTACTCCTCCCACAAATTCAGGCCTAATGGCCTTTTTACTTGTGCTCGGAATTTAATATCTAATGGATAATGTCAGAGATAAAAGTTGGTTGATGTGTGCCGAAACCAACGTCCGAGTGGGCCTGTAAATAAAAGAGGGCAAAGAGAAGTTCGGAAAAAACACACTTTATTGCATTTGATTACATGACTAAATTCCTGAAGGCTTGGCGAAGTTCTCTTTCTGGCCGTGGAATATACGTATTGTATATAGAGGACTTTCAGCGGCCCAGTCTCTTTATGATGTGGACCGGTGTGTTAGTGCTAGAAGCTGATGAAGCGGCCCCTATGCGAAAGGAATGCCCGGAGAATGAAGTTGGGTTGTAACCCAATTTTTCCAGTAAGATTCTGACATGTGGTGAATTTTGTTGTAGTGAGTGGGTGCCCTTGCAGTTGTAATAGTGGTGAGTCTGGTAGGTGTGTGCTATAAGCTGACCGTAACATGTCTAGTGTCTTAACTGGACACCAAGCATTGTCTGTTGGAAAGAGAGGAATAATAGTGGGGTGTAGGGACTGATTTGTTTTGGTAGATGGGATTGTGAGAATGTAATAGTCGTCTTTTTTAGTGAGTTGTGAGGTTTTGAGGCTGTGAGTGGTATCCCCTTGACAAACAACAATAAATTCCCTAGGTCTTAAGAACCCATAAAAAGCCAAATAGATTGCAGATTTGATCACCAGGTTAGTGTTGGGATCAAAAGGGGATTCGTCGAGGAGGTTGCTCAGCAATCTAAAGATAGGCCCATCTATAGGTAGTCTGGTGGTGATAGGTGGAACTGATACTTTAGAGATTCCCTTTAAGATTTTCTTTATGGGGTAAGATGATAAAAAGGGGGTGTTAGGGAAATTTGTGAGGCTGTGGTGCTGCACCCCCGTGAGGTATAATTTTATGGTGTTGTGGGAAAGTTTTAAATGTAAATGGCAAAAAGAGGCAAAAGGTGATAGTAGTGTTTGGTGACAGTGCTTGGTGCGTAAGTGTCCTGGCGTGGTGCATCAGTGTGTTTAATCCAAGATTAGCTCGTGAAAATTCGGTGTTCTGGATGGTTGATGGTGGGCTGACGGGAGTGCCTGGAAAAACACCTGAAATTGAGATCGAGACAGAGCATCAGCGGCCGTGTTGTGAATACCTGGGATGTGAAGGCAAATTAGGTGGAACTGGACGGTTGCTGCCAACCAGGTCAGCTTGCGAATCAGCCTCATAATGGTAAGAGAGGATGAGCGCCCTTTGTTGATGATATTGCAAGCTGACGAATTGTCGGAATAACACTTTACTGCCTTGCCGGACCAGAGGTGACCCCAAGTGTGTGCGGCTGCCACAATGGGGCAAATCTCAAATAGAGCTGAAGTTTCTCTAAACCCTGGCAAGGCTGGCCAGTGACCCCTAAACCAGTGATTACCAAATATGGCTGCAAAACCCGTGTTGGCTGCAGCGTCAGTGTAAATGCAGGGAGAGGAGTCTGAGAGGGGGGGAATAAACATGGAGATACCATTCCATAGGGACAAAAACTGCCCCCACATGCCTAGGTCAGCTTTGGCGTGCTGGTCCAACGCAATTGGACAGGCGTCCGGTTCCCCGTGAAGCAGACAAAGGAGCCTGGACACAAAAGATCTGCCCTGCGGAATGATGTGCATTGCAAAATTCAGGGACCCCAATAAGGACTGAAGTTCTTTCCTGGTGCATACATCGCTCCGCAGGAACCTGTCTATTTCCCCTCTCAGGCGGATGAGTTTTTCAGTGGGAAGGCTGGCTCGGAAGGTGGCAGAGTCTAGCTCTATGCCCAAGAAAGTGAGTTTGGTGGTGGGGCCAATTGTTTTAGCAGGAGACAAAGGAACACCGAGAGTGGAGAAAAGTGCAGAGGTGCTGAGGATATCGGTGGGTGTGTGTGTGCTAGGTTCTATGATGAGGAAGTCATCCAAGTAGTGAATGACAGCGTGACACCTAATAATGTTCAGAAGCAGCCAGCATAGCGTTTCCGGGAAAATATCAAAGAGTTTGGGGCTGCTTCTGGAACCGAAAGTGAGGCGCGTGGCAAAATAGTACCTGTTACGCCATTTAACACCGTGCAAGTGCCAAAGTGATGGGTGTATGGGCAGTAGTTTGAAAGCGTTGGTAATGTCTGTTTTGCTAAGCCAAGCGTTGCTGCCAGTTGATATGATGGTTTGTATGGCGTCGTCTATTTTAACGTATTGTAGTGAGAATTCGTCTGCGGGGATGAGTGCATTGATGCTAGGAACAAAAGAGGAGTGCGGTGCGATAAATCAATAATCATACGTTTTTTATTTGAATATTTGTGAACCGCTATACCAATAGGGTTAGTGCGCCAGGAGGAAAATGGTGAGGAGGTGAAGGGGCCGATCATAAAACCTTGAGTTACTTCTGTGGAGAGAAGAACGTCCGTGGCCTCTGGGTCTAGACAGGCTGATAGGAGGTTAGGGCATTCCAGTATCCCTGAGGGGATGACCACGAGACCCGTGTGAAAACCCTGGGTAAACCCTGTAATGAGAAACTCCACCAGATGTTTACTTGGGTGATCTTTAAGGTAAAAGGCCAGGTTGTCGATATTAACATCGGTTAGTCATTTGTTGGGTGACAACCTGGCCGGACACATGGTCTTAGTGTGTGCCCTGAAACAGATGGAGCAGATGTGCAACAATCTACAAGCGCTGAAGCTGCAGGAACCTGCATTGAAGTTGTTGCACAGCTGCGCCTTCCCCAAAAAGGAGATGGGCCTCCCTAGTTTATCCCTCTGTCTGCCTTCCTGTTTAGGGTGAGGAGTGGAAGAGGATTGAGGGGTGGGAGTGGGGGTGGGTGGGTCTGGGTGGGTCAGCCATAGAAGGGCACAGATCAGCCAAGTGGGTTGAGGAATTGCATATGGCGCAAGACGGGGGCCTCAGACCAGTGAAGTGGCGACAGAATAGTTCTGTATCCATCTGACACCAGTTAATTCTTACATTGAACTGTTTCAGATGGGTCGCCGCTTTCGCTGATATCGATTTGTGATAATCATAAAAAGATGAGCCCCCGTACTTAACACCCAAATCCACCACTTTATGGAGATAGAGGTCCAGTTCCTCTCTCCTGTGGGGATATACCGAGCAGATGACATCCCGGTATATCCCGAAGGCCAACACGAAATTGGGAATTGACAACTTTTTGTTGAGCCTTGGGTCTCTGGTTTTAAGAACCACTGAGATATCGACAAAATTATAAGCCCTGTTCTCCAGTACGTCTTCCTTCCTAATGGAGTCTGGGACGGAGTGTGCTGGTGACACGAAAGGCGACATGACTGGAGCAGGAGCTGGAGGGGGAAGTGTAGGGACGGGTGTTGGTGCCATAGATACAGCCGGGATTGGGGCTGTAGAAACAGAAAGGTTACCTGGGGAGGCTATGGCACTTTCCACCTTGCTTAACCTGCTGTTTAAGGTCTGCAAGTTGGCCAGGATTGCCGCAAGGGTGTCCTGGGTGGCAATGCCAGCGCCAGAAGCTTGACTTTGAGAGCTTGTGTCTGGCCTAGGCTCTGGGGCTTGGTTGGTCAACAGTCTGTATAATTCCGCCTTTCGGGCCGTAGCCGGAAAGGGGATGCCCCTGAGCCTAAGTTCGGCCGTGATTTTAGGTATAGTCCATGCTCTCAAAGACGTAGGGGTAGAAGGGGCGAGAGATACTCCTGGGGACTCTGGTCTGACAGGAGTAGATATTATATCCTCATCAGGTACCTCGTCCATTGGAGATGTGTCTTGTGACATTCTAGAATGAATTAAATGAGTGGGTTAAGTAGAGGCGTCTGAGAAAACTATTTCAAAAAAAGGGGGGGGGGGGGGGGGGGGGGAATTGCTTATGTGAACTGGACTGTAGGATTAATGCCGAAGCGAAAAACTTAACTTAGACTAGTGACGGTGAGGCCCTGCTAGTGCCAAGTGGCGGTGAGAGGCTCTATGATTTGGGCGAAGTGGATTATGTTGCCACAGATGTGGTGGCGGGATGTTGGCCTCTCGGTGACATTTTTAAAAGGTTCAAACGTGTGGCCGTGACAAGTGAGGCCCTAACTACGGCCCTGTAGAAGGGCAAATGAGGCTGTGACGGAACGCTGGCACTCCGACTGAGTACCTCCGCCAATCGATGCTCCTAGTGCTCGCTGAGGACTCCAAGCACTCCAACCGACACCATCAGCACTGCAGACCCCACTTCCAGCGATGCAACTGCGCCGGGGTCTCTGCTGTTTCCACCCTCCCTGGACCCAAGGCCAGGATCCATCTTCCAGTGGGTGAACCTCTCTTTCCCCAGAGAGCAGGAACAGGAACAAATCAAGCTATTGCAAGAGCTTCCTCTGGGGAGTAAGTGATTATAGCAATCCCCAGAGTGTAGGTATCCCTTCCCCCAAACATGAGCCAAGGCTTAATGCTGGAACAAGACTAATTTACTGGCACACAGAACTCACAATTTATGCAACACAAAACTCCTCCTCTGGCCAGGCTAGATAATTGAGTTTCTACAATACACAAAGCTCAATTATCTGCTGGCCAGAAACATACAATTTCATAAAACACACAGGGACCCCAAAACTTGCAATAGCCCCATAAAAAGTATATCCTTGGAACCGGGGGATCTGGGTGAACCGCATATCCAAAATTCACCCAGATCCGTTCAGTACTTTGGAAAATACAGTTTAATGCAGATTCTGCAAAACATATACAGGCTAAATGAAAAACAATCACTGTATAATGTTCCCCTGCTGTATAGTCCAAAACCACCGCACGATGTCTCTGTGCAACAAATACTGGCGAGATGGCACCGTGTTGAAAAGTCCAACACAGTGTCTGTGAGTTAAAATGGCCGCCATCACCACTTTCCATGTTCTCACCATGGCAGCTCTGATACAGGAAATGGTAGCCAGCAGTAACTCACAGTATGTCCCCAGATTGTTCTTAAAGGGCCAGCAGCAGCACAACACAAATCCATTATGCCCAAATCATGTCTTTAAAGGGCAATACATCCCAGGGGCCATAGTCACAGGGCAAGAGGCGGGCAAGCAGTCCTCTCCAGGCACGAGTGGCGAAGGGCACTTCGTCACAGAGGCGATTAACTATGATTTGGGCGTGGGGCCATACCTCCGTGTTGAGGTTTGGGAGATGGTTTGTAAATGCCTCGGTGAGCTAGGTCTGGCGTACAGACCCTGTGAGCCAGTTCACGTAACAACTATGGGATAATTGGCGTTTTATGTGCTGGTCGGATACTAACCTTGATAGAGATTATATTCGTGGACTTGTTTCTTCAAGTATATGAAAGAGAGGTCCAGTGGTTGGTGATGTCGTAGCAGAAGCCTAAGGGGTTTGAGACAGATGTAGATCTGAGTGAGCGTGGCGAATGGGTGCAATATGAGTTAAAGGGGGGCGTGGATGGGTAAACGAGTGTCAAAAAATGGACCGTGAAGGCTGACTGCGGCCTTTACATGGGAAACTGAAGTAATGTACTGAAGGTTAAAGAAAAAAACTATACCTGGATAAGGTACAAATAGCAAGGTTTTTCCTCCGATTTTGACAGGGCAAGTTGTTGATGCTATCATAGTAGAATCTAAAGGTTTGAGACAGATGTAAATCTGAGTGGCGTAACGTATGAGCGGAGAGTGAGTTGACGAATGTAAATTGTTGGCTGCCTGAGTTTCCTCAAACAGAAATTAAAGTAAAATAAATACTATACCTGTAATAAAGGACAAGAATCAGGTTTTGAAATATAGCAATGAGCAGAACGGTTGGTGCAAGCGTAGAATTGAACCTGGATTTTTTAAGGATAAGAACCCTGTTTTTTTATTGCAATTTAAGCCGTAATATGGCAAAGTGTGATCTGTGGAGATCAAAAGAGATTATTTAACGGGCTGATATTAATTTGCACGTTTAAGGCATGGTATAACATTGTGTGATTAGTCATTTAGATGCAGGGAAGCTGCATATTATACAGAATAAAACAGCGAGTACCATAAAAACCACTAGGTGGCGATGTCAGCCCAATAAACTAGGTCTGTGAAATGATACACGAAAAATATGGAAAGTATGAATGAAAGTTTATAATACATATGTCGTGCTTTTTTTTTTTTTTTTAAGATTAATTCGCACGTTTAAGGCATGATAACATTGTGTAAATAGTAATTTAATTGCAGGGAAGCTGCATATTATACAGAATAAAACAGTGAGTACCATAAAAACCCACTAGGAGGCGATGACAGCCCAATAAACTAGATCTGTGCACTGATACATCAAATATATGGAAAAGTATGAATGAACGTCATGTGATACATATGTCATGCATAATATGGTAAAACTGGCAAGCCTTTCTTTTCCCATATAATAACAGCATAGCCTCTTATAACAGCATGAGTTTGGAGCAAAGAATATATATGCCTAGCATCAAATAACGATTTTGGATTTTAAGACCGTGAGGGGGCGGGGGGGGGGTGTAGGACCGAGTAGATGCTGGCGTGAGGGGAACGTGGTTGGTCCCCGGTAAGATTTCCTTGTCATTAGTGTTCCGGCCCCCAGCTGAACCACAGAGCGATGTGGAGGGGACCGGAATAAGAGGACTCACAGTTGGGAAGCAGGACCGCCGAAAGCACGGAGGGGTCTGCCGGACCGCCGGAAGCACTGGGGATACCGCAGGACCGCCGGTAGCACTGAGGGTTCTGCCGGGCACTGGAAGTGCAGCAGGACCGCCGGTAGCACGGAGGATTCAGCCGTGCAGCTGATACACGAGACGCCCGGACCGGAAATGACGCAAACGTGAAGTCTCGCGAACCGGAAGTAGCACAAGGAACACTTGAACTCGAACGTCAGAGGTGAGTAGGGGCTGGGTGTTTAAGTAGGGGACTTACTCCTCCCACAAATTCAGGCCTAATGGCCTTTTTACATATAAGTACTCAGTAAACCTATAATAAGAAAAGGATGAAATACTAAGAAAGTGTTAAGAATCCCAAACCAAAATAATAAAATATAACAAAAATTAATAATAAGGTGAAAAGGAGTAAAATATACACTCCAAAACAAACTATATACACAAGATTTTCCCAATCTTAGTTTTGTATTTGAACAGAGAAATGTTCAGGAAAAAGATCATATGCACTGGAATCATCGGCGTCCGCAGGAATTTTTCCAGGGGGGGGCATAATTGTAATGACATCCATGCTTGGTACCTTTTTGATAGTGTCATGAAAGGGAAGGGGCATAGCCATTATCACATTAAGCCAGGGTGAATAGCGTTTTCACAACTATGGTGTCAGGAATATAGGTTTGTATTCCTGACACTATAGTGTTCCTTTAAGCAAATTAAAGGACATTTCTGGTCACCATAACAACTTCACCTAAATGAAAATGCTAAGATGCCTGGAAGCCCCTGGGTGCTTGCTTTCCTTTAATCGCTCTCAAATGGTTTAAGCCCAAAGGCTTCCTCCAGCTCCAGGTCGCTCTGTGGTATTTGGCTTCTGAAACAGAGTGTCAGGAAGTGCAGATTGACGTCAGGCATGGGTGCCGCTGATTGGCTACAGTGGTCAGTTGACGCTCTAAGCCAATCGCTAGTTCCCGGTTCATAAAATATTTTTACTTTTTTATGAATGGGGAGCTACTGATTGGTTTAGAGTGCCAGCTGACCGCTCTAGCCAATCAGCAACACCCCTACCCAACGGCACTCTGTGCTTCCTGACACTCAGTAAATAAAAGTGAACACATTAATACTGATATTTTTTTACCTTTGGAGATGAGTAGGTCCAGCGTTTCCCTGCCAGGCCCAGGTACCAAAGCCTTATGATGTGGTGTCCAGAATAAAGTGGAGGGTTCACTTCATTTGTCCTTCCTGCTCCAATCTCCTTTTCCTCTCCTTCATTTGACAGTCTTTTTTTTCTTCTGACACTGTATTCTATCCTTGGCCCCTTTCTGCTCTTTTACCTTTCTGCTACTTTCTGCTTATTTTGCGCCCTTCTGCTCCTTTCTCATTCTGATCCCTTTCTGCTCCTTGCAGACCCTTTCCGCTCCCTTTTCTACTTTACCTTTGTGCTCCTTGCTGTCCCTTTGTGCTCCTTCCTGCTCCTTGCAGGCCCTTCCTGCTCATTCTCCTACTTTATGTTTGTGCTCCTTCTGCCCCTTCCAGCTCATTTCTGACCCTTTCTGCTCCTTCCTGCTCCTTGCAGGCCCTTCCTGCTCATTCTCCTACTTTATGTTTGTGCTCCTTCTGCCCCTTCCAGCTCATTTCTGACCCTTTCTGCTCCTTCTACTTTACTTTTGTGCTGTTTTACCTTCCAGCTCCTTGCTGACCCTTCCTGTTCATTTCTTTATATCTATAGGCTGCTGCCCCCCCAAAGTTATGGGCTGCTGCCCCCTCCCCAAATCTATGGGCTGCTGCCCCCATCCCCAAATCTATATATATATATATATATATATATATATATCTG
>OW240920.1:87861842-87878254 GCA_933207985.1 Pelobates cultripes
TGTTAGATTAAAAACAAAAGGAAGGTATGTAGAAGAGGATAAAGGTCTAGCTGACTGCCTCAATGAATATTTTTGTTCTGTATTTACAGATGAAAATGAAGGAAAAGGACCTCAGTTGAGAAAAAGGATAAATGAGTCATTTATTACACATGAGTTTACAGAGGAAGAGGTTCTATTTCAACTGTCAAAAGTAAAGACAAATAAGTCAATAGGACCTGATGGAATACACCCAAAGCTATTAAAGAGCTTAGTGGTGTACTAGCAAAACCATTAACAGATTTATTTAACCAATCATTGTTAACAGGAGTAGTCCCAGAAGATTGGAAGTTAGCGAATGTTGTGCCCATTTACAAGAAAGGTAATAGGGAGGAGTGGGGCAACTATAGGCCAGTAAGCCTTACTTCAGTAGTGGGGAAAGTGATGGAAACCATGTTAAAGGATAGGATTGATGAACATCTAAAAACACATGGATTTCAAGATCAGAGACAACGTGGGTTTACGTCAGGGAGATCATGCCAAACCAATCTTGTTGATTTTTTTAATTGGGTAACTAAAATAATAGATCAGATTGGTGCAGTAGACATTGCTACCTAGATTTCAGTAAGGCTTTTGACACTGTTGCACATAGAAGGCTTATCAATAAACTGCAATCTTTAAGTTTGGATTCCAATATTATTGAATGGGTAAGGCAGTGGCTGAGTGACAGGCAACAGAGGGTTGTAGTTAATGGAATATATTCGAAGCTTGGACTTGTCACCAGTGGGGTACCTCAGGGATCCGTACTTGGACCCATTCTCTTTAATATTTTTATTAGTGATATTGCAGAAGGTCTTGATGGTAAGTATGTCTTTTTGCTGATGATACTAAGATATGTAACAGGGTTGATGTTCCAGGAGGGATAAGCTAAATGGCAAATGATTTAGGTAAACTAGAAAAATGGTCAGAGTTGTGGCAACTGACATTTAATGTGGATAAGTGCAAAGATAATGCATTTTGGACGTAAAAACCCAAGGGCAGAGTACAGAATATTTGGTATACATCTGAGGAAAGGGATTTAGGGGTGATTATTTGATGACTTAAAGGTAGGCAGACAATGTAATAAAGCAGCAGGAAATGCTAGCAGAATGCTTGGTTGTATAGGGAGAGGTATTAGCAGTAGAAAGAGGGAAGCGCTCATGCCATTGTACAGAACACTGGTGAGACCTCACTTGGAGTATTGTACACAGTACTGGAGACCGTATCTTCAGAAGGATATTGATACCTTAGAGAGGGTTCAGAGAAGGGCTACTAAACTGGTTCATGGATAAAACTTACCAGGAAAGGTTAAAGGATCTTAACATGTGTATAGCTTGGAGGAAAGACGAGACAGGGGGGATATGATAGAAACATTTAAATATATAAAGGAATCAACACAGTAAAGGAGGAGAGACTATATTTAAAAGAAGAAAAACTACCACAACAAGAGGACATAGTCTTAAATTAGAGGGACAAAGGTTTAAAAATAATATCAGGAAGTACATTTACTGAGAGGGTAGTGGATGCATGGAATAGCCTTCCAGCTGAAGTGGTGAGGTTAACACAGTAAAGGAGTTTAAGCATGCATGGGATAGGCATAAGGCTATCCTAACTATAAGATAAGGCTAGGGACTAATGAAAGTTTTTAGAAAATTGGGCAGACTAGATGGACCGAATGGTTCTTATCTGCCGTCACATTCTATGTTTCTATGTTTCTATGTTCCCTTGTAACAATACTCTTCGCAAAAACCACTTTTAATCTAACTGGGTCACTCGCTTCAACCAGATCTTGCAGGGATTCTCAGGATCTTGAGTAGCTTGCCAAGAATCTGCTGCTGGTTTAACCCTGGAGTGATGAATCCACGGAGTCACCTCTGCCACCTTTATAGCTGTTGGAGTAGACAAAAGAACAGCATAAGGACCTCTCCACTTTGGCCCCAACGGTACACTGTTCCATTCCTTTATCCAAACTTGGTCTCCTGGATGGTAAGAATGGACAGGTGGATGAATATTTACAGGTAACCTATCTTGTACCCATTTCTGTACCTCCTCCATAGTTTTACCCAACTCTACAACCTGGCGCCGGGTAATTCCTTCTTTCACATAGCTACTACCATCCGTATAATACTGTACATCCGGGTCCTGAATGGGAAAGTCATGAAGGTCCGGTTGGCTTGAAAAACACCTCATCCATTATCTCCAAACAATCATGTTTACTTTCATTTCATTGTGGCAAAAGGGTATTAACAGTTTCACATAGCATGGCTTGATATTTAGTCATTCGGCTATTGCTAAACCAATGATTACCTTTATGGTCTAGCAATGTCTGTACTGCGTGCGGGACTCGCACATAGAGTTCCTGACCCAGAGTGAGCTTGTCAGCTTCTGCTACCAACAGGGCGGCGGCAGCTACGGCCCTTAGACAAGGAGGAAGACCACTGGCTACTGCATCCAGTTGTTTGGACATATACGCAACAGGTCGTTGCCATGATCCCAGATACTGTGTCAGTACTACCACAGCCATCCTTCTTTGCTCGTGTACATATAAGTAGAATGGACGTGTATGATCAGGTAGACCTAATGCGGGGGCGCTCATCAATGCCTTCTTAACATCCTCAAATGCCTTCTGCTGTTCGATGGTCCACAGGAAGGAATCATGTTCCATGCCTTTAATAGCGGCATAGAGGGGTTTCGCCAGTATCGCATAACTGGGAATCCATATCCTACAGAAGCCTGCTGCCCCTAAGAATTCTCGCACTTGTCTTCTATTCTTAGATGTTGGTATTTGGCATACAGCCTCTTTTCTTTCAGGCCCCATTATCCTTTGACCTTCAGAGATATGGAATCCCAGATACTTGACAGTTGGCTGACACAACTGAGCTTTCTTCCTGGATACCTTGTATCCTGCCTTCCAAAGAATGTGCAATAAATCATAAGTTGCTTGCTGGCATATCTCTTTAGTAACTGCCGCTATCAACAAATCATCCACGTATTGTAGTAGTACACATTCTCCTGGGATGGACTTGAAATCTAATAAGTCCTGACTTAATGCTGATCCAAATAGGGTAGGTGAATTTTTAAACCCTTGGGACAATCTTGTCCAGGTCATCTGACGTTTCGAGCCCGTTACAGCATCTTCCCATTGGAATGCAAAGATACACTGGCTTTCTGTAGCAATTCGTAGGCAAAAGAAGGCATCTTTAAGGTCCAAGACTGTAAAGTAAGTAGCCCCACCCGGAATCAAGGCAAGCAGGTTATAAGGATTGGGCACAACTGGATGTATACTTACTACCGCATCACTGACTGCTCTCAAATCCTGCACAGGACGATACTCATCTGACCCAGGCTTCTGAACAGGCAACAATGGAGTATTCCAGGGGGAAGTACAGAATTTTAGGATACCATACCTTATGAACTTATCCAAATAAGACTGTATGTTCTTCTTCGCCTTTTGAGGTATATGGTATTGTCGCAGGCTTACTGGATAAACCCCAAGCTTTAGTTCGATGCGTATAGGTGGGATATTGCGAGCAAGTCCTGGTGGGTTATTTTCTGCCCACACTCCTGGTATATTATACACGGATTCATCACTCTTAGGGTTTTGACTTGTCATCACTGTATAAAGTCGCCACTCTTCTTCCTTTGGTACTGATAGTGTCATTATACCTGAGGGTCCATTAAACTTCAAGGATGTTGTTCCGTTAGGCAGAAATGTTATCTGTGCTTGTAACTTCGACAACAAATCCTGTCCTAGAAGTTGGACTGGACATTCAGACATGTAAAGGAACTGATGTTTCACTACGTGACCTCCCAGTGTACAGAGTCGACTTTTGAGAACCGGTTTAGCAGCACTCCTCCCAGTTGCTCCTATTACAGTGATAGTTCTTCCTGAAGGAGGAGCAACTAGGTCGGTTACCACAGAATGTTCAGCACCAGTGTCGATCATGAAAGAACTCCTTTTTCCCCCTATTGCTACATCGACCATAGGCTCCGCTCGACCAAGGGGAATGGAGCCCGGTCGGTATCAATAGTCCTGCATAACAGTGTCAGCCAAACCCACAAAGTCTCTATCCTCTCTTTCTCTAGGTCTCTGCGTGGGTAGATAATATCTGTCCCCTTGAACACTTCCTCTATTATTCCCACTATTTCCTCCAAAACTTCCTCTACCTCGTCCTCTATAACCACCTCACCCTCTTCTCTCTTCTTGTCTACCACCTGCAATATATCCCCTCTGTGGACAGTCACTTTCCAATGCCCTTCCTCTCTACAATATGCACTTTGATTCCTACTTAAAGGCTCCCTATTCCACTTATTCTCGCTTTTCTCGGTTCCCCTGTACACTTCCTTTTCCCTTCTATCTACACCAGCGATAGCTACCGCTAACATATCTGCCTTCCTTCTCATCTTACGCTCTGTCTTCCTATTCATATAACCCTTATTTGCTATTTCCATTAGTTGAGTTATAGACATCCCTACAAACCCTTCTAGCTTTTGCAATTTTCTTTTAATATCTCCGTAAGCCTGGCTGACAAAGGCAGAGTTAACCATCCGGGAATTCTCAGGAGCCTCTGGACTAAAGGGGGTATACAATCGGTATGCCTCCAATAATCGGTCATAAAAGGCACTGGGCGACTCATCACATTTCTGCAATACCTCAGCCGTCTTTGACATATTGATCGCCTTTTTCCCTCCGGCTTTCATGCCAGTAATAATGGCTTCCCTATAAGCTTTTAGGTGAGCCATATCAGCACCATTAACATTCCAATTCGGATCTACGTTTGGGTAATGAGCTGCGGCCCATGCTACCGGGTTGGCCTGATTCTGTGCACGGGCCACTTCTTCAAGCGCTTTAATTGCCGCCTGATTAATCCGAGTCCTTTCCTCGTTATTAAACGATGTCATAAGCAATTGCTGGCAATCAGCCCAAGTGGGATTGTGCGTTTGGATTATGGAGGTAATCAAATCTGTCATGGCTTGAGGTTTGTCTGTGTAAGAGGAGTTATGGGTTTTCAAGTTGAACAAATCCGTAGTGGTAAAGGGAACATAAACAAATACGGGGTCGGCATGTTGTAACTGGCCTTCACCATTAATGTGTGTCGGGCCCGGTGTCAATCGGAGAGGCATTTGATAATGTTGGGGTTGGAGGGTAACGGTCATCTGTCGGGTTAATCAGGGCTGGATTAACATAGGGGCTGATGGAGCTGCAGCTCCAGGCCCAGGCCCATGGAATAGGCCCATTTAAAAAAAAAAAAAATATATATATATATATATATTTTTTTTTTTTTACACACTACTCTTAGGTTTGCCTCCTGACTGGTATTTTATTGGCACAGATGGTTTTTGAGGCTGCCTGGCCGTGCCGGTATTGCAGTAATACCGGCAATACAAATGCAGGTAATTTTCTCAGAATAAATGGAAATTACTCTGCAATACCAGCACCGGCCAGTAGGGGTCACTGTGTGTGGAGGGAGGCAGGGATAGGAAGTTACAGAATATCCCTGCCTCTCTCTACTACTCACTGATCCGTGGGGCAGCAGCTACACAGCACAGAGAGTCCAGACAGCAGCTCTACAGCTCAGGTAAGTGAGGGATGGGGGGAAAGGCAGCAGGGACACATGGGGACACTGAGACACTAGGGGACACATGGGGACACTGAGACACTAAGGGACACAGACACTAGGGGACACATGATGACACATACACTAGGGGACACTGAGACACTAGGACACAGACACTGGGAGACCTGGGAACACTGAGACACTTGGGGACACTGCAAAACATGGGGAGACTGAGACACTAGGGGACACTGAGACACTTGGGGACATGGGGACACAGACACTAGGGGACACATGGGAACACAGACACTAGGGGACACTGAGACACTAGGACACATGGGGACACAGGCACTGTGAGACCTGGGGACACAGACACTTGGGGACACTGGAAAACATGGGGACACAGACACTAGGGGACACATGGGGATGCTGAGACACATGGGGACGCTGTGAGACATAGGGACATTGGGAGACATTGGGACACGGAGACACTATGTCCCCCAGCCAGTGTCCCTAGTGTCTCAGTGTCCCCAAGTCTCCCAGTGTCTGTGTCCCATGTCTCTGTGTGCCTAGTGTCCCCATGTGTCCAAATGTCCCCATGTCTATGCCCACAACTGTCCCCTGTCTCCCAGACAGTTTCCCCTAGTCTCCCAGTGTCCCCTAGTCTCCCAGTGTCTTTGTTCCCATGTCTGTGTCCCTAGTGTCTTAGTGTCCCCAAATGTTTCAGTGTCCCCATGTCTCCCAGTGTCTGTGTCCCTAGTGTCTCAGTGTCCCCATTTCTCCCAGTTTCCCTAAATGTCTCAGTGTCCCCATGTCTCCCAGTGTCCCCATGTCTCTGTGTCCCCGGGTCTCTCAGTGTCCCCATGTCTCTCAGTGTCCCCAGTATCCTAGTGACATGGGGACACACTGAGACATTGGGACACTGGGAGAAATGGGGACACAAACACTGGGAGACTAGGGGACTGGGTGACATGGGGACACTGACACTGTGATACATAGGGACACTGAGACACTGGGTGACTTGCGAGACTGAGACACTGGGAGACAGGGAGACACTGGGAGCAATCCGTCTATACAGCAGAATCAAACTGTGAGTAGTTTGTTGGTGATTTTACAGAATTTTCACTCCTTGTGATTTACACGCATAACTAATTAATTATACAAATGATTAAGGTTGGTATTTTTTTCCAAGAAAGGTGGCAACCTTAACTACTCTTCACATACTCTTGCTTAAATGAGCACTATAGGGTCAGGAACACAATCATGTATTTCTTACCCTATTATGTTAAAACCACCACCCTGGCCCCTTCTTCCCTCCCTAAATATAGTAAAATATTACTTGTATTCAATTCTGCAGCTGCTGGCTCAGAAGTGGTAGTCTGAGCAAATTACAATACTTCCCCATAGGATTGGCTGAGACTGTCAACTAGGCAGATCAGGGGCAGAGCCAGCACAAGTCCAACATAGCCCTAGCCAATCAGCATCTCCTCATAAAGATAAATTGAATCAATGCATCTCTATGAGGAAAGTCTGCATGCAGAGAGTGGAGACACTGAATGGCAGTGCTGCACACTAGGCAGTACTGCCCCAGGAAGCACCTCTAGCAGCCATCTAAGGAGCGGCCAGTGGAGTTATTTTCTCTGAAAAGACAGTGTTTTCTGCAAAAAGCCTGAATGGAATGATTCTACTTACCAGAACAAATACAATAAGCTGTAGTTGTTCTGGTGACTATAGTGTCCCTTTAAGTTTGGAAGCTTAAGAGGGATGTATGGGAACAAAACTTGTGTGCACTGGCTGACATTAAAGTTAGTTTAGGTAATGCAGACGTTGGTCTCTCTAACACTGTGGCATGTCCCCTTTCTTCTACACTCACTACAGACACCTTTTCTCTGTCTCAGACTATACCAGGAACTTCTGCCTGCTAGTAAGAAGGTAAGGAGATAAGTGCCACGCTTAGGGTGCTGCCTGCATAGTATGCCCTTAGTTGGACAGCCTGCAGGATTGGCAGGCAGCCTGACATGCATTCATGCCAGGCTGACCTTCCAATTCTTTGGACAAACATGCCCCCTTTTTGGGCATGTTCACCCCTTTTGGCAGGTCTTGTCACGTGATTCGCGCCAGTGGCCCACCCTTTTACCCCACCCATTGACTTCCTGCTTCACTGGACACTGCTGTTAGGGGTTATGGATTTACTTGAAAGATGAAAGCATAAATTAGAGAGAAATTAGCATAGAGTATGTGTTTTCTTATAGCTGCATCCTATGAGTTTCCCTCCAGCACCATCTCCATCAGATACATGACGCTTGGGAGGTATGATTGTTTTAGTGTTTTAGGTCGATAAGATTCCGTAATTAGGCCCATCATAATTGTCAGCACCAGGCCCACTGTGCTCTTAATCCGGCCCTGGGGTTAATACAGGGCTTCGGCAAGGCTGCTCAGTCTGAGAGTAGTAAGATAGGTGGAAGGGGGTGAGCTAATTTTACTAGTCAGCATTTGGTGGATGAAACATTTTTTTTTTGTTTTAAAGTGTTAAACCAAAAACCTACCAGTAGGTGTCACCAGAGGGTAATTGTATCAAAATAATCTTTATGGGTCTAATAATAAAACTTAACTTTTAATATATTTATACATAAAATAAAACCTTATAGCAATAAATATATTAAAATAGGATAAACAATCCTACTTCTGTCTGTTATATGCCAGTATAGCGTTAAAGATGATTATGCAATGTAATATCAATGTAACTCCCAAAGATGGCCAGTAGGTGGCCCTAAAGTGCCTCCCTAAAATCTAATGAAGCAGATAAACTTTAATTTTATTAAAGACCCGGAGGCGAGTATTATGCTGCACTCTTTCTTTATTTCCCTCAGCAGCAAAGAAATATTATTGAAAGAAAACATTCAAAACAGGTTTAAACATCCTATAGGCAATGTCTGCCTAGCAACATGACATCCAATCAGTGACATCTTTCCCATATAGTAGGCGGTGCAATGATGACCATTTCCTCTTTCTTTGCTGCTTTCCCTCAGATAAGTACAATTCTCAGCTACTGGCTGTGGTTTTACACATTTATTATTATATTTATTATTCTATTTATTATTATATGTCTGTTATTTTAAAGCTAGTTATATTAATGCTGGCAAACATGTTTCACTCATATATGATGTGTACAGACTATTTCTGTCCCTATTAGCATAGGGTGCTGTAGTCTCAACTTCAATCAATATTTTATGCTTCATAGATATTTCTGCCTAGGTTACTCCCTAGGACACTACAAGTTCCTAGGGAGATTCTCTTTGTGCTGACCGCCGCGGTCGCGGCTCCGGGTACTACCCTCTTCAGCCGCGCATGCGCATCCCGTCAGGGACGCCCCGGCGGCCATCTTGCGGCTGGTTTACTGTACCCGCGCTCCGGTTTTAACAACCGAGCGCGGTCTCAGCCGCACACCACCGTTTTCTATTGCAGGTAGCCGGCCTCACCTCTGCCGGCTACCTCGCGGTCTGATCTCACCGCGGGAACCCCGATTCCAGCCGGAATTTTGCCGGCGGCCATTTTAAACGGCGCTTTTCGCGCCCTTTTCCTGTGTCACGCCCACTCCGTCCCTCGAGTCGGAGTTGGCGTTCAGTGTTGTGGCGGACGGTTCCCCTCTCTCCTGCTCCCATACTTTGATAATTTTAGTGAGTACTCTTGCTGGGTTACTCAACCCTGCTTGTTTCTTTTCACAATAAAATTGCCTTTCTTGTCTGCTATTTTAATACATTATGCAGTCCTCTAGTGAATTGCCTGGTCCCTCAGAGGCACCAGCTAACCCCCAAATTTTCTTGGATGTTCCCCCTATAGCTTCAGGGGATGAGGTGGATTTCCCAGCATCAGGGGAAATCCAAGCCATCATGGATGATACTGTATCCAGATCTGTTTCCAAAGCTTTGGCATCTGCCATGGACATTATGTCCTCTTCTATTTCAAAATCATTTACCCAAGCACTACTTCAGGCCCAATTAATGGTCCCTCCGACTGTGCCAGTCGCGAAACCATCTGTTTCTCAGCCCCCACGCCTCGGCCGCAAAGCCTTGGCTAAAGTCAAGCACTCCTCCAAATTTGTGATGGACAGCATAGCACCTGTCATAGATGGCGCGAATATCGATACACCGCGCAAAAGAGCCTCTAGCCGGGCAAAAACGGCTAGACACTGGAAGTGGGCTAAAGCCCAGCCCGATTCGACTGAGTCAGAACTCAGTTCAGATGAGGAGAGTGCCCCTGCCCTAGACTCAGATCAGTCTAACGATTTGTCCGACTTAGATTCGGACTATGGAACTGTTAAGGAGTGTAATCCCTCCACTAAGATATGTCCCACTGATGGGCCCAGTTCTGACTTAAACAAAGAGGGAAAAATCCTTGACCCACAGGGTGAACCGTTGTTCGAACCCGACGACTTACGTCATCCCCGCTCTGCGGAATGGTCACCGGCTGAGCATGTGGCGCAGTACGTCGCATCTCGGGTCCGTAAGCCTTTGGACAAGGCAACTCGTAACAAATTAAGGGCCGAATGCCCACGTCCCACCGTACCAGACGAAGTCTGTAAAACACCCCAGGTGGACCCCAAAATTATTCAGTTTTTAAGTAAAACAAGTTGGAAACCCAAGAAGGGTCTAGACTTCTCACTTTATAATTGTCAGGATAAAGTCTTGGATATTTTGGGTCCAGCGACCAAAATTTTTGAGGCCGTGGAGGAATCCTTGAGGCAAGACGAAGCCTTAGATCGCCTCACTATTAGAGGCTGGATTCAGAGGGTGATATGCCTCATAGGCAATGCCAATACGGCTCTGGCTACTGAGCGCCGTAAATCTATATTGATTAAAATCGAACCAAAACTTGTAAACATGGCAATTACTGAGCCGGGAGCCCAAGCTAAAGGGTTCCTTTTCGGGGAGTCTTTTGTCAAAGACCTGGGCTCCTATGTCCAGACATTCACAGCCTTGGACAAGGCACAATCTAATCTAAAGAGGGTGTTCCACCCAAAGGTTTTTGGTGGGGCCGGCAGAGCAAGGGGCCGTCTGTCCGGCAGAGCCAATAGAGGTTCGCGCCAGAACCAAGGTCCCTATATGGGGAGACCCCCCTTTACCGACCAGAGGTCCGTCCCGACCTTCTTCCCTCAACGAGGTAGACCTTGGGTGTCGAGAGGTGCACGAGGCACTCCTTCCGGAAGACGTCCTTACGGTAAGTTACCTTTCTCAATTTTCTTCACAAGTGGCAATAGGGGGCAGGCTCATGCATTTTTCCCATGTCTGGGCTCTAATTACATCAGATGCTTGGATTCTCAGGGCAGTCCAAGGATACCCAATAGACTTTGTATCTCTGCCCACTCAACTCTCCCAACCAAGGGAGCTTGTTTTTTCCCCAACAGACACGACCCTCGTTTCCGAGGAAGTTCAAGATTTAGCACTCAAAGGGGCTATTCAAGAAATCCTGATAGATACCCCGGGTTTTGTGAGCAATCTATTTATTGTCCCCAAAAAAGGGGGCGGATCCCGCCCAGTTATCAACCTCAAACACAAACACCTACGTAACCTACCATCATTTCAAGATGGAAGGCATTCACTGCCTACGGGATTTACTCCAGCCAGGGGACTGGATGGTCAAACTCGACCTGAGAGACGCCTACCTCACGGTACCCGTTGCGCAGGTGCACCAAAACTTCCTGCAATTCACATGGCAAGGGAGGAAATGGCGATTCCGCTGCCTTCCCTTCGGGCTCTCCTCCGCACCTTGGTGTTTCACCAAGCTCATGAAGCCCGTCATCGCTCTCTTACGCAGTCGGGGAGTTCGTCTAATCATATACTTAGACGACATCCTGCTACTGTCCCAATCAATATCATTACTTCATATTCACCTCGGTTGGACCACAACCTTGCTACAGAACTTGGGCTTCATTATAAATTGGGAAAAATCCATTCTAATCCCCACTCAACAAATAGAGTTCCTAGGACTCTTGGTGGATTCAGACACACAAACCCTGTATTTACCAACATCCAAAATGAGAAGTATCAAGAAAGAGATAAGACGAGTTCTTACCTCTCAACACATATCTCTCAGACATCTGGCCCGCGTGATCGGGCTCCTAGCGGCCTCCATACAGGCCATCTTTCCAGGTCCCCTTCATTACAGAGCCCTCCAACGCCTGCAGGCGTCGTACCTCAGAGGCGGCGCCTCATACGAGGACACTCTGACTCTGGACACGGATGCGAAAAAGGAACTCCAATGGTGGCTCCTACACATGGAGGCATGGAATGGCAGAGCCATCTTCGGCTCAGCCCCAGACGTAGTCATAGAGTCAGACGCCAGCTCGTACGGTTGGGGTGCGCGCTGTGGAGATATCGTCACAGGCGGACGATGGTCGGAAGCAGAATCCATGCTACATATAAACTGCCTGGAACTCCTAGCGGGGTCCTTTGCAGTTCGCAGCCTTTCCCCGACACTGTCCCAGTGTTCGATCCTTCTGAAGATGGACAACGTATCGGCTGTCCGTTATATCAACCACCTCGGTGGTACGAGATCCAAAATTTTAGCGAATCTGGCTCGAGACTTTTGGCAGTTTTGCCTGCACCACAACATGGCTGTCAGGGCGGAGTATTTACCGGGTTTGTCCAACACCACGGCAGATTGGTACTCCCGTCACCTGCGGGACGCCAGCGACTGGCACCTCGATTCCCGAGTCTTCCAGCGCATTGGGGACCTGTGGGGTCCTCTGGCGGTAGACTTATTTGCCTCCCGCTTGAATACCCAACTTCCGACCTTCTTCAGTTGGAGGCCAGATCCTGCGGCTTCAGCCATGGATGCATTCTCCCAAGACTGGTCAACCACCAGGAACTATGCGTTTCCTCCATTCGCCCTTATCCCGCGTTGCCTCCTCCATCTGCGACGCCAATGGGGCTGCCTAGTTATAATAACCCCCCTCTGGCCATCGCAGCCTTGGTTTCCTCCTCTGCTGGAGATGGCCATAGATCACCCGCGGCTCCTCCCGGATGCCCAATCTCTCCTACGGGACCCCGATGGGACCCCCCACCCCCTGATCCTTCAGGGCCTCCTCCGCCTCATGGCATGGTTGATCTCCGGGGACCCTGGTCAATCGCAGGAGTTTCGCAATCGACTCTCCGACTTCTCGAGGGCGCATGGGCACCCGGCACGAGACAGTCTTACAAGTCTGCTTGGCGCACATGGGATGGTTGGTGCATGGCACGGGGTGTGGATCCCCTATCAACTACTGTGACGAACGTCCTACAGTTCTTAACCTCCCTGTATGAGACGGGGAAAGCTTACAGGACGATAAACCTCTACCGGTCAGCTATCTCAGCCGGCCATACCGGCATCGAGGGGACCCCGTTAGGACGACATCCACTGGTTTGTCGTCTTCTCCGAGGCATTCGCTTTGCAAGGCCGCCCCTACCTCGCTATTCCTCCCTATGGGATGTCTCCCTGGTATTGCAATTCCTGACTAGGTGGCCAGACAATGAGTCTTTATCCTTAAAACAGCTCTCAGCTAAGCTAGTTATGCTGTTGTGCCTAATCTCCTGCAAAAGGATATCGGACGTTAGAGCCCTCGATGTCAATGCCCGATCCTTCACCCCAGAAGGAGTCGTTTTTGACATAACACGTAGGACGAAATCGTCCTCTAAGTCGGTCCGGTACCCAGCTTTTCCCATGCAGCCTCTCCTTTGCCCAGTAGCGTGTCTGAGGACGTACGAAGCTCGTACTGCACCCCTTCGGTCTGGATCAGACCCCCAACTCTTCATCTCCTTCCGGAAACCACATGCTCCGGTATCCTCTCCTACCTTGGCACGCTGGGTCAAATGGCTCATGTCCTTAGCAGGTATTGATACCTCCATATTCTCTCCTCATTCGGTCCGGGGCGCCATGGCCTCTAAAGCCTCCTTTGCGGGTTGTCGCTTGGAGGATATCTTGAAGGCGGCTGATTGGTCCACAGAATCTACTTTCCGTAATTTCTATTTCAAACCAATCCAGCATTTCGCAGAAGCCGTGATAGCACAGCTTTGAAATAGCATAATAGGAGCCTCCGGGTCTTTAATAAAATTCACGGATTTTACAATTATCATGACGGAAAGTCATGATTTTATTAAAGACACGGAGGCGAGTATTATCCCACCCACCCGCCCGCGGGCGGCTCAGAGGTGGGTCGAGGTAAGTTTCTCAGACCTCTCCAAGGTAAGTCCAATTGGGCGGTAGTGGTACCATCACACACCTACATCACTCTAGGACTTTAGCTACTGATGGGACTTTGGCACTGTTGTCCCCAAATCAATGATTGTCTCTTACTACTGATTGTGTAAGGCTTACACTGTTTACTCAGCCATTGGGGCCTATGTATATGCGGACAACCCAAACTTGCAAGAAATTATTATATTTTTTCTTGTTTCTTTAGCGTGACCTGATTGACGGTGCTCCTGGAATCACATGCCGTGTTACGGCTCGTTTGGTTTACTTGGTTATCCCTGTTCCGTTTTGAGTTCTCTTCGGGAGTCGCAAGAAAGAGGAAATGGTCATCATTGCACCGCCTACTATATGGGAAAGATGTCACTGATTGGATGTCATGTTGCTAGGCAGACATTGCCTATAGGATGTTTAAACCTGTTTTGAATGTTTTCTTTCAATAATATTTCTTTGCTGCTGAGGGAAATAAAGAAAGAGTGCAGCATAATACTCGCCTCCGTGTCTTTAATAAAATCATGACTTTCCGTCATGATAATTGTAAAATCCGTGAATTATGTGCTTATTTTATTATTACTTATTTTAATTACTGCTCACCCTGATATCTAGGCTTGAGTAAAGCTTTAGTTCTATGGTAAATTAAACATCTCAGTTTGTACTTTAGTAAAAGGGATATTTTGAACAAAGCTGGGAGGGGCCCATCCATTAACTAAAAAAAGGATAAAAGTGTACTCTAGCATTCTATACTATTAATCATTTCTTCCAGTTGTATTTCAGACTATCACTGAAGACACACAGTATTCAATAGTTTTAGTGCTATTTCAATGTTTATGGTACAATGTCATTGCTGAGAATTATCTGATCCAATAGACTCAGTTACTGTTATTAAGAATTCTCCTCACAATTTAACTGTAAATAAAATTCAATGCTAAAATACACTCCTACCAAAAAGGAAGTCAATTTAAATTACAAAAAAATAGTTTGTACAGAAATACAAGAGTTTGAAAGAAAAGAACAGATAGGTATGTGGGTAGGCGTGGACAATAGAGCAGGGGAGTGCAAATACCAGCTATACCAGTTTTGGGCTACTCTGGCTCTGGAGGATGAATTAGGGGTTGGTAATCAGATGCAAGAGGGGGGGAGGTGTCCAAAGCAGTTGTAATTAAGGTTTTAGAGGACAAACAAGTTCTGGCTACCATGGACTCCATTGTTCCTCTTAGCACAGTTTGTTCCATTTAGCAGTGTTTCAACAATCTGTATACAGAAACTACTCGTATAGCCCCAACATATTATTTATAACACTGTAAACCTGCTGTATTAAATCTGGATCAAGAATCCACAGGAACACTGGTTACCAGAAGAGGCCGTCCTCTGCTACACAGAGTATTTTAATCTTTTGGGGGACAGTGTTACACCATAATCACAAACAGCATATTCCTTAGAAAGGGTTTTTTTTGGTTTTTTTTTGACACATACAAGACAAAGGACTGTTTGTGAATCAGAAGCACCCATGATTTCAACAGAGCGTCTGATTCAAAGCAGTACAAATATACAAACAGTTTCAACAGTCACACCAGTTACCTTAGCAACAGCACCACACGGCACAGTTACTAGGCCAAACACACACCAAAAACACGAGGAGAATTCTCATACACACACAGCTGTTACACCACACACTAAATAACTATTACTGTACCTTTTTTGGCGAAATTATACAATTACCCACGCTATAATTCTCAGTATTTAAATTACCCGTCTATAACACACCCTAGTAACATCATCTTTACAAACAGTAGTTATAGTACGGTTAGCATTGGTTAGAATACAATTTTAAAGTCACAGGTCAGTTAATAGTAGTTATGGTGTTAAACATACAACATAAACGACAGTTATTAGTGATTATTTACAGTATCAGTGATTATAATACATGGTTATGGTACCGTGTGCTATGATACAGTTACACACTATTCACACTCTCGCTAGACGGCAGAGCTCGCGCTACCCAGCAAGATATACACTCTACTATAATAAATTTTAACACATTTACAGTTTCCCAACTAATCTATTGGACAGTACCTTGAGGGACTACCTAAAACTATTTACATCCATTTTGGTTAGCCGTCGCTGCCCAAGCACCACATATAGCGAACTAGAGGGCGGAATTTACAACAATACCCTTTTAGTCTATCTACTCTATCAATAGTCTAGTGGGTTCCAAATTTACACGCCTTCCCACTTAGCCAAGATAGGTTGAGAACTACCAAACGATAATGTACACCAGAGTCTGCTTAGTCTCCCGGTCCCTCCGACCTAGCGATCGAAATGTACACCCTAGATATGCTAGTCTAGACAAGACACCGGTGTCCGGCTTGGGCTATATACATTCAACCAAGACCCAGCCTGACTCCATACCAAGATTAGACGGGCTGACTACAGGGCGTCTAATTATGAGCGGTGCACCTTCGCTCCTTCCCTCCCTGGAGGGGGCCAATTCCATACACAATTCCAATTCAAACCCTTTATGGGCCTACCGCACAATCGGTATCCAATACCCCTAGTGGGTCCACCGTCTAAAACAGTAGTCGTCTTACCTCCTCGTTCCTGAACCTGAGTTCACAC
>OW240920.1:87878354-87891470 GCA_933207985.1 Pelobates cultripes
TGGGGTTACAGAGTTAAATAGGGCTTAAACCTTAGATTGATATACAAAAGACAAATGAGGCTGGTTAGTCCCTAAATATAGGGGAAAAGCCAACCACAAAGAGTACCTCAAGATAGAAATTCAATATAAGGTAAAAAACTTTATTGCACATATTTTGGGAATGACTGCGAATTTCACCTTTTTGGACAAAGATATATTAAACCTTGACCACATTAGCTGATAAAGGAGTATGCTTTGAACGTGCTGATATGTTACTGAACCGTTCCGCACTCCCAATTTCACTTACATTTTACTTACGGTGGCACGCTCCTTAATTCCAGCACTCTGGAAAAGACCAAACCCACCTTCCTTCCAACCTTGGTTATAGAGAGTGGAGGATATCATGGGAGGTGAACAAAACATTGCAATGTTGACGGACCGCATGGAGAGACATAATGAGAGATACAGAGCTTGGGTGTATTACCTGAGCGCATTGTAGTGTCTTGACAGACGGGGACTGCGGACCCTATGTGATGTTGGTCTGCCGGTTGAAAGCCATTTCTAACTTCCTGATACCAACCCCTTCCCCTTGTTTTTTTCTTCATCTTTCTCTCTACTCCTTCCTTCCCCTCTTGTCTTCTTCTTCCTATCTCTCATACGCCTTTACCTCCTTGCTCTTTTCTTCCTTCCGGTCCACAGCTGCCATATCGGACCTCACTTTATATCAATATTAACAATTTAACGAGGTTTGTTTTTGCCATACTTACCCCACGAAACCAGCATAACCCAGCAATGTTGTCAGAGTGATTGGCATGACTGCCACTCTTGGATGGCCAGGATTATCCTTAACTCTAGGCGTCTCATTAATATGTGCTCTTTTTAATGGAACCACACTGTTCACGTTAATCTGATGAGGCGCTTCTATAATTATTTCTATATTCTGGGAATCATTCATTGATTATTAGCTGTTAGTTGTTCACCATGTCTTGCGACTTCCCTTTGTATCATTATTGTCTTCTGTACTGAAAATATGTTTACAAAAATATAAAAGAATAAATAAAGATTGTCAAAATTAGCAGATACAGAGATTACAGAATTATTTGATTAGACTGGAAGAAAGAAGATTTCAGGCAAAGGAAAGGTTTTTTTTTACTGTGGAATTCTCTGCCTGAAGAAGTGGTTTTATCAGAGTCCATACAGATGTTCAAACAGCTACTAGATGCATACTTGCAAAAACAGAATATTCAAGGATATAATCTTTCAATGTAGGGTAATAACTGCTTGATCCAAGGATAAATCTGACTGCCATTCTGGGGTCAAGAAGGAATTTATTTTCCTAGCTTGTTGCAAAATTGTCCTTCAAACTGTTTTTTTTTGCCTTCTTTTGGATCAACAGCAAAAAACAAATGTGAGGAAGGCTGAACTTGATGGACGCAAGTCTCTTTTCAGATATGTAACTATGATTACTGGGAACACCACCAACAATACTTTTCTGGCGTATAACTCAACATCAAAGACCTTTTTGTGATGTCTGATATTTTATTCATCAAGGGGTTAAATTCCATCTCTAACCTGATGCGTGATTCTGCCAACAATTGATTCAGGCCCTGGGGAGTCAGCACAGCTAAACGAACAAGGGCACGTGTATGAGTGTGGGGATGGTGCTAGTGATTGGCTATATGTGTTTAAGGGAGTGGTTATGGGTTTGTAGTGGGGCAGGGATTATCTTACCTCAGTGCCTTTTGGGATTCTGGCCAACAACCAACCTCCCTGCCTCTGTGCTTCTGTTTGTCCTGGGCCTGCATACTTTTCCTGCTTGAGGGATGGATGTGGATTAAATCCTGCTGCCCTCAGAGCTGCTGCCCTGGATGATGGCAGGCACATTCAGGAGCAATGTGCTCCCCTCCAGCCTGGCCTGGCCACCAGTGTGGGTTCATCCCCCCTCAGTGAGGCCTCTCCTGGGGCCTCCCATGTGGCTGTACTCCTCGTAGGCCGCAGGAGCACAGGCCGGCACTCCCGCCCGCCTGCTCATCTATGCCCTGATGCTTCACCTCGGGCCCAGTATAGGAGCCTGGGCCCGAGGCGCCGCCAGGCCCGCGCGTTAGCTCCATCTGACACGTGGCCTGCGTGCCCCCGACCTTGGACAGTGGGCAAGGGGCGCCAGAAGGACTTCTCTGCATCCTGGAGGGTCTGGGAGGCCTTCCCAGCCCCCACGTGGTCAGCACACCGGCAGATTCAGATCGGGGCCGGTGGTGGTGAGTGGGCCCCTCAGGGCCACGCAGGGCACGGCTGTGCTGCCATCGGGGTCCTCCCTGGGCTCTGATGGCTCCTCTGGGGATGAGGGTCGGCCTGGGGGTCCCCCTCTCCTCCCCCGGGTTCTGTCCGCAATTCCCCCCTCCCTTCCCCCCTGTGATGCCATCCCTTGTCTCCTCTCCCTCTGTGTTTACCTCCTTCTCCCCTGTTTCTGCTGGTCTGTGTCCCCTTCCTCTCTCTGCTCCCTTTCCTGGCTCTCTCTCCATCTCCCTCCCATCGCCCCCCCTGTTTCTGCTGGTCTGTGTCCCCTTCCTCTCTGCTCCCTCTCCTGACTCTCTCTCTCTGTCTCCTTCCCTCCTCCCCCCTCCCTTCTGTCCCTATTCTTGGTCCCTATGTTTCCCCTACACCCCCGGGTACTTACCTCGGCTGCCCTCCTCTGCGGGGTGTGAGCTTACTTCCTCTCCATGGCTCTTCTCACAGGATCTGGCTGCAGTGGCTGCTGTTCCTGGGACCATCCAGCAGATGGCGCCTGGTACTGCTGTAAGGCTGAACAGTACTGAAAATGAAGTTAACTCTGTCCTGCCTGGATTGTCTTCATTTCCTTTGCTGCGGGAGGTTCCTCGGGCATTGGCTGGTGAATTCACTAATGTTTCTTCTTTTCACTCTGGGGGTTCCTTGCTGGGGAGGTTTCTGTCAGGGCTTAGGGGTTTTCTTGATCAGTCCCCAAAAAAAATGGAGCAGGGTGCGCAAGCAGGTAGCGTCACCCATTAGTTGGTCAGCTCCGGTTACTGTGGTCCTCGGCGCTGCAGCCACAGGGGGTTTTGACGGTTCCTTGGGTCACAGGGTTACCCTCTCCCGGAGTGGGTGGGCGTGCTGGCATCCCTGCTACGGCGTCGGGTGCCACAGTGCCTGCGGTTGCTGGGGGGTCCCTAGCATTAGGTGACTCCCCGGGTGTTGCTGATGTTTCGCGTGGGTCCACCTATGTGTTGGTCAGGGCCCTTGGGCTTGCACCTACAACAGGAGGTTCGGGGAAAAAATATTTGGAGGGAGACTTTGTTGAGATTTATTCCCTCCTTCCCATGGAGGAGGTTCCTCCTTTAATGGAAAAGGACAGGTAGGAATCCAAAAAAGACAAGGAGAAATACCGGTACCGGAAGATCCCTAAGACTTGCAGGAATTGGATTTGCGCGTTTGCAATCCTGGCCAGTGTAAATTGGGGAAAGGGCTCCGCAGAAGTGCTCCGCATTGTTCTGCTACCAGGATACCATTTGGAACACTTGTCGTACCTATGGCGGTCTGGGGTGGTTGAAATATGACGAGCAGTTCCTTCAACGGTTGGCGGTGCGTCCCTCAATTTCATGGGACCAGATGGACATTGGCCCCTGGCTCTCCATTATGACCTGCCCGACCCCCAGCAGGGTGGGTTCTCGTCCTTTCTCGGGGGGGCGTGGTGGTGGGGGGGGTCCTCCTTCTCACCGGCCGCGCATCAGAGGCCGGGCTGTTGTTGAAATTCAACGACAGTCACTGCAAATGGGGGGCATCTTGCCGTTTCAAGCACGAATGTTCCACTTGTGGGGGAGCCCATCCCGCCTCCTACTGCTTCAAGTGGGGTAAAGTTGGCGAGATAGGGGATTTGGGGTCAGAGGGCGATGGCGCCAGTGGTCGTGAGTGCGATGCGCCCTTGACTTGCCAGTTATAGGAATCGTCGGGCGGCTGGCATCCTACTGGATGGGTTGAGCATGTGCTTTGGAAAAATACCGTCTGATTTACCATTTATTGTACCCCCAGGGGGGGAGGGGGTTTGGTGAATGACAACATCTCTTGGGAACTCTGCCAAGTATCTTATGCATGCTTTGACGTGACGGTTGACATGGTCAGGGCCATGTTGGCTAAGGCTGATGTGGATTTGGCCTTCCGTCTACTGCCGGTGCACCCGGAATGTCACCATCTTCTGGGTGTTTTTTGAAGACATGTATTACGTGGATATATGCCTCCCTATGGGTAGTTCCATATCCTGTTTTTTACTTTGCATGCTTCAACACATTCTTGGACTGGGTGGTGAGGAAGGAGGCTGGGATAGACTCCTTGCTACACTACCTTGATGATTTCCTTTGTGTGTGCACTGCTGCGACGGGTTCTGGGTGAGCTGTTCCATGAGTTTGGGGTCCCGTTGGCACACGGCAAGACAGTGTGCCCGGTCACTTGTCTCAGCTTTCTGGGCATTGAGATTGACTCTTTGGCGGGGGAATGCGCTTGCCTTTGGATAAGATTCAAGGCTGGCAGTGCGAGGGGGCCTTGGCCATGGGGCGGCACAAGATTCAGCTGCGCTGCCTGCAGTCACTCATGGGTGAGCTGAATTTTGCCTGTCGGATCATGCCCGTGGGGCGGGTCTTTAACCGGCGTCTGGCTACGACGACGGCCGGGGTCTCCTGGCCTCGCCATTTCATTCGGCTCACTCGGCCACTGCGGGAGGTTTTGGCGGTTTGGGACTTCTCTTGGCTGCATATAATGGCCGGTCCTGCTGGCAAAGGCCGGAGGTTTCTAACACTGACCTATTTACGGACGCGGCTGGCGCAGTGGGGGCTATTCTGGGCTCTAGTTGGTGTGCTCCCGTGTGGCCGGACAGTTGGCATGTCTCTGGGCTCACAAAGAATCTGGCCCATTTTGGTGGTGTGGGAGTTCTGGGGGTCACGTTTTCAGGATCTAAGGGTAGTGTTTCACTGCGACAATTTGGGGGTTGTTCAGGCCATTACTCGGCTGACAGCCTCCTTCCCTCCGGTGGTTCGCTTGCTTAAGGGGCAATCGCCCTGCAGACGTATCTGGAGGGGACGCCTTGCCCAGCGGACATCTGGTCACTCAGTCTGGCAGAGTGATGGAATGGGTCCGTGGATCGGTTTCCAAGGCCACCTGGATGCTATGCTCCTGGGGGCCGTGCATGTTGGGGTATTAGTGATTCCTTGACTCTCTCACAGGAGAGAATAGTGTCTCTCCTACCTGCTTCTATATGTGTTTAGGGGAGTGGTTATGGGTTTGTAGTGGGGCAGGGATCATCTTACCTCAGTGCCTTTTGGGATTCTGGCCAGCAAACAACTTCCCTCCCACCCACCTACCCTAATTTTCTGTTTTTTTGTTCCGTCACAGCTAGCGGGGAGTGTGTCCTTGCCAACAGGGTTGGGGAGCAGATGGAATGTCAGGAGATGGACATGGTGGGTCTCAACCTTCCCTGCTCTGTAAGGTAAACTTTTAAGTTACCGAATAGGACGTGCCCACCGAGCAAAAAGCCGGCTGGTGGTAGAGCATTTAAGATGACTTTGCTCTTACCACATTTTGCTTCTTTCTTATTATTTCATACGTCCTCTAAATGTGCCAAACACACACATATATATATATATATTCATCATTCTAAGTGTCTTTTAATATTAATATATATATATTAATATTAAAATACACTTTTATTAATGATGTATGTATGTGTATACAAAAGTACTTAGATCATATATACAGGTGATACTCGAAAATTTGTGGATTTGGGGTTTTCATGAGCTGTAAGCCATAATCATCGCACTTATGACAAATCACGGCTTGAACTATCTTGCTTTGCATGTAATGCGTCTATCTCATCTATTAGTTTCCCCTTTTACGTTGCATTACTGAAATAAATGAACTTTTGCACGATATTCAAATTTTTCGAGTATCACCTGTATATACATATACAAGTACTTTTTATTTTATTTAAAAATGGTTTAATAACTTTTACTAACGTTTTAAAAGTTTTTTACAGACATGAATGGGACTGCCTGATAGTTCAGGCAGGTTCCCTGCAGGCACTGCATAAGCCGGCTATTCCGGCTATGTAGTCGCGAGGACCCCGCGATCACATGGCCTGGGTGGGCCAGATCGGCAGAGGAGGTGTTATGGAGCTGCCTGCACCCTGGTTGGGTACCTCCGCCTACGGATGCTCCTAGTGCTCACCGAGTGCTCCAAGCACTCCACCAGACACCATAACCACTGCAGACCCCACAAACGGCGCAGCTTGGTTTGGGTCTCGCCATCTCCTACCCACCCTGGACCTACGACAAGGCTCCAGGTCCCAGTGGGTGAACCTCTCTTCCTCCAGAGAGTCAAGCAGGAATAGCTCTTACAAGAGCTCAGAGAATCCAAGGGAGTATAATGATTATAGCAATTCCTTTTAGTGATATAGCAGTGTACAGTACACAATCCCTCCCCTCTGCCTGTGATATAATTAAGGTAGATAATAAATTATCTTAATTATCCCCAGGCAGAAAAAACACATTTTTATAAAGTCCAATAAGTACCCCAAAATTCAACATATCCCCATAGTCCTGATCTGGGGGAACAACATAATTAAAAAGTAGACACCAGGATCGTGACCACCAGCAGGGGGAACGGTGGGTACCCGGTAAGTAGTAAGGATGGCAGGGATATCTGTATGGACTGATAAAACCACCTCTTCAGGCGTAGAATTCCATATCCTTATAGTTCTTACTGTAAAAACCTTTCCTTTGCCTTAGATTAAATCTCCTTTCTTCCAGCCTAAATGCGTGACCTTGTGTCCTGTGTATAGCCCTTTTTTGAATAGATTTCCAGATAATGGTTTGTACTGGCCCCGAATATATTTGTATAATGTTATCAGATCCCCTCTGTGGTGCTTTTTTTTCCAAACTAAAGAGATTTAAATTTTTTAACCTTTCTTCGTAACTAAAATACTCAATTCCTTTTATCAATTTTGTAGCTTGTCTCTGCACTTTTTCTAGTGCCATGATATCATTCTTTAGAACAGGTGCCCAAAATTGCACAGCATATTCAAGGTGTGGTCTTACCAGTGATTTATAAAATGGCAAAATTATATTTTCATCCCGAGAATTTATGCCCCTATTTATACATGACAAAACCTTACTGGCCTTAGCAACTGCATATTGACATTGCATATTGCTGCCTAATTTGTCGTCTATAATAATTCTCAAATCCTTCTCATGTGTGGCTATCCCTAATTCACTGCCATTTAGGGTGTAAGTTGCTTGTGCATTCTTGACCCCGAAGTGCATAACTTTGCATTTCTCTACATTAAAGGAACACTATAGTCACCTAAATTACTTTAGCTAAATAAGGCAGTTTTAGTGTATAGATCATTCCCCTGCAATTTCACTGCTCAATTCACGGTCATTTAGGAGTTAAATCACTTTGTTTCTGTTTATGCAGCCCTAGCCACACCTCCCCATGATTGACAGAGCCTGCATGAAAAAAAAACTGGTTTCACTTTCAAACAGATGTAATTTACCTTAAATAATTGTATCTCAATCTCTAAATTGAACTTTAATCACATACAGGAGGCTCTTGCAGGGTCTAGCAAGCTATTAACATAGCAGGGGATAAGAAAATCTTAATTAAACAGAACTTGCAATAAAGAAAGCCTAAATAGGGCTCTCTTTACAGGAAGTGTTTATGGAAGACTGTGCAAGTCACATGCAGGGAGGTGTGACTTGGGTTCATAAACAAAGGGATTTAACTCCTAAATGACAGAGGATTGAGCAGTGAGGCTGCAGGGGCATGTTCTATACACCAAAACGGCTTCATTAAGCTAAAGTTGTTCAGGTGACTATAGTGTCCCTTTAAATTTCATCTGCCATTTTAGTGCCCAGTCCCCCAATCTATCTAAATCCCTCTGCAGCTAAGCACTATCCTGCTCACATTGTATTACTTTACAAAGTTTTGTGTCATCTGCAAACACTAAAACATGGCTTTCAATGCCTATTGCAAGATCATTTATAAATATGATAAATAGAAGCAGTCCAAAACAGAACCCTGAGGGACAACACTTACAACTTTTGTTCAGCTTGAATATGTATCATTAATGACAACTCACTGTACTCTATCCTTAAGCTAATGTGCTACCCAAGAACAAGAATATTAATCTAGACCAATTTCTTTTAGATTGAAGAATAACCTATAGTGAAGAATAGTGATGTCGCAAACACAAAATTTTCGGTTCGCGAACGGCGAACGCGAACTTCCGCAAATGTTCGCGAACCGGCGAACTGAGCGAACCGACATAGACTTCAATGGGCAGGCGAATTTTAAAACACACAGGGACTCTTTCTGGCCACAATAGTGATGGAAAAGTTGTTTCAAGGGGACTAACACCTGGACTGTGGCATGCCGGAGGGGGATCCATGGCAAAACTCCCATGGAAAATTACACAGTTGATGCAGAGTCTGGTCTTAATCCATAAAGGGCAGAAATCACCTAACATTCCTAAATCACAATGGGTATGGATTGATACCTGACATATGACATATTGACACAGAGCAGAATAGGGACTGTTCCCCCTACATAGGGTCACTTGGCAGGTATGGATTGACACCTGTCCTCAGAGACCATGATACACACTGACACAGAGCAGAATAGAGACTGTTCCCCCTACATAGGGTCACTTGGCAGATATGGATTGACACCTGTCCTCAGAGCCCTGATACACACTGACACAGAGCAGAATAGGGACTGTTCCCCCTACATAGGGTCACTTAGCAGATATGGATTGACACCTGTCCTCAGAGACCATGATACACACTGACACAGAGCAGAATAGAGACTGTTCCCCCTACATAGGGTCACTTGGCAGATATGGATTGACACCTGTCCTCAGAGACCATGATACACACTGACACAGAGCAGAATAGAGACTGTTCCCCCTACATAGGGTCACTTGGCAGGATTGACACCTGTCCTCAGAGATCATGATACACACTGACACAGAGCAGAATAGAGACTGTTCCCCCTACATAGGGTCACTTCCTCCTACATAGGGTCACTTGGCAGATATGGATTGACACCTGTCCTCAGAGAACATGATACACACTGACACAGAGCAGAATAGAGACTGTTCCTCCTACATAGGGTCACTTGGCAGATATGGATTAACACCTGTCCTCAGAGCCCCTGATACACACTGACACAGAGCAGAATAGAGACTGTTCCCCCTACATAGGGTCACTTGGCAGATATGGATTGACACCTGTCCTCAGGGACCATGATACACTCTGACACAGAGCAGAATAGAGACTGTTCCCCCTACATAGGGTCACTTGGCAGATATGGATTGACACCTGCCCTCAGAGCCCCTGATACACACTGACACAGAGCAGAATAGAGACTGTTCCTCCTACATAGGGTCACTTGGCAGATATGGATTGACACCTGTCCTCAGAGCCCATGATACACACTGACACAGAGCAGAATAGAGACTGTTCCTCCTACATAGGGTCACTTGGCAGATATGGATTGACACCTGTCCTCAGAGATCATGATACACACTGACACAGAGCAGAATAGAGACTGTTGCCCCTACATAGGGTCACTTGGCAGGTATGCATTGACACCTGTCCTCAGAGACCATGATACACACTGACACAGAGCAGAATAGAGACTGTTCCCCCTACATAGGGTCACTTGGCAGATATGGATTGACACCTGTCCTAAGGATCCCTGATACACACTGACACAGAGCAGAATAGGGACTGTTCACCCTACATAGGGTCACTTGGCAGATATGGATTGACACCTATCCTCAGGATCCCTGATACACACTGACACAGAGCAGAATAGGGAATGTTCCCCCTACATAGGGTCACTTGGCAGATATGGATTGACACCTATCCTAAGGATCCCTGATACACACTGATACAGTGCAGAATAGGGAATATTCACTAAATGCCAAACATTGTTATACAGGGGAATATTCAGTAAATAAGGATACTGTCCTTCCCCCCTGGCCCCCATCCCTGCACGGTGGGTGGGGGCCATAAATCTCAATGGGGGGGACCTACTGTCCTCCCGCCTGCCCCCACCCATGAGCGGTGGGTGGGGGCCATAAAAATAATGAGGGTGGGACCTACTGTATGATGTTGTATCGATCAGGTAGTGTAAGGGTTACGCTCGCTTCACAGTGAAAAACCAAACTCCCCGTTTAACGCCCCGCAAACAACCGCAAACAGTCCATTTGCACAACCGCAAACTCCCCATTTGCACAAGGTTGGATACCAAGCTAGCCATGTCCCGTTCCTTGTCCTCACTGATGTCATTGAAGGTCTCTTCCTCCACGCAGCCACATACAACACCAAGGGTCCCCAAAAGGTGACAACAAGCCCCCTGGGACGCCTGCTGTGTTTTGTCTTCCACCTCCTCAAAGCCACCTTCCTCCTCTGACTCCTCTTCCTCACACTCCTCTCTCTGCGTTGCCTCTCTCTGCGTTATTATAAGGTGTGTAAAGTAGTATTATTCTTATCAGTTTAATCCCTGTTATGTGCCTTTTTTTTGGTTTGGTTTTTGAAACCACAGTGCAGCACCACAGGCCCGAAAAATTAGGCATGTACACATGCCTGAAAAATTAGATATTGTTGCAGCCGCTGAATTTATGTTTGTTTCCCAGGCAGAAAGTGCCCTAAAACAGTGTTCCCCAACCCCCGGGCCGCGGACCGGTACGTGGATCAAACGTTTACCGGTCCGCGGGGATAAAAAGGTTGGGGAGCACTTGTGACAGACCCATCCGTCTGGATTACAAATGCTTTGTTCGCCTGTTTTGCCGGTTACGTGAATTTCCCCATTCGTATGCTTTATTCAAGGGAATGTCGGTTTTGTCGAACGGAACTACCGAACGGACGGCCATTCAGAAGAGAAGTGTGTTGCTGGTTAACCTATTGATCCAAATTAGAACGTTGCGGTTAACCACAGACACTTCTCAATTAAAACCGAATGCCGGGTGGTCGTCGTTCGTATGTCGACCACGAGGCGGCGGCCATTTTGTCCATGCGAACGACCAGCGGTGTTCGGCGATTATTTCATGGATCTGAAAACGGACACTTTTTCAGCCGAACACCGCTGAAGCCGTCGACCTCCCCTTCTCAATCGACAAAAGTATACGAATGCCAGCTGTTCGGGAGATTCAACCACACGAATGGACTTAACCCAGATAGCCGTCCCATGGAGTCAATCGCATGCTGAAGAACCGAAAGAGACTTTGACTCCATGGCGATTGAACTATGCGAATGGGATCTGAGCGCTATTCTCCAATAATGTGCACTCAGACTCCAATGAGCGTTTATTACTCCTTATATACAAGTTTTCAGGTCAGAGGCACACCCCCTGGACCTGGTGGTAAACTGTGACAAAAGGGACACAAACCAATGGGAACACTAATTAACATGATAACACTCTCACATAAACAATGAAATCCCTCCTCTCCATCCTGGAGATAATTGGCTTAAGGCACTGCAGTAAACTCAATTATCTCCAGGTACAGAAAATATCTACATTTTACACTAACAGCAAAAATACGTAAAAGTACATAAAAATACATAATTCTTATTATATTACACAGAACCCCCACATTTAACCTATCCCCAGATATCTCGGATCTGAGCGCCCAATCTAGGTGAACAATAGACAGGAAACGGGGGAGAGGAAGAAACACACCTTCCCATGGATTCCAATGGGAAGAAACTGTCTTTAGAAGCCAATAAGCCCCAAATAGTCTTTTTTAAATGGCAATACACCATGGGCCATAGTCATGAGGAAGGAGGCTGGCAATCAGGCTCCTCCAAAAGCCGGGGGCAAAGGGCAGCTTGTCACCTAACAATCCAGGGACAAAAGGCATTTCGTCACAGTCCCCATGTCCCTCTGTAATTTCAGTCTCCCATTTGGTCCCCTAGGGGAGTGTCCACCAAGTGGGAGACCTGCATAAATACCGGGCAGGTAGCCCACAGTAAATCAGTTCGTGTTTTACCCTCAAAGTGGAGCTTGGTCTCGTTATTGGGGAGATTTGGTTACCAGCGACTAGCGACTACTTATTTGGATTATTTGCCGCTTGGGAGTTATTGACGTTTGGATTATTTGCCGTTCGTGGATTTGCAGCTCGAGAAGGGAATCAGCCGTACAGGTACCGTTCGGGAGTTTGGAGTGTTCCCTGGCTTGCGGTTCACATGGTTTTATTATACTCGCTACCCGACCACATTAGTGCGAACGGGGAATACTCGCTAAACGGCGGTTTGTACATTGTACTACTGGAGGTACCGTAACAGCACTGCCCTAAAACTTTGCGGCTTGAACCCTAGTTGGTGGCGGATAAGTCACGCAAGTCAACCGGCATTCAGAGCTAAAATACAGCAGCGTGTGGACCATTTTTAGCTCAAGGCAGCTCATCTCATCAGGCCTTTTTTAATCTAATGTATCGCCCAGTGTCAGTCCCTTCGGGATCCATCCCTCATTCATCTTAATAAAGGTGAGGTAATCTAGACTTTTTTGACCTAGGCGACTTCTCTTCTCGGTGACAATACCTCCTGCTGCACTGAAGGTCCTTTCTGACAGGACACTTGAAGCGGGGCAGGCCAGAAGTTCAATCGCAAATTGGGATAGCTCAGGCCACAGGTCAAGCCTGCACACCCAGTAGTGAAGGGGTTCATCGCTCCTCAGAGTGTCGATATCTGCAGTTAAGGCGAGGTAGTCTGCTACCTGTCGATCGAGTCGTTCTCTGAGGGTGGATTCCGAAGGGCTGTGGCGATTCGTAGGACTTAAAAAGCTCTGCATGTCCTCCATCAACAACACGTCTGTAAAGCGTCCTGTCCTTGCCGGCGTGGTCGTGGGAGGAGGAGGATTACTTTCACCTCTTCCCCTGTTAGATTCCCGTTGTGCTGTGACATCACCCTTATACGCTGTGTAAAGCATACTTTTAATTTATTTTGCAAATGCTGCATCCTTTCCGACTTGTTGTAATTTGGTAACATTTCAGCCACTTTCTGCTTATACCAGGGGTCTAGTAGCGTGGACACCCAGTACAGGTCGTTCTCCTTCAGCCTTTTTATACGAGGGTCC
>OW240920.1:87899758-87917998 GCA_933207985.1 Pelobates cultripes
GATCCTATGAGAATAGCCGTGGAGAGGAGTTAAGCTCACACCCCGCAGAGGAGGGCAGCCGAGGTAAGTACCCGGGGGGGTAAGGGGGACATAGGGACCAAGAATAGGGACAGAAGGGAGGGGGGAGGAGGGAAGGAGACAGAGAGAGAGCCAGGAAAGAGAGCATAGAGAGGAAGGGGACACAGACCAACAGAAACAGGGGAGGAGGAGGTAAACACAGAGGGAGAGGAGACAAGGGATGGCATCACAGGGGGGTGGAGGGGGGAATTGCGGACAGAACCCGGGGGAGGAGAGAGGGACCCCCAGGCCGACCCTCATCCCCAGAGGAGCCATCAGAGCCCAGGGAGGACCCCGATGGCAGCACAGCCGTGCCCCGCGTGGCCCTGAGGGGCCCACTAACCACCACCGGCCCCGGTCTGAATCCGCCGGTGCGCTGACCACGTGGGGGCTGGGAAGGCCTCCCAGACCCTCCAGGATGCAGAGAAGTCCTTGTGGCGCCCCCTGCCCACTGTCCAAGGTCAGGGGCACGCGGGAAACGGCCGATGAAGCACGCCACTTGTCAGATGGAGCTAACACGCAGGCCTGGCAGCGCCTCGGGCCCAGGCTCCTATACTGGGCCCGAGGTGAAGCATCAGGGCACAGACAAGCAAGCGGGCAGGAGGGAGCGCCGGCCCATGCTCCTGCGACCTACGGGGGGTACAGCCACATGGGAGGCCAGGCCAGGCCAGGCTGGAGGGGAGCACATTGCTACTGAAGGTGCCAGCCATCACCCAGAGCAGCAGCTCTGAGGGCAGAAGGATTGAATCCACATCCATCCCTCAAGCAGGAAAAGTATGCAGGCCCAGGACAAACAGAAGCCCAGAGGCAGGGAAGTTGTTTGTTGGCCAGAATCCCAAAAGGCACTGAGGTAAGCAGTGGCGTCTCTAGGATTTATTTTTCGGGGGGGCACATGGAGGGCCAGGGACAAAAGTAGGGGGGCAAATTTAACCCCGCCCTCGCCGAAGTTTGACCCCGCCCCTGTTGCATGTTAAGCCACGTACCCGACACAATGTGTTTTGTTTTTTAAATAATACCTGGTGGAGGATTCATTATTTTCCACCAGGGATTATTAAAAAAACAAACACATTATCCTTGATACAGTGCCATAGTTGCCAACATTTGAAAAAAGGACATTTTGCAGCAAAGCTATCAATTACTGTCTGGGTATAATATCCCTGGACAGTCAGTGCTCTCTGTATAATACAGGGTTGTGTGTATAATAAATTGGGACACTCAGTGCTCCCTGTATAGTGCTGCTCTCTGTATATTACAGGTCTGTTTGTGTATAATATCCCAAGACAGAGAGCAGCACTATACAGGCAGCACTGACTGTCCCGGGATATTATACAGGCACAGGCCTGTATTATACAGAGAGCAGCACTATACAGGAAGCACTGACTATCCCGGGATATTATATACACACAGATCTGTATTATACAGATAGCTGAGCATATACCCCATGTCCCAATCTCTAGACTACTAGTACCTGTCAACAGCAGCTCCCAGACGCGTGTAACAGGGCTAAAATGTGCGGCAGCTCACACAGATGATTCAGCGGTAAAGTGCACTCGCTGGCAGAGCTAAACTGGGAATCCCTGGGAATCCAAAGCAGCCCTGGAAAAAAAAGTATGCCATTCCTACAAGTCAAAATATATATATATATATATATATATATATATAGTACAGTAAGCACACAAGCTCACTGACATGCGCAAACAGGCTTACTGACAGACAAAACTCTCTGACTCACACACAAGCTTACTACAGACACTCACTTGTATAAACAGAAGGCTCACTACAAAGAAGTTCAGGGACACACACATGCTCACTAAATAGAAGCTCACTGACACACACAAGCAGTACCATTTTAACAGAGTTAAGGGCCCCTGGGCAAAGCAATGCACTGGGTCCCTTCCTACACAACAACTCACAGGAATTTAAATTATTGAAAGACTACGGAGTCCATACACACACACAGACTGCTGAGTCCACACACAGACTGCTGAGTCCATACACAGACACACACACACACAGACAGACTGCTGAGTCCATACACATGCACACACAGATTGCTGAGTCCATACACACACACACACACACACACACACAGACTGCTGAGTTCATACACGCACACAGACTGCTGAGTCCATACACGCACACAGACTGCTGACTCCATACACACACACACACACAGATTGTTGAGTCCATACACACACACACACACACACAGACTGCTGAGTCCATACACACACACACACAGACTGCTGAGTCCATACACACACACACACAGACTGCTGCGCCATACACACACACAGACTGCTGAGTCCATACACACACAGACTCTGCTGAGTCCATACACACACAGACTCTGCTGAGTCCATACACACACAGACTGCTGAGTCCATACACACACAGACTGCTGAGTCCATACACACACAGACTGCTGAGTCCATACACACACACAGACTGCTGAGTCCAATCACACACACACAGACTGCTGACTCCATACACACACACACACAGATTGTTGAGTCCATACACACACACACACACACAGTTGAGTCCATACACACACACACACAGTTGAGTCCACACACACACACACACACACACACACACACACACAGACTGCTGAGTCCATACACACACACACACAGACTGCTAAGTCCATACACACACACAGACTGCTGAGTCCATACACACACAGACTCTGCTGAGTCCATACACACTGTGACAAACTTACTTTCCTGTGTGTGTTTGTCCAGGATCTTTTGGCAACCGCACAGCCCTCTAGGGTAAGAAAACCAGGTCAAGACAAAGTCCAGTTTCAAAAGGGCCTCTGGCCTGTTTATTTTCTGTTGTTGTGAAGTAACAGGATACAATGAACAGCAAATCTTCTTTCTCCACAAACCACTTTCTTTCTCCTCCAAAACACTTCCCTCACTTCACCCTGCTTTAACCCCTTAAGGACGGAGGGCGTACTATTACGCCCTGCAGGAGCCGGCTCTAAACGCCGGCGGGCGTAATAGTACGCCCTCACTTTAATGGCCGCCCATGTGGCCGGCGCTATTCGCCCGCTGCAGATCGCGGTCGGGGGGGATGCCCGGCCCCCCAGGCAACCCCCCCTGTGGCCGGTGACCGCGATCTGCAGTCACTGATCGCAGTGACAGGCTGTCGCTGCGATCAGTTTTTTAACGTGTGTCAGCCGATTTCAAATCGGCTGACACACGTGGCCAGCGGCTACCCCAGGCAGATCGCGGTCGGGGGACTTACCTGGCCCCCCAGGCAGTCCCCCTGGGGTCAGTGACCGCGATCTGCTAACTCTGAGATCGCAGTGACAGGCTGTCACTGCGATCTCAGAGCGCTCTGATCGCAGTGACAGCCTGTCACTGCGATCAGTGTTACATGTGCCAGCCTATTGGCTGACACATGTAACTGGCACACAGATCCCCCTGCAGATTGGAAGGGGGGAGTGCTTGTACCACCCAGGCACTCCCCCCTGTGGCCAATTACCCAATCTGCAGGAGGTGATCACAGTGACAGGCAGTCACTGTGATCACTGATTCTGTGTGTCAGCCAGTGATGTAAAATCACTGGCTGACACTGTCTCTGCCCCCTCTCCTGTAAAAATAAATAAAATATTAGTAAAAAAAAAAAAAATTACAGTTAAATATAAAATATACTTAGATCATATATATTATATATATATATGATCTAAGTATATATATACACATACACACACACACACACACACATTTACACATACACGAAGTGTATTTAAATATTAATATATATAATTATTTATATATATATTACTATCAAATTACACGTAGACTAATACTGATTAAATATATATATATATAATTATTGTTATATATATATATATATTTATATATAATATAAAAATGTAAATACGTAAAAAAATAAAATTAAAAAAATAATTAAAAATAAATAATAAAAAAAATATATAGATGTTTGTTATTTCGTTCTAACTGTATTGTGATATTAATATATATATATATTTATATCAAAATACACGTAGAACGAAATAATATATATATCTATATACATAAATATATACGTATATATCACTATATATATACACCTATATATAAATAAAAATATTTTAAAAAATTATATATATATGTATATATACACATATGTGTATATATATACACATATATTAATTCTACACATATATTTATGTAATATTTTTACATAATTAGGTATCCTAATTAATTACAATTAGCGGGACCTGCCTGACAACCCATGCCGAAAGTAAAGGGAATTTAATTTGCTAGCAGTATATTTAACCCTATAACTTTCCGAGACACCATAAAAACCTGTACATGGGGGGTACTGTTCTACTCGGGAGACTTCGCTGAACACAAATATTAGTGTTTCAAAACAGTAAAATGTATTACAATGATGATATCGCCAGTAAAAGTGACGTTTTTTGCATTTTTCACGCACAAACAGCATTACACGGACAATATTATTGCTGTGATACTTTTTACTGTTTTGAAACACAAATATTTGTGTTCAGCGAAGTCTCCCGAGTACAACAGTACCCCTCATGTACAGGTTTTTATGGTGTTTTCAAAAGTTACAGCGTCAAATATAAGGCTTGTGTTTCATTTTTTTCACATTAAAATTCGCCAGATTGGTTACGTTGCCTTTGAGACCCTATGGTAGCCCAAGAATGAAAATTACCCCTATGATGGCATACCATTTGCAATAGTAGACAACCCTGTATTGCAAACGGGGTATGTCCAGTCTTTTTTAGTAGCCACTTAGTCACAAACACTGGCCAAAATTGGCGTTTTTTGCATTTTTCACACAAACAAATACTAACGCTAACTTTGGCCAGTGTTTGTGACCAAATGGCTACTAAAAAAGACTGGACATACCCCATTTGCAATACCTTGGGTTGTCTACTATTGCAAATGGTATGCCATTATGGGTGTAAATTTCATTCCTGGGCTACTATAAAGTCCCAAAGGCAACGTAACCAATCTGGCGAATTTCAATTTCAAATGTAACGTGCTATATTTGACCCTGTAACTTCCCAAAACGCCATAAAACCTGTACATAGGGGGTACTGTTTTACACGTGAGACTTTGCTGAATACAAATATGTGTATTTTATTGCAGTAAAAGCAAACAGTATTATGACATTGACCGTTAAAATGTCATGTAGAACTAAAAAAAAAAAAAAAACGTATTTTCTCCCATTTTTTTCATATTAAATTATGTTTCATAGCTAAATATTTGATATTAAATGAAAGCCCTGTTTCCCCTGAATAAAATGATATATAATAAGGGTGGGTGCATTTACTATGAAAGAGGTGTATTACGGTTGGACAGACATGTAGCGCAAATGCCAGGTTTTGTTTACATTTTGTTTCGTTCACAACGTGTACATTTGGCTCCGTCCTTAAGGGGTTAACTGCAGTTATATAGCTGCTCACAGCCCCTACAGGTGAGGCTAATGACCTCGTTAGGCAGTGAGCCAGAGCTCTATGGGAAACCTGGGCTGGACTCATGCACAACCACTCTGACAGTGGGTGGAGAATCGGCCCACCCTGCTCTTCCGAATACTCCACCCCAGGGACCCAAATAACAGAGGGAAAAAAAACTACATTTAAACTTAACTTTCCCTGGGGCTGCATGTGCTTACCCACATGTCAGGATAGTGGCTGTGCAAAAGTCTGGGTGCCAGATATACACCCCTGACCACCATCCCCAACACTCTGTTACATATCCTCCCCCCCAGCTCAGACCTAGTGGGGTGAGCGACCACAGAAAACAAATTTTCTCGTGACAAACTGTCAGCATTTCCATGTTTAGACCCCGGCCTATGTTCAACTGTAAAATGAAATGGTTGTAAACTGAGGAACCACCTTGTCACCCTGGCATTATTTTCTTTGTTTTGACTCATCCAGGTTAAGGGGGCATGGTCTGTGACCAACCTAAATTTTCTACCCAGCAGATAATATTTCAATGAGTCTAAGGCCCATTTTATGGCAAGGCATTCCTTTTCCACTATAGAATAATTTTTCTCAGCGGGAGTCAGCTTCCTACTTAAATAAAACACTGGGTGTTCTTCACCCTGAATTTCCTGAGACAGAACTGCCCCTAACCCAAGCTCTGATGCATCGGTTTGGACAATAAACTCTTTAGTGAAATCCGGGGTTACCAGAACCGGTTGGGTGCACAAAGCCTCTTTCAAAGTTACAAACGATTTTTCTGCCTCTACTGACCACTTAACCACTAGTGGGGCTTTACATTTTGTGAGATCCGTTAAAGGAGCTGCTAATGTAGCAAAACCAGGAATAAATCGCCTGTAATACCCAATAAGTCCCAAGAAAGTCCTAACTTGCTTTTTAGTGAGGGGGCGTGGCCAATTTTGTATGGCCTCCACTTTTGCTGTTTGGGGCTTAACTAGTCCTCTCCCAATCGAATAACCCAGATATTTTGCCTCTTCCAAACCTATAGTACACTTAGATGGGTTAGCAGTTAAACCAGCTAAGCGGATAGAGTCCAGTACTGCCTGCACTTTGGGAAGATGTGAAGCCCAGTCAGGACTGTGAATGACTATGTCATCTAAGTATGCGGCCGCATAACGGCTGTGAGGCTTCAAAATCCTATCAATCAGTCTCTGAAAAGTGGCAGGGGCCCCATGTAACCCGAATGGTAGCACCTTGTATTGGAATAATCCCCCTGATGTAGAAAAAGCTGTCTTTTCTTTTGCTCTGTCTGTAAGAGGTACTTGCCAATAACCCTTCGTCAGGTCTAAAGTAGTCAGGTACCGAGCCTTACCCAGTCTCTCTATCAGTTCATCGACCCTAGGCATTGGATAAGCATCAAACTTTGACACACTATTTAATTTACGAAAATCATTACAAAATCTTATCGAGCCATCAGGTTTTGGCACCAGTACTATAGGGCTGTTCCACTCGCTTTGGGATTCCTCAATAATATCAAGATCTAACATTTTCTTAATTTCAGCAGTTACAGCCTCTTTCTGTGCTTCTGGGATTCTGTATGGTTTAAGGCTTATCTTCACCCCTGGTTCTGTAACAATATCATGCTTGATAACGTTAGTCCTGCCCGGAACTACAGAAAATACATCCCGGTTTCTACCAATGAAGTCCCTTACTTCCTGTTTCTGGTGGGGGGACAGGGTGTCTGGTATATTTACTTCAAGTTTACTACCAGTCTTATCAGTGACAACTGAAGTAGTTAAGACCTCTCTGTCCTTCCAGGGTTTTAGTAAATTAATATGATATATTTGCTCAGGTTTCCTCCTATCGGGTTGTCTCACTTTATAATTAACTTCTCCAACCTGTTCAATAACCTCATATGGGCCATGCCAAGATGCTAGAAATTTATTTTCTACTGTAGGGACCAAAACAAGTACCCTGTCTCCTGGGTGAAAAACTCTCAGTCTGGCATTTTTATTATTCAAAAAGAAAGGAATGCACACCAACTGATACAATAGTATCTATCTAAATATATTTATTATAATACAATGCAAATATTACATACACAAATTGTAACAATCTGATAGTGACCAAATAGGCAAAAAAAAGGCTAAACCATATATTTACCAAATCTCACAAGCCTATATGGGCAGAAACACGAGTCACAAACAGTCCCCCAACGTTTCGGCTCCTCCTGGTAGCCTTTATCAAGGGTAGCTATATCATAGCATCATCCAGGAACCCATTATATACACATTTACAACTTACTAATTACTTACAGCTGATGGCCATCAGTGATGTCACAAAGAGCCAAGACCGGAAGTGACATCATCACTTCAGATCATAGCCCTGTATAAAAAATTAAATAACATACATAGTTATTATACATTCCCAATGTTATTCCCAAACTGACTGCCTCATTGATGCAAAAAATGTCCCACTACTGTACAATCCACGAACCTTCTCGCCAGTCTGAATGAAACGCGCATGCGCAATACAAACAAAAACGATCACCACATCGTCCACCGGCACCACAAACATACCAACATTAGTATACTCCACATAACCCCAAGGAAATACCAAGCACTAAAGCTCTACATAAACAATAGCAAAAACGCGCATTTCACCTTATTGTGCTCGGCCAATCATACCGGGATTCCCTTCCTACGGAAGCCTCCGAGATCCACATCTAATAGAAAGTCGCATCAAAAGAGCGCCGCGCCGCTCGCGCATGCGCATCCCCCAAATTAAAGGAATGTATACAAATTGTCAATACACTGACCAGCTCTCTTAAAGGGAAAATATCATAAACATAAGAATTACTTCCAATATAACATAATAAGTGTATAAATGGTCCTGTTGTATAGCAGAGCAAATAAATAATATCTATAACAGTGAAAATTACCTTCACCAAAAAATTACCACCAAAATAATATATGATTACTATACTAAACTAGTGTTTATACATCCATTATATACAAAACATACATCCAGCACCCACCGAACGATCAAATCACTCCCCAAAAGGGAAATGTAATACAAAAGAAACAGGTACATATGTATTATTTAAAACCTTCTATGTACAACTACCAAATTTTATTAGATCTACTACCATCATCTCGATACTAACTCATCATATTATTCAACAACTTTTGGTAACATCAGCATACAACGCTTCTTCTTGAATGGTAAAAAACCTACATATCCATTAGCAATCATATACATAAGGATAATCAATCCAAATTATAACAATATCCAATAGATCACATCGTCGTCATCCAATCGCAGATCCAATAAATGAATCCAGATACAGGCTGCATCCATCCATATTACTAAACGTTCTTAACGAGATCCAATGCCCACAAAAGAAGTTATACATCATTCTTGATCTGATACATGCTGTAGTCCAGGTCCCCATTACATAAAATATCCAAATGGAGATCCATACACGATCTAGATGAAAATAAACACCAATTAAAAACAATATCAATGATATAAACACTACTCAGGCAGAGTGGATAAACCAGCCTCTCTAAACGAGGCTATAACAAAGGAGAGAGATCACGTTCTTCATTAAGACCCTTAGGGAATAGAACTTGCAACTCATAAATCCAAAATAATTCCCGCTGCTTCAATAGCATTTCCCTGGATCCACCTCTTCTCAGCGGTTTCACTACCTCTAGAATCGAATATCTCAATTGTGACACCATATGTCACATCTCCACAAAATGCCTCGCCACTGGATATTGAATCTTCCCAGTACGAATACTACTCTTATGTTCCCCTATCCTAATGGTGAATTTTCTTGTGGTCTCCCCAACATAGGCTAAGCCACAAGGGCATTTTAGCATGTAAACTACAAACTCTGTTTGACAGTTACAAAAATCCCGAATGGGATATTGCTTCCCAGATCTAGGGTAAAAAAAGGAATCGCCCAGAATTACCCCATTACAGTTCACACAATGTCCACATTTGTACATACCAACAGGCATTCTAAGCCATGATTCCTTAGTCTCACTCTTTCCTTGGACTTCCACATTCCGCATTAAATGATCGCGAAAATTTCTGTGTCTTTTAAAAGAAAACAAAGGTTTCTCGTTAAAACAGGTCCTAATTTTGGGATCTGATTGTAATATGTTCCAATGCTGATTCACAATATGTTTAATCTCCTTCGAATGTTCAGAATAGGTGGTAACACATGGTATCCTCATGTTCCTATCTTTAGCTTTTTTAATTAAAAGCTGTTCCCTGGCCAATAATCTAGCCTGAATCTTACATTCCATCAAAGTATCCTTCTCATAACCCCTTGAGGTAAATGCCTGCACCAATTCATCTGCCCGTCTATCATAATCCGTATCACGTGATGTAATTCGTCGAGTTCTAATAAATTGCCCATATGGTAATTTTCGCAAAAATTGTGGTGGATGGAAACTATCAGCATGTAAATATGATGCGCGATCAGTGGGTTTCTGATAAAGATCAAAGCTCAATTGTCCTTCACTTACCTCCATAGATACATCCAAAAAGTGCATCTGATGCATATCATATTCTATAGTGAAAGATATCGTATCCAATTGATTATCCAATCTTTCCTTAAAACAGAGTAACTCTTCAACCGTACCTGTCCAAAAAAAGAAAATATCATCTATGTAGCGCACCCAATTCAACACAAATTTTGTAAAAAATGGATCAGGATATACAAATGCATCCTCAAACGCCGCCATAAATAAATTGGCATATGTAGGGGCCACATTAGACCCCATCGCAGTGCCCTGTATCTGCAAGTAAAACTTGCCCTCAAATGTAAAATAATTCTTATGCAATACCAGTGTCAATAACTCCAACAAAAAATCTCTATACGCTTCACTAATTTCCAGTGCTTGCATTGCTCCAAATACTGCCTCAATACCTTCTTCGTGTGGGATCGACGTATAGAGACTGTTAATGTCCATGGTGCATAATAATGCTCCTTCAGGAATCATACTGACACATTCTAGTTTCTTAATAAAATCTGTCGTATCTTGCACAAATGAGCGCATATTGAAGACCAGAGATTGCAAATGTATATCAACAAATTTTGATAATGGTTGTAAAACCGATCCACATCCTGACACTATAGGGCGACCAGGAGGGTACCTCAAGTTCTTATGTATCTTCGGTAGCAGGTAAATAAAAGGGATTTTGGGATAATCCGTATTCAAAAAATTATAATCCCTTCTCTCAATTAACTGTTTCTCCAAGGCCACACCTGTAATTACCTTAATTCGCTCCTTTAACTCACCTGTAGGATCATATCCCAAAATTCTATAGTGACTTCCATTGGTCAATTGACGATTCATCTCAGCAACGTATTCACTCGTATTCATCACCACCAATGCTCCACCCTTGTCAGCAGGTCTAATAGAAATGGTAACGTCTTTTCTCAGTCCCATAAGTGTAGCATGTTCATGCCTACTCAAATTCGGCTTCCCCTTCTTCTTCCAATTAATTTTATCCATATCCATCTGACATAATTTGATAAATGTTTCCACGCTCGCATTAATGGAAGGAGGAAGGAACATGCTCTTAGGCTTACACTTATGCCTATCAAATTTAGAAGACTCAGCCATCTTAACCCCTTCTTGAACTATAGGGGTATCCTGTAATTGAAAAAAACTTTTTAAACGTATAGTCCGAAAAAAACGTTCCATCTCTATGTCCATAGTGAGCTTATCACCACTAAAGGTGGGTACAAACCCAAAACCTTTTTCCAAGACACTCACCTCGGCTTGAGATAAAACTCTGTCAGAAATATTCACTACCAGTGTTTCCGCTGTTGTCTCATGTCTCATGTTGTCAGATGGATATGGATAAAATTAATTGGAAGAAGAAGGGGAAGCCGAATTTGAGTAGGCATGAACATGCTACACTTATGGGACTGAGAAAAGACGTTACCATTTCTATTAGACCTGCTGACAAGGGTGGAGCATTGGTGGTGATGAATACGAGTGAATACGTTGCTGAGATGAATCGTCAATTGACCAATGGAAGTCACTATAGAATTTTGGGATATGATCCTACAGGTGAGTTAAAGGAGCGAATTAAGGTAATTACAGGTGTGGCCTTGGAGAAACAGTTAATTGAGAGAAGGGATTATAATTTTTTGAATACGGATTATCCCAAAATCCCTTTTATTTACCTGCTACCGAAGATACATAAGAACTTGAGGTACCCTCCTGGTCGCCCTATAGTGTCAGGATGTGGATCGGTTTTACAACCATTATCAAAATTTGTTGATATACATTTGCAATCTCTGGTCTTCAATATGCGCTCATTTGTGCAAGATACGACAGATTTTATTAAGAAACTAGAATGTGTCAGTATGATTCCTGAAGGAGCATTATTATGCACCATGGACATTAACAGTCTCTATACGTCGATCCCACACGAAGAAGGTATTGAGGCAGTATTTGGAGCAATGCAAGCACTGGAAATTAGTGAAGCGTATAGAGATTTTTTGTTGGAGTTATTGACACTGGTATTGCATAAGAATTATTTTACATTTGAGGGCAAGTTTTACTTGCAGATACAGGGCAGTGCGATGGGGTCTAATGTGGCCCCTACATATGCCAATTTATTTATGGCGGCGTTTGAGGATGCATTTGTATATCCTGATCCATTTTTTACAAAATTTGTGTTGAATTGGGTGCGCTACATAGATGATATTTTCTTTTTTTGGACAGGTACGGTTGAAGAGTTACTCTGTTTTAAGGAAAGATTGGATAATCAATTGGATACGATATCTTTCACTATAGAATATGATATGCATCAGATGCACTTTTTGGATGTATCTATGGAGGTAAGTGAAGGACAATTGAGCTTTGATCTTTATCAGAAACCCACTGATCGCGCATCATATTTACATGCTGATAGTTTCCATCCACCACAATTTTTGCGAAAATTACCATATGGGCAATTTATTAGAACTCGACGAATTACATCACGTGATACGGATTATGATAGACGGGCAGATGAATTGGTGCAGGCATTTACCTCAAGGGGTTATGAGAAGGATACTTTGATGGAATGTAAGATTCAGGCTAGATTATTGGCCAGGGAACAGCTTTTAATTAAAAAAGCTAAAGATAGGAACATGAGGATACCATGTGTTACCACCTATTCTGAACATTCGAAGGAGATTAAACATATTGTGAATCAGCATTGGAACATATTACAATCAGATCCCAAAATTAGGACCTGTTTTAACGAGAAACCTTTGTTTTCTTTTAAAAGACACAGAAATTTTCGCGATCATTTAATGCGGAATGTGGAAGTCCAAGGAAAGAGTGAGACTAAGGAATCATGGCTTAGAATGCCTGTTGGTATGTACAAATGTGGACATTGTGTGAACTGTAATGGGGTAATTCTGGGCGATTCCTTTTTTTACCCTAGATCTGGGAAGCAATATCCCATTCGGGATTTTTGTAACTGTCAAACAGAGTTTGTAGTTTACATGCTAAAATGCCCTTGTGGCTTAGCCTATGTTGGGGAGACCACAAGAAAATTCACCATTAGGATAGGGGAACATAAGAGTAGTATTCGTACTGGGAAGATTCAATATCCAGTGGCGAGGCATTTTGTGGAGATGTGACATATGGTGTCACAATTGAGATATTCGATTCTAGAGGTAGTGAAACCGCTGAGAAGAGGTGGATCCAGGGAAATGCTATTGAAGCAGCGGGAATTATTTTGGATTTATGAGTTGCAAGTTCTATTCCCTAAGGGTCTTAATGAAGAACGTGATCTCTCTCCTTTGTTATAGCCTCGTTTAGAGAGGCTGGTTTATCCACTCTGCCTGAGTAGTGTTTATATCATTGATATTGTTTTTAATTGGTGTTTATTTTCATCTAGATCGTGTATGGATCTCCATTTGGATATTTTATGTAATGGGGACCTGGACTACAGCATGTATCAGATCAAGAATGATGTATAACTTCTTTTGTGGGCATTGGATCTCGTTAAGAACGTTTAGTAATATGGATGGATGCAGCCTGTATCTGGATTCATTTATTGGATCTGCGATTGGATGACGACGATGTGATCTATTGGATATTGTTATAATTTGGATTGATTATCCTTATGTATATGATTGCTAATGGATATGTAGGTTTTTTACCATTCAAGAAGAAGCGTTGTATGCTGATGTTACCAAAAGTTGTTGAATAATATGATGAGTTAGTATCGAGATGATGGTAGTAGATCTAATAAAATTTGGTAGTTGTACATAGAAGGTTTTAAATAATACATATGTACCTGTTTCTTTTGTATTACATTTCCCTTTTGGGGAGTGATTTGATCGTTCGGTGGGTGCTGGATGTATGTTTTGTATATAATGGATGTATAAACACTAGTTTAGTATAGTAATCATATATTATTTTGGTGGTAATTTTTTGGTGAAGGTAATTTTCACTGTTATAGATATTATTTATTTGCTCTGCTATACTACAGGACCATTTATACACTTATTATGTTATATTGGAAGTAATTCTAATGTTTATGATATTTTCCCTTTAAGAGAGCTGGTCAGTGTATTGACAATTTGTATACATTCCTTTAATTTGGGGGATGCGCATGCGCGAGCGGCGCGGCGCTCTTTTGATGCGACTTTCTATTAGATGTGGATCTCGGAGGCTTCCGTAGGAAGGGAATCCCGGTATGATTGGCCGAGCACAATAAGGTGAAATGCGCGTTTTTGCTATTGTTTATGTAGAGCTTTAGTGCTTGGTATTTCCTTGGGGTTATGTGGAGTATACTAATGTTGGTATGTTTGTGGTGCCGGTGGACGATGTGGTGATCGTTTTTGTTTGTATTGCGCATGCGCGTTTCATTCAGACTGGCGAGAAGGTTCGTGGATTGTACAGTAGTGGGACATTTTTTGCATCAATGAGGCAGTCAGTTTGGGAATAACATTGGGAATGTATAATAACTATGTATGTTATTTAATTTTTTATACAGGGCTATGATCTGAAGTGATGATGTCACTTCCGGTCTTGGCTCTTTGTGACATCACTGATGGCCATCAGCTGTAAGTAATTAGTAAGTTGTAAATGTGTATATAATGGGTTCCTGGATGATGCTATGATATAGCTACCCTTGATAAAGGCTACCAGGAGGAGCCGAAACGTTGGGGGACTGTTTGTGACTCGTGTTTCTGCCCATATAGGCTTGTGAGATTTGGTAATTATATGGTTTAGCCTTTTTTTTGCCTATTTGGTCACTATCAGATTGTTACAATTTGTGTATGTAATATTTGCATTGTATTATAATAAATATATTTAGATAGATACTATTGTATCAGTTGGTGTGCATTCCTTTCTTTTTGAGTATTTGTTTATTGGTATTGGAGGGAGTACCTTGTTGGAGTAGCACCCATAATTGTGGTAGTAATTATATTAAGTGTCTCTCCGCATGTTACAATTTGTATGGCATTTTTATTATAACTGTTTTTCTGGGCATCTTGGGCTTTCTGCATATGTTCTTTAACTATTGGCATGACAGCCGCCATCCTATCTTGCATTTGAGCTATGTGCTCAATTACACTACGGTACGGATTGGATTCCTGTTCCCAGGTTTCTTTTGCTATATCTAGTAGACCTCTGGGATGATGGGCATATAGAAGCTCAAAAGGAGAGAAGCCGTAGAAGCTTGTGGCACCTCCCTTATGGAGAACATTAGATAGGGTAGTAAGCAGTCCCAATTCTTACCATCTTTGTCAATTACTTTTCTTAACATACTTTTTAAGGTCTTGTTAAACCGTTCTACCAGTCCGTCTGTCTGGGGATGATAAACAGAAGTCCTAAGATGTTTAATTTGAAGTAGTTTGCATAACTCCTTTGTAACTTTAGACATAAATGGTGTACCCTGATCTGTCAAAATTTATTTTGGTATGCCCACCCGGCTAAACATGAGCATGAGTTCTCTCGCTATTGTCTTTGCAGACGTGTTACGTAGGGGTATTGCTTCTGGGTACTTGGTAGCATAATCCAGAATCACCAATATATACTGATGCCCCCTTGCAGACTTTACCAGAGGACCCACCAAGTCCATTGCAATCCTCTCAAAAGGTATTTCTATTATAGGCAATGGTACCAGAGGACTGCGATATGCCTTAAAAGGGGCGGTGTGTTGGCATTCAGGACAAGAAGAACAATAATTTGCAACTGAAGCAAATACCCCAGGCCAGTAAAACCTCTGTAAGACTCTTTCTCTTGTTTTTTCTATGCCTAAATGTCCCCCCAGTATATGGCTGTGTGCAAGATTTAGGACTGTATGTCTGAAGGGCTTAGGAACAAGTAGTTGTTTTACAACATCCATCCCCTTTTTCTCTACTCTATAGATCAAATCATTCTGTACCTCAAAATAAGGAAAAGAAGGGGCTCTATCTAGTTGTACTGGATCATCAGTTGAAACCTGGATATTTTTTCGGGCCTCTGCAAGAGTGGGGTCTTCCCACTGCGCTTTCCTGAAGTTAACAGGACTGACTTCTAATTCAGGGAAGTTAATGCCTTGATCCTGATCGTTATCGGTCTCCTGACTATCGTGGCCCTGGTCATCTCCTACTAAAGCTGGCCTGTGACTTGAGGCTTCAGCCTTCTCTGGTCTTATGCCTAGTCCTTCCCATTCTATGTCAGAAAAAGGGAACACATTTCTAGAATCATCATTTGCTATACAATCATGAACTATTTTTCCTGTAGACCCCACAAGTCTAAAAATTGGGGAAAATCTCTTCCCAATACCACATCATAAGCCAATTTATCCACTACACCCACTCTATGATTAACAGTACCGAAAAGGCTTTCAAATTTTAGCAAAGCTGTAGGATATTCACGTTTGTCACCATGAACACAAATTATACCAATTTTCTGAAATGCATCAACATCGGCTTCAGGTACAAGGCATTTTGTTATCAATGTCGCCATACTTCCGGAGTCTAATAGAGCTCTAACCTCTTTCCCATTCACCTTTATGAAACATATCTGTGGATTGTGACTACAGTTGGCAACAGCAGATTCCATACAATTCAGCAAACAAGACAATTGTACATCCTGACTAATCATATTGCATTGCATCGGTTCATCAATCAAGGGACAGTGTCTAGCTTTATGTCCAGGTTCATTACACCGGAAACATTTCATATTATCAACTGTCCCCCACCTAGACCCTTTTCCAGGATTAACATTTCTAGGCATAAGCGTATGGGGTCCCTGAGAATATGTCTCTTGTTCCTCTGTGTCTCTGAAATCTTGAAAAATCTTACCAGGTCTTTCAGGAGCTGGAGTCTTAACTCTCTGCTTAGCCTTTGTGTTGTTGAGCCACTGTCTGTCATCTGCAGCCACATATCTTTCCACCAAACCAATTAACTCATCAGCTGTTTGTGGATCACTCTGACTGACCCATCGACGCAGTGAAGCAGGCAAGCCCCGCAGGAATCTGTCCATCACAAGAAGTTCCATGATATGGCTTGCCGTATTTATTTCTGGTTGTAACCACTTTCTAGCCAGATGTATCAGGTCAAACATCTGGGAGCAGATAGGCTTCTCTTGGTTGAAAGTCCAGGCATGAAATCTTTGGGCACGAACTGCCACAGTCACACCAAGTCGTGCAAGGATCTCAGCCTTCAATTTGGAGTAGACCCCTGCCTGTGCTGGTTCCAGGTCATAGAAAGCCTTCTGGGGTTCTCCAATAAGAAAAGGTGCCAGTATGCTTGCCCACTCACTCACCGGCCACTCTTCTCTCTCAGCTGTCCTCTCAAAAGCTAGCAGGTATGCTTCCACATCATCTGTAGGTGTCATCTTCTGCAGGTAACGGCTGGCTCTGATCATTTTAACCTCAGACTGCGTCCCATCCGAGACTCTGGTCAGTCCCTTGGTCAAAGCCTGTATCTCCTTCTGTATCATACTGGTGGCCTGATGTTGCTCCTCTCTGAGCAGGCGGTTTGCCTCAGCTTGGGCTGCCATAACCTGCTGGATCAAAGCATCTGTGTTGACCTTTTGCGTAATTACCAGTTGCTGTAGGGCTGTAATATTTTCCTGTTGTGCAGCTGTAGCCTCCTGCTGTACGGCTGTAGCCTTTTGCTGTGCAGCTGTAGTTTGCAACAAGACTTTCACAACTTCCTCCATACTTCTACAGGCTTGTTTGGCTTCCAGTTAATACCCACAGGCTTCTTTAGTGCAGTGCCCGCATTCTCCACCATATGTGACAAACTTACTTTCCTGTGTGTGTTTGTCCAGGATCTTTTGGCAACCGCACAGCCCTCTAGGGTAAGAAAACCAGGCCAAGACAAAGTCCAGTTTCAAAAGGGCCTCTGGCCTGTTTATTTTCTGTTGTTGTGAAGTAACAGGATACAATGAACAGCAAATCTTCTTTCTCCACAAACCACTTTCTTTCTCCTCCAAAACACTTCCCTCACTTCACCCTGCTTTAACTGCAGTTATATAGCTGCTCACAGCCCCTACAGGTGAGGATAATGACCTCGTTAGGCAGTGAGCCAGAGCTCTATGGGAAACCTGGGCTGGACTCATGCACAACCACTCTGACAGTGGGTGGAGAATCGGCCCACCCTGCTCTTCCGAATACTCCACCCCAGGGACCCAAATAACAACAGAGGGAAAAAAAACTACATTTAAACTTAACTTTCCCTGGGGCTGCATGTGCTTACTCACATGTCAGATATTAGT
>OW240920.1:87935123-88185663 GCA_933207985.1 Pelobates cultripes
CAAGCATTATTGGCATCCTTATATCTTATATAAGATGCCTCTGATTTGTCTGATTTAAATTCCATTTTCTTATTTTTAATCTCTTGTTTTACTTCTCTACTAAGCAACATTGGTTTCAATTTGTTTCTTTTAAATTTATTATCCGATGGTACTGTAACGGACCCTCCATCAATTGATGCTCCTAGTGCTTACCAAGGACCATCAGCACCGCACCAGAGACCATAAGCACTGCAGCCCCCACGAACCGCCGCAGCTTGGTTGGGGTCTCACCGTCTCCTACCCATCCTGGACCTATGACAAGGCTCCAGGCTCCAGTGGGTGAACCTCTCTTCCTTCAGAGAGCAAAGCAGGAACAGCTCTTAGAAGAGCTAGTGATTAGCATCCAGTGGAGTATACAGAGTATAGCAATCCTTAGTGGGATATAGCAGTAACCTACAACACGAGACGAGGCTGCGAGTTGAGGGTAAGAAGGTCTGAAGGTTTATTGAACAGCTTTTTCCCCAGAAGATTGACGCCCAGGTGAAGCTTGTGGGGCACAGGACACAGAATTAATATATGTGAAAAAAAATTGTTTAAAATGTATACCTATACGTTGTAGTAGATTCTCAGTAGCATGCAAAGAGAAAATACAATAATAATCGTGCAATAAAAATGCATAAGAAATGGTTAAATACTACTTCCAGTGTAAGTTGGTGAGATTTATGCGGGCAGAGAGGCTCCGCTACTCACAAGTGTTCTGTGTCAATTATCCAGACAATTGCAGCAGTCTGCAGAAGAAGTCCCAGAAGTCCTACCGGATTGAACAATAATGTGAGTCCGGAGGTGGTTCTGGCTCTGTCCGTGTCCCTCAGCTGTGGTCCCAATGAGCCAATAAGCCGGGGAAACTTTTGTCCGGTCGCAGGGTTTGTAGGTGCCGCCTACCTTAATGATGTCAGTGCGTGCTTACGTGGGCGCGTTTCGCCTTCCGGCTTCCTCAGTACGTAAGTGATATAGTCTCGAATAGCAGTGGGGGAACATATACAGGCAATAATAGTTCCGCCGTCAAGTGTTGCCACTAATTGCAAATACATAGTCCAGCCTCTTAAAGAAAAACAGGGAATCACCTTTTCGTCTGAATGCAGTGATATATTAATGTTTAAAACAATTTAGAAAAAATAACCATACAGTGGTGTATAGTACAAACAGCTTTGGTAATATATATAAGTAGAACAGTTCTGGTGTACCTAATATACCACACAGGAGAGAGGGAGACAGACTAGCACTAAGCTGCTCGAAAACTGGTAATGATAGGGATTCACTAAAAACCTATATAGAACAAGGGAAAAGAACTCTCTAGAAGAGTGGGAATACCAGGAGCTGGCTAGGTGACTAATGGCTAAAATACTAATACATAGAGATAAATATAAAAAAAAAAAAGAAATATATAAATATAAAAATATATATATGGTACTATGCCTTTAAATCTGGAATGGACAAAGTATCCCTATAAATGTGCAAAAATGTGAGTAAAAGTGCTATGAGTGGAGATCTCAAATAAACGGGATATCCCTTTAAATGTGCAAAAATACAAAGAGAATGCTGCTATACCTTTAAATGTCCTTTAAGAGTGTGCAAACATGCAAAGCAGTGCTATATAGGGGGGGTGATAAATAAAAAAAAAAAAACGTATATATAAATAAATAAATACAAAAATGCAAAAAGGGGAAAGATGAGAGACCAAATTCTCTGCTGGATGACCAAAAAATATGTATGAAACTGGTGTCTATATCCCAAATATAGACACCAGTTTCATACATATTTTTTGGTCATCCAGCAGAGAATTTGGTCTCTCATCTTTCCCCTTTTTGCATTTTTGTATTTTATTTATATATATATATATATATATATATATATATATACCCTTTTTTTTTTTTTTTTTTTTTTTTTTTTTTTTTTTTTTTTTTTTTTTTTTTTTTTTTTATATTTATATTTATCTCTATGTATTAGTATTTTAGCCATTAGTCACCTAGCCAGCTCCTGGTATTCCCACTCTTCTAGAGAGTTCTTTTCCCTTGGTAATATATATATCTAATCAATAAAAAAAATGCAGAATCAATAAAAATCTAAATTCAACATTAAGCAGGAAATACAAATATTAAACTAACACAATTACAAGATGGTGCAATAGCATTTATAGTTAAAGGGGAGAAAAAAGAATAAATGTTAAAAATCTGTTGTGGAAGACTCTGAAAATATGTAGCACCAAACTGAGTTAACATTTTTCAAAATATGTATTATACAATAGTATATTGTGGCATAGAAACCGTTTATCAATGTAGCATATGTAGAATAGAAAAAAACAGATAAAGTGCAACTGTATATATATCTCGAAATTGAATAGTAGCAACGGAGATGCAATGAATATATGGTACAAATAATCACAAGATGTTAAATTCAGGATGTAAAATATGCATATAAAATATATGAGAAAAAAAAATCATTATAAAGAATAGCTATAAAAAATGGCCCAACTCAAAATATTTATTCATGCCATTTGGAATCAAAGTGTCAAATTCATATATCATTTTCATCTCCGCCCTTCCCATTTTTTGATTAAAGTCGCCCCCTCTCCAATCATGGTGTATTTTTTGAATGCCTTTAAAGCGTAACTGAGAGGGATCACTATTATGGTGGTCTATAGATTCTAAAAATGGTAGTCTATAGATTCTAAAACAAACTGTTTTTGTATTTCTGGATACTTGGCTTATTCCAGAAAGAAGGCAGTAGCTTGTATACCTAGTTCGTGTTGAATAATGGTATACAGAGATGATACGTCTGCTGTAACTAATAGGTATCCCGTTTGCCATTGAATGTTATTCAAGATCTGCAGTATATTAGTGGTTTCTCTTAAGTATGAGGGACACTTTTTCACCAAAGGCTGCAGAACATGATCAACATATTCGGAAAGTCTGCTTGATACAGAATTGATACCCGAAATAATGGGTCTTCAGGGGAGGGGGGTAATATGTTTGTGAATCTTGGGCAAAAAGTAGAAAGTGGGGATCCTTGCGTCCTCAATCTTTAAATAATGATGTTCTTTCTCAGTTAAAATACCCAAGGAAAAACCCCTTTCTATTAATGCCGAAAATGTATCTTGTATCTCACCTGTTGGATCAGTGTTCAATATAGAGTATGTGGTGAGAAAGAGAGAATATAGGGGGGTGCAAATAGCATATACAATACTTTACTGTATATTTACTGTAGTGAGTAAATCACCTCCTGATTATCCTATAATAAAGACAGTAAAAACATACATAATATAATACTGTTATATAAAGTAGGAATAATCAATTTAAAGGTATTGGGTCACTCACAGACACAGAGCCACATAGAGCTGGCTCTGGCTTCAATAGCAGATGAATAATAAGCTTATTCCAGCTTTCTCTACCAGGATTACTCCTTTCTGGTCCTTCAAATAATTTTCAGGATGTCCAATGGGTTAAAATATATAAACTTTACTATGCATAAAACAACATATAAATGAAAACAATAAAAATACTATATAGTGAAAAAGTCCACAGCACTAACGCGTTTCAACCTCCTATATAGGAGAGATGACCAATATAGAGAAAAGCCAATTCAAACGTGGCGGAAACTTAATCAGTATGATAGATCATTTACCCCACAAAGAAGGGAAACTCGGCGAGAGTTTGCCAATTATGAAAGATCATCTCCTCCACAGAGAAAAGACATTTCTACATTCAATCGCTTTGAACCCATTCAAAATTTGGGAGAGGATGTAGAAAAATCTTTTTTAGGAAAAAGTTGGAGAGAACCATCTATGAGAACTCCTATAGCAACAAAAAAGAGACACTGGGATTTAGAAGACGGGGAAATAGAGGAAGAAAGAAATTGGAGAGACCAAAAAGGAAAAATGATGAGGAGATAAGAATTTTTAATTTATCAAAAAAAGTTTTAAGTTTAGCACATATTAATATTTTAAATAAGGGCTTGAAATTTGCACCTCGCTGCACTTTAAATAAATTTGAGGCATACACAGATATCAATAGATTTATGAGAAGGCTTTGTTTAAAAAAATTCTTTAATAGAAAACCAGAAAATGAAACAAATACTAATATTAATCAAACTTCAGAATACAAACATACTGATTTGAAACCGGGATCTAAATTCTATCCCATCCACCTTAAATCGAACTGTATGAAAGGGCCTGCATTAAGGATATAAAAGAAATAAAATCAACTAAAATAAATAATCTTACTATCCGAGAAAAAAACGCTATGGAGGATCTTAAAAAAGATACCACAATAGTTATTAAACTGGCGGATTAGGGAGGAGGGATAGCTGTTATGGATAAGGAGTTATATACCAAAGAGATATACTGTCAGCTTAGTGATATAACTACCTATAAAAAACTTGAAGGAAATCCTCAAAGCGATATAAAGAAAAAGTATGAATTATATCTTAAGCAAGGATTAATTAAAGGTATACTTACTCAAAAAGAATATGCATTCTTAAACGTAAATTCGCCTCGCATAGTAGTTATCTACATATTACCTAAATTACACAAGAATCTGCAAGACCCCCCAGGAAGACCTATTGTCTCTGGGATAGGATCATTATTGTCTAATTTATCTAAATATGTAGATACTCATCTTCAACCTATTGTGAAAACCAATACCTCATATCTTAAAGATTCAATGAGCCTATTATTATTACTTAAAGATTTTAAATGGGAATATGACTTTATTTTAGTCACGTGCGACGTCACGAGCCTGTATACCTGTATCAACCATTTGTTGGGCTGTGAGGCCGCACGTTACTTTTTAGAGACCTCTGCACTGTACCCCACGGACCAGGTGGATTTTATTATGGAAGGGATTTTATTTATCCTCCAGAATAACTTCTTTTGGTTTGAGGGAGAATATTATCTACAGTGTAGGGGTACTGCTATGGGGACCAGGTTCGCACCCAGCTATGCAAATCTTTTTATGGCATATTGGGAAAATAAATTTGTTTTTTCTCCACATGGCTGCTGTGCGAAACTGGTCCTCTATAAAAGATATATAGATGATATCTTTTTTATTTGGAAAGGAGATGAGACACAGGTTTTATCTTTTTTAAACTTTTTAAACAACAATCAATGGAATATTCAATTAACACAGGAGATTAGTAAAGAAAAAATAAATTTTTTGTTTGGAATATATTCCGAAAGGACAATTTTTAAGACTGAAACGAAATTGCAGTGACCAAGAATCTTTTAATAAACAGGCAGATATCCTCAAAAATCAATTCTTGAATCGGGGATATAGGTTGGAGCATTTAAATAGTGAAATAAATAAAATTAGAAAGCTAGACAGAAATACTCTCCTTAGGTATAAACCGAAAAAAGTAGAAATGGATGAAGAAAAAACTATACCATTCATTTTTATTCATAATAAGGATCAAAAAGAACTAAAAAGGATTTTAAACAAGAATTGGCATATTCTCCAACAGGATCAAGAGATCCAACCTTTTTTGGAGAATAGACCAAAAGTTGTATTTAGGGGAGCAAAAAACTTAAAAAATATACTTACTTCTAGTTATATAGATGTTCCTAATACTATTTTTTTTAGAATTATTTAAACATAATACACAAGGATTTTTTCACTGTGCTGGCTGTATGGGATGTAAGAATTATAAATATTTGAATAGAAAAGTAAAAAACTTTAAATCCAGAACAGGTATAACATATAATATTGATTCATTTATCTCTTGTGAATCCAAAAATGTGATTTATTTACTCACGTGTCCTTGTGGGCTACAATATATTGGTAAAACATCTAGGTGCCTAAAAACAAGGATACGTGAGCATATTTATAATATCAGGAGGGTTTTTTTAAAACATAATGTATCTACACATTTTTTAAACTGCCATGGAGGAGATCCCTCTGGACTCCAATTTTTGGGGATCCAAAAGATTGAAACCCATTGGAGAGGAGGGTGCCTAGAATCGACGTTGAGCCACTGCGAGATGAGGTGGATATTTAATTTAGACACCTTGTCTCCTGGCAGACTCAATGTTGATTTTGAGATGGCAGCACTTATTTAACCCCCCCTCTCTTTTTTCACGTTTGAATTATTTTAATTTTATTTATTTTTTTAAAGGAATTTATTTTTATACTTTTTTATATCTCCCTTTTTTTATAAGTTTGTGTAACGGATCGCCTGGCACCCCGAATGGGTACCTCCGTTGAAGGATGCTCCTAGCACTTCCTGAGGACTCCAAGCACTGCAGCAGACACCAAAACCACCGAACCGTAGGAGCATATGAATGCTCTCAAGCATATGAATGCTGTAGACAGTTGAATAGGAACCATACAAATAGGTTTACTCTCCTAGCAATCAAACTGGAACAGCATACAATAAATCCTTCCCCCAATAATGAGACGACACTTCACTTTGAGGGTTAAAACAGGAACTCAAGTGCTGGCACACCCAGCCTGGTTTTTATTACAATCCACAAAACATAGTACTGCCCACAGGGTTTTGCAGAACCACCAATAAACACATTACAACACATACAATGCAAGTACAGCAGCCAATCAGACACAATGGGAAAATAGAAACACACCCAGCATATTCCTCCCCTCTGCTTAGGAGATAATTGAGTCAATTACTGTATCTACTCAATTATCTCCAAGCTGAAAAGTTACTTTTTGTACATTTTTATAACTTTGTGAGTTAACATCGCACATACATAAAACTTATATTATTTTAACCAGTATAACTTGGGGACAAACATATCCAAAATTCACTTGAATAGGTTCAGGGGTTTAACGGTTAGGTCGAAGTCCTTTGTTTTTACTTGCAAGCATGATTTTTCCTGGCAAACCAGTTCCCACTGGTTTGGCAGTGTCCCTGGGACAACACCCTGCTAGAGAACAATGAATCCGGGGGAGGGGAAGAGGAAGTGTCCAAAAAGTTTCAGTAAGTCCATTCACTGTGCTTAAAGAGCCAGTAGCCGCACAATAAAATACAATATGCCCAAATATTGCATTCAAAAGTACAACTTTACCAGGGGCCATAGTCAGCAGGAAGGAGGCGGGCAGCCAGGCCTCTCCAATGCCAGGTGGCGAGGCGGGTTCCGCCACATTTCTCCCCTTTCCCATTGAGACTATCCAGACTCCAGACCTTCAATCGGTCTGGGGCTCTGATAGTCGGTCGGCCTTTCTCACCCAGTGTAGCTGTCCCGGTATTCTCCTGCCACATGTGTCCAGTTGGAAATCCATAGTCTGGTGGAAAGGTAACCAGGGTGCTCTCTCTCCTGGTTGGACAAAGCTGTTGCTGGGGAGAAGGGGTAACAGGCTCCTCTCCCTGCGACGACCTCTCTTGTAGAAGGGGAAAACAAACTGCCTTCTCTTCCAATACATTGTCCTGTTGCTGGGGGCCAGGACAGACTGTCCATATCTCCAGTGGTGCAGGTGCAGAGACTACGGTCCCTTCTGCACTGTTGTGGGGTTTACTGTCTCCCCTTGGTGGGCTAGGCTGCCGCTGGGGAGGGGAAACGAGACTCTCCCCACCCGGTAAAATATTCTGCCGCTGGGGAGCAGGACTGACCATCCGTACTCCCTGTAGATTGGGCGCAGAGACCATGGTCCCATCTGCGCTGGTGAGGGGCTTAGTGTCTCCCCTTGGTGGTTTATGCTGCTGCTGGGGAGAGGAGGTAACAAACTCCTCTCCCTTACACACTTCCAGCCGCTGGGGAGCAGGGCTGACCCTCCGTACTCCCTGTAGCTTGGGCGCAGAGACCACGGTCCCATCTGCGCTGGTGAGGGGCTTAGTGTCTCCCCTTGGTGGGCTAGGCTGCCGCTGGGGAGAGGGGGTAACAAACTCCTCTCCCTTACACACTTCCAGCCGCTGGGGAGCAGGGCTGACCCTCCGTACTCCCTGCGCTGGTGAGGGGTTTAGTGTCTCCCCTTGGTGGGCTATGCTTCTGCTGGGGAGAGGGGGTAACAAGCTCCTCTCCCTGAACCATAGACTGCCACTGGGGAGAGGGGGTAACAAGCTCCTCTCCCTGACGCTCTCTCTCTTTCGTCCGCTGGAATTCTCGGTCCAGCCTTGTGTTTCGCTCGGCCATGACCTGGTTCCAGATCACCCGGCGTGTCTTCATGGGTACATCATCCCCATACTGGGCCACTCGCTGCCTTATTTCGGCCAGCCAATTATCTCCAGACCCTTCCATACTGGTCTGCTGGTGAAGAGGGGGACCATCTGTCTCCCCTTTCAATATATTGTCCTGCTGCTGGGGAGGAAGGACGGCACCTTCTGCTCCCTGGGGTACACACTGCTGCTGGGGAGGAAGAACGGCACATTCAGCTCCCTGGGGTACACACTGCCACTGGGGAGGAAGGACGACACCTTCTGCTCCCTGGGATACACACTGCCGCTGGGGAGGAAGGACGACACCTTCAGCTCCCTGGGATACATACTGCCGCTGGGGATCTGGGCCGACTGCCCAGCATCCCTGTAGGGCCGGTAGAGAGACAGCCGTCCCATCTCTACCTGCCATCAGTGGGTCTTCCCAGGACCAGTCTATGAGGTCCCCTACTTCTGCAACTGGTAGTGAAGCAGTGGGGACCTCGGCTGCGTTTTCCCAGCTGTAGGTTGGCAGGTCTGGGTCCGCCACCCAGTTTTCCTGTTCTGCGTCTATGCTCTGCGGCTGACATGAGTTCAGAAGTTCCACATAGTCCATCTCTAGCTGTCGTTCCATGGCAGCCAAACGGTGGAGGTCTTGTCCCAGTCCCATAGATCTCGGGCCCTGTACCATCTCACCCCGGTAATAAAAGATAGCCCAGTACCGTGACTCTGCTGGACTGCCAAAGTCGACGTCTTCTGCTAAGGCCTTCCACAACAGGCCAGGGCTAGTGTAGTTCTCCCCCTCCGGCTGGATGCCCTTTGCCCTCCACGTCTCTGGCTGGACAGTGCACCACCACAGTGCCCGGTATGAGGCGTCAAGGCTCAGTTCCCTTTCCACGAGGTACTCAAGTTGTCTGACCTGCTGCCCTCCGGGTTGGTCTCGCAGAAGCGGCATCCGCCAGGCCATTTGTTCCTCCAACCAGTATGTGACACCATGAAGGCGCTGCTGCCGTTGATACTGGACTTCCTCCAGGGCATCGTACCATAGTTCTTGCCGGGCAATATCTCTCCATTCCAATTCACTCTCTTCCTCAGGTGTGCGTGTTGCCCAAGGATCCACGAACGCCATTTTCCCAAATCTTTATGTAGACAGGGACGCTGTATAAACACTAGCGTCGCCTTCAATTTGTAAATCCAAACGAACTGTGTCTCTGAGCTGCTTTACCTCGCACTAGGACGCCATCCCACCGCTTGCCACCAATGTAACGGATCGCCTGGCACCCCGACTGGGTACCTCCGTTGAAGGATGCTCCTAGCGCTTCCTGAGGACTCCAAGCACTGCAGCAGACACCAAAACCACCGAACCGTAGGAGCATATGAATGCTCTCAAGCATATGAATGCTGTAGACAGTTGAATAGGAACCATACAAATAGGTTTACTCTCCTAGCAATCAAACTGGAACAGCATACAATAAATCCTTCCCCCAATAATGAGACGACACTTCACTTTGAGGGTTAAAACAGGAACTCAAGTGCTGGCACACCCAGCCTGGTTTTTATTACAATCCACAAAACATAGTACTGCCCACAGGGTTTTGCAGAACCACCAATAAACACATTACAACACATACAATGCAAGTACAGCAGCCAATCAGACACAATGGGAAAATAGAAACACACCCAGCATATTCCTCCCCTCTGCTTAGGAGATAATTGAGTCAATTACTGTATCTACTCAATTATCTCCAAGCTGAAAAGTTACTTTTTGTACATTTTTATAACTTTGTGAGTTAACATCGCACATACATAAAACTTATATTATTTTAACCAGTATAATTCACTGCACTATATTATTTTATACATAATAGCCTTTTATATTGTTTGTTTTTGGTGAATATAATTTATGTTTTAATTGGAAGATTCCCTCTCCAATCCAAATAGAAGAGGATCCACACGCCCACTGAATTCACCAATGGACTTAGCGATTAGCCCTATTTAAGGACACAGGGAAGGTTTTTTTTAGGATATGTTTGCTTGTAATATATATTGATACATTTCAATTGTTTTTATTGCGGTCCCTGAGGAAGTTTATTTAGAACGAAACGCGTAGGCCTTTTTTTCCTGCTCTTCATATCCTATGCTGATTGGTGACTGCTTACTTTTTTATTGAATACATTTCTAATTTTTTTACCCTGACCTGTGCAAGTCCTGTGGTGGAATAATTACCTGGAGGTGATCAGAGAGATCTGTTGGCCCCCCATTACATCGGGGGAGGCACCTTGAGAATGCTTACACTTATCTACATCTAGTGAGTGCAAATATTGTTGCGCATAACAAAATTGTGTTGTTACAATATCACACTATGTTTTATTTTATATCTTTCCTGTAGATTTACACAGCCATATCCCGAACTGTTTGTTTTGGTTTTCTACTCTACAGGAGAGTCTGATCACTTGAGGCTGTAGCACAGGACCCTGTTTCAGGGTGGGAAACTCTGGATAGACCACAGTCAACCTGTGGCAACTGGGGGTTGAAGCACTACGGACAGGGCCGGATTAAGAGGGCCTGGTGCTGATAATTATGATGGGCCTAATTACAAAATCTTATTGACCAAAAACACTAAAACAGTCCTACCTCCTAAGCGTCATGTATCTGATGGAGATGGTGCTGGAGGGAAACTCATAGGATGCAACTATGAGAAAACACATACTGTGAAGGATTTCCTGTACTTACATGTATGCCTTCAGATATAGCTTCTCCCTGCTGTCCAAATACTTGTGAAATGTTGTTAAGTATGTGTTAAAATTGTATTCGTCTACCGAACAAGAGACCACCCACCCTGGGTAGCAATCAGCTTTAGAATGTGGAGAAAACCGCAACTTAATTGCTCCTAGGTGGCCGCCATTCGGCATACGAACACGTGGCGAGAACAAAGGATGGCGGCCATCTTAAAACTCACGAACGTGGTCAGCGGGCGTACGCATGAATTGCCTGGAACTATTTTCAGCAAGGCAAACATGCGAACGCCCGGTCTTCATGGAAGTCCTGGACGTATACGTTCCCCTCCATGAATCAAACTGGCATTCGGTAGAAAGAATCTACCGAATGAGGGGAACATGCGTAGGTAACCAGCTGTACCATACGAACTGTGGTTTTCGTGTAGTTGGACGTGAACAGAGACTGGCTCTTGCTACTGACTTTATGGAACTCTAGCTCGGATACCTCCACATGGCGAGCCGGTCAAACTTCCACACGATGCGACACGGAAACTACCAAACGGAAATTCGTGAGATTTTGATATGTGACTACCAGTATCCTCAGCTACCCAGGGATGGTAAAGTTATAGTTGTATGTGTTATGGAAAGTACTTTTCTGAAATTGTTAAAAATTATAATGTTTCTGGTCAGCAGATAATTGAGCTTTGTGTATTGCTGAAACTCAATTATCTAGCCTGGCCCAGAGGAGGAGTTTTGTATCACATAAATTGTGTGTCCTGTGTGCCAGTAAAATCAGTCTTATTCCAGCATTAAGCCTTGGCTCATGTGTGGATTATTCGGCGATTACAGCGATATTTCTTCTTGGGATTATTGGAGTTCTTCTGCTATTGGGAAAAGGAATACTAGGCGGTGATACTGACTACTACCGTCACAACTGGTTGGCAGCGGCGGGATTGTATTATTTTCCTTTTTCCTGGAAGCAAATTGTTTTTAAAAAGACACTGTTGTACAGTGAATGGAAGGCTGGTAAACACAGCTCAAACGCAGCACCTTGAAAGAACTGTTGGAGGTCCTTGGAAGGATTGCAAGCAACAAGGCCAAGCAGGTCATTATAGCCAAATTGATGGAGCTAGACCGGGAGACCTTGGCAGAGGCAACGCCAACTGTTCGGGAAATGGAAGCGCCGACTGTTAGAGAGAATGAATCTCCCAATAACCGGGAAATGCGAGAGAGACTGGCATGGTTCGGTCCGAACCCAACGCCGGAGATCATCATGCAGGTGATGAAAATTATAGCGGATGAAGCTGCGCAGAAAGCACAGATGGAGCTGCAATTAAAGTTGGCAGAGACCCAGCGAGCAGCGACAAATGCGCCAAGCGTCTCTGGGGACACCCGAAGGATTCCCTTCAGTGCATTTAAAGCATTCACGGAAACAGACTGTGAAATTGATGGGTCCCTGGCAGACTTCGAGCGCCAGTGCACTCTACACCGAATACCAGTGGAGGAATGGGTCCCTATACTCGCAGGGAAATTATCCGGCAAAGCAGCGGACGCTTTTCGAGCGGTCCCAGGGGAGGAGATCCACAACTATGCCCGGGTTAAAGAAACTCTCCTGGCTCGGTATGCAGTAACGCCCGAGACATAACGGCAAAAATTCTGAGACTCCCGCAAAATGGAGAAAGACTATTATAAAGAATGGGCATGCCGGCTACAACTCTGCCACCAACTGGATTAACAGCTGCCAGGCTACGACCCCAGATGACATATTACAGCTAATACTCCTTGAGCAGTTCTATGACCACATCCAGGCAGAGGTGAAAGACTGGGTAAAGGACCGCATACCCCTCTCCCTACCAGAGGCAGCCCAGCTGGCGGACGAGTATACAGATACTCGGAAGACCCCACCAGCTACTCCTAGAACCCAACCACATCATTCTACAGTACCCAGCACACCATCAGCACCCAGGTACCTACCTCCCAGCCTGCCAGGGATGGCTCAACCCTGCTATCCCCACCCCCCTAGCAATGAGCCCTGCTGCTTCCGTTGTAACCAGCTGGGGCATCTCTGCAATAACTGTCCCCTGGAACCTCCCAGGCCGAACTGGACCCGATCCCAGAGTCGTGCTGCCGAGAGCCACCCACTACCAACTGAGACCCAGGTAAGCCAACTGACTTTACCCCTGACCCCAGAACCCCTTCCCTGGGATAACCCAGAAGAGTTTCAGAAAGAAGTAGAGGGGGACCCCACTCTCAGTACAGTACAGGGCTTAAGGAGGGCCCGGGGGGTTGGAGAAGGAGCAGCTAGTATGGGAGAAAGGCCGCTTACCGAGACCCGAGTTAATGCCCCCGGGCCCCGCCAACAACGCCAGCTGGTTATCCCAAGGAAATATCAGCAGGAGTTGTTACGAGTTGGGCATGATGTCCCGCTAGCCAGACACCTAGGGATACGTAGGATATCCCAGAACTTCTTCTGGCCTGGGCTATCTGACGACGTCCGAGTGTATTGCCAGACGTGTGAAATATGTCAGAGGGTGGGTAAAAGGGGAGACCACCCGAAAGCTAAATTAGTCCCCCTACTGATAATAGAAGAACCCTTTACGAGGGTCGCAGTAGACATAGTGGGACCCCTGGCTAAGCCCAGCCACTCCTGTAAGCGATATATCCTTACCGTAGTGGACTACGCCACCCGCTATCCGGAGGCAGTAGCCCTTTCGAATATCCAGGCTGAGACGGTGGCGGATGCTCTGGTCAAGATATTCTCTCGAGTGGGATTTCCCAAAGAGATTATATCAGACCAGGGCACCCAGTTCACTGCCTAAGTAACCCAGCAGTTATGGAAGGTCTGCGGGGTTAAACCCCCGATTAGCTCCCCATACCACCCCCAGACTAACGGGCTCTGTGAGCGCTTCAACGGGACCATGAAGCAAATGTTGAAGACGTTCATGGGAGCCTACCGAGACTGGGAGCGGTTCCTGCCGCATCTCCTATTCGCATACCGGGAGGTGCCCCAGGAATCTACCCGTTTTTCGCCCTTTGAACTCCTGTACGGGAGACGAGTGAGAGGGCCACTAGACTTCATTAAAGATCACTGGGAGGGTCACACAAAGATAGAAGGGACCCTGATTGTACCATACGTGCTGGAGCTACGGGACCCCATGGAGGAACTGGCTCAGGCCGTGCAGGAAAACCTCCAGGCGGCCCAACAGCGCCAAAAGGTATGGTACGACAGGCGGGCCAGGTACCACAGCTTTCAAATTGGACAGAAGGTTATGGTGCTGAGGCCCGTCCGCACTGACAAGCTTCAGGAGCCTGGCAGGGACCCTACAAGGTTATAGCCAGCTGCGAGGATGAGGATATGAAATGGATGTTTCACATCAACATGCTCAAAGCCTACAACGAGAGGGCAGAAGAGGTCACTGCTATTTGTGCCCCCACCGGCGAGGACACAGAAGCGTTGCCCTTAACGGACCTATTAGGGGGTAGCCGGGAGACGAGGACCATAGAATTGGTCCAGTTACGGGAACAGCTAGCACCCCAAGAGAGGGCTCAAGGGATACTGGCAGATTCCCCTCGCGGAAGATGCGGTCCCCAAATCAGCGTTCATCACTCTACCAGTTCCGAGTTATGCCGTTCGGCATGAAGAACGCTCCGACCACCTTCCAACGGATGGTGGACCGCTTACTAGAGGGTCTCCAGGACTATGCATGTGCCTACCTGGACGATATCACCATCTATAGCGATACCTGGGAGGCACATCTAGAGCACGTAGGGTCAGTGTTAGACAGGATTAGGGGGGCCGGCCTAACCTTGAAGCCAGACAAGTGTCACTTGGGTATGGCGGAGGTACAATATTTGGGCCACCGGGTTGGATGTGGTAAGCAACGGCCAGAGCCCGCTAAGATTGAGGCCGTTGCCAATGGGCTACCACTCCCCGTACCAAGACCCAAGTCATGGCCTTCCTGGGGACAGCCGGCTATTACAGACGCTTTGTGCCAGACTATAGCGCCCTAACCAAACTCCTGACTGACCTAACCAAAAAGAAATTACCCCGACAAGTCCTGTGGTCCCCGGAGTGTGAGGTGGCTTTCCAAGCGTTGAAAAAAGCTCTGATTAATGCTCCTGTGTTGGCTGCCCCAGATCCTAACAAAAGGTGTATTGTCCACACAGACGCCTCAACAATGTTTGGACTGGGGGCAGTACTAAGTCAGATCGGAGAGGACGATGGGGAGCACCCGGTAGCCTACCTGAGCCGGAAGCTGCTATCAAGAGAGGTTAGTTATGCAGCTATTGAAAAAGAGTGCTTGGCATTAGTCTGGGCACTCAAAAAACTCACTCCCTATCTCTATGGCCGGGCCTTCACTCTCATTACTGACCACAATCCGTTGGTTTGGCTAAACCGGGTCTCCGGGGACAATGCCCGTTTATTGTGCTGGAGTTTGGTCCTTCAGCCATACGACTTCACTATCCACTACCGCCCCGGCAAGCAAAACGGGAATGCGGATGGACTGTCACGTCAAACTGACCTACTATCAGAATAACTATTGGACTTCCTGCCAGCCCTACTGGACCAGGAGAGGTCCAGCCATGTCTGCCGGAGCAGGGAGTAAAAGGGGGGCCATTGTGAAGGATTTCCTGTACTTACATGTATGCCTTCAGGTATAGCTTCTCCCTGCTGTCCAAATACTTGTGAAATGTTGTTTTAAGTATGTGTTAAAATTGTATTCGTCTACCGAACAAGAGACCACCCACCCTGGGTAGCAATCAGCTTTAGAATGTGGAAAAAACCGCAACTTAATTGCTCCTAGGTGGCTGCCATTCGGCATACGAACACGTGGTGAGAACAAAGGATGGCGGCCATCTTAAAGCTCACGAACGCAGTCAGCGGGGCGTACGCATGAATTGCCTGGAACTATTTTCGGCAAGGCAAACATGCGAACGCCTGGTCTTCATGGAAGTCCTGGATGTATCATTCCCCTCCACGAATCAAACTGGCATTCAGTAGAAGGAATCTACCAAACGAGGGGAACATGCGTAGGTAACCAGCTGTACCATACGAACTGTGGTTTTCGTGTAGTTGGATGTGAACAGAGACCGGCTCTTGCTACTGACTTTATGGAACTCTAGCTCGGATACCTCCACATGGCGAGCCGGTCAAACTTCCACACGATGCGACACGCAAACTACCAAACGGAAATTTGTGAGATTTGGATATGTGACTACCAGTATCCTCAGCTACCCAGAGATGTTAAAGTTATAGTTGTATGTGTTATGGAAAGTACTTTTCTGAAATTGTTAAAAATTATAATGTTTCTGGTCAGCAGATAATTGAGCTTTGTGTATTGCTGAAACTCAATTATCTAGCCTGGCCCAGAGGAGGAGTTTTGTATCACATAAATTGTGTGTCCTGTGTGCCAGTAAAATCAGTCTTATTCCAGCATTAAGCCTTGGCTCATGTGTGGATTATTCGGCGATTACAGCGATATTTCTTCTTGGGATTATTGGAGTTCTTCTGCTATTGGGAAAAGGAATACTAGGCGGTGATACTGACTACTACTGTCACACATACCCTTTGCTAATCTCACGCTTTCATCTTTCAAGTAAACCCATACCACCTAACAGCAGTGTCCAGTAAAGCAGGAAGTCTATGGATGCGGTAAAAGGGTGGGCCACTGACACAAATCACATAACTAGACCGGCCAAAAGGGCGAACATACACAAAAAGGGGGCATGTCTGTGTCCCCATGTCTCCCAGTGTCCCCATGTCACTAGGACACTAGGGGACATTCAGAGATATTGGGACACTGGGAGACATGGGGACACAGATACTAGGTAACACTGGGAGACCTGGGGACACTGAGACTCTTGGGGACACTGAGTGACAGACACAAGGGGACACTGGGAGATATGGGGCAATGAGACACTATGATATATATAGGGGTCACTGGAGACTTGATAAAGACCTGGGTACAGGTCAAAATGTTGCAGTGTCCAATAAACCTGCTTAAAGCTTTTTTTATAGTGAGTGCCTGAGATTTTTTTATTTTATACTAGGGGACACTGAGACACTACGGTCACAGAGACACTACGGGCACAGAGACACTACGGGCACAGAGACACTACGGGCACTGAGAGACGTGGGGCACTGAGACACTCTGATACATAGGGGACACTGATACATAGGGGACATTGGAGACTTGATAAAGACCTGGGTACAGGTTGAAATGTTGTGGTGTCCAATAAACCTGCCTAAATCTATTTCAGTGAGTGCCTGAGATTTTTTCTTTTATACTAGAGGACACTGAGACACTAGGAGACATGGGGACATTGGGAGACTAGGGGACTTTGGGAGACTTGGAAACACTGAGACACTAGGGACACTGGCACACTACAGACACTGAGATACACTAGGGACACATGGGGATACTGAGATATTAGGGACACTGGCTGGGAGACATGGGGACACTGGGAGTGCCCCATGTCTCCTAGGTCTCAAAGTCGCACAGTGTCCCAATGTCTCCCTGTGTCCCCCAGTGTCTCCATGTCTCTCAGTGTCCCCTAGTGTCTCAGTGTCCCCATGTTGCCCAGTGTCCCCTAGTGTTGGTATCCCCATGTCTCCCAGTGTCCCTTAGAGTCTGTGTCCCCATGTCTCCCAGTGTCCTGATGTCACTCGGACACTAGGGGACACTTAGAGACATGGGGCGACTGAGACACTTGGGACAGTGTCTGGGAGACATGGGGACACAGACTAGTGGCCACTGCGAGATATGGGGCCACTGTGTCACTAGTGTCTCAGGGTCCCCATGTTCCCCAGTGTCCCAATGTCTCAGCGCCCCCATGTCTCGCAGCTGCTGTCTGGACTCTCTGTGCAGAGCTTCTCCCCTGTGGATCAGTGAGTAGAGAGAGGCAGGGAGGGAGATGCCTTAACTTCTTATCACTGCCTCTCTCCACACAAACAGCGTCCCCTAATGGCCTGCGCTGGTACTGCAGAATAATTTCTGTTTATACTGAGACAGACATTTGTATTGCCGGTATTACTGCAATACCGGCACCGGCTATGCAGCCTCAAATACCTGAGAAATACTTCTGAGAAATACCTGGCAACCATAAGAAATACATGAGAAATACCTGGCAATCCTAAGTGTGACTAGAGCAATCTCGCCACATTGCATTGGAGAAGCCTGGTTGCTCGCCTGCTGCCTTTGGATTATGGCCCCATGTTAAAAGACTTTGTTTCCCCTGCAGAAAAGACTTATTCGTGCTTTTCTGCCCGGTGTTCGGTAGATTCAATCTACCGAACAACCGCACGAATGACTAGACCACCTGGGAGCTGGAGTGTGCCGGCAATTAGCCTCCCAGAAGCTGCGGTTAACCGCAGCTTAATTGACGAATACTGGGTGGCCGCCATTCGTATACTGAACACGAGGTCGCGGCCATTTTAAACACGCGAACGCACAGCGGTGTTCGATGCCTAACTCATGGAACTAAAAACGGACACAGTTTGGCGTGAACACCGCTGAAGCCGCCGACCTCCCTTCTTGTTCGACGGGAGTGCACGAACGGCCCGGTGTTCGGTAGTTTTACCTGACTGTATTATACCCCAGATAGGAATCCCATGGAGCTCATTCGTATGAGAACTGACTTTGTAAAGACTTTGGCTCCATGGCGATTGAACTGTATTCGTGTGGTTTGAGCGCCATTCGCTTAATAATGTGCGCTCAGACCTGAGCTATCTGGGGATATGTTAAATGTATAGTTTTAATGTAACATGTCCTACATGGTGTATTTTAATAATAATTCTTGTTTTAGTATCCCCACGTGCATAATGGCGATTTGCCTTTGTCCTGGGAGATAATTGAATTACTTCTCAATTATCTCCAGGGCAGAGGGGAGGAAGCCAGGATGCATTGTGGGAATTTAGTGTGTCCTAAATTGATACTTGTCTGTCTTTTGTCACAGTCTCCCATTTGGTCCCCTAGGGGAGTGTCCACCAGGTGGGAGACCTGCATAAATACTGGGCAGGTAGCCCTCATTAAACAGACCACTCCTTGACCCTCACCACGGAGCCTTGTCTCGTCTTTGGGGGGATTTACTGAACGCTGATAGAGACTGATTGCTAGGAGTGTAAGCCGCTTGGGTGCTTTTCCTATTTGTCTGCTAGCAGCGATTCGTATGGTTCCAGTTCGTGAGTTTGGAGTGATATATTATATGCCGTTCGGGAGATTGGAGCATTCCCTTATTGGCGGTTCGTGAGTTTGGTGTTCTACAGTACCTGTGCCTGCATCTCTGAAAGGGGACGATCGCCTAAACGGTTTTTACCCCTTGTGTGCAAAATGGTCCGTTACACTAAGTGTAGTGTGTAAAAAAAAAAAAAACCTGGCAACCCTAAGCATAGTGTGTAAAATCAATGGGCCTATTCCATTCCTATTCCATGGGCCTGGGCCTGGAGTTGCAGCTCCATCAGCCCCTGGCTACGGGTGTCCCGATTAAAACTAGGAAGCATGACGGAGCGTGGCGAAGATACCCAGCCGGGGTACCAGGTGGTCCACCAAACTACATAATGAAGTAAAACATAAAAATAGTAACAACAAAAGTGGTGGTGCGCAAGATTTAAAAGAACACCCTTAGTGATACTATGTGTTACGGCTCCCCCGGTAGGAAAGGGGTTACTGCCGTGTAGGATATTCCCTTCCCAAATGCAGAGGTAGCTACTGAGTGCTCCAAACTGCCGAACAGCAATCACATGAACCAGTCAGTCTTCCAAACAGCCGAACAATCGCAATCCATACAAATAATCCCCCCAATGACGAGACAAAGCTCCGTATTGAGGGTCAGCAGAAATCTGGTTTTAATGTGGGCTACCTGCCCGGTATTTATGCAGGTGTCCCGCCTGGTGGACATTCCCCGTGACCAAATGGGAGACTGTGACAAGGACATTACAATGACCAATCAGAGTATTACATGCATAGCCCTTCCCTTTAGTTACCCAAGACCCTCTGCTCTGCCTGGGAGATAATTGTGAAGTAATTGAATTATCTCCCTGGACAAAGACTAAACGCCATTTTAAGTGACAATTGCAAAAGTGGTTAAAAATACATAACTTCACAGTAATGGGACATAACACAGGCATTCAATGGGTCCCCAGATAGCTGGGATCTGAGCGCACAAAAGTACCGAATAGCGCTCAGATCCTATGCACACAGTCCAATCGCCGTGGAATCAAATTGTTCACAAAGTGTTCACAAAGTCTGTCCTTCATACGAATGGGCTCCACGGGATGGCAATCTGGGGTATGGCTTATTCGTGAGCAAAGTACCGAACACAGGGATGTTCGTGAATCTTTACAGAAGGAGAAGGGAGGTCGGCGGCTTCAGCGGTGTTCGTGCCAAAAAGTGTCCGTTTTGAGTTCCATGAGTCTGTCGTTGAACACCGCTGAGCGTTCGTGGATTTTAAAATGCCCGCGACCTCGTGTTCGGGATACGAATGGCGTCCACCCCGCTGCAGTCACCAATTAAGGGGTGTCTGCAGTTAACCTCAATGTTCTAATGGGGCCAAGAGGTTAACCAGCAGCACACTTCTCTACTGGGTGGCCGGCCGTTCGGGAGTTTGTTTGGTAGTTTCAGGGAAGCGTATACACGAACGGGGAAAAGCACGAACCAAACAAACGAATGAATAGTAGTTCCATGTAAGTCCAAGACAGAGGGATCTGTCACACTATGTAGCAAAAGTGCTCTATATGCAAAATAGTAAAATAATATTAACTCCTAGTGCAATAAAGTTACAAAAATAAAACAAATATGTATAAATCCTCTGTAGGATTGAACTCACAAGTTGAGAGTGGTAATAGCCCCACTCAAAGCTATAACACCTAGGGAGGATCAGCCGATAGAGTACGTAGGATCCAACAGATGCTCTGGTGACCCGGGTAACAGGTAAAAAAAAAAGCCTTTATTTCAAGCCTTAAAAACACATATAGCAGCAAAATAAGTCCACCATCTGCTCACCAGCCCTCTGGTAGCGAAGAACAGTTAGGACGTAGCCATTGTCCTTCTCCTTCCCACCTGGTAATGGTGGTTTGTAGGGGGGGCAGGGCTCTGGTAGAGGGGGTGAGCAGGGCTCTGTAGAGGAAGTGAGCAGGGGTCTGTAGAGGGGGATTGGGCAGGGGTCTGTAGAAGAGGGTGGGCATGGGTTTTTGTGAATGGGGTGTGTAGAGGGGACAGGGCTCTTGTAGAGGGTGTGAGCAGGGTTTTATAGAGAGGGGGCGGGATTTTTGTGAATGGGGGTGCAGGTATTTGTAGGGGGGCAGGGGTCTTGGAGAGGGGGGCAGGGTTTTTTGTAAATGGAGGGTGCAGGGTGTTTGTAGAGGCAGCAGGGGTCTTGGAGAGGAGGGCAGGGATTTTAGTAAATGGGGTGCAGGTTCTTTTTTTTAGAGAGGAGCGCAGGTTTTTTTTTAGAGGGGTGCAGGATTTTTTTAGATGGGTGCAGGTTTTTTGTAGAGGGGGGCAGGGCATATGAAAAAGGGGGACTGGGCAGGGGTATTGTAGAAGAGGCACTGGGCAGGGGTTTATGTAGAGAAGGGTGTGACAGATCCCTCTGTCTTGGAACTATAGTGCTATCCCGTTAGATTTGTGTGGATTCGTGTAATTGCCTGTACGTACTTTCCTGTTGGTTTATTTTTTAATCTACCGAACAAACTGCCGAACGGCGTGCCACCCAGAAGAGGAGTGTGCTGCTGGTTAACCTATTGGCCTCAATTAGAACGTTGTGGTTAACCGAAGACACCTCTTAATTGAAACCGTATGCTGGGTGGTCATCGTTCGTATGCCGACCACGAGGCGCCGGCCATCTTAGATGCACGAATACATAGCGGTGTTCGTTGACAAACTTATGGAACCCAAAACGGACACTTTTTCTCCCGAACACCGCTGAAACCGCTGACCTCCATTCTTTGTCATCCGGCATACGAACACCGGTCCGTTCGGGACTTTTATTTCTCGAATGGACTTAACCCAGATAGCCATCCCATGGAGCACTTCGTATACCGAAAGAACAGTGTGAAAGACTTTGGCTCCATGGCGATTGAACTATGTGTATTGGATCTAAGCGCCATTCGGTAATAATGTGCGCTCAGATCTAGGCTATCTGGGGATACATTATATGTACTGAATACATTCGCTAGTTTTACAGTTATGGAATTTTATGTATTTTTACTGTATCATTCAAAATGGCGTTTTGCCTCTATCCATGGAGATAATTGGATTTCTTCCCAATTATCTCCAGGATAGAAAGGAGGGGTTTGCTTGTACCAAGGGAAGGGTTTATGCCTGAGCCACTGTGATTGGCTAATGTACCATACTTGTCCCAGTCTTCCATTTGGTCCCCTAGGGGAGTGTCCACCAGGTGGGAGACCTGCATTAATACAGGGCATGTAGCCCTCAATAAATCAGATTCCTGTTTTACCTTCAAGACGGAGCTTGGTCTTGTGTTTGGGGGGATTGCTACTTTGGAGTATTCTTTTGCCTGTTCCAGGAGAGAAGGAGTTTGTATGATTCTCTGTTCGGAAGTTTGGAGCATTCCCTTGTATTCAGTTCGGGAGTTTGGCGGTCTACAGTAACTGTGCCTGTGTCTCTAAAAGGGGAAGATCTACTAAATGACGATTTCACTCCTTAATGCCAGGAGTGTCTTAACAAAGGGAGTGCAGGGGTTTTGTAGAAGGGGGACTGGGCAGGGTTTTTTGTAGAAGAGCGGGTGCTGTTTTTTTTTAGAGGAGGCAGGGGTTTTACAGAAAGGGGGGTTTGTAGGAAAAATAGTGGGTGTTTTTTTACATTTGAATTGAGGAGGGGCAAACACAGGATCCGCCCCGGGTGCCAAATGCTCTAGGTACGCCCCTGCCCACAGGTATGCAGTGTGTTTGTGTATAGTGAATTCAGAGAGTGTGTTTGTGTAGGGATGTAGCGTTTGTGTAGTGAATGCAGAGCGTTTGTGTAGTGAATGCAGAGTGTTTTTGTGTAGGGATGCAGTGTGTTTGTGTAGGCATGTAGTGTGTATAGAATGAATGCAGAGTGTGCATTTGTGTAGTGGAGATAGTGTGTGTATAGTGAATTCAGTGTGTGTGTAGTGGATGTAGTGTGTGTGTATAGTGACTGCAGTGTGTGTTTGCGTACTGGACGTAGACCCTCCCTGGACTGATAAGAAAGGGGGGGACATGACTGATGCAGAGATAAGGGGATAGGACAACATGGATATAATATGACAATATGGGGACTGAATATATATAGGGGACAGCTGGGTGGGGACTTACCAGTCAGCTTGGAAAAGTGCAGGGGTCCTGACTTGCTGTACAGCTTGCTGGGAGGCTCCAGGTGGAGTCGGATGAGGAGGAGAGAGCTGGACTGGAGAAGCTGGGACCAGTGAACCTGCCACTCTTTGGTGAGTTGGCCTGCGCTAGCGCTTGGTGTACTGCTGGGGGCCTGGGCAGGACAGTGAAGTATTGTGCCTGCTTAGGATATTCGTAGGTGGTAGTCAGACTAAGGGTAGTAGGTCAGGGGTTCTAGGGCAGGTGAGAAATGTAGAGCACTTTCAGTAATTGGTTGCAGGGATAACATCTTTGCAAGTATCCTGGTGCGTCGTTTCTCAGAGCGGGCCCCCCCCCCCGACCTGATTTGGGGATCGTACAAGGTGTAGGGAGGACAATTTAAATATGTTTAAATATGACCAGCAATTTTGGGGTGCAGAACTGCAGCCTCTGGCTGCTACTCATGACCCTGTGTCGCCCGTCTCATTTTCCAGGGCCTGCCGGCGTGCCAGCCGGAACGTCGGTGGGACATAGAAAAGGAGTCTGTTGGCTCTTCAATGAGAGCCATTGTAAGTGGTTCAGCTCCTGCAGATTTCGGCATGAGTGTGCCCACTGTGGAGGTGCCCATCCGGCTCTGCGCTGTTTCAGTAAGGGCAGGCCCAACGCCGCAAAGGGCGTTGGTCGGAAAGTTTGCTACAAATCTGCGTTTGTTTCGAGGTAGGGAGGATTTGTTGCAGGACAAACTAGATGCCGAGGTTCGGCGGGGGCGGATCGCAGGCCCCTGTGATTCCCCCACTTTTCATAATTTAAGGGTCCCCCCCACCCCGGGTTTGGTTCCCAAAAAGTAACCGGGGACTTCAAGGCTGATTCAGCAACTGTCATACCCAGTGGTGGGTCGGTCATTGACGACATTGACAAGGAAGTGTGTAGGGTGCGTTTCGCGTCGTTTGACTTGACGTTGCAGCTGGTCCGGCGGGCGGGCGGAGGGGCGTTGTTGGCAAAATCAGATATAGAGTCCGCTTTTCGACTGTTGCCTGTACACCTGGCTTGTTTTCATTTGTTGGGGTGTTTTGTTAAATGGTTTTACTACTATGACATGTGGATGCTGATGGGCTGCGCCATTTCCTGTTATTATTTTGAACTGTTTGCTTTGTTTTTGGAGTGGGTAATGGCGTGTGAGTTGGGTTTGGGGTCCTTGACTCATTACTTGGACGATTTCCTGTTCATCAGCCCTGCTGGTTCACAGGATTTTTTTTTCTTTGTTGCAGGCTTTCCGGCATGTGGCGTCCGATTTTGGGGTTCCGTTCTGGTGTCGGTCTTGTCGTTCTTAGGTATCAAAATCGACTCTGTTCGGATGGTTTTTCATATCCCGGACGAAAAACTGGTTGATTTGGTCAAGGGGTCTAAGAAGGTCCAACTGCGCCAGATGCAAATGCAGGGGCTGCTGGGTCACCTGGACTTCACGTGTCGGGTACTGTTATGGAAAGGGGGTTCTGTCGCAGGTTGTCGTTGTTGGTGTTTGGGTTGAGGGAGCCCTATCACTACATCCAGGTAATGTTGGGTTTGCGGGCGAATTTGCTGGTATGGATTTCCTTCCTCAGCTGTTACAACGGGCACTTCTGCTGGTTGAGGGAAGCTACCTGTGGCGAAAGTGACCTCGCCACTGGTTGTTGGAGAGGCCTGTTTGTCCGCCTCCTACCTTCTGACTATGTCCCCTGGGAGATTGTGCCCTTTAACAACAGTCTTGGGGCTTATGGACTTGTATTGGACCATGCTGGCCCTTTAAGAACCATCTGGGGACATATTGAGACTTTATGTGACAATGCCCCTTTAAGACTATGTCCCCAAACCTTTAAAATCCTTTGTGCATGGCTTTCTCCCACTTGGTTCAGTAAATGGGGCTTACTGAACCAAGTACTGTACAGGTGGACCACCCAGAAGTGGAAGCATGCAGGCTATTTACCTCCCAGGCTGGGAGCCTGCTGTAGGTAAATTGCTGACCGCTGGGTGACCGCCGTCCGTACAGACGAACACGTGGCGGCGGCCATCTTTAATTCAGCTGACGTTTTACCTTCTCCAGACTTCAATGCATTTGACAATTCGAACGCCGTTTGATAGTTCATTCGACAATTCGAATGGTTGTCATTTGTCTGTTTGAACTGACTTTAACATGGGAAATAGACCAGCCGCACAGCCTGAATTTAGGATCCCCACCCACCGCTCAGGGGTGGGGGCCAGGGGAGAGGACATTAGGTCAGGGGTGGAGGCCAGGGGGAGGACATTAGGTCCCCCCCTTCGCTCAGGGGTGTGGGCTAGGCCCTTAGTTGGTATTTAGGGTCCCCACCCACCGCCCAGGGGTGGGGGCCAGGGGGGAGGACATTAGGTCCTCCCCCATTTATTCTAATTTAGGGCCCCCACCCACCGCTTATTGTTGGGGGCCAGGGGGGCGGACAATAGGTCCCCCCCTTATTCCATTTAGGGCCCCCACCCACCGCTCAGGGGTGGGGGCCAGGGGGGAGGACAATAGGTCTCCCCTCTTATTGGTATTTAGGGCCCCCACCCGCCGCTCAGGGGTGGGTGCCGGGGGGGAGGACAATAGGTCCCCCCCCATTATTTTACTTTGGGGCCCCCACCCGCTGCTCGGGGGTGGGGGAGGGGGGAGGACAATAGACCCCCCATTTTTTTACTTTAGGGCCCCCATCCACCGCTCAGGGGTGGGGGCCGGAGGGGGCAAAAGGTCTCCCCTTTAGTTTAAAAGCCCCCAAGCGCGCGGCACGGGTGGGGGCTCGGGAGGGGGGACTCACTGCTCACTGTTTAATAGACATGCCCCTACTCACGGTATAGCGAGTAGGGGCAAAATTTACTAATACTAAGTAATTTTTACTTAGTATTAGTAAATTTGGTTTAAAGACCAATTTAGGTATTTCAGCCTTTTGGTAGATAACTCCCTAATAACGCGGGAATTAGGGAGTTATCTACTAAGCGGCTGCAAGAGAAGTCCCGAAGTGTCGAACCGAACTGAAGTGCCGAAGTTCCGAATTCACAAATTTCGGAATGCCTTAACAAAAATTTTCACCATGCACATGCCTACTGCAAACTCCCAATAGGTGCTTTTAATAAGAATTCGTTGGCCATTATTTTATTTTATTTGGATTATGCTTTCTGCATGTGCCACATTACTGTATGTTAGCATATCTATATGTACCCCATATGATGACTAAGTCTTTGGATTTTCACTTTGTAAGCCCTGTACTCATTATGTCTTGTGACCCTCAATTTATCACTGTTGTTTCAGTCCAATACTTTGTATGATTGTTCTTCTGATTTACTGAAAATATATATTTTTTTTCAATAAACATTTATGGAATATAAAATGTAATTTAGAACAAGAACAATGTATCTTATTTAGACAGACTGTTCTAAACACATTTATTATAGTTTAAAGTCACATTACTGGGAGTATTAATGCTGTGGAGCTCTTTTCCATAAACTTTGACACAGCAACAATATGGAGCTCCTGGAAAGGAGGGACAGTAGGATAGAAAAGAGGATCAGAGGGATTTGGACTCAAAATAGGGACTGTCCGTCCTAAATAGGGACACTTGGCAGGAGTTCCTGTAGGTCTCTAAATCTGGAATAAAGTCTACAGCGATGGCTTGGAATATGGTGTATTTAATCAAACATAAAGCTTGTGAGAGTGAGTTGATTTTGTGACAATAATTTAAATTTAAATTCCCCTGTAGTGTTCCATACATACAGAGAAAAAAGTAATTTTGTCATTTCCACAGACACATTGTGTTCAGACATTCTTTTTCAGAATTCAGAACATCAGATTTTATTGTGATGTCACTGACCAGCTGTTCAGAGAACCCAGATCCTGCTGGTTTTACCAGCATTTCATGAGCATTTCTAATGCAGTGAGATACTTTTGAAAATACCAAGAGTATGGGAAATTATATATCTATATTTCAAATCCCCCTGGTCCCACGGCTGTGGGATATACAACCACCATCCAGGAGGGTCATTACTGATAAAGAATGTATAACACAGCCTTCGATGAACAGGTTAGTGGATAGTTGCAGCTGGTATCACTATAGAGTTATGTGGGAGTGGGGGTTTACATGTAACAGGGTTTAAAATGAAAGTTGTGACTTTATTGATTATTAGTTTTATGATTTTTTTCACTAGGCTCATTATGAAATCAATGAATGATTACTATAGTAATTAAAATTATAATGATCAGAATACCTATGTGACTTTATTAATCACATTTTCTTCCTTAATTAGGATACATCGAAAAGAAAATAAACCCCAAAGCATACCTCTAGGGGGCAAATGGTGTCCTGGACAGAGCCATGAAAAAACGGCTTACTGCAGCCACATGAAGGCTAAACCATGGACCAAGAGTCTGCTTGATGACATAGATCAGACAAGTGTTTGGAAGCTCAGGTAAATGTAGCATGACACACAGAATGACTGACTATAACGCTATAAGGTTATCTAAACCAACCCACAGTGTACTCCGTGAACCAGAACCCTACTTCTAACACTCGCTGTCTGTGTAAGCAAGAAGCCAGTGAGAGAAGTATTGCAGTGAATAACTTAACTGGTTTCTCTAAATCAAAGTCACAAATTGTTTGAGACTACTACTGCAATATGACTTGCCAGACATCGCCTAATTTCATTACGGAATATATTTTACTGTAAACAGAAACTTATTGTAAAAGAAATCATTTAAAGTAAAAACAACACAACCAATATGTGATCACTGAAAAGACAGGTGCTATCATAATGTTATTATAAATGGAGTATGATTGACAGATAGAGAAGGACAGGGCATCCGATGGAGAGTAGGGATAGGATGTATGATGTGAGGAAGAGAGAGAAAGAGAGAGGATGGATTGATAGATGGAAAGGAAGAAAAGAACACAACTACTGACATTATTTTGTTTTGTCACAATTTCTTTATTGAAAGTTTTGTTCACATACAAATATGTCAGTACATAGCAAGCACTGGTACCATCATGTTTTAGCAAAAGTTCAAAAAATACAATAATGCATTTTCCACTGAGGTGTACGTGTAACAGTGCTTTCTTTCAAATATAACGGAAAGCAAATCAGAAATAATGAGAAAACTGCAAATTAAACCATCTAAATTCATAAACGCCTGCTATAGTGTAAAAATCATGTCTCCTACTTGCTTCTATGTTCTCTGAAATATATTCTGGGAATATGCAAACTCAAGAACTCTTTGTATCCCCATTGTACCTTTTATCGATATCCATTTGGGCTTAAGATCTAACTGTAAAGCAATAAAGTGAATAGGTGAGAGCAAACACACAGAATGGTAAAATACTACCACTTTAAAATCTTGAATGGCAAATGGTAGCTGTCAGATATATATTGCTGAGCCTATTCCTAGCAGGCTCAGACTTTCAAGGCTCTTCAATATATAACCTCCGGATTGCTGCTTACTGGATCTGCTTAGTCCCAAGAACATGACTTCCAAACTTGCATAAGTGAAAAAAACACTATTTAGTGGGCACACAGTGCGATATGTAAAACACTAAGATAAAAATAAGTTTAAAAAATAAAGCACAGTAAAAATAAAGACAGGAGGAGGCCCAGTGTATTCCTTTCATTGGATGCAGAAAAATCATTTGATAGGCTACACTTGGCCTTCCTTTTATCAGTTCTTAGGAAATATAAATTTCCCTCGATGTTTTTGTCAATGGTAAAACCATTATATAGTAATCCAAGTGCAAAGATATCAAAGTTTTGGATTCCTATAATAACTGTTCGTATTATAAATTAAACTTAACGAAAACACAAGCTATGGGGTTAAATATGTCTAATCAGGATCTACAGAATATAGAACAAAATTTTAGATATGATTGGAGATCCGATCATCTTAAATTCTTAAGGGTTGCGTTCATGCCAAGTACGAGCAAATTATATAAGGTTAATTATACTAAATTATACGAGGATATTAAGAACCTATTACTAGGGTGGAAGGGGAAATTTATCTATTGGTCTGGGTGAATAGCGGCTGTAAAGATGGTAATTATACCTAAATTTCAATACTCATTTAGATCCCTACAGACTGCAGTTCATTCCAATTATTTTAAGGAAGTACAGAAAATTATTATATAATCATATAAAAATGCTTATATCTGGAGAAACAAATGCCCGAGAATTGTGGTCTCTATATTATATAAACCATTTGAACAAGGATAAATGAGTGCACCTAATATTAGATTATACTATCACGCTTCAGTAATCAGTTCTTTAATCAATGCCCAGTCTAGCATTTCTTTACCACATTGGGCACAAATAGAATCAGACCAGATACAAAATTGTCAAGTGACATCATTGATATGACTGCCAAAAACACTTAGGCCTAAATTGACCCAAATGCTACCTCTAACGGTCCTTACTGTACAAATTTGGGCTTTATAGAGACATAGACATTCATCGTATGGGCCCATTTCATCTGCTATGCCTATTTCAACACTTTCACAACGTTTAATTATAAATCATGGGGAAAATATGGAGTTAGATTTCTATATCAGGTAATTCACGGTAAAGAGGTAGTAGACTTTTAAATTTTGAAAGTAAAATATAACCTTACTAATATAGCATACTATTCATATTTACAACTTCAGTCATGGATGCGTAGGCTTTTTGTATTAGACCCAAATAATAAATATGGGCAGCAATTGACTGACCTCAAACAAATGTGTATGGGGCTTAAAAAAACAGGAACATTTTTTCCTTGCTTATGCCTATATGGTTAAATCAGCACAGCCAAGTTTACATAACTTCATGGAGGCATGGCATAAAGATATGGGGAAAATTCTTTCAGAATGTGAATGGAATTAAATCTTTAAAGCACATAAAAATATAACATTATGTTCATATCATATAGATCGCTGAAGAAAAATGCTTTACAGGTGGTATTGCCCCAAACTAAGACTTTTTGGAGAGCGATTGCAGGCCTTATTACATCTTGTACTGGCATCACCCTTCCTTTAGAGCCAGACTGTTTCTTATTAAAAAATGTCCACAGCAACCTCCTAAAATAGAATCAATATCTTATTTATCATATAATAATTAGTGCATTAGGAAATATAGGTAAAATTGGTTGATGACTGATGATGTGTAATCAAATCATTATTGTATATGTAAAGTGATTATGAAAAAATGTTAACCCCTTAAGGATGGCAGGTCCTTGGGGACCCGACTCTAAACGCTGGCGGGTGGCATAGCACGTCAACACCGTCCTATTTACTTACCTGCCTTATCGCGATGGTGGGACTTGCCTGGCATCTCAGGGAGTCCCCCTGCTGCTGATCCGGACCTCATGGGCCATGGGATCGCGAGGTCCTTGCGAGGACCTCACGATCACATGGACGAAATAGCCGTCCATAGCAGTGCCAGTAGGGGGAGTGCCTGGATTGACAGGCAGTCCCCCTGCTGCATGAAATAAAGTAAAATAAAATTTTGACAAAGTTTAAAATTAAATAATATATACTTAGATCATATATATATGTATATATAAATTATATATGATCTAAGTATATAATAAACTTACACATACATACACATACACTAAGTTTTTCTTTAATTAATATATATATGTATATTATTATCAAAATACACGTAGAATGATATTAATTAAATATATATATATATATATATATATGTATGTAAAAAATAAAAATACTTTAAAAAAATTATATATATACACACATATATATATATATATATATATATATTAATTCTATGTATATATTTATGTAATATTTTTACATAATTAAGTCATTTTATTAATTACGATTTGCTGAACCTGCCTTAAATACCGCTAAAAAAATACCCAGGCAGAAAGTCCAGAGAATTCAATTTGCTAGCACTATATTTAACCCTGTAACTTTCCAAGACACCATAAAACCTGTACATGGAGTTTACTGTTTTACTCGAGAGACTTCGCTGAACACAAATATTAGTGTTTCAAAACAGTAAAATGTATTACAACGATGATATCATCAGTGAAAGTGTAGTTTTTTTGCATTTTTCACACACAAACGGCATTTACACTGACGATATAATTGTTGTGATACGATTTACAGTTTTGAAACACTAATATTTGTGTTCAGCGACGTCCCCTCAGTAAAACAGTACCCATGTACAGGATTTATGGTGTTTTCAAAAGTTACAGAGTCAAATATAAGGCTTGTGTTTCATTTTTTTCCTACTGAATTTCACTTTGAAATTTGCCAGATTGGTTACATTGCCTTTGAGACCGTATGGTAGCCCAGAAAGGAGATTTACCCCCATGATGGCATACCATTTGCAAAAGTAGACAACCCAAGGTATTGCAAATGGGGTATGTCTAGTCTTTTTTATTAGCCACTTAGTCACAAACACTGGCCAAAATTGGCGTTCAAATTAATTTTTTGCACATTTCACACACAAACAAATATTAACACTAACTTTGGCCAGTGTTTGTGACTAAGTGGCTACTAAAAAAGACTGGGTTGCAATACCTTGGGATGTCTGCTATTGCAAATGGTATGCCATCATGGGGGTAATTCTCATTTCTGTGTACAGTAAAAAGCATGAAGCGCTTTTGTATTATGGAGATTATATAATTATTCACCTTTGGGAAATTGAAGGGTGTTCCCTTGCGTGCCAGAAAGAAATGTGTTGCTATTTATAAAAGATAACCAAACATAGTATAGACTGTATATAATTTTACAAAGATTTATACAATAATATTTAAACTCACAAACAGAGAGCTATAGACCCAGCTCTGGTATATATTGTTTCTGGGTCCGTTTAGGCGACCCACCCCTATTATCAGAACGAAATTTCTTGTCCTGCAGGGGGGAATGAAAGCACACACGATTGCGCAATATTGCTGGTGCTATTCTTAATATACAAAGCAAATTCCCAAGTGGGTACTTACAATAACTGGAGTCATTATTAGTGACTCAATTCCACAGCGTTGTGCAGATTTGGGACTGCACTCCCATCTGTTAAAAAGAATTCTGGAACCAGGATAAAGTCATAAAAATAAAAGTTTAATTTATTGTAATAAAGTATAAAATAAAACAGGCAACAATGTCCTTTTAAAAACGGAACAATGTCCTCTAAAACCGGAACGCGTTTCGCCACTTCACCGTGGCTTCTTCAACCGGAGAAAATGATTTCAAAGACCCTTGGTTCCTTATCCTTCTTAAATACCGCTAAAAACAGTGGGTGAAGGGTTAAAGCAGGTGTACCTCACACGTTGTTACCACCCACAGGTAGAACGTGTGCGGTCCATGCCTCCCTCTCACCTCACTATCAGAGACCGCCAGTACTTTTCCTCTCTGGAATTGTGTCAGCTGTATTCGTTTTGTGCTGTGTTCTGTTGTAAATATTCAAAGGTCTCTTGATTTCCCGAATCCAATTTAGTGTATTTCTGGTGTTTATACCTATTAGAGAGATCATTCTCGTATTTTCCCTTAGGATGATTCAGGTCCATATCGGGTAATATTAACCCATTGATTGCCACAGTCCATGTTAGTTCATATATAGATAAATAGAAGAAACAAACAGAAAAAAAGAAGAAGGTGTTTAACATTCGTTTTTCTTCATTAAAAATCATTTATACCTGTCATGACTTGCTTTGGTGTTTAATCCAGTAAAATACCTTGTAGCAACAAGTTAGCAGAAATTTTTGCAGTATATATATTCCTAAAAGAATATAGCTATATTTTTTCTATATACTGCAAAAATTTCTGCTAACTTGTTGCTACAAGGTATTTTATTGGATTAAACACCAAAGTTTTGTCTTTGTTTTATTTTGATCAAAACGTGTACGTTTTGCTCAGTCCTTTAGGGGTTAAATAAAAAATAAAATAAAAAAAAAGTTGTCCTAGATTAGTCGATCTGTAAATAAATGTGTGATCTGTAGAAATTTATAAAATTCTAATTAGCACTTAAATCTGTAAGAGAAGGTAGGGCTTATCTCTTAAATAACAACCTCACAGAAGTAATTCCTTTTACAGTCCCTATTGATAAATGTAAGTCAGGAATCCAGTCCTGTAAAGTTTGGATAGGGTCTGCCCTTTAGATGTCCGACAGGCAACGAATATTTCTCACCAGTTGATGCCACACTTGAAGTGCGTATCTTGTAGTACATTACAATTGTTTAGCTAATAGAGGGGATTTATCTATCCACAAAGGTATGTGCTATGTGTTCAGAAGCTACCACTGCATCCTCCGTATCCACCCATTGTTTTCTAAATTGACTGGAGCACAATACATTTTTTTGGGAAGAATGGTTGCCTGATGGCAATGTACTAGGTGAAGGACACCCATGCCACCTCTCAACCAATTACAATACAAGATCCCTTTTGCCACTCTTGGTTTTTATGGCCATTACACTAGCGCAGTAATTTACCTTTCTAATTTAATTTTTTGTCTTATCTAGATGTTTACCCTGACCTATTTAGCAATGATGGCTTTTGCTATCCCCAACACCCATTTAGTCTAGAAAAATAACATCAGGCGAGTGAATTATGACCTCACTAATCACATTTTCTTTTTTATTTAGGAATCATCAAAATGATGAAAAACCCCAAAGAACACTTCTAGGGGGGAAATGCTATCCTGGAGAGAGCAATCTACAAAAACTTGCTACTTCCAAAGATGACAAATTACTTAATGTTACTCGAAAAGAGGCCAAAAAAACTCGAGAGGCTGCAACTGCCGCAGTTAAGGCCACGGAGGAAAAAGAAACAAAAAAGGATCAAAATGCTTCCTGGAGCCACATAAGGGCTAAGCAATGGAGCAAGAGCTTGCTTGATAGCATAGATTCAACAAGTATTTGGAAGCTCAGGTAACTGTTACATGACACAAGTTAAAGAAATAATGCATTTTCCCCTGTGTAGGTGTATGTGAAACAGTCTTTTGTTACAAATATAACAGAAAGCAAATCAAAAACAATAAGTAAAATGTACATTAAACCACCTAAATTCTTAAATGCCTGCTGTCAGGCCCGGACTGGCCATCGGGCACACCGGGCAAATGCCCGGTGGGCCGCGGTGGCCATGGGCCGAGGCCGGTAGGGGAGGTCCCAGGATCTCCCCTGCCGGTCTATGCAGGGCCGGCACTCTCTCAGCGCCGGCCCCGCTTTGTGCCACGACGGGCCGGTGAGGAGATCAAGGATCTCCCTGACCGGCCCACATGCGGCCGCCGGCGGGGAGGGAGGGAGACAGCCAGCCAGGCTGGAGAGAGGACTCGGCGGAGCTCTAACTTGCAGCTCCGCCGGGTTCCTCTCGCGAGATCTGGCGCGTTGCCATGGCAACGACCGGATCTCGCGAGAGTGAACTCTAGCCTCACAGGCTAGAGTTCACTCACCCACGAGGACCACCAGGGAACACTGCCACCCTGCCTGCCAGCGTGCCGGACCCCCCCTCCCAGGCTAAAGGTAAGAAGGGAGGGGGGGACATAATGCCTGTTTTTTTTTTTTTATTTTTTTTATTTACCCCCCCCCTACACACACACACAATAACATTTATACAGCACTCTCACACCCATCACACACAGCACTCTCACACCCATCACACTCACAGCACTCTCTCACACAGCACTTTCACACACAGCACTCTCTCACAGAGCACTCTCACACACACACAGCACTCTCTCACACGGCACTCTCACACCCATCACTCACACCGCACCCTCACACACACACATACTGCACCCCTCACATACACACAGAACCCCCCCAACACACTGCACCACACACATACACAATACTTCCAAATATATATATGTGTGTGTGTGTGTGTGTGTGTGTGTGTGTATATATATGTATATACACACACACACACACACACACACACACACAACACTCTTAAAGGACCACTCTAGCCACCCATAACACTTCAGCTTAATGAAGTGGTCTTGGTGCTAGGTCCTTCTAGGGTTAACCCATTGTTTTATAAACATAGCAGTTTCAGAGAAACTGCTATGTTTATCAATGGGTTAAGCCTTCCCCCAAAGCCTCTAGCAGCTGTCTCATTGACAGCCGCTAGAGGTGCTTGCGTGCTTTTCACTGTGAAAATCACAGTGAGAGCACGCAAGCGTCCATAGGAAAGCATTATAAATGCTTTCCTATGCGACCGGCTGAATGCGCGTGCAGCTCTTGCCGCGCGTGCGCATTCAGCCGACGGGGCGGATCGGAGGAGGAGAGCTCCCCGCCCGGCGCTGGAAAAGGTAAGTTTTAACCCCTTTCCAGAGCCGGGCTGGAGGGGGTCCCTGAGCCACATATGCATCACATTACACCACAAACACAACACGACTAAAACCGACCTTATTACACAATACCACACCACGACCAGCTCACTCTACACACACGCAATACCACAAGCAGGCTCCAAACACATGCACAATACTCTTTCCTGGCCTTTTGTCTCCTGGTATCCATTTATAGAGACACCAGAGACAAGTTGCAAGGAAACACAGTGCAAGCATGTTATTAAATTTGCTTGCACTGTGCAGAACAAATACAGGACTTTTTTCTCATGCTAGAGCTCTTCAGCAGAGCTCTGCGCATGGTCTGCCCTGGAAGAGCATTGAACCAACATGCTCACTTTGAGAGGAGGCGTGTTTGTCATTGGTGATGACAAAACACACCTCCTATGCCCCGCCCCCTTTTTAGTGGGCCGCTGTGTTAAAAAAATGCCCGGGCCGAATTTTTCTCCCAGTCCGGCCCTGCCTGCTGTAGTGTCACAATCATGTCTCCTACTCTATGTTCTCTGAAATATATTCTGAGAATAAACAAACTCAAGAACTCTTTTCTATCCCCATTGTACCTTTTATCTGGACCCATTTGGGCTTAATATCTGACTGTGTTGATCATAAGAGGAAGATTAGTAGGGAGTTGAACTTTAAAATGTAAAAAAAACTTTCACAAACTTTTTTGTTTTCAAGAATATTCATTGCACAAATTTGTAAACTGTATGTTAGAAAGAGTTCTCTCAAGGCTCCATTAGAGACTACTACCTCTGTCTCTCTAACACTCTAGCCCCCATTCACATGACAGGTGTATAGTCGCCATTTTGGGCAGTCGGAATCCAGGACAACAACCCCATAACCTAACCCAATAACGCACGGACACTAAGGGATATGGGGAAATTTGTCCACAGCTTTATTAAGCAAACAATAATAATAACAATAATAATAATAATAATAATAATGATAATAACTTAACAAGTAAAACATGGGTCATTGCCCCCCATACTTCGCCCTCGCATCCTATTCCTTCCATTAACATATAAAGGGCAATGACCCCCATATAAATAAACATATATATATATATAACATACATCAACATTATTCCAATCGATGTAAAGTGCCAACCATCCATTAGCCACGGCAGGGGTATACCCGGATACCCCTACCCCACCAGGTTCTGAGCCACCGACAGGACTCGAAACCTATCAACCACCGATGACCACCACTTGTTTGTTTTCCATTACGTTCATCCTGGGGAGCCTATTTCCTTTCCTTCAGCTCCCCATCCCGCCGCTGTGAAAAAACGGGACAAAACCACGCATAACAAAACAGGGAGGGTGGGAGGGACAAACTTACCCAGGTAGGAAATTAGAATGACTTACCTAAAATGGCTGCCCATTTAAATAACCAAACCTACTTACCCATAACTCCACTCTCTTGCTTACTTCCTCCTAAGCCCGCCTCCTAACCCCTGTCAGGGCCTTTTTCCGCTTAGCTGCGCCTGGCTACATGGGGCTACATGACAGGTGTATAGTCGCCATTTTGGGCAGTCGGAATCCAGGACAACAACCCCATAACCTAACCCAATAACGCACGGACACTAAGGGATATGGGGAAATTTGTCCACAGCTTTATTAAGCAAACAATAATAATAACAATAATAATAATAATAATAATAACCCCTTAAGGACGGAGCCAAATGTACACAGTGTGAACGAAACAAAATGTAAACAAAACCTGGCATTTGCGCTACATGTCTGTCCAACCGTAATACACCTCTTTCATAGTAAATGCACCCACCCTTATTATATATCATTTTATTCAGGGGAAACAGGGCTTTCATTTAATATCAAATATTTAGCTATGAAACATAATTTAATATGAAAAAATGGGAGAAAATAAGATTTTTTTGATTTTGTTTAGTTCTACATGACATTTTAACTGTCAATGTCATAATACTGTTTGCTTTTACTGCAATAAAATACACATATTTGTATTCAGCAAAGTCTCACGTGTAAAACAGTACCCCCTATGTACAGGTTTTATGGCGTTTTGGGAAGTTACAGGGTCAAATATAGCACGCTACATTTGAAATTGAAATTCGCCAGATTGGTTATGTTGCCTTTGAGACTGTATAGTAGCCCGGGAATGAAATTTACACCCATAATGGCATACCATTTGCAATAGTAGACAACCCAAGGTATTGCAAATGGGGTATGTCCAGTCTTTTTTAGTAGCCATTTGGCCACAAACACTGGCCAAAGTTAGCGTTAGTATTTGTTTGTGTGAAAAATGCAAAAAACGCCAATTTTGGCCAGTGTTTGTGACTAAGTGGCTACTAAAAAAGACTGGACATACCCTGTTTGCAATACCTTGGGTTGTCTACTATTGCAAATGGTATGCCATCATAGGGGTAATTTTAATTCTTGGGCTACCATAGGGTCACGAAGGCAACGTAACCAATCTGGCGAATTTTAATGTGAGAAAAATGAAACACAAGCCTTATATTTGACGCTGTAACTTTTGAAAACACCATAAAACCTGTACATGAGGGGTACTGTTGTACTCGGGAGACTTCGCTGAACACAAATATTTGTGTTTCAAAACAGTAAAAAGTATTGCAGCAATAATATCATCCGTGTAAGTGCTGTTTGTGCGTGAAAAATGCAAAAAACTTTTACTGGTGATATCATTGTTGTAATACATTTTACTGTTTTGAAACACTAATATTTGTGTTCAGCGAAGTCTCCCGAGTAAAACAGTACCCCCAATTTACAGGTTTTATGGTGTCTTGGAAAGTTATAGGGTTAAATATAGTGCTAGCAAATTAAATTCCCTATACTTTCAGGATGGGTTGTCAGGCAGGTCCCGCTAATTGTAATTAATTAGGATACCTAATTATGTAAAAATATTACATAAATATATGTGTAGAATTAATATATGTATATATATACATATGTGTATATATACATATATATATAATTTTTTAAAATATTTTTATTTATATATAGGTGTATATATTTAGTGATATATATGTATATATTTATGTATATAGATATATATATTATTTCGTTCTACGTGTATTTTGATATAAATATATATATATATTAATATCACAATACAGTTAGAACGAAATAACAAACATCTATATATTTTTTTTATTATTTATTTTTAATTATTTTTTTAATTTTATTTTTTTACGTATTTACATTTTTATATTATATATAAATATATATATATATATAACAATAATTATATATATATATATTTAATCAGTATTAGTCTACGTGTAATTTGATAGTAATATATATATAAATAATTATATATATTAATATTTAAATACACTTCGTGTATTTGTAAATGTGTGTGTGTGTGTGTGTATATATATATATACTTAGATCATATATATATAATATATATGATCTAAGTATATTTTATATTTAACTGTAATTTTTTTTTTTTACTAATATTTTATTTATTTTTACAGGACAGGGGGCAGAGACAGTGTCAGCCAGTGATTTTACATCACTGGCTGACACACAGGATCAGTGATCACAGTGACTGCCTGTCACTGTGATCACCTCCTGCAGATTGGGTAATTGGCCACAGGAGGGAGTGCCTGGGTGGTACAAGCACTCCCCCCTTCCAATCTGCAGGGTGATCTGTGTGCCAGTTACATGTGTCGGCCAATGGGCTGACACAGCGCCATATGATACGCAGTGACAGGCTGTCACTGCGGTCAGTCTTCTGGATACGCGGTGACATTGTCACTGCGTCTCAGGATTAACGAATCAGGTCACTGACCCCAGGGGGACTGCCTGGGGGTGGGTAAGTCCCCGACGCGTCTGCGCGAGAGGAAAACCCGCTGGCCCGCGTGTGTCAGCGATTTGAGAATGCGGCTGACACCGCGTCGCTATTGATAGCGGTGACGGCTGTCACTGCGATCAGTATTTAGTCAGCGGTCACGCGTACGGAAGTGCGCTGGGGGGTACGACCCGACCAGCGATCTGCAGCGGGCGAATAGCGCCGGCCACGTGGGCGGCCATTAAAGTGAGGGCGTACTATTACGCCCGCCGGCGTTTAGAGCCGGCTCCTGCAGGGCGTAATAGTACGCCCTCCGGATTTAAGGGGATAACTTAACAAGTAAAACATGGGTCATTGCCCCCCATACTCCGCCCTCGCATCCTATTCCTTCCATTAACATATAAAGGGCAATGACCCCCATATAAATAAACATATATATATATAACATACATCAACATTATTCCAATCGATGTAAAGTGCCAACCATCCATTAGCCACGGCAGGGGTATACCCGGATACCCCTACCCCACCAGGTTCTGAGCCACCGACAGGACTCGAAACCTATCAACCACCGATGACCACCACTTGTTTGTTTTCCATTACGTTCATCCTGGGGAGCCTATTTCCTTTCCTTCAGCTCCCCATCCCGCCATAAGCTCAGACCTTGACCCCTTAAGCCGTCTGAGCTCCGCCACCCCGAAGAAACAGCGCCTGCTGCATACCAACCTGCCAACCCAAGTTGAGCAGATCCCAACCCACCTCCAAAAGATGAACCCCGTCCGAGCGGTAGTACCCTGGCAACCCCTCTTCCAACTCGCCGTGCCGTACCACCACGCCCCCCACCTTCCTAACAAAGCTTGCCATCAAGCTGTTCACTTTCTTCCTGCATTGATTGATCGCCACCGGATCCCGGCGTGCCGCCACCGACGCCTTGGGACAATCTCCGACCACACTAACAGAACCCCCGGAAGCAGGTCCCTCAGTTTGTTGATGTCCTGCTTCATCCATTTTACCAACCGTCGTTGCGGCGTAAGGCCCAAGTCGTTACCCCCGGCATGAAGGACCACCATGTCCGGCGTTTTCCCGCCTGCAACCATCCTAAACATTGCCCCACAAACCTCCCCCCAGCAAAATACCCGGTACCCAAACCATCGGACTGCCAACTGGTCCTTCGGAAAGCCCAGCTGCTGGCCCTGTGTTCGAGCTGCGGCCCTCCTCTCGGCCCAGAAGACAAAAGAATGTCCCACAATCCAAGCAACCCGTCCTGGGGAGAAGAGGAAACAAACGTGAGGGAAAGGCAAAGGGAAACTCCCCCGTCCATGCCCGCCCCCGTACCTTATATATACATATATATATATATATATAAACATATACATACACATACATGTACACACACTTTTTTTTTTTGATTATTATTCCAATAAGCCCAACCGTACATATGAGCGGAACCGCACCGACTCCCATCTCCCTATGCACTTCACGACCTCATCTCCTAGTCCCAACCGTGCGGCCTCCGTGGCTGCCCCAATGCGAAAGGAGTGAGTACCAAAACGTCCGGCCGGAAGCCCCAACTTACCTAGTCCGGACCGAAAAACCTTTGTAAACTGAAATCGGGACAGGGAAGAACCATCCGCATGTACCAAGAAGGAACCCCCTACCGCCGGCCTCCGAGCCATGTACTCCGCCACTGCAGCCACCGGGCACAATACTGCGCCCGGCAGCGCCCATAGTGTTACGTACCGACCCACGCCGCGGACGTCTGTTTTGGATCTACCCAGATGCACAACCACCTTACCCTCCAAAACACGGACCCCCGAGGCCTGCAGACCCCCGGGCATGACCCTACTGGCACTCACTAGCTCCCCCACGCGGAACGCCCCGAAGAATGCCAAGAGAAAAGCCGCCCTGAACAAAGAGACCTCGAACCCGTTGAAACAAATTTCCGGCAACCGACCCACCAGATCCCCCAACACCCGTACAGACACCGGACGCCTAGAGGCACATGACCTGCGGCCCTTTCGATAACCCTTTAACGCCTGCCGAACTAGGAAGGTCTTGGTCAGATCCTCCGTCCCGCGCCACCGGAACCAGAATGCCATTGCCGCCATGGACCTGTCGACCACTGCCGGGGACGCCCCCTTTGCCAGCAATTGACAGGTGTACCACAGAAAAGCGTCCCGCAGCGCATCCCCACGTAAGCCATGATCCAACCCGTCTAATGACCGTTCCCAAGAGTCCCAGACCTTACTGTAGGAGGCCCATGTGGCCGGTGCCAGTGAAGCCTTCACAAGTCCCCCAAGCAGGACGCTCCCAGCTGCCATATCTCGTCCGGGCATGCCTGCCCCTCCTTCAATGCTCCTGGCGCCATCGTCCAAAATCGGGACCACTGAAAACGAGACAGAGCGTCAGCCACCTCATTCAGGTACCCAGGGACATGACGCGCGCGAAACACAACATTCCGTGACATACACATTAACACAAAGCGCCGCAGCAACCTAACCACCGGCTTAGAGGCAGCCGATTGATTATTCACCGCGTGCACCACCGCCATGTTGTCCAAGAAAAAGACCACTTTCTGATCCCGGAGCCCCTCGCCCCACAGTGCCATTGCAACGACCAACGGGAATAATTCCAGAAAAGCCAGGTTGCGCATGACCGGGCTGGACCCCCATGTCTCCGGCCACCGCTCCGCGCACCATCTCCCGCCGAAGTAGGCTCCGAAGCCCACACTACCCGACGCATCCGTGAAGAGCTCCAGCTCCGCCGCCGACTTACCCGCCTGCCGGAAAAACACCGTCCCGTTGAAATCCTGCAGGAAGGCATCCCAAACGCCCAAATCAGCCCTCATGGCTGCCGACACCCATATGAAGTGGTGTGGGGATCGAACCCCTGCCGTAGCAGCCGCCAGGCTGCGGCTGAAAACCCTCCCCATAGGAATTACACGGCATGCAAAGTTCAGCATCCCGATCAGTGACTGCAGTTGCCGCAGCGTAACCTTGCGCGCAACGGCCACCGCAGCCACTGCCTCCCTGAGCCCCTCCAGCTTGTCCCGAGGCAGCCGGCATTCACCCAAGATTGAATCTATTTCCAACCCCAGGAAACTAAGGCACGTCGCCGGGCCCTCCGTCTTATCCGCTGCCAGCGGCACCCCGAAGTGGCCCGCCACCCATTCCATGGTCCTAAGCAGTTGCTGGCATGCCGAGGAGGCAGCCGGCCCCACGCAAAAGAAATCGTCCAAGTAGTGCACTACTGAACGGCTCCCCGCCTCCACCCGCACCACCCATTCGAGAAAAGTACTAAATTTCTCGAAATAGGAGCATGAAATGGAACAGCCCATAGGGAGGCACAAGTCCACGAAATATTTCCCCTCGAAAAAACATCCCAGCAGGTGGTGACAGTCCGGGTGGACCGGCAGCAGCTGAAACGCCGCCTCAACATCCACTTTAGCCATAAGCGCCCCATGCCCGGCCCGTTTAACCAGCTCGACCGCCCGGTCGAATGATGCATACGAGACCGAGCACAAGTCCTTATCAATACCGTCATTCACTGACTCCCCTTTTGGGTAGGAGAGGTGGTGAATGAGCCGGAACTTCCCCGGCTCCTTCTTTGGCACCACCCCGAGAGGGGAAACCCGGAGGCCCTCCAATGGGGGTACCGTAAACTGGCCCGCCATCCGCCCTAGCGCAACCTCCTTGTCTAGTTTTTCCCGTACCACCCCCGGGAAATCCGCCACCGACTTCAGGTTGCACAACCCCCCCGATCCCCCCCGCTCCCGGAAGGGGATAAAGAAGCCCCGCCCGAAGCCTTCCCGAAGTACCGAGGCATCAGCCCTGTTACCGTAGCGGCTTAGCCACGGCTCCATCGCGTCTAGCCTCATCGGTGTGAAGCCCCGGGGCAGGGGAAGCACTCCCTCCGGCCCCGGTGGCCGCTCCGGCGGTTCCCGCCTTCCCTTTTTTGAAACAGCGATTGAGCCCATGAGCACCCCCGCAACCGGAGCACTCATGCTTAAATCGACACGCATTTCCCCATTTGCACTGGCCCTCATTGTAGAGCCAGCAGAAGCCCTTTTGTAAAGCGGCCGACGAGGCGGACTGCCCCTTCGCGCCGGCCGAGTTTGGAAAGGGCTGAGCCATCATTAGCTTCATCCAGAGAGGCAGATCCATCTGATCCCACCTCATACCCGGGTTAGCCGCCAGTCGCTGCCTAAACTGTTCATCGTACCGCCACCATGCCAGCCCCCCATAGGTGCGGTATGCTTCCCAAATGCCGTCCAAGTAGCAAAACAGGGACGAGCATAATCCCGGCGATTTTTCACCGAGCACGCTGGCCAGCACGCAAAACGCCCTTAACCAGTTACCAAAGGATTTTGGAATCTTGCGATACCGCTTCCTCTTCTCCTCCTCCTCCTTCTTCTCATCCTTTTTATCCTCCTCTTTGAGGTCAATAAAGTCCTCCAAGGGGAGCAGGGAGAAGATCTCGCAAAACTCACCTTTCCAGAGCTTCTCTTTCACGTCCTGTTTCAGATGAACCCCCAGGGGGCCCGCAAATGAGACGTACGCGTGCTGCCTCGCCGCGTCCGGAATACCCCCGGCCAGTTCCGCCCTGTCACTCCCGGCCGCCATCGCCTCGGGCGCCACCCCCACGTCCCCGCCCGAGCTAAGCCCCACGGAAACCCCACTAGGACCAGGGACCCGACCAACGCCGCCCCCCGTGTCACCCCCCGCCCCCAGTGAGTGGAGCAGTGCTTGAAGTGTGCTAACTAAGGAGCTGGAGTGTAGTGACCCACAAGACTCACCGGCCGAGCCCCCTGATACTGGAGCGGCAGGGGCTGCGTCGTCGACTGCCCGATGTCCAGGGAGAGCGACTCCCGCCGATACCTCGCCAACCGGGGAGCCAAACCGGTGCCTTGCCCGTGTCGATATGGAACGGCTCCGTGACCTGAAAAGAGGAGAAGAGGTCCTGGGTAGGGTGCACTGAGTACTCGCTTCCCCCCCGTCCCGACCCTGGGAGCGCTTGCCCATTGCCGAGGCCTCCCGCTGCGCCCCACGTGCGCGCTGCGCGCGGGAGCCCCTAGGGCTACGGCTCCTCCTGTCCCCTCCTGGCAACCGTCCCCGCCGACCACCCCTGGGGACGCTAGCCCTGCTCTCCCCTGAGCTTCCTGACATGGAGCGGCGCTGCCGGGACCTCCCCCTCCTCCCCCTGGGCTCTAAGTCCCGAACCGGAGAGGGACTACCACTACTAGACCCTGAACCAGACCCCCCCTCCTACTACCCTGCACCCCCAAACGCTCACCCTTCCAGCGAGAGCCCGACCCCCCACCTGAACTGGCTCCCAGACTAAGGGGACCCGGACCCCACTCAACTAGACTGGCCCCCCCAACCCCTAAACCAGGCCTACCCGACCCTACCAGCACCGGCCTAGCCCCAGAACCCAAGGAGGTCCCCCTCCCCCTACCAGGTGAGCCCAGCAGTCCCTCCTCACCCACAGCCCCCCCACCCCTACCACTACTCCCCCCACCTATGACCCCTGTGCCCCCCCCATCCATCACCCGCGATCCCTGGGAGGCCTTCCCGCCCCCCACTTGGGCCCTCCGCCCTCCACCCCCTGTCAGGACCCCCCCAGCACTTCTCCCGCCAAGGGGGCCCCGGCCGGAGCCCCCTGCACTTGCCTTTGGGGCCGGGAACCGGCCACGTGTCCTCCCGGTCCCGGCCCCGCCGACCTCCGCCTCCGACGGGGTGGGCGCCCTCCCGGGCCGCACCTCCATGCCGCCCGCTCCTCCCGACCGTCCCCCCGGCGCTGGGCCCCGGCCTGCTGTCGCCCGCACCGGAGCCTCCCGGACCACCAGGGACGTCTTCACCGGGTCCCCCACCCGGGCTTAGTCTCTCCGGGGGCCTCCTGGCCCGAACAGGCCTGCCACCGCCGCCGTCCCGGTTCGCCGCCTCCGCCAGGGCCGGGCCTAGCTGGGCCCTCAGCCAGTCAGCCCCCTGGTGCCTCGCCGCCGACCGGATCCCCTCCAGCAGTCGCTCCACTTCGTCCATCGGCCCTGCAGGGAGACAAAAGAAGAAAAAACCCTACCAAGCCAAATCTGTGCCCACAGGAGCGAACACAAACTTAACCAGGTAGGAAATTAGAATGACTTACCTAAAATGGCTGCCCATTTAAATAACCAAACCTACTTACCCATAACTCCACTCTCTTGCTTACTTCCTCCTAAGCCCGACTCCTAACCCCTGTCAAGGCCTTTTTCCGCTTAGCTGCGCCTGGCTACATGGGGCTACAATATAGTAAGTTAACATAGCTCTATGATACCCAGCCCAAGTTGGCTCTTCTCACCTTAATTGCTGCTGGCAGGCTGGTTGCTGTGACTGGTTGGCTGCTGGCAGGCTGGATGCTGTGACCGGCTGGCTAGCTGCTGTGGCCGGTTTGCTGACAGGCCTCTTTCTTCTCCCAGCAGGCATCTGTTTCTCCTCCAACCCCTTTGTATGTCTGTTTTTGCCTTCCTCAGCCCATCTGTGTGTCTTTGTTCCCCCCAGCCCCAATTTATGTCTTAGTGCCTCCCAGCCCCTGTGGGTGTCTGTGCCCCTCTTTTGTTGCCCCCCCTCCTGTGCCCTTCTTTTCACACCCTCCCCTCTTGTGCTGCTCTTCCCCCCGAGTCCTCTCTTGTGTACTTCTTTGGACCTCCCTCCTCCCCTCCTGTGCCCTCTTTTGCTCCACTTCCCATCCGTGCCTTTTTTGGATAGGGTCTGTCCTTAAAATGCCTGACAGACAAGGAATATTTCTTGCCAGTTGATGTAGTATGTTACAAGTGTTTAGCTAATAAAGGGGACTTATCTGCCCACAGCTTATGTGCTATGCATCGAGGGGCTACCGCTGCATCCTCTATATCTACCTTTCTAAATTGACTGGAGCACAATAAGAGCATTTAGGAAAGAATGGTTGCCTGGTGGCAATGTACTAAGGGAGAGACACCCATGCCACCTCTCAATCTATTACAATGTAAGATGCTTTTTGCCACTGCAGGTTTTTATGGCCATTAAACTGGCACAGTATTTTAATTTTTGTCTTATCTAGATGTTTACCCTAATTTATAGCATTTATAGCTTTTCCTGTCCCCAACACCCACTTCTTCCAGAAAAAAACATCAAGTGAGTGAATAATTACTTCACTAATCACATTTTCTTTCTTAATTAGGAATCATCAAAGTGATGAAAAACCCCAAAGAACACCTCTAGGTGGAAAGTGGTATCCTGGACAGAGTGATGGGTATGTACAAATAGATCTACAACCTCATTATTCTGATACTTCCAAAGATGACAAAATACACCATGTTACTCCAACAGAGGCCAAAACAACTCAAGAGCATGCAACAGCCCTAGTTAAGACTGTGGAGGAAAATTAAACTAAAAAGGGAAAAATGCTTACTGGAGCCACATGTTTTACTGTAGGCAAGGTGTTCGTTTCAGCATAAGCTTCATTTTTCTTACTCCAGACATACTGCTGATCCATTGGGCTGAAAAGTTCCTGTTTTGTTTCATCGTTCCACAGAAGTGAATCCCAAAATGACTTTTCTTGTGCTTTTGGGTCAGTAGTGGTGTATGTCTTGGAGTTTTGGCATGGAAACCTGCGTCTAGTACGCACCTTACTGGGCTTACTGAAACCTCAGTGCCTGTTGCCACCAAGTCTTGCTGCAGAATCTGTTCATTGAAAACAGCTGAAAGTCTGTCCATTTTGACAATAAACTGATTTTCAATAAGGGTTGAATAATTTTCATTGCAACTGTGTCTGAAGATGAGCAACTATCAGTTCTACAGTGTCAGGGTACCTGTTGGTGCTGAATCCAGGGAAGACATCCTCTCTGTTTAGGGGCTCCCTGCCCCTAGCATTTCGGCATATTCCGGCCGTTTTCGCGCCGGCCGCGCTAGCTCCTCCCCCTTTTATGACGCGACGGCTAGCGTCGACGTCATGACGTCGGCATTTACATAAAGTGCCGGGAACCGCTATTCCGGACCTTTTGGGGGCGTGGTCTCTATTTAGGTAACAGGGTATTTAAAGGAAACCTTTACTACTGCTCATTGCCCTGTCGTGGTTCTAGCTTGCTAGTCACTCAGCGCGTTCTTTATCTTGTGTTTCCGGTTTTGACCCTTGCTTGTCTTTTGTCCTGTTGTCCTCTCCTCTCCTTTGACTCGGCTTGTATCTCGCTTACCTGTCCTCCGGCTCCCTCGACCTCGGCTTACCTTTTGACTATTCTTGCTTTGTCCCTACGTTAGTCCGGCCATTCTAAGGTCCGGTATACGTACCTCCTTCTGTCCGCACTCTGCGTATTGGATCCCTGTCAGTATCCTGACATACAGACACTATTGTGGTTAATGTCAACTTGTTCTTTAATAGTGGATTTGTAAATAAATGTGTGATTTGCAGAAATGTATAAAACTCCTGTTTAGTCCGGTCATAATTAGCCCTTAAATCTGTAAAGCAAGTTAAGGCTTATCCCTGAAATAACAACCTCAGAAGTAATGCCATTTACATTCCCTGTTGATAAATGTAAGTCAGGAATCCAATCGTGTAAAGTTTGGATAGGGGCTGCCCTTGAAATGTCCGACAGGCAAGGAATATTTCTCACAAGTTGATGCCACACTTGAAGTTACAAGTGTTTAGCTAGTATAGGGGACTAATCTGCCCACAACTTATGTGCTATGCAGAGAGGGGCCACCACTGCATCCTCCGTATCCACCCATTGTTTTCTAAATTGACTGGAGCACAATAAAAGCATTTAGGAAAGAATGGTTGACTGATGGCAATGCACTAGGGAAGAGACACTTATGCCACTTCTCAATCTATTACAATATACGATCCTTTTTGCCACTTTAGGTTTTTATTGCCATTAAACTGGCAAACTATTTTAATTTACAAATTTAAATTTTTGTCTTATCTAGATGTTTACCCTAACTTCTTTAGCAATGATGGTTCTCCCTATCCCGAACACCCCTTTTTCCAGAAAAATAATATCAGACGAGTGAATTATGTGACTTCACTACACTAATCACATATTCGTTCTTAAATAGGAAACATTCAAATGATGAAAAACCCCAAAAAACAACTCTAGGGAGAAAGTGTTATCCTGGACAAAGCCATAGGTATGTACAATTATATCTACAATCTTATATTCTGCTTCTTCCAAAGATGACAAAATATCCAATATTACTCAGAAAGAGGCTAAAACAACTCAAAAGGCTGCAACAGCCCTAGTTAAGTCCTCCCACCCCTCCTGTGCACTCTTTAGCCCCCTCCCATTTATTTAGCTTCCCTGACCTTCTGTGCACTCTTTAGCCCCTCTCCCTCCTGTGCTTTTATTTAGCCTCTCTTTCCTTCTGTGCACTCTTTAGCTCCCTTCCCTCCCCCATGCTTTTATTTAGCCTCCATCACCCTCTGTGCACTGTTTAGCCCATCTCCCCTCCACTCTTTAGCCCACCTCCCCTCCACAGTATAAGTGCATTTCTTGCAGTAAGTTAGAAGTGTTTAGCTAGTATAGGGGTCTAATGTGCCCACAACGTATGTGTTATGCGTCTAGGGGCTACCACTGCATCCTCCGTATCCACCTATTGTTTTCTATATTGACTGGAGCACAATAAGAGCATTTAGGAAGGAATGGTTGCCTGACGGCAATGTTCTAGGGGAGAGATACCCATGCCGCCTCTCAATCTATTACAATATAAGATCCTTTCTGCCACTCTAGGTTTTTATGGCTATTAAACAGGTACAGTATTTTAATTTACAAATTTTACTTTTTGTCTAGATGTTTACCCTAACTTCTTTAACAATTATGGCTTTTCCTATCCCCAACACCCACTTATTCCAGAAAAATAACATCACGTGAGTGAATTATTACTTCACTAATCACATTTTCTTTTTTAATTAGGAATCATCAAAATGATGAAAACCCCCAAAGACCACCTCTAGGGAGAAAGTGGTATCCTGGACAGAGTGATGGGTATGTACAAATGGATCTACAACCTCATTATTCTAATACTTCCAAAGATGACAAAATACTCAATGTTACTCCAACAGAGGCCAAAACAATTCAAGAACCTGCAACAGCCCTTGTTAAGACTGTGGAGGAAATATTAAACTAAAATTGGAAAAATGCTTACTGGAGCCACATGCTTTACTGTAGGCAGAGTGTTCTTTTCAGCATAAGCTTCATTTTTCTTCCTGCAGACATACTGCTGATCCATTGGGCTGAAAAGTTCCAGTTTTGTTTCGTCGCTCAACAGAACTGAACCCCAAAGCTTATCTATATGATTTTGAGTATATTGGAGATGACTTTTCTTGTGCTTTTGGGTCAGTAGTGGTATGTCTTGGAGTTTTGATATGGAAACCTGCATTTAGTACACGCCTTACTGGGCTTACTGAAACCTGAGTGCCTATTGCCACCAAGTCTTGCTGCAGAATCTGTTCATAGCAAACAGCTGAAAGTCTGCACATTTTGACAATAACCTGATTTTCAATAAGGGTTGAATAATTTTCATTACAACTGTATCTGAAGATGAGCAACTATCAGTTCTGCAGACGTCATTGTAGTAAATGTCAACTTGTGTTTTAATAGTGGATTTGTAAATAAATGTGTGATTTGCAGAAATTTATAAAACTCCTGTTTAGTCCGGTCATAATTAGCCCTTAAATCTGTAACGCAAGGTAAGGCTTGTCCCTGAAATAACAACCTCAGAAGTAATGCCATTTACAGTCCCTATCGATAAATGTATGTCACAAATCCAATCGTGTAAAGTTTGGATAGGGCCTGCCCTTGAGATGTCAGACAGGCAAGGAATATTTCTCAAAATTTGATGCCACACTTGAAGTTAAAAGTATTTAGCTAGTATAGGGGTTAATCTGCCCACAACGTATGTGCTATGCATAGAGGGGCCAAGACTGCATCCTCCATATCCACCCATTGTTTTCTCAATTGACTGGAGCACTCTAAAAGCATTTAGGAAAGAATGGTTGCCTGATGGCAATGTACTAAGGGAGAGACACCCATGCCACCTCTCAATCTATTACGATATAAGATACTTTTTGCCACTGCAGGTTTCTATGGCCATTAAACTGGCACGGTATTTTAATTTTTCAAATTTAAATGTATGTCTTATCTATATGTTTACCCTAACTTCTTTAGCAATGATGGCTGTTCCTGTCCCCAACACCCATTTTTTCCAGAAAAATAATATCAAGCGAGTGAATTATGTGACTTCACAACACTAATCACATATTCGTTCTTAAATAGGGAATACCCAAATGATGAAAAACCCCAAAAAACAACTCTAGGGAGAAAGTGTTATTCTGGACAAAGCCATAGGTATGTACAATTATATCTACAACCTTATATTCTGCTTCTTCCAAAGATGACAAAATATCCAATATTACTCAGAAAGAGGCTAAAACAACTCAAGAGGCTGCAACAGCCCTATTTAAGTCCTCACACCCCACCTGTGCCCTCCTTTTTCCCCCTCCCATTTATTTAGCCTCCCTGACCTTCTGTGTACTCTTTAACCCCCATCCTGTGCTTTTATTTAGCCTCCCTCACCTTCTGTGCACTATTTAGTTCCCTTCCCTCCCCCATGCTTTTATTTAGCCTCCATCACCTTCTGTGCACTCTTTAGCCTATCTCCCCTCCACTCTTTAGCCCCCCTCCCCATCACAGTTGAAGTGCATTTCTTGCAGTAAATTAGAAGTGTTTAGCTAGTATAGGGGTCTAATGTGCCCACAACGTATGTGTTATGCAACTAGGGGCTACCACTGCATCCTCCATATCCACCTATTGTTTTCTATATTGACTGGAGCACAATAAGAGCATTTAGGAAGGAATGGTTGCCTGACGGCAATGTTCTAGGGGAGAGATACCCATGCCGCCTCTCAATCTATTACAATATAAGATCCTTTGTGCCACTCTAGGTTTTTATGGCTATTAAACAGGCACAGTATTTTAATTTACAAATTTTACTTTTTGTCTAGATGTTTACCCTAACTTCTTTAGCAATAATGGATTTTCCTATCCCCAACACCCACTTATTCCAGAAAAATAACATCAGGTGAGTGAATTATTACTTCACTAATCACATTTTCTTTCTTAATTAGGAATCATCAAAATGATGAAAAACCCCAAAGTACACCTCTAGGGAGAAAGTGGTATCCTGGACAGAGTGATGGGTATGTACAAATCGATCTACAACTTCATTATTTTGAAACTTCCAAAGATGACAAAATACTCAATGTTACTCCAACAGAGGCCAAAACAACTATAGAACCTGCAACAGCCCTAGTTAAGACTGTGGAGGAAAATTAAACTAAAAAGGGAAAAATGCTTACTGGAGCCACATGCGTACTGTAGGCAGAGTGTTCTTTCCTGCATAAGCTTCACTTTTCTTCCTCCAGACATACTGCTGATCCATTGGGCCAAAAAGTTCCAGTTTTGTTTCATCGCTCCACAGAACTGAATCCCAAATGCTTATCTATATGATTTTGAGTATATTGGAGACAACTTTTCTTGTGCTTTTGGGTCAGTAGTGATGTATGTCTTGGAGTTTTGACATGGAAACCTGCATTTAGTACTCGCCTTACTGGGCTTACTGAAACCTCAGTGCCTGTTGCCACCAAGTCTTGCTGTAGAATCTGTTCATTGCAAACAGCTGAAAGTCTGTACATTTTGGCAATAACCTGATTTTCAATCAGGGTTGAATAATTTTCATTACAATTGTATCTGAGGATAAGCAACTATCCGTTCTACAGATGTTATTGTGGTAAATGTCAACTTGTACTTTAATAGTGGATTTGCAAATAAATGTGTGATTTGCAGAAATTTATAAAACTCCTGTTTAGTCCGGTCATAATTAGCCCTTAAATCTGTAAAGCAAGTTAAGGCTTGTCCCTGAAATAACAACCTCAGAAGTAATGCCATTTACAGTCCCTATCGATAAATGTAAGTCAGGAATCCAATCGTGTAAACTTTGGATATGGGCTGCCTTTGAGATGTCCGACAGGCAAGGAATATTTCTCACAAGTTGATGCCACACTTGTTACAAGTATTTAGCTAGTATAGGGGGGTTATTTGCCCACAATTTATGTGCTATTCATAGATGGGCTTCCACCTCCATATCCACCCATTGTTTTCTAAATTGACTGGAGCACAATAAAAACATTTAGGAAAGAATGGTTGCCTGATGGCAATGTACTAGGGAAGTGACACCAATGCCACCTCTCAATCTATTACAATATAAGATCCTTTTTGCCACTCTAGATTTTTATGGCCATTAAACTGGCACAGTATTTTAACTTTCCAATTTTAATTTTTAAGTTATCTAGATGTCTACCCCAACATCTTTTAGTAATGATGGCTTTTTCTTTTCGCCACACCTACTTATTTCAGAAAAATTACGACAGGCGAATTAATTATGTGACTTCACTAATCACATATTCTTTCTTAATTAGGATACATCAAAATGAAGAAAAACCCCAAAGCACACTCCGAGGGGGGAAATTGTATCCTGAGCAAAGCTGTGGGGTTGTACAAGAAGATCTAGAAGCCTATTATTCTGCTACTCCCAAAGATGACACATTACTCAATGATATTCCAAAAGTGGACAAAATAACTCAAGAGACTGCAACATGCTTTGAAACCATTGTAAAGGCAGTGGAGCAAAATGGAATGAAAAATGAAAAAAATGCTTATGTAGATAGCCATCCTGAGATCACAGGTCTAGAAGAATATATTTCTTTTGTGTGCCCAGTTTTATCTACTGAACCTCTTACTAGTGAACTATCAGAGGAGCTGCCAGTAAACCCTGTTCAGTCACAGTCCACTCTGCTTTGCCAATCTGAGTCAATTGCTCTAGATCATGAGCAGTCCGTCACAGGTTTAGAAGAAGAAATTCTTCCAGAGGGCCCTGTTGCTAATACTGAACCTGACACAAGTGCATTAGCAGAGGAGCTACCAGTAAATCCTGATCCATCACAGTTTACTTTAGTTTCTCATGAGGCTACAAATCTAGCATCTAGGCAGTCAGTCACAGGACTAGAAGAGGATATTCCTCTAGAATGCCCACTTCATCCTCCCCAGCCTTTGACTAAGGAATTGTCCCAGGAATTGCCAGTAAATTCTACCAGTCTGGTTTATCATACTGAACCTACTTTTGATTCCACCAATTTTTCTGCAGGTAAAGTGCTAATAACAAATAAAAAGGGACCCACTGGGCAGAAGTATACTAAAAAAAAAGTCATCCAGCCTGAAGTACATGTGAGCTCTGTCATTAAACCTGAAGAGCAATCTGTGCCAGTTATTAAGCCTGCTCAGGAAAAAGAAGGTGAACCACCTGCTAAAACTAAAAATGTATACCCAGAGCAGACCACAGAGAGCCAAGCGCAAACTGCTGAGGCTGTACCTCAAACAAACCCAAATATCAAAATAGGACAAATAGCAAGGATATGCTACAGCCGTAACTTTCTGCTCAGTTTTCGGATTATAAAACAGAAGCCACCTAGCCTTCCAGATATACCTGACATACAACTACATACAACTAAGAAAACCCAACTGCAACCACTGGATTCGTCACAACAGGCTAGTTGCAATGTTTCACACCCAACTGCAAGATTCTGCCGCCCTGTTAGGGCTAAACCTAGATTTCTGGATGGACTGAGTCCAAGAAGGTCCCAGCAAGAACCTCGCAAAATAATATTAAATCAGAACATTCACCTACGTAAAGCTGAAAATGCTTGGAAACCGGCTATGAGAAGAACAAATGAAAATGCCACTAGTGTCCAGGCTCAGGAATTGTTCTGCAAAGTGCGCGGTATCCTGAATAAGGTGACTCCTGAGACATTTCAACAACTAACCAACCAAGTGGCAGACCTCTCTGTACACACAGAATATCAGCTCAAAGGTGTAATTGAACTACTATTTGAAAAATCAATATCTGAACCAAATTATTCATCTATATATGCCAACATGTGCCACTGTCTAATGAGGCTGGAAGTTCCAACAGAAAGAAATCCTAAAATTAGTATTAACTTCCGCAGGTTGCTGCTAAATCTTTGCCAGGAAGAGTTTGAAAAAGGTGAAGATGGTGACGAGCGAATTCAAAAACTACAGACGACACTGGAAACGGCTACATCACCTACAGAAAAGGCTCAAGTAAAGGAGGAATTGACCAACGCTCGTAATAAAGCACGCAAGCGCGCTCTAGGGAACATCACATTGATTGGGGAACTATTTAAACTGAAAATGCTCTCAAAAAACATCATACATGACTGCCTTACCAAACTTCTGAATAGGCAAAGTGAGGAATCAATGGAGAGCTTCTGTCGTTTGCTAACATCAGTTGGAAAACACCTGGAACGTGGACTGCCTCTTATGGATGACCATTTTAGCAGTATTGATAAACTCATCAAAAGCAGGAAAACATCTCCCCGAATTAGATTCATGATGCAAGATGTGGTGGATTTGAGGATTAACAACTGGGTGCCTCGCCGTGAAAATCTGGGTCCAAAAACAATAGCTCAGATTCATAAAGAAGCAGAATTGGATAGACAGAAACATGCAGAGAAAAATTAAAAGATAACAATATTCAATGCAATGTCAGCTGCAACTGAGCACTGCTCACTATTTTTACTTTTATGAATAAAAATGATCAAAAATATTCAAAGTGCATAGTTGTTGTAACATAAAACTAGAGGAACGAATGTTTCATGCCCAAGTATGTGTGTGTGTGTGTATATATGTGTATATATCTGATACTTCTTTTATTATATATTTTTTATTTTGTAACAATAAAGTTATAGTTTTTACTACTTTATTTGTTGTTCCTGATACATCTTGCAATCCTGACTTATATCCTTTGGTGGGGATCATACCACCACATGCTGTCTATACCAGAGCAAGATATTTGCTCTGAAATTTGTAAGTAGGATACTTTTCCTTTATTTGCACACTTTTTAATAGATATACTACACTATTGGATTTTATTTCTATTTTTATCTTTCCATATACCACTGTGGAGGATTGGATACCGCATTATACCATCACTTGATATCCTGAGACGGGGATTATACCGTCTAGGCGCTATACGGCAGAGCTCTGAGTAGCTCTGCAAAGTGTGAGTGAGTCTTTTATAAGCTTTTATATACTCTTATTTCACTTGACATATTGCACTATTATTGTCCTGTACTTTTTTGCCTTGAAGGTTTTATACATTCCTAATTAGAGGATTCTCTGTATGTATATATTTTAATTATTATTTGCCCTGTTTGGGCGCGGTTTACCACTTTTGTCTCTTCTGTTTTACTACTGTGAGCAGGTATTGGGAATTCCTGCTTGGTTCACTGCTGCCCACCTTTAGTTTATTTAGTGAGCGCCTAACTCCTCTTTGTTGTGAATATATATATATATATATATATATATATATAGAGAGAGAGAGAGAGAGAGAGAGAGAGAGAGAGAGAGAGAGAGAGAGATTGTAGTATATATGTATATTGTGAGAGAAAATGTGGAATGGTTGTTGAGGGAAAATACATTAGGCCTGATTTACTAAACGAGATTTTAGGTTTGCAAGATACATTGTTGGTACTCTGCAAACCACGTGCTCCGCCTTCACAAGTGCCAGCCCTGCAATGTGCCTTCATGGACCGGAGGGGAGATCAGAGATCTCCCTCCCCGGTCCGCAGCACTGTGCTGGAAGCCGGCAGGGGAGGGAGGGAGAGAGGACCCGGGAGCTCAGCTTGCAGCTCCTCCGGGTCCTTCTCTCGCGAGCACGGAGCATTGCCGCGGTTACCACGGCAACGCTCCAAATCTCGCAAGAGTGAACTATAGCCCTGGAGCTACGGGCTAGAGTTCACTCTAACCACTGGGACCACCAGGGATTTCCCACCGGACCACCAGGGATCCAGAAATGTCCCCCCTCCTCCCAGTAAAGGTAAGAAGGGAGGGGGGACATACATTTATTTATTTTATTAAATAAAAATAAAAAATAAAAATATTAAAAAGCCTCCCTACCCTCCTCCCCCCCCATACACACACTGCCCCACAAACACTGCCCCCATACACACACTGCCCCCCATACACACACTGCACACCCATAGACACATTTTCCCCCATGCACACATTGCCCCAAAGACACATACAGTGCCCTACACACACTTCTGCCCCCATACACACATTGCCCTACACGCACAAAACCCCCCATACACACACTGCCCCACACATACATACAGTGCCCCCCATACACACACTGCCCCACACACATATACAGTGCTCCCCATACACTCTGCTACCCATACACACATTGCCCCCCACACACACACATACAGTGCCCCCACATACACACAGCACTACACACATACAGTGCCCCCCATACACACACTGCCCCACATACACACATACAGTGCCCTCCCATACACACATTGCCTCACAGACACATGCAGTGCCCTACACACACTGCTGCCCCCTCATACACAGATTGCCCCACATGCACACGACCCCCCCATACACACACTGCCCCACACATACATACAGTGCCCCCCATACACACACTGCCCCATACACGCACTGCCCCACACACACATACTGTGTCCCCCATACACACACTGCCCCACACACATACAGTGCCCCCATACACACACTGCCCCAAACACACATACACTGCCCCCTCACATACAAACTGCACCGCTCACACACACTGCAGCTCTCTCACACACACAGCCCCACACACACACTGCAACCCTGACATACACTGCCACCCTCACGCACTCGCACACACTTCACCCCTAACACATACCACTGCTCCTATGCCCTATATCCCAGCAGACCCCAGGTAAGTTATCAAACTGTTCTTAAACATTTTGACTACTTACTCTGGAATGGGATCCTGGCACTACTGGCAACATAACTACTACACTGAGCTGTAGTGGTTATTTCTTTAAATAATCTACAAGTGCCCCTCCTGAGATCAGGCTCTGGATCCGCCACTGCTTTATACATGGAGTCCTTGGGGTATGTGTCTGCTGTATACAACCGCTTTGAAACACGACTCGGGAAGAGGAGTAAAGCCAATAAACCACTCATGGACAGCTCTGTCATTGACACACATGCAGATACATAGGCACACAGTTACAATCACTGACATACATACAGATAGAGACACACAGATACAAACACTGACACACATGCAGATACACAGACACACTGTATTTGTGTATCTGCATCCGTGTCAGTATGTGTATCAGTGTGTCCGTGTATCTGCATGTATCTGTGTGTATTTTATCTGTATGTCAATGATTGAATCTATGTGTCTATGTATCTGCATGCATGTCAGTGTTTGTTTCTCTATCTGTATGTGTGTCAGTGACTGTAACTGTGTGTCTATATATCTGCATGTATGTCAGTATGTTTTTCCTGAAGTCTGTCAGTGTTTGTATCTGTTTGTCTGTATCTGTATGAAAGAAAAAACTGTACAGGCACACAGGCAACCAATCACATAACATAGGAAGTGACTATGAAAGGCCTGTGTCTCCCACAATCCCCCTCTTTTTTTGCTGCTCTCAGACCAGTTAAGTACTCATTTGCTCAACTCTATGTCTAATGTATAATTTATTGAATTTCTTTAATTGTGTATCTTTTTATATGTTTTACTGTGCTGTTTGGGGCTTTTACTTACCTTTACCCTATCCTCTGCCTGGGTGGTGTGCCCCCGCTGGGTTTTTCTCCCCTGCCGTCCAGTCAGGCTTTCCCCACCATTCTCCTCCCTCCCTAACCCTCTCCTCTGATCGTGGGTGGCCTCCTGGTGGGTGGCCAGCTGTGTTGCGGTCGGGGTGGCACTTGCGAGCCTCCGCTCCTAACAGCGCTGGCTCCCTGGGTGCAGACGGGTCGGGCCGCGTGGGTACTGTGCATGCGTCCCTCCCCTGCAGTTTTGCTATACACGAGGTGCTCCTGCCACTGCCTCGTGCGGCGGCCATCTTGGATCGGGGTTTGCCGCAATTTTACCGCGGGCTTATTGGGTTCCCTCTCCTCTTACCAGGCAGTCCTCCCCTTACCCTGTCAGCCTCTGAGGTTCTTTCCTGGGCACACCACCATTCAGGTACTCTGTTTGCTGTTATATATATTGCCTAATTAACCGTTTCTTCTCCTGTGGGTTACTCAACCCTGTCCTGCTAGGTTCATACGTTTAATTTTCTTGTTGTGCATCAGCGTACATTTTAACCCCTTAAGGACCAAACTTCTGGAATAAAAGGGAATCATGACATGTCACACATGTCATGTGTCCTTAAGGGGTTAAAGATTTTCTCATTCTATCTCCCCGTTTGTGCATTTGTACTTTGCCATCTATAGTGATAGGAATTGCATGGATGTGTCCAGATCACATGGGCTTTTTAAATTTACAAGTTAACTTTCTTACCAGAGGGACCTGATCTTGCTATATATTTCTGACTGTTTATTTTATTTATTTTAATAAATTATATATTCTCCTTAGATCTATATGTGTTATTGCAGGCTTGCAAGTTTGTTTTTGTTGAATAGACAATACATTTTCATTTTATATACTAACCCTTCTTGCTATGCAGGCTGAGGGTGATGGGCCTGAGGGCCGATTTAATGATTTTTCCTCAGGGGCAACTGAGCAGACTGTGACCCCTGGGAGCTTTTGTCAGACCTTACTTGTCTCCAATATGGCGTAGTCCATGCCATAAATTTTTGCCTCAACCCTGGAAGCGGAGTCGTCTTCGCTTTCCCAGTTTTTTTGACGCAAGCTCCCTTAGTGCCCCCTGCGGCTACCCCTACTCTACTGGATATGGGACCCCCTTCTGCCCCGCCTTGCCCGGGGCCCGTAAGGCTACGGCAAAGGCTTATCACCTCATCTCCCACTCAGTGATGCAGGTCCTGCCTGCTATGACGGACTCGCTGAGATGGCGCACTCCCACCGTGCATATGAGCCCCTGGTCGGGCAAAAAAGACCAAACTGTGGGTACAGGCTAGACCCCGTACTGAGAGGTCAGTTACTGACCAGAGTGAGGAGATGGATTATGTGGTTATGGTAGGTGCCTTCCCATGGCGAGGTTTGGTTCAGGGGAGGATGGTTCCCCCCCCTGCCATGGCGACCCTTACTAGGGCTACTGCTTCGTTCAGGTGCTCCTGCTTGGGCGGGTGTTAGGGGGCCGACACCTTTTGGGTCCTCTGGGTAATCCCCCAGTTTCTTTAACAAATCGGGCTGGTAACCTCGATAGCTCTGGGCTTCTTCCTGGAGGATTTCAGAATTTACTTATAGAAGCGCTGGGTCCCTGATTTACGGGACTCGTTCCGAACACGTCAAAGCTCCTTCCCCCCTATGCGGGATTTCCACGAACTCTAGCCTCCACACTCCTCCCCATCAAGAGGGAGAATATATTAAATCCCTGCCACCCCCTTGGTAACACGTCGGGCGGATGCCCTTCTGGTGGATACCCATTATTCCCCTCCTCCACAAGGACGGGTGGCAGGCAGGTTTGGCCCAGTTTCTACTACAGATGGGCTGCCTTGACTATAGGCTCATGGTTTCTCCAAGTGGTGCGGGGCTACCGTCTAGAGTTTTTTCTATCCTAGGCTGTTCAGCATTTTTGGCCCCATTCCACTTGCCTGTCGGGGGACAGGAATCGTTGTTCTCCACGGAGATCCGTGATCTGCTCACCTTAGGGTTGATTCGAGAGTTGTCCTGTAGTTACCAAGCTTCAGGTCAGCCTAGTCTTGGTACCTAAACAGTGGTGAGAGGTTCGCCCCGCGCTACTTCCCCGACCTCTCTATGTTTTTCCTTTTGTACCAACACTTCCAACGCTTCCGGGATCATCTCTAGGCATCAGATTGGTTGGCCAATCTGGAATTGAAGGAATATCATGTCACGGTTACTATAAACACGGAATACAGGGGTTTTTCTCCATTTTGCCTGGCGAAGGAAACGTTCAAGGTATTCTAGGGCTACTGTTCGGTCTCTCATCGGCTTCTGGGTGTCCCACCAAGAGGTACTAAGGGTACCCATCTGAATATCTACCTAGACAACGTCCTGGTCATGTCCCTGTCCAGATACCAGTTACAGTTGCATGTCAACTAACCGATTAGGGTGATTCAGAGTTTGAATTTATTATGAGCAGTTGGGAAGTCGGTTTCTGTGTCCCTCACAGACGGTGGAGTTTTCTTGGGTTTCACAATGGAATTCTATCAAGCTGTTCCTGTTCCTCCCTGGCTCCAAGATGAAAACCATGACAAAGGTAATCATGTGGACTTTTAGAGCAGAAGACCTGGTGATCAGGCATTTAGTGAGGGTACCAGACCTGCCTATGGCTTCCATCCAGGCTACATCTCCAGGGCCACCTCACTTTCGACCCCTTCAAGTCAGAAGGATTCCTATCTCTGTCCGGATCACTCTTATGAGGCAAGGCGGAAGTTGGACCACTGGTCCAGAAACTAACTGATCCAATGGCTTGGCTCATAGGGAGGCCTAGATCAGTGGGACCCTCTGTGAGCCGTGAATCGCTTTTCTTCCAAAGAAAAGTGGTCCGAGTTCGAGAAGATGTTGCACATCGACTGTTTGTAACTCTTGGCGGGAACCTTTTGCTTTTCGCATTGTTGCCCCAGTCGCGCAAACGACTGCCTTATGCTCTGAGTTGACTTAATGTCAGCGATGAGTTCCATCGACCAGCTAGGGGGCACGAAATTGCGCTCGTGGCATAGGGCTTCTGGTGATTTTGTCTTCACAATGTCTCGGTGGCAGCAGAACACATTCCAGGCCAGGACACTTCTAGGGCCGATTGGAATTCACGATTATTCAAGAGTTTCTGGAGACTGGCGCGTACACACTGCAGCGTTTTTCATGGTTTGCAATGGTTGTGGAAGATGTTCGAGGGGGATCTGTTGGCATCTTGCCTTAGCACCTAGTTGCCAAAGTTTTTATAGCTGGAAGGCATTGCCTATCGACTGTAGCAATTGACTCATTCATTCAGGATTGACCGGATACTTGGATGTATGCCTTCCCTCCGTTCAACTTGGTTGCTCGCAGGCTCTTGCAATTGGCCCAGAACTAGGTTGCGTTGGTGTTGATTGCTAATCTGCGAAGGTTGCACGCATGGTTTCCTCGATTACTGAGAATGGCGATAGTTTGCCCAAGTTTGATTCCAAGCGTTCGGAACCCTTCTAGACCGAATGGGAACACACTTAGTGGACCAAGGCCTTCTACACCGGATGACTTGACACCTTTCGGGGCGCTTGGATTATCTTGGACGTTCCGCGATCAACTCCCTGTCTCCTCTGTAACACATGGACGTCGGGTAATCGATCGGCTTTCGGTCACCATGACAAGTGTGGTCCGGTTGATGCGTGGGACTAACACTGGTTTCCGTATCTAACCCTTGACATTGGATGGCATTTTTCCTAGTCGGTCAACATCCTTCGTAGGTCATCTATGTAGAGGATTCACGTTGCTAGGCCACCTCGAGCTGGAATTTTTACCCTACGCTCAGGACGTTTTTGACGCTATGGCCGGTGGAGTGTCTGAAGACTTACCTAGAGGTTCTCTGGACCGTGCACTTTGTTCTTTTCTTTCTACGCTCCCCACCTACCCGTGTCCACTCCTACATTGGCGCGATGGGTTTAATGACTACTATATTGGCTGGTATCGACATGTCATTTGTTGCATCCCACTTGGTACATGGAGGTATGACGTCCAGGGCCTCGGAGGGCGGTTTTCGTTTGGAGGATACCTTACGGGCAGTTGTCCGGTGGCAAGTGTCGAGTTTTGTGATTTTTCTATTTCAGGCCGATTGCATCTCATATGGTGGCTCAGCTTTGAACTTCCATAATAGGAACCTCCGTGTCTTTAATAAAATTCCCAGATTTTACTATTAACATGACGTAAAGTCATGATTTTATTAAAGACACAGAGCGAGTATTTTTTTCCCACCCACCCTCCCGGTGTTGGGTTTTGGGATGAGATGCTGTTGGACTTTCAGGTATGTTGCAATCCAGTCTGTTTATTGTATGTGTTTATTGTGTATATTTACTGAAGAAGTTTCAATTTTCCATGGTTTGGTTCTAATGGTAATTTTCTATATTCTAGGTTTGAGTTCCTAGACTGCTCCTGACGAATTTATTTGGTGAGTTTCAGTTTGGAGTTTGGATTTTACCATATTTCTCTCTATTTTGTAGCTTGAAGTTCGGTTTGTTGCTATTTCCTGTTCTTACCGATGTCGGTTCATGTTTCCTGGTCTTCGGTTCGCAAGAAAGAGGGGGATTGTGGGAAACACAGGCCTTTTATAGTCACTTCCTCTGTTATGTGATTGGTTGCCTGTGTGCCTATACAGTTTTTTTTTTCATTTTGATATATTTGTATTTCTCTATTTTTGCTGCTGAGAGTAATAAAGAAAGAGATATGCATAATACTCGCCTCCGTGTCTTTAATAAAATCATGACTTTATGTCATGTTAATAGTAAAATCTGGGAATTTTATGTCTCATGCATCCCACTTTCTTTGTTTGTTTCCTTAAAAGATCGCCATAAGCACAAACAGTACATGTAAATCTTTGCATTGAAATAGGCTGTTGAAAATGTTTAGCATGCTACCAGGGATCCTTATGTGTTTTCATCCTATGACACACCTTATCTTAACCCTGTATTATACTTAAAAATATGGTCAAATCCGACACTATAGCAAGATATCTCCCATCCATATTTTTATGGCGCCGATATATCGATGATGTCTTATTGATCTGGCTAGGTAATGAAGAAGAGTTCAATGATTTTGTTAAGGCCCTCAGTGTGAACGATGAAAACCCTAGATTCACAAGCGAGTTCGGTGGCATGAACCTTAACTTTCTGGACATAACCATTTCTATTACTGACCAAAATACCTTACAAACTACCCTGTATAAGAAAAAATCGTCTACCAATAATCTCCTCAGGTGGGACAGTTTTCATCCCCAACCCCTGAGACAGGGCATCCCTGAAGGCCAGTATCTCAGGGTCAGACGAAACTGTAGCCCAACTGAAGAATTCAAAATTAAAGCACAAGATCTGAGAACACACTTTAGGGAGAAAGGGTACCCTAATAAATGTTTAAAACGAGCTTACAAGGGAGCTCTCGAATCAGACAGAAATACACTCATAAATGACACACCTCCAACCACAAATTCACAAGAGTCAAATATTATTCGACTTATAGCTACATATGATGCAGGTTGGAGTAGAGTAAAAGAGTCCCTTAAGCGCTTCTGGCCCATACTCACGGATGATGAACATCTAAAAGAGAGATTATCTCCCAATGCTGCCATCACTGCACGTAGAGGGAGAAACCTAAGAGATATCTTGTCTCCCAGCCATTTACAGTTGAAACATCCCACCACATGGCTCCAGAGCCCTGTGACAGGTAGCTTTCCTTGCGGTAGATGTACCACTTGTAAATTTATTAAGAAAGATTCTAAAAAAGTGAAGGACAGCGAGGATGTCGAGGAATTCATTATTTCCTCCTTTTTCAACTGTAATACAGCTGGACTTGTATATCTACTCACGTGTCAATGCAAGTTAAAATATGTGGGAAAATCCTTCAGGCCATTTAAAAAGCGCATTCAAGAACATGTGCGATCCCCTAGAAGTGTCTTGGATAATCCTATCTCAAGACCTCTTAGGGAATATCACAATGGGGACTCGAAAGGGTTACGTTTTTGTGGCCTTGAACTTGTGAAGAAAAGTCCTAGGAGAGGGAATTATGACAAATTCTTGAGACAACGAGAATCCTTTTGGATTTTTAGATTAAAAACCCTAAGTCCCAGGGGTCTTAACAAGGGTTTCTCGTTTTCCCCTTTCTTATGAATATGGGTGTATTATAGAGTTCTATTAAGCTAGATACATCTATATACTATACTGAATTATAGCTGTCTATAATAGCTGGATACATCTATAAACTGCACCTATGGTGATTGGAATAAACGGTATTTTTAGCCCACAGTAGTACTTATTACGATTTGTAGATACGAATATCCATTTCACTATCTATCCTAGCTGTTCATATAAGGGTTAATGTGAACCAAGAATAAATTTGGAATTGTATCTTCGATTCTGGGAAGAATTTATCTAATATCATTTACGAGAATGACCATACTGATTTCGAAATGTTCTTGTTAATTGTCCAAGATTTTGGTATTTGTGTTTTGATCAAATATACATGCGTTATATAACGTAGAATTATAATAAGAAACAGCTGCTCATAACTTGTGAAAAACAATCTATGTCATTGTCACGCCCATATGCTCATTTTTCCCCCTCCCATCCTGCTATGAAAACGGGGTATTAATATAACTGACAAATTAATACAATTTGAATTGGTTATTGAACACGTCTCTGCTATTCATTTCCAATTTCCAGAGCTCTGAATGAGTTGGCAAATATCAATCATCCACAAAGGGCCCGGGCTGATTTTATCCCCAACAAACTGGTGTCAGATGTTTGGGTGCAATTGGGAACGAGAATTACAGGTAAGAGGATCTTTAGCCCCTTGGGGACCTTTGCCTGCTTCTCCCATCCCCCCACACATTGCATTTCTTGTTTTAATGGGGTTTTTCCACTATTTAAATTTTTAAAGGGGATTTTCACTGCATAATGTCTTTGATAGACATGGTAATTTTTTTAAGTCTTAGCTAGACTTCTTTTACTCCTTGGGTTGGAGGAAAGCCTTTGGCAGGCAGTTTTGTGCACAATTCCTCTTTGGTAGGGGGTTCACCTTTGGCAGGTGGTAAAAAGATTTTCAAGCCTTTGGCAGGCTGTCATGTCATGTGATGTACATGTGGGTTTGTAGACTAAAATGGTTAAAAAAAAGGGGGGGCTTAAAAGGGAATATTGTTTAAACCCTGTATGATGGATGTTTACTCCAGCTTGCTAATTTATGTGCTATTTTATGATGTGCAATGCTGATTTTAAGCATAAAGTCTTAATTGAGGGAATGTATAAAGTACATGTAAAGGTGATGATGAATAAGAAAAAAAAATAGAGGTTATTTAAGGGGGGCTACAAATTCTAGAACTAACATGATTTATCTGCATGTATGTTTGTTTGCATAATGAGCCCTTTATTTTTATACTTGGACAAAAGTACTATAAGCCCACTACACTTTTTCATGAGAGTGGGATGTATGATTGTTTATATGATGAGCCCTTTATTTTCATATTGGGACAAAAAGTCACTTCATTCAAAACGTCAAACACCACATTCTTTCTGCCCTGTGTGTTTGTTGCAGAGAATTTATGTTGTAAATTTAGATGATTATAAATTAAAGAGCAAAATTTATATTTTCAGTGGTCCAACACATGCTTCATTTTGTGCTGTAAGCTAACTTGTAGTATTCCAGTACGTCACATGTTGTATGTGCTTTAAATTGTATGTATTCTGTAAATTGTTGTATGGGGATTCTGAGATTTTATTGATTGTGACCCAAACTGTGAAGAAGTAGGTTTGAAATTTTGGTCATGGAATGTAGGGTCAGAAAACCATGGACAAATTTTTTTACCTGTGTTGATATGACTTTTGGGAACTCAGATTGACCTGTCAAAATATTTTGAGACTTTGAGAGTTCTGACAAATGCAGGTGATACCATGTCTGTGTAATCTGGTCCAAATGTTCTATAAGCGTATAAGAGAGAAATTCTATTGGCAGGGTACATATGTTGCAACTGGTTAATGCAAGTGTTATACAAATGTTTAAGTCAAACGCGTTATACGGCCGTATGGGATCCCTTCTTTAAAAATAAAAATAAATAAATAAACCCTTTGGTACCAGAACTCTTAAATAAATCTGATACAAACCAAAATTTGGTATACCTTACAATAATATGTTCTGAATACAGCTGTTAAATGTTTATTCTGTGTGAATGGTGATTGTGATAAATATGTGTTTTGGTTACTCATTTTGAAGTATGTAGTTTAATCGTCATGTATGTTAATGGGTATTTTGCTGTGTTATTTTAAATTATATTTGAATAAGTTTGTCTCAGTATTGATACAGATGGAAATGGCAGCATAATAATCTATTAAATAACTGATTTATTATTGAATACTAGTCCAAGAGCAATATGAGTTGTAGTCTTAAGAAAGAAAAAAAGAGGGGGTGCTGTTTTTGTAAGTTTCAGCTGATTTCCAAAATTCTGTTGCAATAATGGACTTTTTGCCAAAATTTGACTTTCCTGTCCAGTTGCCAGGTGCTCTAAACTAATCTTAAAGTAGTACTGCTTGCATAGTTTGCAGACATGCATAATGCACAAACATGGGAACCTACATTACATTTATTAATTTATTTTGGATTGAGTTAATTGCCTGTCCATGAATATGCTTTTTGTATTGGCATGTCTGCTGGATATCTGCTAATTTTGTTGTGTTCTGTGTTATAAGACATGTGATATTACAATGAGTATGAAGAATATCTAAAGAATATTTGCATGTCATTAACGCAAGCCTTTAGTGTCTTTTTACAACAGATTAAAAAACGCTGATCAGCCGACAAGAAAGGGGCCCCTGAGAAAGAAAAAAAAAAGCATCTGCTTTTCAAAATCGTGGATTCACGTTTCCAATTTTAAATGGCTCTCTCTCTCTCTCCGTATTATTAGGGGAGTATTTAGAGTTAGCACTACTTTTAAAGTGCATTGCATTATTTAAGAAAAAGAAAAATTTGTTATCTTTAACATAAACAAGTGTTATGTTATATGGTTATATAACAAAACAAATTATGGATGTATAGGATAGGTTTTTTTTCCAAGATTAAGATTCATCTAGTATGCCTCATTGATTATAGCAAAATGATGAAATTGTATTTTTAATAGAGATCAGATTTCTTTTGAGGCAATTCTTAACTACTGTATTATATTTGTATTGGTATATTGAAGGCATTTTGCAGACCCAGAAGAGAATAAATAATATAATAATTATAAAAGGAACCATACTATGGGAAGAGGTCACCCTATTAACTCGCTAAAGGGTTAAACTCATTTTTGATAAGCATATAAAATTTAGTTTTTGTGGTTAGAATTTTTGATACTCAATTTTAACTCAATTGAAGTATTACAACCATATCCTTGCAGGTATAGGAAACAGCTGCAATATGATTTTAATATTTGCAATATATTAGTGTTTTCAATGTATTCTGACAATGGAAAAGTACCTAACCGCATGTCTGCATTACACCTATGACCCAGACTGTCAGTATTGCAAACCCTATATGAAGACTCTGCTTTCACTGTTTATGTATACACCCCTAGACAACCATGCTATACATATACAATAAATCTTCAAAAGCTTATTAAGATTATATCTGTGTGGTACACAATGAGGTGTACACAAAGAGGGAGTGTGAGTTAGGTAATCTCGACCTGCATATGGAATATGCTTCCTCCTTGTTCACTTTTGGTTAAACTGTTGGTCTGTGACTGGCCCTCTTTGACCCCAACTGAATTTCTTGGGAAGATTCATGAGAAAGATACGGCAGGTTGTTTTGATATAAAGAAAGAGGGAAAAGTATGTTGTATCGGTCACAAAAGGATTGTGATCTTAAGCAGGCGAGACAAGGACATTTGGGAGGTGATAGGAGATTGAATCAGAAAAGTTTTGAAGGCAGAGGTAGAGGATTTGATCAAAGGATCTAACTTTTGTAGATGTGGTAACTTCAGCACTGTTTTAATTGTGGATAGCAGGGATTCACCCCAAGGTGCTCGTGGTGAACCCGGTTCTCCCGGTCAAGTTGGCCCCACTGGTATTGCTGGTACACCAGGTATGGCTTCCCTGGTGCCTGTGGTGCTCCTGGACCTCAAGGCCCCAGAGGTTCCCCTGGACCTAAGGGTAACAATGGTGAACCTGGTGCTCAAGGAGACAAAGGAGAACCCGGTGCTAAGGGAGAACCTGACCCACCCTGGCAGGTTCCTCAATACCAAGAACAACCTCAGCCTAATACACAGATGGTTCATGTTTTTAATACTTTATATATAGTTTTGAGTGATAAAACAGTATTAATGCTGGCTCTTAGAGGATGTACAAGCTGAAGTTGGGACCTAGACATTGTTTGCATAGGCTGCGCAATGTGAAATAACTAAAATAAAATAGGATAATAAGTATGCTTAGTCAATTTGTAATGTGGTATAATAGAGGCATCTGCAATAAAATCACTGGGTTTCCAAGACCTGAAAAGTGAGGGCAACTTAATATAACATATGTCTACAGTTTGCTGCCCCTTCCTTATCAGAGGCCACTTGCAACCTTAACACAGCAAGACAACTCTTCTGAAACCTGTATTAAACAAAGCACTTTAGAACAATAGTAATTCACTTTGTTTCTCTATTTGTTCTGAAAAAAATTATTGTTTAAGTGGGATAACTGTATGGAGGTTCCACCATGTATTAAAACATGATCACACACATACAGAACTGGTGGTTTTTGGACATCGGGATATATAAAAAGTTTCGGTTTCCAAAGATGTTATCAGGGTCCACAAAACTGACAGACTTCAGCATTCCAATTTTATTAGTAATTAATTGAGATTATCAAATCAAGGTTTAAGTTTAAGAACAGCATTTTATTGGGAATTATTCCCAATGTATATGTTAGTGTTTTAGTACTCAACAAGCATTTATATAGAATGAGTGCTTCTCTCATCCATACAAAGGCATTTTAAAGGGAAATTATGTATTAAAATTTTATAAAGGACAAATTCAATGAATTATAAGCAAAACTGAGAGAAGTACATGTTACATTAGTTAAGAGTTTAACTTTAGTCTCTAATTTGAGTTTAGCCTAGATAATTAATTTATTGATGTCGTACTGATCCTTGTGTTTGTATGATTATAGAGACCGTACTGGAGTATTTGTGCCGCCTGATATTTGGGACTACACACCAATCTCTCTGGCTGACCTACCTGCCTACCTACTTTTTTTACAATTAAATCTGTTTGTTCAAAATCCATGCTGCCGAAGAAACTGAGATGCTTACTTATGAGGACATAAACTAACTTGGAAAGTCCTGAAAATGCAGTGCTGTCTAATGCCGCTATTTCTGTATTACCCTTTCAACAATTGCGGTGTTGCACAGAATATTGTGGTGAACATCCAGCAAGCAGAAGAATTAAGAACTATGTGGAAGCTGACATTATCTTGTTGTCAGCCATATTGCTACCCTTAGCTATGTTATGATGTCTTAGATTATGGAACAAAGTTTATGGTGTCTAAGATTCTTTATACTCCTTGAAAGACTTATAATATTTTTCTGGACTATGCTGGACTATTGAACTATTTTGTTATTTTTATTTTTGTAGAGTTAGCCAGAGAGAGAGGAAGTGTTAGCTTACTCAGGCATGGATGTACTATGTGTGTCATTGATGTATGTTGAGTGTACCAACATGACTGTGGATATGACTGGACCATCGAAATAGGGATTTGATTAGGAGGCATAGGACGCAAGGTCATGATTGGGATTATTGTTAGAATTGCAAACTGATTATAAGTTATCTCATGATATTAATATGTAAGTGGGCCTTTTCGAACTCATCAAGAAGTGTTTCCCAATCCTGATACCCGAGCTATTTACTTACAAGTGCGGGTTTTATAAGTCACTATTACTGTCAACGTGAGGGGATGACATGTCTACACAGTCATGGCCCTCACTTAGAGTTTTCCCAGATGTGCATTTTTCCTCAAATATGAGTTTTTGCCACTGGGTTTTTTGACCTGGCCCCAGATCACTGGGTGGACTGGTAATCCAAGACCCTGATCCAAAGAGGGGGAATAGATATTATTCCATTTTAACTATGTGTGTTTACGTTGTGAATTCTAATAATAATATTCCCGTTGTTGGGAATAATACACTTTGCCTGTATTGACCCAAGGCTCAAGTTACAGATAACATGATGTGCAGTCTGTTTAAAATTGGTTAACATGTCAGCTGTTTGAAATATTTAACTTGTACACTTAAAAGATGTATTCAACAGATAATTGAAAAAGCTGAAAATTGACAGCTCGAACTCCTCTTAAAGGGAAAACCTACGGCACAGAGCAAATGGGGGAAATCGAGGTGAAGAAATAATGAAAGTCCCGCAGACGTGATTAGCATGTCTGAATATACCTCCTTTCGTTTCTCTGCCGCAGGCCTCCCATGAATATTTTCCGTAAGGTAGATCATGATATGATCTAAGAGGGGAACTGTAGATACGAATATCCATTTCACTATCTATCCTAGCTGTTCATATAAGGGTTAATGTGAACCAAGAACAAATTTGGAATTGTATCTTCGATTCTGGGAAGAATTTATCTAATATCATTTACGAGAATGACCATACTGATTTCGAAATGTTCTTGTTAATTGTCCAAGATTTTGGTATTTGTAAATATCTTGTTTTGATCAAATATACATGCGTTATATAACGTAGAATTATAATAAGAAACTTGTGAAAAACAATCTATGTCATTGCCACGCCCATATGCTCATTTTCCCCCTCCCATCCTGCTATGAAAATGGGGTATTAATATAACTGACGAATGAATACAATTTGAATTGGTTATTGAACACGTCTCTGCTATTCATTTCCAATTTCCAGAGCTCTGAATGAGTTGGCAAATATCCATCATCTACAAAGGGCCCGGGCTGATTTTATCCCCAACACGATTGAATTCTGGCTGTTGTATAATATGTTACTTATTTTTACTTGTTTTTATTTTAGACATGTACTTTATCGGTTAAGATCATTTTTGAACTCTTAAGGACCCTTTCTTCTTCTTTTTTCTTTTTTCAGGATCTCATTATCCTAATTTCAAATCACATAGAACGCAGAGCTCCACCTGTCCTAAATATCCTATATTTAATACTTCTACTTATGTATTAGGACACTGATGGCTTTATGTTAGAGAGTTTTCAAGCAATAGGATTTTATAGAAATTAAAGATTAAGAATAAAATATATTTTCAAGATAGCTATGCATATATTATAATAGCCATAGCTTCAATAGTCTCTTATTAGAGTTTTTATTTTTTAAATAACAATCAAATAAAAGGTATTTCCAACTACTCTACTAAGGACTATACAACCCTCTAACTAGTTCCTAATTTAATATATATTTCTCTCTGATCACCTTAATGGGAACTATGCAACTCTGCTTCTTTAGTATTGCTATATATTGAGTCTCCTATACTTTAAGATCTTTAGCCTCCTAAGGGTTAACTCACTCAGTGTTAGCTTACTCAGGCATGGATGTACTATGTGTGTCATTGATGTATGTTGAGTGTACCAAGGATGGATTCCCATGTATTAAGTGTGGATATGACTGGACCTTCTTTAGTATTGCTATATATTGAGTCTCCTATACTTTAAGATCTTTAGCCTCCTAAGGGTTAACTCTTTTTCAGGTAGAGACAGCTGGCTCTTCTCTGTTATTAACGATTGAGATTTGGACATTGAGCTTTTCACCTTATAAGGGTTAACCTTACCTTAAATAGAGTTCAACTATTTTCAAAGATCGGCACCTAAGCTTTTTGTCCCTGTACAGCCTCCATCCCTCTGAAGTTCCAAAACAGGGCGGGGCTAGATTACGTAGCAATATGGAGGCGGATCTTACTCATTTAAAAGACCGGGGGGATACCCGGCACGGAGACACTCTTGATAAAGGCGCCCTAGTGCGCTGAAACGCACGTCGAGTTAGACAGGGTTTTTTATTAGGTAGAAGTCTTGTTTGCAGCACATTTACCCTTAGTTGGTCCGGGGATGACTAGATATTAGCGTCCGATAACTGTAGCCTGTTCACACAGTAGTTCATTCAACAGCAGACTGTGGAAAACTTCTGTAGTAGGGAAGCTTTCTATTTATTTATTTCTAGAGCCTTGCCTGATACATTATTCACTCCTTTTTAGGATTGAACTTAGGTGGCTATACTATCGTGACACTTACCTTCTTTGGATACATTTAGATAGTGCCAGTATTTGCTACAATCTATCAGGTTATTTAGAGGCAATTTAAACCCTTTTCTAAAAAGGGGGGGGGGGGCTTTGTATCTGGTTGTTTAACTAGACTTAGAGACTGATTCCAGATTTTCTGAGGTCTAATCATTAGACTGCTTTTCCTAACGCATCACTTAGGATTACATTTTGGATCCAGCGTATGCAACAAAGACTAGGATACTTTTTCATATTAGAATGTTACTAATAATTCTTTATTCCTATGTCAAGCTACGGTTTCCTTAGTTAATCCACCCCTTTGGAGGATTCTACTACCTCTCTAACAATATAAGAAATAGTTTTCAGGCCACCCAGCTTCTATTCCTTTCTAGTAGCAGAAGGAGATCTGTTGAAGATATACACATACATATATTTTAAATCTTGAGGATTTTTTAGGATTAAGCATTGGGTTATCGCATGCAGTAACATCTGGGTAACATATGGTAACTGAATTTACTTTAACCCCCATGCTTGCTTTATAGCTGTGATTACCCTAATAATCCAACTTCTAATTTATCAACTCTATATCTCTCAAATAGGATAGAGATATGGTTTGAATTTTTCACTTCATTACTCAAGTTAAATATATTGGAATACTACTTTATTCACTATCCAGAATACTACAGATTAGTGACTGGCTACTAATTTTTAAAGTTATACCCCCATTTTGTGACCATATTACTATCATTCTGACGGTGTAGGTTTAACTTATCTCTATTAACCTATAGCCATTTATGTCTATAACAGCGAGGGTAAACTGAGGCTGCATCAAGCTTTTTCCTTTTTAATTTCACTAGCACGTTTGTGTGTTGCACCATTATTTATTTATCTAATAAAACATTTTTATAGTGTGCCCCTTGAGTCGTCCTCACTGCTGTGGGTATTCCCTGGGTGGAGCATTAGAGGAACGACAGTTTGCCCTTTACTCTTCTGGCCCGCCAGGGTTTTTTCTTTTCTGTATTTCATATCCTTACAGTCAGCACTAATGATTATAAACTTTATCTAAGCATAAAATACATATGAACAAGAAAAGTTAACTACTTCATATTCTTACATACACTATTCAAAATGGGGTATGTCCAGTAGCCACTTAGTCACAAACCCTGGCCAAAATTTGTATTTATATTTGTTTTTTTGCATTTTTCACACATAAACTGCCATTTCATCGATGATATTATCAGTATAATACATTTTACTGCTCTAAAACAGTCATATTTTGTAGAGTAATGTCTCACGAGTACAACAGTGCCCCTGAAGTACAGGTTTTATGGGTATTTGGAAAGTTTCAGGGTCAAACATAAGATTTGGCAATTTCTGTTTTTATAACTTGCTATTTGCCAGATTGGCTATGTTGCCTTTGAGACGGTATGGCAGCCCAGAAATTTAAATTAACCCCAGCATGACATACCATTCGAAAAAGTAGACAACCTAGGATATTCAAAATGTGGTATGGCCAGTCTTTTGTAGTAGCCACAGTTAATGTTCATATTTGTCTTTTGCTTTTTTTTATACAAAAACTGCCCTTCAAATGGTGATATCATTGTTGTGATAAGTTTTACAGTTTTAAACACTTATATTTGTGTTCAGAGAAGTCTCCGAGTATATCAATACCCTATTTTAAAGTTTTTTTAACTTTGGAAAGTTACAGGGTTATATATAGGGCTTGCCAATTAAATTCTCTAGACTGTCTGCCAGGGTTGTCAGGCAGGTCCCTCAAATTATAATTCCTAAAATCAAATAATTATGTAGTTAATAGTTAAATATATATGTAGAATGTGTGTTTGTGTGTATATATAAATATCTATATATATATATATATATATATATATATATATATACACACACACATATACACATACACACACACATATTATATACACACGTATTATATGTATATGTGTGTGCATATATATATATATATATATATATATACACACACAAACATACATATTATATGTGTGTGGTTGTATATATTTATATGTATGTGTATATATATATATGTACACACACGTATTTTATATATATATAATATAAATAAAAAAAACATTTTATTTATTTTTATATATATTTATAAAATAAATAAAATGTGTTTTTTTTAAATTTATATATTATATATATATATATATATATATATATATATAAATATTTGTGCTTGGAATTTCTAATACGTAAATGGAATGTAGAGGAGAAGCAAAGTTGGTTGAGCTGTAAAAAAGAGGGCCCACAAAGTGAAATGTATAAAGTAGGGTGTAGGTGGGTGGGGACAAAACAGCTTGAACGGCAAAGGTAAGTAGGGGGGTAGGGTTTATATAGGGGCATAATTCCTCCCACAAATTCAGGCCAAATGGCCTTCCAACTTGTGCTCGTAATTTCTAATACGTAAATGGAATGTAGAGGAGAAGCAAATTTGGTTGAGGTGTGCCGAAACCAACATACGAGTAGACCTGTAAAAAAGAGGGCAAAAAGGAATTCGGAGTAAACACACTTTATTTCAAGTTTAAACAGCGAGATTTCTGAAGGCTTGTCTAAGCTCCCTTTCTGGTCGAGGGATGTAGGTGTTGTATATTGATGATTTCCAGCATCCCAGTCTCTTAATGATGTGTACCGGGGTGTTAGTGCTTGAAACCGATGATGCTGCGCCAATGCGAAATGAATGACCAAAGAAGGAAGCTGGGTTGTAGCCCAACCTTGATAGTAGGGTTCTGATGTGTGAAATGAATTTAGCTGTGGTGAGTGGGTGCCCTTGAAGTAGTAGTAGTGGATTGTCTGGTGAGTGCATGTGGTGAGATAACAGGAGTAAATCAAGAATATGTACTGTGCACCACAGATTCTCGGTAGGGAAGAGGGGAATGATAGTAGGGTAGGCAGAGTGATTGGTTTTAGTAGAAGGTAAGGAGAGTATGTAGTAGTCGTCTACTTTCTTAAAGTGAGAAAGTTTTAGACATTGGACGGTGTCTCCTTAACGTATTACGGTGAACTCTGTAGGCCTGAGGAAACCGTAAAAAGCCAAAAAGATGGCAGATTTTTTATGATCAGATTAGTATTATGGTCAAACGGGGATTTGTCCAATAGATCGCTAAGGAGCCTGAATATTGGACCATCTATTGGTAATCTAGTAGTGCCAGGAGGAACTGTGACCTTATAAATACCTTTGAGTATTTTCTTGATGGGGTAGGAAGATAGAAAAGGTGCATGGTTAGGGAAGATAGTGAGGATGTGGTGTTGTACCCCAGTAAGGTAGATTAGATTGCGGTTACAGAGTGTGAAAGCTTAACGAGGTGTACACTTCTCTCTGGGGTGGTCTCATGGTTCAGTAGTTTTCATTCGTATGGAACACGGAATGGAAACTACCGAACAATCAGACAAATGCTACATAGAATACATCTATACAGGGGAATAATCACATGAAATACATTTTTAAAACGAATTTTGAGGACAGCCCAATGCCATCCGCTACATGCTGTTTCTGGCCCTTTAAGAACTGTAGTTGGGCTTATGGACTTGTATTGGACCGTGCTGGCCTCCTCAAGAACCATGTGGGGACATACTGAGACTTTGTGTGACAATGCCCCTTTAAGACTATGTCCCCAGACCTTTAAAATACTTTGTTCCTGGCTTTCTCCCACTTGGTTCAGTAAATGGCAAGTGCTACACAGGCGGACCACCCAGAAGTGGAAGTGTGCCGTCAATTTACCTCCCAGGCTGGAGCCTGCTGTAGGTAAATTACCGACCGCTGGGGGCCCGCCGTTCGCACAAACGAACACGTGGCGGTGGCCATCTTTATTCATTCGCACGCAGTCAGCGGTGTGTGCAGCCAAATGCATGAAACTGAAATCGGTTGCACATTTCAACAAACACCGCTGACCCTTACCTTCTCCTCCACTGAGTTTTCAGCCACAGAGACTAAGTCCCGTTCGGCTATTTGAACACACAGCTATAAATGCAGATAATCACCAGAGGTTTAGGTCATGTGATTGTATATGAGTGGAGGTCGTGAGTCCCGTGTGAGAACCTTTGAAAAAAGGGGGCCCGACACCGGAAAACTGGGGGTGAGTGCGGTAGAAACCAACTTATTTGTTGGTTGACAGACGGGCCGGGCACATAGTCTTGGTGTGGGCTCTAAAGCAAATGGAGCAGATGTGCAACAACCTGCATGCGCTGTAGCTGCATTCTCCCATATTAAAATTATTGCACACCTGCGCCTTGCCCAAGAATGTGATGGGTCTGCCCAGCTTGTTTCTTTGGCCGCCTTCCTGTCTTGTGAGTGGGGTGAAGGAGTGGTGGGACGTGGGACGTGGAAGTGGCAGGGTCTGCATCACCAGGGCACAGGTCGGTGGAGTTAGAAGTGGAACTACATGAGGCACAAGATGTCAAAATGACGGCAAAACAGTTCGGTATCCATCTGGCACCAGTCGATTATAATGTTGAACTGCGCCAGATGAGTAGCTGCCTCAGCTGAAACTGATTTGTGGTAGTCATAAAATGACTTGATGCCCAAATCAACCACCTTGTGTATGTACAAATCAAGCTCTTCTCTCCTATGTGTGTATACCGTGCAAATAGCATCACGATAAGTGCCAAATGCGATAACAAACTGGGGAATGGTGAGTTTTTTGTTTAGTCGTGCATCTCTGGCTCTTAAGGCTACTGAAATGTCCCCATAGTTATACGCTCTATTTTCTAGGATATCTTGGGAAGCTATGAGGATAGACATTAGGTTAACATCCTTTCCATCAATATCTCAGGGATCTGGGGTTAGAAGGAGTGAGTGATTCTTCTGGAGACCCAGGCCTGACTGGCGTGCTGAGTATATCGTCTGATGGTATATCAGTGGTTGGTTCTTGAGACATTCTAAAAAAAGGAATAATGATTTGGATAAGTAGGGTGTAGTGGAGGTGGGATGAGATCTCCGGAGAACTGGCCTGCTAGCTAGTGCCAAGGCGAAGAGGTTACCTAGAACCAAGTGACAGGTGAGGCCCTGCTAGTGCCAAGTGGATGTTGTGGCCACTTGTACATGGTGGCAGGATGTTGGCCTCTTGGTGACCGCAAGGAGATTCAAGACGTGTGGCCGTGACTTGGGAAGCCCTAGCTGTAGCCCTGAAGAAGGGAGAGCGAGGTGGCTAGCTATGATTTGGTCGTGGGGCTGAACCTCCATGTATGAGGTGGGGTGTAGACCTCGCGGGACCGTAGAATTTACTTGGGAAAGCTAAGGCCAGCGCCTGACCCTAAAAGCCAGTTCTCTAACTTGAGGGGGGGGTGTCTCTTGGAATGATGTACTCTTGGAAAGTATGTAGATACTAACCTTTAGTGTTTGTCCTGTTTGCGTGAACTATGCGCAGAACAACTTCAATATATATAAATATATAAACTGCGAGGAACGGGTCCAGTCCAGGAACCTAAGGGTAAGATAGATGCTAGTAGGCCTGAGGCATACCACTGGTATGCCAAGTGTAAAAGTGTTGAAACGTATTGATAGGTGTGTCTCAGAGAAACTGTAACGTAAGAACCTGTGTAAGCTGAGGTACCTGACCGTTGGTCCATAAATTAGAGACAATCCCCTTGGTTCCCACAGATGAAAAAAAATTTATGCATGATACGATGGCAAAGTGAGGCCTTACAGAGAACGTAATCGTAGTGAGTAAGATTAATAATACCTGATACTGAAATGCCGGGGACCAGGTAGCCTGTTGGTTTGTTGATGTCATAGCGAAACTGCAGAAATGGCGCAGGTCTAAGTAATTATATGTAGAAATGATAAACAAGAAATTACACTTTAAAATGATAGTAACGTTGTTGTTGATGTCTTAGTGTGGCGTCTTAGACCTGGTGTGTTTGAAGTTTAGAACCCACTTTGGGAGGTGGGGGGCGAGGGGCTGGACAAGTTACAGCCGGGTTAAAATTCAGAGGCTTGATAGAGGAACGGAAAAACAGCAAGTGTGTGGGAGAATATGGCTGTAGATCTACAGGTATAATTAGGAAACACAAAAAAAAAAAACAAATAAAGTGTAACACTGTTACATGAGATAATAAACTGTGCAGATATAGATTGCACTCACAAGATGTTGTTGAATAAATTGCAACCTTTTTTATCCTATGGCTTTTTACCATTTTTATATTTACACTCGATTAAATAAATAACAGTTTTTTCACCTGTATCCTTAGTCCGGCTCTCCATACTTGCAGTGAATTGCTACAGGAAGAGGCGTCTTGGTTTAGCCCCCCAGTGTTATTGGGGGAGGCACCCTTCTGCGATTTATTCAACAACATCTTGTGAGTGCAATCTATATCTGCGCAGTTTATTACCTCATGTAACAGTGTTACGCTATTTTTTTTTTTTGTGTTTCCTAATTATACCTGTACAGGTGATACTCGAAAAATTTGAATATCGTGCAAAAGTACATTTATTTCAGTAATGCAAGGTAAAAGGGGAAACTAATATATTAGATAGTCGCATTATATGCAAAGCAAGATAGTTCAAGCCGTGATTTGTCACAAGTGCGATGATTATGGCTTACAGCTCATGAAAACCCCAAATCCACAATCTCAGTAAATTAGAATATTACATGCAATCAATAAAACATGGCGTGTACATAGAACAATATCGGACCTCTGAAAAGCATAAGCATGCATATGGACTCAGTACTTGGTTTGGGCCCCTTTTGCAATAATTACTGCCTCAATGCGGCGTGGCATGAAAACTATCAGCCTGTGGCACTGCTGAGGTGTTATGGAAGACCAGGATGCTTCAATAGCGGCCTTCAGCTCTTCTGCATTGTTCGGTCTCATGTCTCTCATCTTTCTCTTGGAAATGCCCCATATTTTCTCTGTTGGGTTCAGCTCAGGCGAGTTTGTTGGCCAATCAAGCACAGTAATCCCATGGTCATTGAACCAGGCTTTGGTGCTTTTGGCAGTATGGGCAGGTGCCAAGTCCTGCTGGTAAATGAAGTCAGCATCCCCATAAAGCTCGTCTGCGGAAGGAAGCGTGAAGTGCTCCAAAATCTCCTGGTAGACGGCTGCGTTGACCCTGGACTTAATGAAGTACAGTGGACCAACACCAGCAGATGACATGGCTCCCCAAATCAACACAGACTGTGGAAACTTCACACGGGACTTCAAGCATCTTGCAGTGTGTGCCATTCTTCCTCCAGACTCTGGGTCCTTGGTTTCCAAATTAGATGCAAAAGTTGCTCTCATCAGAAAAGAGGACTTTGGACCACTGAGCAACAGACCAGGTCTGTTTTTCTTTAGCCCAGGTAAGACGCTTCTGACGGTTTTTGTTGTTCAGGAGCGGCTTGACAAGAGTAATACGACATCTGAAGCCCATGTCCAGGATCCGTCTGTGTGTGGTGGCTCTTGATGCACAGACTCCAGCCTCAGTCCACTCCTTGTGAAAGTCCCCAACACTTTTGAATGGCCTTTTCCTGACAATCCTCTCCAGGCTGCGGTCATCCCTGCTGCTTGTGCACCTTTTTCTTCCACACTTTTCCCTTCCACATAACTTTCTATTGATGTGCTTTGAGACAGCACTTTGGGAACATCCAACTTCCTTCGCAATTACCCTTTGAGGCTTTCCCTCCTTATGGAGGGTGTCAATGATGGTTTTCTGCACAACTGTCAGGTCAGCAGTCTTCCCCATGATTGTGATTCCTACTGAACCAGACTGAGAGACCATTTAAAGGCTCAGAAACCCTTTGCAGGCAGATTAGAGTGGGACACTGTGAGCCTAGAATATTGCACCTTTTCACAATATTCTAATTTACTGAGATTGTGGATTTGGGGTTTTGATGAGCTGTAAGCCATAATCATCGCACTTATGACAAATCACGGCTTGACCTATCTTGCTTTGCATGTAATGCGTCTATCTCATATATTAGTTTCCCCTTTTACATTGCATTACTGAAATAAATTAACTTTTGCACGATATTCTAATTTTTCAAGTATCACCTGTAGATCTACAGCCATATTCTCCCACACACTTGCTGTTTTTCCGTACCATACTAAAGGAATATTGTCTGGGATATTCCTGGAGAGGACTACCACTATCTAATAAGATAAGTGTTTTTTTTCCATCACATTATTGATAAACTAAGTGTTGGATATATTTTGTGTTAGCTTGATAGGGGAAGCATATCGATAAAAAGTGTATAGAGGCCGACTGTTGCTTTAAGAATATTCCCCTGGGAATTTGTGCCCATAATTTTGTGACAGTGGGCGGTGAATTAGTGCCACATAGACTCAGTTAAATATGTAGTGGCGAATCATATACTACCCATGATAAAAGGAAAATAAACGAACGGCTAAACGAACGTGCGAGAGGAATATAACAGAAAATACCACCCGCAGTCAGTTTTAATTGGAAACAAACGAAAGACTGCACGAAACAGCCGTTTGTACGTGTTCGGCTGTATAAACGTATGGAAGAACAGACAAACGTAGGTAAGTATAAGCGGTCGGTAACTTAATTTAACGAAAGCAAACGAATGCGTGTGTACTCTGCGGTCGGCTGTTAGCCACACGAACGCATAAGTACACGAACAGCGTAATTGCACGAACGGGTAAGTAATGAAGGGAGCCTATACCCATGTTTTTAGGCCCGAACGTGGGAAATAGATGAACAAAAATAATGGGGGTTTAGTAACATTATATGATCATACATTGCATAAGCCTGCCATAACGCCAATGTACCCCATCTTTGGCAGGTCCTGCACTAACAGCCTAATGTCTGCTCTTATGAGATTAACCCACTTACTTGGGGAAAAAATTCCATCTGGGGCTCTCTGCAGTACAAGGCTAAATAGGGCCCTGGGATGAGGCACCTGTGACAGGGAGGGGTGCAAAATCAAGAAGTTGGCTAGACTCCCAAATATATATATATATAACAGGGGGGGTTGACTGCACTCACCTGAATATGCATAAATGGGGCTGCTGCTGGGGGCCAAATTATACAATGCACAAGATCCAGCGCACTCACCTATCCACTCAACAACAACTTCATTGTTGAAAGATTTTCTTTCTTTTTTTTTTTTAAACACCTAATCTAGGCAAAAATAATGGGGGTTTAGTTACATTATATGATCATACATTGCATAAGTCTGCCACAATGTCAATGTACCCCAGTGTAGTGTAGGAACTGCCAAAGATGGGGTACATTGACGTTGTGGCAGGCTTATGCGATGTATGATCATATAATGTAACTAAACCTCCATTATTTTTGCCTAGATTAGGTGTTTTTAGAAAAACAAATAAAATCTATCAACATTGAAGTTGATGTTTAGTGGATAGGTGAGTGTGTTGGGTCTTGTGTATTGTATAATTTGGCCCCCAGCAGCACCCCCATTTATGCATGTTCAGGTGAGTGCAGCCAACCCCCCTTGTTTCATATATATATATATATATATATATATAAATATATATATATATATATATATACAGGGTGTGCAGAATTATTAGGCAAATGAGTATTTTGACCACATCGTCCTCTTTATGCATGTTGTCTTACTCCAAGCTGTATAGGCTCGAAAGCCTACTACCAATTAAGCATATTAGGTGATGTGCATCTCTGTAATGAGAAGGGGTGTGGTCTAATGACATCAACACCCTATATCAGGTGTGCATAATTATTAGGCAACTTCCTTTCCTTTGGCAAAATGGGTCAAAAGAAGGACTTGACAGGCTCAGAAAAGTCAAAAATAGTGAGATATCTTGCAGAGGGATGCAGCACTCTTAAAATTGCAAAGCTTCTGAAGCGTGATCATCGAACAATCAAGCGTTTCATTCAAAATAGTCAACAGGGTCGCAAGAAGCGTGTGGAAAAACCAAGGCGCAAAATAACCGCCCATGAACTGAGAAAAGTCAAGCGTGCAGCTGCCACGATGCCACTTGCCACCAGTTTGGCCATATTTCAGAGCTGCAACATCACTGGAGTGCCCAAAAGCACAAGGTGTGCAATACTCAGAGACATGGCCAAGGTAAGAAAGGCTGAAAGACGACCACCACTGAACAAGACACACAAGCTGAAACGTCAAGACTGGGCCAAGAAATATCTCAAGACTGATTTTTCTAAGGTTTTATGGACTGATGAAATGAGAGTGAGTCTTGATGGGCCAGATGGATGGGCCCGTGGCTGGATTGGTAAAGGGCAGAGAGCTCCAGTCCGACTCAGACGCCAGAAAGGTGGAGGTGGAGTACTGGTTTGGGCTGGTATCATCAAAGATGAGCTTGTGGGGCCTTTTCGGGTTGAGGATGGAGTCAAGCTCAACTCCCAGTCCTACTGCCAGTTCCTGGAAGACACCTTCTTCAAGCAGTGGTACAGGAAGAAGTCTGCATCCTTCAAGCAAAACATGATTTTCATGCAGGACAATGCTCCATCACACGCGTCCAAGTACTCCACAGCGTGGCTGGCAAGAAAGGGTATAAAAGAAGAAAATCTAATGACATGGCCTCCTTGTTCACCTGATCTGAACCCCATTGAGAACCTGTGGTCCATCATCAAATGTGAGATTTACAAGGAGGGAAAACAGTACACCTCTCTGAACAGTGTCTGGGAGGCTGTGGTTGCTGCTGCACGCAATGTTGATGGTGAACAGATCAAAACACTGACAGAATCCATGGATGGCAGGCTTTTGAGTGTCCTTGCAAAGAAAGGTGGCTATATTGGTCACTGATTTGTTTTTGTTTTGTTTTTGAATGTCAGAAATGTATATTTGTGAATGTTGAGATGTTATATTGGTTTCACTGGTAATAATAAATAATTGAAATGGGTATATATTTGTTTTTTGTTAAGTTGCCTAATAATTATGCACAGTAATAGTCACCTGCACACACAGATATCCCCCTAACATAGCTATAACTAAAAACAAACTAAAAACTACTTCCAAAAATATTCAGCTTTGATATTAATGAGTTTTTTGGGTTCATTGAGAACATGGTTGTTGTTCAATAATAAAATTAATCCTCAAAAATACAACTTGCCTAATAATTCTGCACTCCCTGTATATATATATATATATATATATATATATATATATATGTGTGTGTATACACACACACACATGCACACACACACTTTTATTTCCTATGTATGTATAATACATTATAATTAAAGCATTTTATAATATATTATACATATACAGTTGCAAGAAAAAGTATATGAACCCTTTGGAATGATATGGATTTCTGCACAAATTGGTCATAACATGTGATCTGATCATCATCAAGTCACAACAATAGACAATCACAGTCTGCTTAAACTAATAACACACAAAGAATGAACACACCATGTAAACATTCACAGTGCAGGTGGAAAAAAGTATGTGAACCCCTAGACTAATGACATCTCCAAGAGCTAATTAGAGTGAGATGTCAGCCAACTGGAGTCCAATCAATGAGATGAGATTGGAGGTGTTGGTTACAGCTGCCCTATAAAAAACACACACCAGTTCTGGGTTTGCTTTTCACAAGAAGCATTGGCTGATGTGAATGATGCCTCGCACAAAAGAGCTCTCAGAAGACCTACGATTAAGAATTGTTGACTTGCATAAAGCTGGAAAGGGTTATAAAAGTATCTCCAAAAGCCTTGCTGTTCATCAGTCCAGGGTAAGACAAATTGTCTATAAATGGAGAAAGTTCAGCACTGCTGCTACTCTCCCTAGGAGTGGCCATCCTGTAAAGATGACTGCAAGAGCACAGCGCAGACTGCTCAATGAGGTGAAGAAGAATCCTAGAGTGTCAGCTAAAGACTTACAAAAGTCACTGGTAAATGCTAACATCCCTGTTAGCGAATCTACAATACGTAAAACACTAAACAAGAATTGATTTCATGGGAGGATGCCACAGAGGAAGCCACTGCTGTCCAAACAAAACATTGCTGCACGTTTACAGTTTGCACAAGAGCACCTGGATGTTCCACAGCAGTACTGGCAAAATATTCTGTGGACAGATGAAAACAAAGTTGAGTTGTTTGGAAGAAACACACAACACTATGTGTGGCGAAAAAAAGGCACAGCACACCAACATCAAAACCTCATCCCAACTGTGAAGTATGGTGGTGGGGGCATCATGGTTTGGGGCTGCTTTGCTGCGTCAGGGCCTGGACGGATTGCTATCATCGAAGGAAAAATGAATTCCCAAGTTTATCAAAACATTTTGCAGGAGAACTTAAGACTATCTGTCTACCAGCTGAAGCTCAACAGAAGATGGGTGTTGCAACAGGACAATGACTCAAAGCATAGAAGTAAATCAACAACAGAATGGCTTAAACAGAAGAGAATACGCCTTCTGAAGTGACCCAGTCAGAGTCCTGACCTCAACCCGATTGAGATGCGGTGGCATGATCTCAAGAAAGCGATTCACGCCAGACACCCCAAGAATATTGCTGAACTGAAACAGTTCTGTAAAGAGGAATGGTCAAGAATTACTCCTGACCGTTGTGCACGTCTGATCTGCAACTATAGGAATCGTTTGGTTGAAGTTATTGCTGCCAAAGGAGGTTCAATCAGTTATTAAATCCAAGGGTTCACATACTTTTTCTACCTGCACTGTGAATGTTTACATGGTGTGTTCAATAAAAACATGGCAACATTTCATTCTTTGTGTGTTATTAGTTTAAGGAGACTGTGATTGTCTATTGTGATTTAGATGATGATCAGATCACATTTTATGACCAATTTGTGCAGAAATCCATATCATTCCAAAGGGTTCACATACTTTTTCTTGCAACTGTATAATGCATATATATGATTTCATTATAAGTGTATTTTGAGATATATGTGTATATATCTCAAAGTACACTTATAATGAAATCATATATATGCATTATATATGTTTAATATATTATAAAATGCTTTAATTATTTTATAATATATTATACATTTATAATGTATGAATAATATATTTATTTAATTATTTTTTAAATTAATTTTTAGCAGCCTGGGGGACTGACTGCCTGACAGCTCAGACAGTCCCCCTGCTGATAGCTCCATAGACTCCTATTGCGACAGTGATCATGGTGATCACATGGCCCTGGAGGTGGCAGGAGCTGCTTCCGTGGGACTTCTGGGGTCTCCGGCAGTCCCCCCGACCGTGATCACCACGGATCGCTGGTCCAGGTAAGTCCAGGGCTCCTATTTGCAACCGTTTTTTGTCGGACGTACCTAATACTTCCGCGGTCGTTAAGGAGAAATGTATTTATAACGTCATTCTTAATGTATTTTGATTTAAATATATATGTATTTAAATATCAAAATACAGTTAGAATAAATTTAAACCAGTATATATTTTTTTACATTTAATTGTATTATTTTATTTATTTATCGATTATTTTATATATATATATATATTTGAAGGCTTGGCCTGTAGCTGTGGGAGGGGCTTGAATTCCCTTTAAAAGGGCTGCCAATCCACTCCCACCTTACTGTAGCTGGTCTGGCTAGTCTGAAACCTTTACTTCTGGTTCAGACCGCCATCTCCTGGTACGGTGCTTCCCTGCCTCTGCCACACGTCGCTGGCGTCCGCGCAGACCGTTCTCAGCTCCAACACCGGGTTTAACCTTTCAATACCTTTCACGACGGGGCTTTGTTCATGTATACCGAGCGTTTGGTTTTCTTTCATGTATTGCAACCACTCAAGCCGTTCGGCTAATTCTCATACACATATCCACCTATGCTTCGCATGTTTCACTTTGTGTATTTATACGAACGCAACCGTTCGTGCATTTTTACTGTATATATCTTTTTCGGTATTCGAACGACACTTAGTGTACGCACTCATTTCGTATGATTCAGCTGTTCATGCACTCTTTTCCTGTCGGTAATTACGGCCAAAACTCACGACGTAGGCACAAATTTTCATCTAGTTTTATTATACTTCCCCCCCTGCTGGTTACATATGATACTACAGTCATCCAAAAATTCCACTTAGGGTTTAATAGTTAGTTGGTGTATCTGAATGTTAGAATTTATATCGCCTGTACTTTTTCCACAGGTCCACACCTAGGATTGCATACTTACGGATTAAAAATTGTGATAACTGACATTTGTGTCAAATTGTGGTTTCTAGGTTGGTGGAAATTTGATTATTATAATTTATGCTTTTAGTACAAGTTATACATGTTAAATTAGTAAGCATGTAATTTACGCTTCTAGGTTCCTGAATTACAGACGGTAGCTTTCACAAGCACGGGAAAACCATCATCATCCTCTGTTTCATTACTACCCTCTGCATAGTGTCTGGTAGGTTGATTTGATTTTGGGCCCACGATCTGGCCAGCTAATACCAAATGCACTGACACTTATATATTAATTTTCATGTCCATAGGTCGTATCACGATACTATTACGACCGCTATTTATCTCAACATTGACAACTCATCCTGACCCACATATCAGGTACTACGCCAGATCCCAGTACTTTTCTAGTTTTAGAGTGGTACTGGTCCTAGGTTGTGTAGCCCAACTAGGAATAATTTTCTGGTCTTAATCCATAGGCTAGTGGTCCCGCGAGGCCAACACCCTCATCCTCATACTCGGAGGTATACGCCCCTTGGGCCAAATCATAGATAGCCGCCTCGCACTGTCGCATAGAGAGGGCCTCACCTGTCACTCCCATCCTATCTTATGCTTTAATTGCCATCGAGAGGCCAACACCCCGCCACAACGTTCGGTGGCCTCATACTTTCCCCTCGAGCCCACGCATAGGTAGTGCCTCTCAAGCCGCTTGGCAATTAGCAGGGACTCATCTGTCACTCTCACTAAGTATAATTGTTTCACCGCTTGGTATCTAGCTAGCCTCACCAGTACCCAATTCATTACAGGGTGATTGATTAAGCAACTTTATATTTTTCAGTTATGTCACTAACTCCTGATATCCTGGAGGAACTTTCACTACCCAGCACACACGCTAGGCCTGGTACCCCTGTTCCTGCAACAGATGTAAATAGTCCTTCGTCCCCAAGATCTTGGACCATCCCTCGTCCCACTGCAGAACTCAGAAGATGCTGCATCCCTTTCCCAGCTACTGCTAGGAAGGTGGAGTTGTTCAGATTATTGAACACTACCAGGGCCGTTTGAAGGAATTTGGGGGCCCCAAGCAAAATGGACATGGAGGCCCCCCCAAACCACTCACGCGCATGCACGCAAAGCCTAGCCTGTCCTCCCCCCGAATCCCACCCCTGTGTGGTGGGGGCCATAAATCACAATGGGGGGACCTATTGTCCTCCCCCCACCCCCATCCCTGAGCAGTGGGTGGGGGCCATAAAGATAATGAGGGAGGGGACCTACTGTCCTCCCCCCGCCACTCACCCCTGCGCGGTGGGTGGAGGGCCATAAATCACAATGGGGGAATTTACTGTCCTCCCCCCCAGCTTCCACCCCTGAGCGGTGAGTGGGGGCCATAAAGATAATGAGGGGGGGAACTACTGTTCTCCCCCCGGCCTCCACCCCTAGGTGGCAGGTGGGGGCCCTAAGACAAACCCCCCCTTCAAAGGTGACTAGGGGTCCCCAAACCCCTAGTCACCCACCCCCCCACCCAAATAAAAACTGTCCCCTACCTACCCCCCTCACCCTAAAAATAATGAGGGGGGAATAAAATAACTAACCTGTAAATAAAAATAAAACTTACCATTTGATGTCTTCTTTCTTCCAAAAAAGGCCAAATAAAAAAAACCTTCACCTTTGAAGGGGGGGGGGGGAATTTGTCTTAGGGCCCCCACCCACCGCTCAGGGGTAGGGGCCGGGGGGAGGACAGTAGGTCCCCCCTCATTATCCTTATGGCCTCCACACATCGCTCAGGGGTGGCGGCCGTGGGGGAGGACAGTAGGTCCCCCCCATTGTGATTTATGGCCCCCACCCACTGCGCAGGGTGGGGGCCAGGGGGGAGGACAGTAGGTCCTAGGGCTAGGATTTTTTTGTTTTGTTTTTAACAGTGAGCTACTGTTTAGTAGACATGCCCCTACTCGCGGTATAGAGAGTAGGGGCATTCAGGAGATTTTATTCTCCTTTATGCTAATATGGGGGTCATATCTTGGGGCCCCAGGCCAGCTCGGGGCCCCAAGCAATTGCTTGGTTTGCTTGCCTTGTCATGACGGGCCTGAACACTACTACTGACAACTCCGATGCAGAGGAAGGCCCTAGTGGGAACCAATTGCCAGCTTTCCACGCCATGATGACTTCACTTATGGCATCCATTGGCACCGACAGGCTTGATAAATTGGAAGCTGGCGGTGCTAATCAGACCACTGCTAATACTATCAGTCACCCTCTCACTGATATTAGGCCCGGTAATTCCTTGGAATCTATTGCGGTTATCGAATCGATTAATCCCTCGCATATGGTCCCTTCTCACCTAAAAAAGGGCATTCTGGAAGGCAAGGACGTTAACCTGGTTTCATTGCTCATTGCCTGCCAGGATGTCCTAGAGAACAGGACCTTTGCATACGGGGATATTTCAGTAGTACTAAGGGCTAGAGACCCTCGGCTTAACAAAAAATTGTTCATCTCTGAATTTGTATTCGGGTTTGGGATTTATAGGGATGTCTACTGCTCAGTTTACCCGGAGAAAAGAGCGGAGTTGGATGCATACATGCACAATATGGTGGATCTGGGGCACAAATCCGGTGGTACCGCTTTTTACGATTACCACCGTTCCTTCTCTGCAAAGGTGGCTGCGGCTCTGACTAAGTTCAATTTAAGCATAAATTGGAGCAAATTGGACACTGAGTTATTCTGCAGGCACTTTGCAGGCTTAAGGCCCCCATCTTGTGCAGTGTGTGCATCTGCAGCGCCTAGCACCAATTTCTGCCAAAACATGGCAGAAATTGAACAAAACCAAACTGCTTCTAACCTCCAAAGACCTGTTAGAAGATTGAAAGACAAACTGGGTAGGGATATTGTATTTCTAGGCAAATCTCAAGTTTGCAACAATTTTAATGCGGGTTGCAAACTTGAGATTTCAGTGACTACCTTATCAGTGACTACCTTATCACGGGACTGACTGAGGGATTTCACACCGGGTTGGTACATTTACCTACCGGCACACTGGAATGTGACAACCTACAATCCACATTAGATGATCCACAGTTGGTACATACACTTATCATGACCGAGGTGAAACAAGGGTTTTTGTAGGGACCATTCTTTTCACCACTCTTCACATCTTGGAGAACCAACCCCACTGGGGTTGTCACTGGGAAGAATTCACTGAAACCTAGACTGATAATTGATTTATCTGCACCACATTCTTCCACGGTCCCCAGCCTAAACTCACTCATACCTTCCGAAGAATTTTCACTACATTACGCCACTATCGACCATGCCATCATTAAAGCAGGCACAGGGGCATGGTTAGGCAAAATGGATGTAGTGAATGCCTTCAAGTTACTTCCCATGCACCCTTCCCTTTGGCACCTTCACAGGATTAAATGGCAAGGGTTATATTATTTCTTCACCCGTTTCACTTTTGGCTCCAAAAGTAGCCCATGTATTTTTGACACATTTGCAGAGGCTTTGTGTTGGTTATTACTTAATGTCCTTCCTGTGTAAATGTCCTTCGGTTATTCACTATCTGGATGATTTCCTCATGATTGAGAACAACACACTCCCCCCAAGTAGTTTGAGACACATGTTGGCTTTGTTTGAATCCCTCACTATCCCAGTCTCCCCGCACAAGACATTGGGTCCAGACACCAACATGCAATTTTTGGGGATCCAACTAGACACGGTACACATGCAGGCTAGCCTCCCTCAGGACAAAATTGAGTGTACCCTGGCAAGTATCGAACACTACCTACTGCAAGGGTGTTGCACCCGGAAAGAACTTCAATCACTGCTGGGGTCACTCAATTTTGCCATGAGGATCATTCCACAAGGTAGATCTTTCATTTCACATCTACTATCCCTATTTCCACAATTCACTTCAGACACTTCACGTATCACATTAGACGACCACGCAACCTCTGATTTATGTATGTGTTTTTTTTTTTCTCACCTCTTGGAATGGGCAGGCCATGTTTATACCACCCCACCCTGACGCTTCACCTAGACTGTGGACAGATGCCGCAGCAAACACAGGTTTTGCAGCCATCTCCGGAGATCAATGGCTTTGGGGACCATGGCCAACCGAAGTCAAATCACTGCCCAAATTCACCGAGACCTCACCTTTATTTGAGCTGTACCCAATCGTGGCGGCGGCCATTGCCTGGGGACCACATTGGTCCGGTCACACGGTTAGGTGCTACTCGGATAATATGGCTACATGCCATATTGTCAAGAAAGGCCGGTTGGCATCCCTGGTAATTATGAGACTCCTAAGACGACTCACATGGGTAGCGGCCACCTGTCAATTCTTTATCACATGTATTCACGTTCCAGGGTACACAAACACTGGTGCTGATCACTTGTCTCCATTTCGTTTTCAGGATTTCTTCACGACAATACCCTCCGCTTCCAGACTGGCAACTCCTGCCTCACTTTTCTGAGACATGATAATGGATTAGAGGCTTTGTTAGAACACGCATGTCACATTTCTCACCTCACACATATGACAGAGCTTTTCACGTATTCAAGAAATTCATTACTGAATTCCACATCCACGACATGTTCACATTAGAATCAATATTGGGTTTCACTTCTTTTTGCCACATCAACCTTAAATTATCATTCAACACTATAAAACTGTACCTTACGGGCATTCAGCACCACATGCTTATCCAACAACCCAACGCTACAGGTTTCCTGACCTCATATCAAATTAAGACAGTACTAAAAGGCATTTAAAAATTGGACGCACACGTCCCTTCACAAAGACTACCCATAGACAACAACATATTCCATTAACTAATCAATTTATTAGATTCTTCTCCTTTCAAACCCATAACTAATACTGTAACTAATACTGCTATATATTTAGCTTTTTATGGGTTCCTCCGTCCCAACGAATTCACGACTACGACCATTACAACCCCCAATTAACTAACAACTATGGACTTACAAAAATATAACGACCATTACTTACTATTCTTAAAACAATCAAAAACCAGCACCATAGGTCATACTATTGAAATCTCATTGTATCCCACTCATAATAAATGGTGCCCAGTACAAGTTTTTGACGCTTATTTCCTTTCACTCCACAAACAACCTCTACAACCTTTGCTAGAACTGCATGGAAACATTCTGACTACAACAAAATGTATGCTTTACGTACGACTACTGTTGACTAGGCTCGGCCTAAACCCCAATCATTTCTCCGGTCACTCTTTCTGAATTGGGGCAGCATCTACAGCATCTGCTAATCACGTACCCACTCACATTATCAAGGCAATGGGACGCTGGAAATCCTCAGCCTACACACTCTACATAACTTATCCCGTTAAAGAATTAAGACAAGCTTTCTGTGACTTATCTAAATAAATAAAGTTGGTTAACCGTATTAAGTCTTATGGTATTTTCTTTTGCCCACTTTTATTACAGGCCTACTGCTTTGTCGGTTCCGGCACACCACAACCGACTGGTTCCAACTCATTGATGTTATGGTTATTATATGCAAGATTTCTGTATACGGCTATATTGCCCCGACTACAAATTTGAAAGCTTGGCCTGTAGTTGTGGGAGGGGCTTGAATTCCCTTTAATAGGGCTGCCAATATACTCCCACCTTACCGTTGCTGGTCTGGCGAGTCACCCCTCCTACCACTCCATCTATTCATAAACACCCTCTAAGGTAGGCCCACTTTTATTACAGGCCTACTGCTTTGTCAGTTCCGGCACACCACAACCGACTGGTTCCAACTCATTGATGTTGTGGTTATTATATGCTAGATTTCTGTATACGGCTATATTGCCCCGACTACAGATATATAAATTATTCACCAAAAGCACTAAGAAGGCAACATTCACCAAGAAGACTATACCTTTCACCAAATAAGCAAAGAATGGAGACAGATAAAAATATGCACATTAATAGACAGAAACAATCCACCAATTATGATTTTAAAAAAATGGACATGCACATGAGAAATAACCCCCACAAAGAAACACAATCAAGAGACCACACAAGTATGCCAATACACAAAACAAATATGGATACCATTCACCATAAAGAAAATTTAGATAGAAGAGGGAGGATTCATACACAGATTGAAATCAAAGAATCCCCAATAGTTGTAAGACCAAAAACATATAGATTAACACAAGAGCACAGGTCTCCTAAGGAAATTCAGAACAAAGACAATAAACACTCATGGGAAAGAGAGGAAAGGAGGACTCATAATAGATATGAGAATACTAGAAAAGAATAGCCCCCCTGATGATGCACTTAAACATAATAGATACCATGCCCTTTCCTTCTCTGAACAATTTGATGAGACATCTTTTTTAGAGATTCCATCAAACCGGGAAAGACAGTCCGACCATATCAGTCCAACGAGAGGCCGCAAAAGAAGTTTAGAGGAAGACGGTCAGGTAGACGACAACAAAAAAGGAAGGACAGAGAGATTTTAAACAAAGATTTAAATGAGGATGAAAATAAAGGGATCTTCAACCTATCAGGCAAACCCTTAACGAATATACAGTTGAAAGTACTAAATAAAGGTCTTAAATATGCCCCAACAAAAACTTTTAACCCTTTTTTGGCATACATAGACATAAATAAGTTTGTAAGAAATGCTACTATAAAAAGATTTTATATAAGCAAAAACAACACGATAAATAATCAAGTTACAGATATTAACAATACTAGTGACGATATGTATGTCAAAAGCTCTCTAAAACATAAAAGTAAGTTTTATCCGTCAAATTTTAAGTCAAGCGCAATAGATATATTTGAAAAAAAGGTATCTAAAGGTATAAGAAGTTTGAGTGAAAAACATATAGGAGATAAAAATAACCTAACAAAAAGGGAGAGAGAAATCCTTAAAGAGTTATAAAATTATGATACTATTGTTATAAAACCAGCCGATAAGGGGGGAGGTTTAGTGATTTTATCTACAGAAATGTATGAAGAGGAGGCCTTTAGACAATTGAATGATATAAAGACATATGTTAAACTTACAAGGGACCCCACCTCTGATATCAAAAATATGTTAGAGAAATTTCTGAATTAAGGCAAGGATAAGAATATACTAAGTACGGATGAATTCAACTACTTAAACAAGAAATTTCCAAAGATACCGGTTATATATTTCCTACCGAAGATTCATAAAGACACTGAAAGACCCTCAAGAAGACCTATTGTCTCCGGTATAGATTCTAGCCTATCAAATATGTCAGAATATATAGACATTATGTTACAGCCTTATGTAAAATTGTCCCGATCCTATCTTAAGGATACTATGGACCTACTTAATAAATTAGAATCAATAGAGTGGGAGGATGATTGTGTACTCATAACTTGTGATGTACAATCTCTATATACTATAACTGAACATACAAGGGGTTGTAAAGCTGTAAAAACTATTCTAGAGAGACAAAAAAAGATGAAAGAAGAACAGATACATTTTATAATTGAAGGTATCTTTTTAATTCTAAATAATAATTATTTTTGGTTTAAAGACTCGTTTTATTTACAAAAAAACAGCACAGCGATGGGGACCAGGTTCGCGCCCAGCTATGCCAACCTCTTCATGACCGAGTGGGAAGAGAGAATGGTGTGGAGCGGGCATGGCTGGGTGGGGAGTCTGGTGGCCTATTTTTGCTATATTGATGATCTTTTTATATGTAAAGGTCCAATTTCTACAGCTAAACTTTTTTTAGACTTTTTAAATACAAACAACAATGGTATAGTTTTAAAAGCAGATTTTAGTCAGACTCACGTAACTTTTTTAGATTTGGATATTTATATTGAAGATAAGAGACTTAATACAAAAACTCATTTTAAACCGGTTCATGTTAATAATTTTATTGGAACAGATAGCTGTCATTATAGGAGCTGGCTTGACAGCTTCCCTAAAAGTCAATTCCTTAGCTTGAAGAGAAATTGCTCCGATGCTAATACTTTTAACACTCAGGCGAACATGATGAAGAATAAGTTTATTGAAAAAGGTTATGATAAAGAAAAAATAGATAAAACTATAGAAAATATTACAAACACAGATAGAAAGGATCTTTTAACCCAAAACAAGGGTTAAAAAAATACTAAGAATAATGGGAAAGACTTTGTATTGCCTATTGTCTTAGATTATAATAATAAAAATAAACAAATAAAAAAAGTAATTAGGAATAACTGGCATTTATTGAAAGAAGATCCTGTATTAGGAAAAATTATTCCAGACCAGCCAAAAATTGTCTTTAGAGGAGCTCCAAATTTGAGAATGCAACTCACACAAAATTATACAAAACAAAAAAAGTGCAAAGTTATAAATAATTTTATGAAAAACAAGAATGGATTTTTTAGATGCAATTGCTGCGTAGCATGCAAAAAAACAAAAAAAAATAAACCGATACATTCATAATTTTAAATCAAATAACACAGATAAAAGTTACAGTATTAAAAACACAATTACATGCATGAGTAAAAACGTGATATATTTATTAGAATGTCCATGCGGACTGCAATATATAGGGAGAACTATAAGACCGTTGAAGGTCAGGATTGGGGAACATTGTAGAAATATAGAAAAAGGACTAAAAACCCACTTGGTATCCTCACACTTTGAGTTACATGGTAATGATCCACGGCACTTAAAATTTATGGGCATTTCAAAATTGTCCCAACACTGGAGAGGTGGTGATATGATTAATAAATTGGGCAAGAAAGAAATGGAGTGGGTCTATTTTTTAGACACACTACACCCTAAAGGTCTTAATGCAGAGTTTGATCTTTGAATTTTTTTATAATAAATACTAAAAGAAAAAATCTTTTACACCAGTTTTTATATACTTTGCATATTTATATACTATTTTTATTGCTGACACACCACCTCCCCTGTGTATCACTTTAAGATCTCCATATATGTGCATGGTTCACTTTGTGCATAGCATTTTTATAATATTGGTTACTTTTTATAGATTTTTATGCATGCTTATTTTCTGGTATGCAATACCTGGTATAAACCTATATATCTTGTGTGTATAGCTCTATGATGTCTTTTTAAAAAAATGTTACTACTTAAAATATGCTATCTTTTTTAATTAAAAATATGTCTTATTTGTTTTTTATTATATGTTTTTATATTTACATTCTTTCTTTAAACTTTACCACCTTGTTAATTATATAATAATTTACTTATTTTATTCTTAGATGTACTGTATCCTATATCGGCAATTTGCCGAACTGCAATTCCCATGAACAATACCAGATCGTGATACGTCACTTCTGGGTGACGAAACTGTGTTTATAGAAAAATGGACAATGTAAACTACATGCCCCATCAACCATTGGGAGATACGCTGACGTCACTTCCGGGAGCCGCACACAACATGAATGGAGGGATACTACATATCCCAGCAGGCTACGAGAAGACGCGCAGACGTCACTTCCGGGCGGCACACGCGACCTGGAAGTAGGAAGTGAAATTGCATCAGGACTAAATCACATTAATCAGGGACACTTATATAAAGAGGACTCCATTGAATTTTGGACTTATTACTTCTGAAGAAGCCCCAGACCGAGCGAAACGCGTTAAGTAAGAGCTCTGATACTTCTTTTATTATATATTTTTTATTTTGTATCAATAAAGTTATAGCTTTTACTACTTTATTTGTTGTTCCTGATACACCTTGCATCCTGACTTATATCCTCTGGTGGGGATCATACCACCTCATGCTGTTTATACCAGAGCAAGATATTTGCTCTGAAATTTGTAAGTAGGATACTTTTCTTTTATTTGAACACTTTTTAATAGATATACTAAACTATTGGATTTTACTTCTATTTTTATTTTTCCATATACCACTGTGGAGGATTGGATACCACATTATACCATCACTTGATATCCTGAGACGGGGATTATACCGTCAAGGCGCTATACGGCAGAGCTCTGAGTAGCTCTGCAAAGTGTGAGTGGGTCTTTTATAAGCTTTTATATACTCTTATTTCACCTGACATATTGCACTATTATTGTCCTGTACCTTTTTGCCTTGAAGGTTTTATACATTCCTAATTAGAGGATTCTCTGTATGTATATATTTTATTATTATTTGCACTGTTTGGGTGCGGTTTACCACCTTTGTTTCTTCAGATAAATATATATATATATATATATATATATATATATAAATATATATATATAATTATATATATAATTAACGTTATTCCAAGTGTATTTCAATAATAATATATATATATATATATATATATAATTATAGAGATTAATATTAAAATACCCTTTTTATAATGATTTATGTATGTGTATATAAAAGTATTTAGATCATATATATATATATATATATATATATATATATATATATACATATAAAATCTAAGTACTTCTATTAAATGTATTAAACTTTTTAATAACTTTTATTTACTTTTTAAACTTTTATGCAGGCACTGCACAAGCCAGCTATTTCGGCCATGTGATCGCGATGACCCCGCGATCACATGGTACAGGAGGGCCTGATCGGGCAGAGGGCGTCTGCCTGAGCTCCCAGGCAGACCCCAGGATCACGATCGCCGGCGGGGGATCGCCAGCGAACAGATAAGTGGAGATTTACTATCCAACGTACCAGGTATGTCCGAGGTCGTTAACGTATGATTTTTGTCGGAAGGGATTGGAAAGGGATTAAAAGAATATGTAAATATAGTATTAAAACAACTGGGAAGTAAAAGTTCCTGTTTAAGTACATATTAATTTAAATTTAAATTGCCAGGTGAGCCCAATTTATGGAAAAACTACTAAAGGAGTTATTAAGCAGAGCACCATTTTTATGCAATATAGGGAAGAAAAAGGATCTCTCTGCTGCCGAAAAGAGTGAAATAGTTCAATGCTTTGGACGAGGTATGAAAACATTAGATATTTCACAAAAACTTAAGCGTGATCATTGCACTATTAAGAGATTTGTGGCTGATTCAGAGCACAGACTGGTTTTTGCAGATAAAGGCACATTGAGGAAGATTTCTGCCAGATCCATGCATTGGATCAAGAGAGCAGCTGCTAAAATACTATTACATAGCAGCAAACAGATATTTAAAGCTGCTGGTGCTTCTGGAGTCCCACGGACATCAAGGTGTAGAGTCCTCCAGAGTCTTGCAACTGTGCATAAACATTCTATTCATCCACCACTAACCAATGCTCACAAGCAGAAACGGCTAATTTTAAACAGTCCTGTTCACTGATGAGTGCCGTGCAACCCTGAATGGTCCAGATGGATGGAGTAGTGGATGGTTGGTGAACGGCCACCCTGTTCCAACAAGGCTGCGACGTCGGTGGTGGAATCATGTTTTGGGCCGTAATCATGGGAAGAGAGCTGGTCGGCCACTTTAGGGTCCCCAAAGGTATAGAGATGACCTCTGCAAAGTATGTGGAGTTTCTGACTGACCACTTTCTTCCCTGGTACAGAAGGAAGAACTATGCTTTCCGTAATAAAATCATCTTCAAAGTGATTATAACTCCCAATCCCCCAAACATGAGTCGAGACTTCATGAAGGGGTAAAACGATCTGATTTACTGTGGGCTACCCGCCCGGTATTTATGCAGGTCTCCCACCTGGTGGACACTCCCCTAGGGGACCAGATGGAAGACTGGGACAAAAGTAACACAGTAGCCAATCACAGTGGCTATAGCATACGCACTCCCCTTTTACATAAATCACTCCCTCTTTTCCATCCTGGAGATAATTAACTTAAGGCAGCAAAGAGAGCCTTACTTATCTCAAGTAAAACAGCATAAAAATCTATAACTTTCATTTTACATAACATAAACTTTAAGTTCCACATATCCTCAGATAGCTTGGATCTGAGTGCATATTCTAGGTGAATAGCGCTCAGATCCCACGAACACAGTTCTCAGAAACGTCAACTGAAGTTTGGCTTTCGCCAGCCATTCGTGTATTTGTAGCCTACTACAAGTTCCATACTGTAGCTATCTGGGGTCGGTCACTTTCGCATACTTACAGCGCACGAATGAAGCAGTATCTCCTTCATTCGTGTATTTTTTCCCCGTACGAACGAGGATTTGAAGAGGTAGCAGCGGTGTTCGACAAAATAAATAGCCGACATTAGTTCCAGGGAATCCTCGCCATTAACCGCTGAGCGTTCGACAATCCAAAATGGCGATTGCCACGTGTTTGGTAAACGAACGTGGGCCACCAGCTATTCCCCAATTAGTCTGTGGTTAACCACAACAGTCTCTGTGGTTAATAGGCGCCACACGACCTCAGTGGGAGGTTGGGTGGTTCGGTAGTTAATTTGTTTTTTTCTCGCTGTTTGCATGAAATCACTCTGTAACCATCCAAATAACCGATCAGGCTGGTTCGCATGGTCTGTTTAATAAGGGATTTCGTTACACAGCTCCCCCTTAGTCCCATGGAATGGCATACCTGCTTAGGCCCTAACGGGTCGGCTAAGGGATGTCCTGCAAAACAAGAAAAACAACCAAAATAATTACTTCTCTAATTCAGTTTGCCGCGACAGGCCATCTGCATTGGCATTCTGCTTCCCGGGGCGATACTGCATTGTAAAATTATAGGGTTGCAGTGCCAAGCTCCATCTGAGTAGTCCGGGGTTATCGCCAGCTACTCTGTTAAGCCAAATCAAAGGGTTGTGGTCAGTCAGCACTGTGAAAGAGCGTCCATACAGGTAGAGTTGTAGTTTTTTAAGTGCCCAGACTAATGCCAGACACTCTTTTTCCACGGTGGCATAGCTGACTTCGCGTGGTAACAGTTTTCTGCTCAGATACGCCACCGGGTGATCCATGCCATCGTCCCCCACCTGGCTCAATACTGCTCCCAGTCCAAACATTGAGGCATCTGTGTGAACGAGAAACCTTTTAGTATGATCAGGTGCCACCAACACAGGAGATGCACTTAACGCAGCCTTGAGTTTCTGGAAAGCCTCCTCACACTCAGTGGACCAGACTACTTGTCAGGGTAGGGACTTTTTGGGGAGGTCTGTCAGGGGTTTGGCTAGGGCACTGTATTCTGCCACAAATTTCCTATAATAACCTGCGGTGCCCAAGAACGCCATGACCTGTGTTTTAGTCCGGGGTTGGGGCCACTGGGTGATGGCCTCAATCTTAGCTAGCTCTGGTCTCTGTTTTCCTGACCCTACTCTGTGGCCCAAATATTGGACTTCAACCATGCCTACGTGGCATTTCTCTGGCTTCAAGGTGAGCCATGCGTTCTGAATTCGGTTGAGCACTACTGAGATGTGTTCCAGGTGGGCTTCCCAAGTGCTATATCGTCCAGGTAAGCACAAGCGAAGCCCTGAAATCCCTCTAGGAGCCGGTCCGCCATCCTTTGGAACGTAGCTGGGGCATTCTTCATCCCAAATGGCATAACCTTAAACTGGTATAGGCCAAATGGTGTGACAAATGCCGATTTTGGAATGGCCCCAGGCTCCAAGGGGATTTGCCAATATCCCTTACACAAATCAATAGAGGTCAAATAATTCCCCCCAGCCATACGGTCTAGCAGCTCGTCTACTCTGGGCATGGGGCATGCGTTGGTAACGGTCCGATCGTTTAGTTTACGGTAGTCCACACAGAACCTGGTGGTACCGTCTTTCTTAGAAACCAGGACTACTGGGGAAGCCCAAGGGCTTTGGGACGGTTCTATGACTCCCAGTTCTAACATGTCCTGGATTTCCTTTAACATGCTTTCCCGTACTGCCTCGGGGATTCGCTAGGGCTGCTGCCGCAGGGGTAACTGGCCTGGGGTCTCCACTCTGTGGACTGCCAGGGTCGTATACCCTGGGGCTGCTGAAAACATGCCCCCAAACTCCTTTAACAGTTGGGAAGCCTGAGCTTGCTCCTCGGGACCTAATTCTGGACCCAACTGTACCTGTTCTACCCCTGTAGGTTCTTGGGGAAGCATATCCGGTAAAGGAATACCCTCACTATCCTCATACGCTGGAGCGCATACCGCGGAGACCTCCTCTGTTCTCTCGAGATATGGCTTGAGCATATTTACATGGAAAGACCGCCGGATCCTTCCATCAGAACAGTCTGCCACAATGTAAGTGGTATCACTGATCTGCTCTATTAGGGGCCCTGCCAGGAGGCTTGTAACTTATCCGTTTTGATAGGCTTAAGCACTAGGACCTTTTGTCCTACTTCTAATATAGGGTCTCTAGCTCCCTTGTTCTACTAGTACTTCTGCCGTTGTTGGGCTGCCCGCAGGTTCTCCCGAACTGTTTCGGTCAGAACCTGCAGCTGGTCCCTCAACTCTAGTACAAATGGGACTATAGGGGTACCTGCTTGTTCCATATCACCTTCCCAATGTTCCCGTACTAGATCTAGGGGTCTCTGGACCCGTCTCCCGTATAATAGTTCAAACGGGGAGAATCCGGTGGACTCCTTGGGAACTTCCCTATAGGCAAAGAGCAAATGGGGAAGGAATTTTTCCCAATTCCGACAGGTCTCTGAACGTGATGAGCATTTGCTTAAGAGTGCCATTAAAATGTTCACAGAGGCCATTGGTTTGGGGGTGATAGGGAGAACTTAATATGGGTTTTACCCCAGAGCTCTGCCAGAGCTGTTGGGTAACCACCGCTGTGAATTGGGTTCCCTGATCCGACACTATCTCCCTAGGGAATCCCACCCTAGTAAACACCTGAACCAGTGCTTCCGCCACCATCTCTGCATGTATATTTGACAGCGCTATAGCTTTGGGGTAGCGGGTAGCGTAGTCCACCACAGTAAGAATGTATTTCTTACCGGATGGACTGGGTTTGCTGAGTGGCCCGACTAAATCAACGGCCACTCGCAAAAATGGTTCCTCAATGATGGGTAGGGGACGTAGTTTTGCCCTGGAGTGATCCCCTCTCTTCCCTACCTTTTGGCATACCTCGCAGGTCCTACAATAATCCTGCAAATCTCTAGTGACCCCCGTCCAGAAAAATGATTGGGTGAGTCGGTCTCTAGTCTTTTTAATGCCTAAGTGACCTGCTAGGGGGATATCGTGGCTAATCCGTAACAGTTCTACCCGATAATTACGGGGCACTATTAACTGTCTTTTTTCTACCTGACCCGCTCCTTTCCCTGTCCCCCCAGTCACTCGGTACAGTAAACCCTTTTCCCAGATAAACCTTGCCTGATCTCCGTCTGCCTGGGGTTGTTCGGCCTCCCTCCGATATCCCTTTAAGGTGGGATCTTCCCGCTGAGCTTGCTCAATGTCTTGAGGGGTACCCCAGTAAGAAGTATGGTCAGGGTGAATCGTCAGAGGGTTATTGCTTACCTGGTCATGGGTTGAGGGGGAGGCCTCCATAGCTCTGGATTTCTGCCGGGTGGTAACAGGTAGTGCTCCTTCTGGACTGCAGGCTGCCAATTGGGACGTCAGGCATTCTAAATCATTCCCCAGCAACACTTCCGCTGGCAAATCTGGCCCCGTACCTCAATCAATGTGTACCCGGGCTGTTGGTAGTTTATGAATTGCCCCTCCGGCCACCCTTACAGCAATGGTGCGTCCCATGTGCTGGGTCGGGGTGACCCGGTGTGGCTGGACCAAGGTAATAGTAGCCCCGCTGTCTCTCAGTCCCCAAGCCTCTTGTCCATTTAGCTTTACCGACTGGCGGTGGTGCGCCCCAGCCGCTTGCACAGGGTTCACCTCATGTAAGGTGGCCCAATTCTCACTGTGGTTACTGGGTGTCTCTTGAGTCAGAGAGTTGTAATCCTCTTGCACACAGTGTGCGGCTGCTTTGGTCGGTGGTACTGGTGTCCGCCCCCAGCGGTCTGTAGTGCGTTGTGGGCAATTAGGTTTGATGTGCCCCACTTGCTTGCACCCCCAGGGTTGTGGTATTGCTCCCCGGTGGTGGTACCCTCTGCGGCATAGCTGGCGGACCAGATGCAGGCCGCTGGCCCTGGAACCCTCGATTTCCATCCATCCGTCTGCTCTCATGAAATTCGTCTGCCTCCTCCACTGTTTTTGGCTTTCTGTCTCTGACCCAGTCTCTCACCTCCGCTGGTGTATAATAAAAAAATTGCTCCAGTAATATCAATTGTACAGTATCCTCTAAGGTAGTTGCCATGATTCCCCTGCATCCAATTACTGGCATCGCGTTGCATACAAAATGCCCACTCAGTATACGAATCCTTGCCTTGCCTCCTGAGGGCCCGAAATTTCCTTCTATGGGATTCAGGAGTTACAGCGTACCGAGCTAACAAAATCTCTTATTTTTTCGTAGTTTTGTATATCCCCATCTGGCACAGCTCTCAACGCTTCGGCTGCTCTAACTGATAATTTGCTGCTTAATACTGCAGCCCAGTTAGCTCTTTCCAAATCTTCTAGCACACATTGTCTCTCAAAATCTTGCAAGTAATTATCAATATCCATCTCACCTTCCACGAAGCTTTTAAATGCAGTGTAGTTGATTTTCCACTGACGCCCCATTGTAGATCTAGATAGCGACAATATATCCACAGGAGGTGATCTGTCTCTGGCTTCTCGGGCTTCCCTGGCATTCTGGGTCTCTGTAGCTTGTGCCAAGATCTGTACCATGATCTCTGGTGCAGGGTTAGGTCCTACCAGGCTGAGTCTCCATCTCACATCCCTCTGGAACTCTGTTTCCTCTGCATTCGCCATTCGTTGTTCGCCGGTTTGATCGCTCTCCAGTAGTTCAGCTATTAACATGGCTTTCGGTTTGTTGCTTGCCACTATTTTTTTCTCGCTGTTTGCATGAAATCACTCGAAATCATTTCGTTACAGGGATAAAAGGAGAATAAGTCATGGTGTGGCCTCCATCCTCCCCTGACCTCAATCCTATTGAGAACCTTCAGCGCATCCTCAAGCAAAAGATCTATGAGGGTGGAAGTCAGTTTACATTCAAACAGCAGCTCTGGGAGGCTATTCTGACATCTTGCAAACAAATTCAAGCAGAAACTGTCCAAAAACTCACAAGTTCAATGGATTCAAGACTTGTGAAGCTGCTATCAAATAAGGGGTCCTAAGTTAAAATGTAACATGACCTGTTAAAATGTTTTAGGCTTAAGTGAGGGTTCAAATTAGGGTTAGGTAAGTTATTTTAACCTCTCTCACACTCTATTCTTACCCTAACCCTTGGGGTAAGGGTTAAAATAAAGTGTGAGAAATGTATAGATATTCCCCTCATGTGAAATATCCCTAAATATAAACAAGTCCCTAATCCTAACCCTAATTTGAACCCTAACATTAACCCTAAATGTCCCATGTCCTAAGCTTAGTGAATTCACTAACTATAATGAAAGTGTAAAACTAGCTTTACTTACCTTCCAGGACCTTGTTGTGGAGGGGTAGCAGGAGTGCTAGCACGCATGTTTTTTTATTCCTAACTATGGGTTCCTTATTTCTTACGAGAGTTTGTCTTGTATTAGTTTAGCCTTTTTCCTTCTATAGGTTTGGTTATCATGCCATTAATTCCTATTTGGCTCTATATTTCTCCAGGATATTTTAGACATTTGAATGCCAGGGGATTGCTGACTTTGCAGCCTCTGGTGTAAGTTAACTTGTCTGACCACATTTTATGATAATATCCTATTGATTACTTGTTTGGCTTTTTTAAAGTCTTATAAGGTTTATGCAGCTCAATAATGGTTTTATAACTATTAGCTGTCCCTCCCACTATATATACTGCTTGGGTATTTTCCATGGGTAAATGCTGCCATGACTGATCAGGAATAAGGAAAATTGTTTCATATTTACCGTATGAAACCCATGAGTAAATGCTGCCATGAATAATGATCAGGAAAAGAAAATTACGATAAGTATGAAACAATTTTCCTTATTATCAGTTACAAATAAAATAGAGATTAATTGACTTGATGAGGGCAAGACATTTGTAATCATCTAATAAATGATTGTAGTAAAAAATGAGGCAGTTCACCCAAAGGTACTTGTTATTAACTTGGGTGATGGGAAAGTACAGATATCTATACTCCTGAAATAGGCCTCATTTTAATTAGTTTGAATAAGTCATATCTGTGTCAGTTTTTTTTAATGTTTTATTGACAGAAGTCACCATTAATGTCTGTGGTAAATTTGGTAGATAAATCATTTAACAGACTGGAATAATTTCTGAATATAACACAAAAAAGATGGAGTAGGGCTGCGCCAATATGAATAAAATAGTCTTAGAAAGGGTAGGAGGTCTCACTAGAGTAGCAGTAGATAATCAGGAAAAGGTTTTTATCCCATTTTGAGAAAGCCACATAGGCGAAACGCGTATTTGGATGTTTTATATTTACTTTACTACTGAATAAAGGAATTCTTTTGGACAAAAAGACCGGGTTTGTACAAATTTCGTTTAAATTGTATTTACCATTTTAAAATATATTTGATAATATATTTCCTTTGCTACTTGGCTTTTTACTACTAATCAAAATAAATCCGAGGTAGGGATTATACCACCAGAGCTGATACCATCGAGCAGTAAGCCTGCCCTATGCTGTTACTCCAAGGTGTGGATCATAACACCAATGCTATATCAATAGAGCAGTGTTTCTGCTCTACACTTGTGAGTATTACTCTTATCACTCTTTTATACTCTATTTTATCACAATTAAGAGCCCTATTGTTGCCTTTTATCTTCCCTTTGGAGCTTTTGATTACCAGGCGGTGCTGACTGATACATCTTCCCACATCCCATAAGCGGGGATAATACCGCTGTATGCTCTTCACACCAGAGAAAGCCAAAGCTCTTTTAAATGTGAGTTCTCTACCTCTTGTTACTTACTGCACTTTTGGACTCTAGACGTACTGCACTATTTGTTGCTTTCTGCCTCTTCTCTGTTTCATATATACGAACTAACACCCAGAGACGTATCCACTCCCATTGAAGAGAATACGTCTTATCAAGTTTCCCTGATTATCTACTGCTACTCTAGTGAGACTGCCTACCCTTTCTAAGACTATTTTATTCGTATTGGCGCAGCCCTACTCTATCTTTTTGTTGTATTGTATTGGATCCATTGAAGGAATTGAGGGGTTTCCTTCGCTTGGGTTGCTGCCCATTCTGCATATATTGTGTTGATTGGCACTGAATTCATGCTCTATTCTGTGGAATAATTTCTGATGCTGATTCAAACAAATTAAATTTAAATTAAGGCCATAATCCTTTATCCATTTGCGGTAATAGTTTGCATAACCCCTTTGTTATTATCCTATAACAAACATAAAGTTGTACTTGAACGGATTTCAGTCTTTTCAGTACCTACTTCACTGTAACTGTTCTATCATATGACAATAGCATTGCAACTGATTTAATTAGCGTAGAAATGTTGATGTCTCAGTGTAAAATTAGCAATACCACCATTTTCTCTCGATTAATGAAACTATAGTGCACACCTAATAATCATTTACAATAACTTTAATATTAAGAAATTGCAACCCCCTCGGTTCTTATGTGATGTCAGCAAACATCCAGAAGGGCAATCTGTTCTGATTTTAATAGTATTTATTAAAAGTTCTTTATACATACAACTATATGCAAGCCCTGTCCTTGAAACCAAAATAAACCTATTTAATGAACTTGAGATTAAGAAAGGGAATCATTAAAACCCCAGCACTGACAACTTATTATTATATAATATACACAGTTTGTTTCACGTTTATCACATATCCTCCATAATTTCCAGTATGGCAGAATGTAGAATTCGGAAGGCAGGCCGGTCATCTGGCTTCTGTAATAAAAAGAAACCACAGCTAAGAACAAAACAAACAAAAACAAAAAAAACTGTTGAAACAATTCTGTAGGTTTATTGTGTATCTAGTTTGCTTCTTACAGAGAAAACCTACTTCCATCAGTTTTTAACCCCTTTCATTATATCTCAGAGGGGATATGATAGCATTATACAAATATATCCAGGGCCCATACAAACCATTGTCTGGAAATCTTTTCATAAACAGGACTATACATAGGGACACATGGTCACACATTTAGACTGGAAGAATGTAGATTTAGTCTAAGGCCAAAGAAAGGGTTTATTTATAGTTAGAACAATAAGGATGTGGAATTATCTGCCTGAAGAGGCGGTTTTAGTCTATACCAAGGGTAGTCAACCTTTTAATTCCTACCGCCCACTTTTGTATCTTTGTTGATGGTAAAATTTCCTTACCACCCACCAGTGCCGCAGTAACTAATTTTATAGCGCAAGTGCAATATTTTTATTTTTTGAAAGGAGAGTTTTTAAAAATACAATAAAAATGTACTTAAATGTATCTTTTTTTTCTCTATTCTACTTTTTTTATGTGTGTCTGTGAGGTGCTGTGTGTGTGTGTGGAGGGGGGCAGTGCGTGTGTGTAGGGGGGCAGAGCGTGTGTGTGTAGAGGGGGGCAGTGCGTGTGTGTGTGTAGAGGGGGGTAGTGCATGTGTGTGGAGGGGGACAGTGCATGTATGTGGAGGGAGACAGTGCGTGTGTGTGAAGGGTGCATAGGGTCTATGCTGTGTGTAGGTGGGTGAGATGTGAAAATCTATCTTAATGTCTTTCCCTCCCTTCTTACCTTTTACCAGAGAGGGGGACATCACTTTAGCCTGCTGCAGGCTGACTCTTCTGTGAGCACAGCACTGTATCAGAGTGTTGGCATGGTAACGCGCGGCAACGCTCCAACCAGCCTGCGGGAAGAACACAGAGCCTCCCAGGCTCTTCCATCCCTCTAAGTGCCAGTGGGTCGGTGAGGGAGATCTTTGATCTCCTCACTAGCCCGAGATGGCTTACACAGTGGTGTATTTTGAATCTGTGCTGCCCTAGGCATGACAAAACTTGGGCACCCCCTAGTTTAAATTTGCCCCACCCCTTTCTTCCTGTCAAAGCCACATCTCTTCCTCTTAAAGACTTACACACTTTGACTTCAGACACACACTCACTCACATACTCACTGATTTGACACAATCTGACAGACACACACACACAATCACTTATTCACAGACACTGACTGACAGACACTCACTGACAGACACGCACACATTCACTAACATACACACATACACAGTCACTCACAGACACACCCCCACAATCACTGACAGACAGACACATACACACTCCCATGTACACACTGACAGACAAACCCACATTCACTGACAGACTCACAAACACATATTTAAACAAAAAGTTTAAAATATACAACATATTCTAGAGAAAACTTGCTTACTTTTTATCAATATTCAACATATAATATTTCAGATGGAAGACTGAGCTCCAGCCTTAGCCTAATCCCTCCCTTTGATATTTATGTCATATACAGACACCAAATTGCTGCATTACTGCCTCAATTAACATTTTATATAAATTATGCACTTGTAAGATGCTGAAACAAGTGCCCTAATGAAGAATTAACAATTAACTAGAAAAAATAACTAAAATACTGTCAGTGTTAAAATGATATCAAATTAACAAAGGGACATCTAAAAGAGGATGCAAAGGGCTAGTGTGAGTGTGCATGCATGTATGACAGAATGGATGTAGGAATCATATGCAAAGTGTGACTGCCAATTTAAATCTACCCAGCATCCCTAGCTTTGGGGCCGCTGGGCTGACTGATAAGGCTGCTGGGCAGGCAGGAAGATGGGGCAGGCAGGCGGGCAAAGCGGGAAGTGAAGGAGCTGAGCTCTTCTTGCTCAGCTCCCTCGCTTGTCGCAGAGTAACGCCAAGAGCCGGAGTGATGTCATATTCCGGCTCCCAGCATTACTGCAGGGCGCATGAGGGAGCTGAGCAAGAAGAAGTACAGATCAGTGCTCCCTCGCCGCCTGCCTGGGACAGAACTGGCCACCCGCCCCGGGGGAGCCCAAAGGTGGCCAGTCGGGCATTTGGGGGTGGCGTTTTTTGCCGCCCCCTGGAAAGTGCTATCCAGGGCAAATGCCTTGTCAGCCTTGCAGTAAATACAGCCCTGGACTAACAGTAAGGCTGGCTCTGCATGGGTCGGCAGGGAAGATGAAAGGATCTCTCCTGCCGGCCTTGGTCCATGGCCATCGAGGCCCACTGGACGTTTTCTGCAGAACCCACCACTGTACACCTGAAATCCCTAACCACCCACTAGTAGGGACCAGGCTGACTACCCCTGGTCTATACAGATGTTTAAACAGCAGTTGGATAAATACTTGCAAAAACATGATATACAGGGATATAATTTTTAATTAGTGGGGTAATAGCTTCTTGATCAAATGATATATCTGACTACCATTTTGGGGTCTGGAGGGAATTTTTTCCAAGTTTGCTGCAAAATTGAAAGCGCTTCAGATTGGGGTTTTTGCCTTCTTTTGGATTAATAGCAAGAAAAAAATGTCATAAACACTGAACACTGATGGACACCTGTCTCTTCAGCTATGTAACTATATGATGAGTTTCACCATTTCATGTCTCTGGGCATCCTATTATGTCAGCAACTTTATAAATGTCCACTAGACAGTAATACTTTCTTCCCTCCATAGCAATATATCCTCTATGCCAGTCATGTTTCCTTGTCCACAGCCACTCTCCAACCAGAAATGTATCCTCTCCAACCAGCCATGTTTACCGATCCCACACCGAACTCACACCCATATATTTTCCTCCTTTTTGCGTATTTTTTTGTGTCTGGAATTCCTCCCCCTCCTCATCTCTATGGGGTGAATGCTTGAGATCAGGGGCGTATTAGCCGCGAGGCAAACAAGGCATTTGCCTTGGGCAGCATTTTTCAGGGGGCGGCAAAAAACGCTGCCCCCCAAATGCCCAGGGCAAATGCCTAGTTAGCCTTGCGGCTAACTGACATCCCGAGCGGGCGGGCGGCTCTGGCTGCTGTGCGGGCGGCTGGCGAGGGAGCACTTCCTATGAGCTGACTGCTCAGCTCCCTCGCGCGCCACAGAGTGAGTCTGGGAGCCGGAAGATGACGTCATATTCCGGCTCGCAGCCTAACTCTGCAGCCGGCGCGCGAGGGAGCTGAGCAGTCAGCTCATAGGAAGTGCTCCCTCGCCAGCCGCCCGCCCGACCTGCAGCCACTGGACCACTGGACCACCAGGGAGAGAGACCCCCCCCAGCACTCCCAAAGGTAAGGAGGTAGGGGGGGGATTTAAATTAAAAAGAAAGTTAATGTGTGTTTGTGTCTGACTGTGTGTGTGTGACTGTGTGTGTGTTTGTGTCTGACTGTTTGTGTCTGTGTATGTGTCGTCTGACTGTTTGTGTCTGACTGTGTTTGTGTCTGACTGTGTGTGTGTTTGTGAGTGTGTGTGTGTGTCTGTGTGTGTTTGTGTCTGACTGTGTTTGTGAGTGTGTGTCTCTGACTGTGTATGTGTGTGTGTTTGTGTGTGTGTGTGTGTCTCTGACTGTGTATGTATGTGTGCGTGTGTGTGTTTGTGTCTGACTGTTTGTGTCTGTGTATGTGTCTGACTGTGTGTGTGTGTGTGTATGTGTCTGACTGTGTGTGTGTGTATTTAGAAGGTGGGGCGGGAGGAAGGGTTGGGTGGGGGTGGCGCGGGGGGAGGGCGGCGCCTGAGTTTTGTCCTGCCTAGGGCAGCACAAAACCAGGATACACCACTGCTTGAGATACATTCTCAAGCATGTGCTTCATGCATTGCAATTTGAACTGAACTTTTTACTGAACTCATAATTGGAAAAGTCCTGTAAAAAAAAAATCTTTAATTGTCACATATCTTTGGATATGTATATGAGGGTAAGTGTACCAGGTATAGATTGATAAATGAGATTAGATCAACTCCTGCAGATGTCTCAGACAATGCTGGTTACAAATTGATTGGAACTCTATGCGATTTCCTTACCTCTGCCCAGCAACTGCACATAACGCTGTATAATCGCTCTGTTGCCATTTGAGGTCTGTAGAGACGGACACCTCTTGTTATCTGATCCGCAATCTCACTGTTAGTGAACCTTTCGTATGGCATTTTTCCAAGCGTAAATACTTCCCACATTAGGACTCCTAGTAATAAATACCAAACACAATGAAAGATATACAGAGCAATATCTTTACTTACAGAGTTATGTTTACGTTCTATATAAATGTTCCCCTTGTGGACAAATAGTCTTTGATTGTGGGCCCCTGTATTCTGATGTTACACTTTTGTGGATACTAGAGAAATGTACCACATAGTGCAGTGTAAGTCCACTATTAAATATGTTAGCACTTCATATGCTAACTCAAGGAATCTTGCCCATAATTGTGTGATCAGCAACGTTCTGAAGTCAGCTAGCTTTACTGATTATGTTGCATTGAATTTCACTTCAATAAGTTTTTTTTACATATTGCAAAACTGGTGAATGTTAATGCAATTGCTATATGTGTGTGTTTTCAGACTGCACAAGAGATTCACAAATGGTAGGGCAAAATATTGTCATGTATGACTTTAAGAAGGAGATAACCTATATTGGCCTCAGGTTTAGGCCAATTTCTTGTCGTTACTATATTCCTGACTTGTCATTGGTTCCAGAGTTGTAAATGTCTTCAATAATAACTCTGTACAGACACTAGGAATGTCAGCCACCTAATGTTTTCCATGTGCAGGGTTTGTTTAAAATGTAAAAATGATCTCAAATTATAGTTATTAACCTAGTACCCTGATTCTGTGCCAATTCTGAAACAACCATTATCTTAGCTTAACACACACAGTCATACAAACTCATGAATGCATCCATGTATAGTTAATAATTGTGAAGAAAAATGTAAGTATACGTATACTGCAGCTGCTTTATATGTTGGTGATGCCATGCTAAGGAATCTGTAGTATCTCCTACATGGCATTGCAAACTAAAATTCTCCAACTCAGGTATTCTTTCCAGCTTGGCTTATTTGACCTAAAACTTGTGGTTCGGTGGTCGATTCCTATCAATTGCATGAATAAAAGGACATAAAAAGAAGTATCACTTTCCTGGAATTGTAGATAGTAAAGTACCACTCACCAAATGCCCACACATCAGATTTGCTGCTGAACTTGCTGTACAGAATAACCTCTGGTGGGGACCATCTTACAGGGAACTTGGAGCCCAGTGAGCTAGTATACTCATCATCCAGGACATACCTTTATAAAACATAGAATATTGCGTTCAATGACATCAGCTTTAAAGTGTAAAACCAGGCTTTCTCATATAAGTACACTTTACAAAGTGTTGCCTTTAGACAATGTATATGTACCCATCCATATGTTGGATCCTCTACTGGACCTCATCCAAATCCTACATCACTAAAACTAATGGCACCTGTATAATTGGCAGTAAACTATGATGCTAACTCTGATAGTGTCTCTCAAATGAATCTTACAGTTAATTGCTTATTTTCTCTACTAATTGTCACTGACCACCAAATAGCTCTTCTCCCTTTCTCCTGACTGTAGACACATGGGAGCAAGAGATTCCCTTTTCTACAGCAGATGTAGCTCATTAGATGTGAGTGGCGAGATAGAGATAGAGATATTGGATAAGCTGTATTAGTCTAGTAGACGAAGGCAAAATACCAGAGTATTGTAGTATGCAATGATACCTTTTCATTGGAATAACAGAATACTTAAAAGACAAAAAAAGTATTTTAAGTATTTTGTTAGTCAAATAAAAATATCATTGCATACCACAATATTCTATTTTGTAATTTTATATAATATATATATTGTAGTTGATTTTTCCTCCCCACTATCTAATTATTTCACCAGCTGGCAGATGATTTCCATACCTTGAAAGACCAAAATCTGAAACTTTTACTGTTCCATCTCCAGCTACTAAGCAGTTCCTGGCAGCCTGAAGAAACAAGAACAAATATTCTCAGAACAGGATCACGAATGGCTGGGTGTATCCAGTATTGTGTGACATGGCTGAAGATAATTAGAGGCAGACATTTCTAAAGGTATGGTGGTACTGATTGAATTTACCATTTTTTGTATAATATTTGGGAACTTCATAACTGTAAATTCTCAAGGGCAGGCATTGTGAAAATGTCACATCTTATGGCAAAGCTCAAAATGTCAAGTCCTACACTATTACTTGCAGGAAAAACAAAGAAAAGGGAAGTGTCCAGTAAAGGAGAGACCTCCCACCTAGTGAATTGTTAAGACTTGACACCAGTGTTGGCAGCAAATTTAAAATTAGTTTTAGTCATAGTCTTTTGACTAAAAGGCCGTTTTAGTTGTATTTTAGTCATCTAAAGTGTTTTTGTTTTAGTCGACTAAATCTTCAATAGATTTTAGTCGACACAACTAAAATCTAATGGGTTTAGTTAAAGAAGCCTCTATCTGTCTTTTTTGCCCCTTTCCCATACCCTCTGTGTCTCTTTGTGTCCCCCAGCCCTTCTGGGTGTATCTCTCCCAGGCTGCGGCCTGTTTATTTTGCCACTTCCACAACCCCAGTGTGGCTCCCTCACACGCTAGTGTTAATTTTGGCGGCAAATTTCAATTTAGTTTTAGTCATAGTCTTTTGACTAGAAAGCCATTTTAATTTTAGTCATGTTTTAGTCATCTGAATTGTTTTAGTTTTAGTCTAGTTTTGGTCGACTAAATCTCAATTTTAGTCGACTAAAATCTGATGAAAATTGTTAATTTTGTAGACTAACACTGCTAGACACATTGCCAAATAAATGTCTATTTTATTCTAGATTATAATTTCAGTGTAACATTGAAGTGTCTTGACAATTCACCAGATGGGAACTTTACTGGGGACCTGACTCCAATCTGCCCATCCCCTTTGTCTGCATATTTGTCAGGATTATATTGATCCAGCACGCAGAATAGTATCACACCCTAGAACTAAGGGTAACGTCTTACTGGACCTTAGATTGGCCAGAATTAAGGTACCCGAGAATAGTCAGAAAACTAGCCGAGGTCAGGGACACAGAACGATACACAGTGATAAGTAAAAGCCAAAAGTCAAGGGTACCAGAAATCAGGGAAGTCAAAACTAAGCCAAAGTCAAAAACCAGAAAAACACGAGCAGGAACACACTCTCGGATAACCATCTAGAGGAAACCTCGACAGGGCAATGAGCTAAGGGAATATGAGAGTTTAAATAACCCTTTTACAGATCCGATTGGTTGTACCTAGCCCTTGACCCCAAAACGCGCGTGTTCGTCTTTTGCGTGACGCCACCTGCATGTCGATGTTGTCTTTATCGTGGATGAATGTGGGGCTATATAATTGCCTGGGTCCGCAGCGGCCGGCGTCCACCAACATGCCGTAAAAGCCAGGCATGAAAGCAGAAGACCACCGAGCAGCACCCTCTATCTTCGGAAGGTAATTATCTCAGTTTTTGTCACATGGAGATGAAGAATATGTGACAATATTACAATGGAGGTGTCTATCCCCACACACTCCTAGCGCTGTTCTATAACACAAGACACAGATATTTTATATTTATGTACCTTGTAATCTTCTGTTAACTTTTAAAATTGACTTGCATCTGCATCCCTAGAGGGTCCATGGCACACTCACTAGGGGTGAATACCTACTTGCCAGGATTGAATTTTCACTCACCAGTGGACGATTGGAAATTCAGGGCTTTATCATCAAATAAATTAATAGAAATAGGCTGCTCTAAAAATCTGAGAGATGTTGCAAATTTACTTCTATCTAACTTCTATCGAAGTGATTTTCTCACCAGATCTCTGTGTAAAAATTGATTCGATTCGAGGTATGTCATTGCTGCACACACATCACTGCACATGGAAAGTAAGTCTCCCTGAGCCACCTTTACTCGTGCTTCCCTCAGGAAGGAAAGGAGGCAGCCATTGCACAGATATTCAGTTATAATGAAAATCGGCCGCTGCTTTGTACAAACACCATACAACTGCACCAGGTTCTCATGAGACAGTTTCCTAAGATGAATGAATTAGACATGTTAAGGATTGGACCATGTACAAGATTAAACATTACACAATGTCTTATTTGTATATTAAATAGCTTCGGTGAACCTAGTTAAGGTCTCAGTTGTCAGTTCCACATAAAACCAAGTTTCTCACCACAGAGAGCAGACAGTGATGTCAATAGCCTTACCATTTAGGCATATGTTGGCATCCTGCTTAGAAGAGAATGGCATGTATTTCAAAAAGCTAGTTTAAGAAAAGTCAATGAAAAGTTTAACCTTAGCTACTATTAAAGAAATACTGTAGACACCAGAACCACCACAGGCTAATGTAGTAAGCCTTGGACAAACAAATTGAAAATTAACTAAATTGCAATACCTGGGGATATAAGGTAGAGTGTGCCTTTATATATATATATATATATATATATATATATATATATATATATATATATATATATATATATAAATAATGAAAAAATACTTTTGTGTCTTTTTCAAATTTTCAACAATAGCAAATACATAGCAAACTCTTTGAGTTTCCATGTAGGTTTGTATACAGCCACATCACATCAATATGTAATCTTGAAATAAATAGTAAACAGGGCAAGGTGTTACATATTGAATCTTTTTAACCCTGGTTAACTCTTCAATAAGAATGAATAGACTGATTCACTGAACAATCTTCATAACAATAATAATGTAAAAAGAAGTGATCAGAGTGTAGATGCGTTAGCAGAGTGACTCACATCATACATTTTGCCTCTTCAATGAACTCATCTTCAGACATGGAACCCTCTTTGATCATCTTTATAGCCACTTCATGTTGTCCTCTCCATTTGCCATACTTAACCACTCCAAACTGCCCATCCCCTAGCTCCTTCAAGAATGTCAGGTCCTTTGGGTCAATCTCCCAGGAGCCTTTGAAATTATGAAACATGAGATAAAATTATATGCAATAAATATACACACTTGTATAGTTGGATATCATCATATACAATAATCTTGTGCCATCCAAAATGTTCATTATCTCCGCTTACCATATCCCAGACCTGCAATGGATGGAGCACTTTTCCTAAGTGAGCATACAGGATATTTAAGCCTTGAAATCAGACCTGTGTTAGGAATGGACAAACATGCTCAATTATTTATTTTAATTTGTGGAACTGGTATAGCAACACTATTTATTTGTTACCAGATACGATATTTTTCCATCCGAATCAAAATGAATGATCTATTTTTATGAAGTCAAATAATGGAACACAAAATAAAATATTAAGCTAATCCGTGGTAGTATAGGGCCCTAAGGTACAAAACACTACACTAACCTCCTGATCTTAAATCTAACGCTAAACAAAAAAAAAAACTTTATAAAAACTAAAAACGTATCCAGATCATGAAACATGGGATTCACTAGATTATCTTATACAATCAACTTAAATGATAAAAATTTACACCAAGTGATTTAAATAAACATGGTTATTTGGTCAACTCAGAATTGATGGCAAACTGACAAATTAAGACACATTTCAAGAAGAAAAAAAAAACTTCAAAATCAGTTATTGGCCAATTTCTATCCTAATTTTTGCAATTCCTTTGTCAACTTTTAACAAACTCCAGTTAAATGAATGATCCCAAGAGTTTTTAAACATTCATTAATGTAATTTTAGTATGCTGTCATCTTTGTGATTTTAATGTTTGCATGTCATATAGACACATTTTTGTAACCTTGGATTTTTTTACTAATAAAAATTTATATTTTTCTAGACATTTGTTTGAGATCTTTCATTTGGGTTTCTTTCCTTTGACTTGGCAATGGTCTCCTGCAAAGACTCTAGTTCTTTTTCAAACCTGCTGCATTGTGCTGGTGATATCTGATCAGTTTTGGTATAGACGAGTGAAGATGTTTTTCAGCCAGATAGTATTGATTGCCAGGTGCCTCACACACGACATAGTGACGGATAATCCCATCACTGAAACGAAAATTAAAAGTAGTTTTATGAACAATTTCCACAAATCCATCATTCCCTCCTGGAGTAAGATCCTCCTGGGCCTGGAGCTGAAATCTGTTAAGGGTTTAGTTACATCAGTAATATTAAAATAAAATAAAAATAATACGTAAAACTTTCCATGTGCATATATAAAGTGGACATTGAAGATATATTTAAAACTATACACACATCCATACATAAACTGGACATTGCATGCAAAAGTAAACCCATCTACGCCTGTACGTAAAATAGACATTATGCCACCACATGTAGATATGTAAAAATGTATAAAGTAGTTATGGTAGATCATATGTTTGAGGCACACATGTTGTTTTCTCTTACCCTGATGATTTTGCATACACAGATACTGTATATTTCCCGGCTTTGCTGGAATCTCTCACAATGAATCCTCCTTCTTTACCCTAGAAGATATGTTAAACATATTAACTCAACAGATAAACAAAATGTAAAGGGCACTCCACTGCTTAAATAAATAAAATAAAAATCACTGTTACTAGATACATGCATGCATTTAATTTCAAAAGCTGGAAGTTTATCTATCTGTTGCCTTTGCACACCCTCGCCTTCTAACCCAGGTCAGACTACCCGTGGTTGTCTAATCAGACTTCCCAATGCAACTTAAAGGGACACTATAGTCACCATAACAACGTTTGCTTAAAGGATCACTATAGGATCATGTTCCTGCAGTCTCACTGCTCAGTTCTCTGCCATTTAGGAGTTAAATCACTTTGTTTATGAACCCTAGTCACACCTCCCTGCATGTGACTTGTACAGCCTTCCTTAACACTTCCTGTAAAGAGTCATCTAAAGTTTATCCTTTCTTTATTGCAAGTTCTGTTTATCCCCTGCTATGTTAATAGCTTGCTAGACCCTGCAAGAGCATCCTGCATGTGATTTAAGTTCAATTTACAGAGCAAGAGATACAATTGTTTAAGGTAAATTACATCTGATTGAAAGTGAAACCAGTTTTTTTTTTCCATGCAGGCTGTGTCAATCATAGCCAGGGGAGTTGTGGCAAGGGATGCATAAACAGAAATAAAGTGATTTAACTCCTAAATGGCAGTAAATTGAGCAGTGAAACATGAGACATGATCTATACACTAAAACTGCTTCATTAAGCTGAATTTGTGTAGTTGACTATAGTGTTCCTTTAATGAGAAGTCTTTGCAAAGCAGGTGCTCTGAGCAATTTCTGCCTCTTCAGTTTACCTCAATGGAGCTAACCAAACCAGGAAGTAACAGGACCTGCTGTCTGATTCACAGCCAGGGGGTGTGACAAGGTGTATTTATAATAGTGTCAATTTCTGTTGAAATTGGCACTTTAGTTTTTAAAAAAAATCCTTTATTAAGGTAAGTATTTTAAACAGGAAAGACCGCCTCACATAAAGTTGTACAGTTATACACAGTGCCAACCCAACACAGTTGAGTGTATTATTAAAGGACCACTATAGGCACCCAGTCCACTTCAGCTTAATGAAGTGGTCTGGGTGCCTGATCCAGCTAGGTTCAACCCTTTTTTCTATAAACATAGCAGTTTCAGAGAAACTGCTATTTTTATATTAGGGTTAATCCAGCCTCTAGTGGCTGTCTCGTTGACAGCCACTAGAGGCGCTTCCGCGCTTTTCACTGTGAAAATCACAGTGAGAAGATGCCAGCGTCCATAGGAAAACATTGTGAATGCTTTCCTATGAGACTGGCTGAATGCGCGCGCGGCTCTTGCCGCACATGCGCATTCAGCCAAGGAGGAGGAGAGTCCCCCGCCCAGCGCTGGAGAAAGAGGTAAGTTTAACCCCTTCCACCCTCTAGAGCCCGGCGGGAGGGGGACCCTGAGGGTGGGGGCACCCTCAGGGCACAATAGTGCCAGGAAAACAAATATGTTTTCCTGGCACTATAGTGGTCCTTAAATGGTACAGTCTAGCTTGGTCCACCCTATAACAAGATTCTACAAAGTTACTTAAACACATATCTATAGCACCCGCTTTTGTTGTTTGACTTTGTGATTCATCTTAGGCACTAGAGTTTAGCGTGAAGCTTTGGTATCTTGCAGTATAACCTTACATAATCCCCAATAATTGATGCTTCAAATGATTGGCAATGTATAGGGTGATAGGGAGTGGAACTGATGTGCCTTCATGTCAGCGGTGGGTAGTGATCAGGAGGTTGGGTTGCATCATCTGTGTATGCATGCGGTGCAGGTAAGGGATTAAGGTTTGGTGTTGACAGATCAGTGGGAATAGGTAACCTTATGGGAGGGGGTAACCGGGTATGGAATATGTTTTAGGGAACCCACAATGCAGAGTTGTAGAGTAGCTTCTTGGGCTGTATGCCTTTTCTGGTTAGTGTGCAGGTGTATGCCTGGAGATGCAGATGCAGGAAAAGCAGTTAGGCAGGGGAGGGGCAGGAAGTGTCCATGCGGAAGGGGTAGTGGGGAGACTATATATATAATGGTGGCAGCTTGTAGCCACATTACTGAGAGGAGAGTAGTAGGAGGGAAGTGAGGTTGAGTAATGTGTGTTACGGTAATTTCCCCTGGCTCAGGTGAGACCACGAGCTTCGCGGCCCCCGTCTCCTGCTGAGGAGTGGAGAAAAAAAATGGAGAAGGTAAGGTGGAGGGAAAAAAAGGTATGGATCAGTCATGTTCTTAGCGGGGAAGAGCATTGTTTGCGGTGTGTAAAAAGTAGAGAGGAGTGTGTAGGGTTTGCTTATTCAGTGTGGAAGCCCAGTAGAGAGGATGTTCGGCAGTTTAAAGGCTGCTGGCTACCCTGGGATTCCATACTTTGTAAAATAGAATGAAATTGGACACACTGGTCACATATAGAGTACTTCAGCAAACTAAAGTGATTTAGGGGTCTGGAGTACCCCTTTAAGTAAACGCTTTTCCATTTTCTCATTTTAGTTCACTTTTTTTTTCTCTCCTTTCAATTTTTATCTGTTACTTGCAAACTTTATTAACTAACCAGTTTTTATTTTCTTAAATGATCTCTCTGTTCCTTTTTGACGCTCTTTCTTTTCGTCTTTCCTTTTCTTAACATTTATCATCTGGCTGTACATACACCACATTTTGTTGTAGTCTTACCCTTGAGGTACGCATATTTTAATTTAAACAAATGGAAATGCTAAATTTAATACCCTTATTTATTTATTTATAAGATACTTATGGACTGCATACAGTCTATTACAACCCAGGCGTTATGTTCATGGCACAGTTTAAGCACACCAGTATACCACATCACACTGCTTAAAAAAGCCTCTGCTCTATTCCCATTTTTTGATGGTCACATTAAAATGCAATCTGGTATCCATTTTCCAGTCTCTCACCTCAGCTCTTAAAAGTTGCTCTGCCTGACTCCTTGTCATGTTCTTGGAATACCATCTGGTGGAATAACAACAGTTAATCACTAGAAACAAGTAAATGCCAGGTATGAAATATATTTTTCTAAACATCTCTGTATCCCTATATACGAGATACCTGGAAGAAGAAGGATGGGCAGTTTTTGTCTCAATATTTTATTCAAATTAATAACAGAGCATATTTGCTTTGAGTAAACTATCAAGGTCAAGAGTTATTTAAAACATGGTATATATATACCTAGAAAATACATTAAGGGCAATCAATTTTTTAAAGTTTTTTATTTTTTAAATTGGCTTTACAACAGAGAGAGATTTTAATATACACAGTACATCAAACCCAGCAAGTACAACACACGGCCACACATGCCATCAACTTCATCAGATACAGCGGAAACAATCGCTTGCATATTCCAATTTTTTACATCTTTAATGGAACAATTTGAAAAGACAGATGTATAGCTAGGTAGCAATAAATGCTGGAAAAAGACTAAAGTTCATCAAGTGTATTAGTGTGTGCGCTTTGGTTGAAAAGAAGATGAAAAACCCATTTTGCAGAGATTTCTAATTGTGCTACAAAAGTGTCAGTTTCAGCTCCAAAATGGCAATCAGATTTCTTCTTGACTCAGGAAGCCACTGCTCTGCATATAAATTATTTTATTGTTAATTGTTCTGTTTTTCTAAAGGCGCCAGTCTATTCCAAAAACAACTATAGGATCTTTCAGACAGCCACTAGAGGCGCATCTGTGATGCTGGAGGCATATTATGCCTCCATCGCGCAGAGCGTCCACAGGAAAGCATTGAGAAATGCTTTCCTATTGACAGCTTGAATGCGTGCGCGGCACTTGCCACGCATTCGCATTCTGCTCTGCTGACAACGCAGGGGGAGGAGAGGTCACCAGCGCCGAGGGAGCCCGACGCTGGAATAAGGTAAGTGGCTGAAGGGGTTATAACCCCTTCAGCGCCACGGGAGGGGGACCCTGAAGGTGGGGGCACCCTCAGGGCACTATAGTGCCAGGAAAACGAGTATGTTTTCCTGGCACTATAGTGGTCCTTTAAGTTTTTTTTTTCCCTGAAATTTCCCTCTTAAAATGAGGTGCGTGTTATACGCCGGTGCGTGTTATACGCCGATAAATACGGTAAATGCTAATTTTGGCCAGTGTTTTCTGACTAAGTGGCTACTAAAAAAGACCGGACATACCCCATATTGAATATCCTGGGCTGTCTACTTTTAAAAAATATGTACATGTAATGTGTGATTCAGAGATTTATGACATATAACAGTGTTACAATGTCACTATTGATACATTTTAAATATATATATTTTGAAACAGCTGTGTCCTACTTGTACTTATAGCCATATAACTTGCAAAAAAAAAAAGCTAAGAACATGTTAACATTGGGTATTTCTAAGCTTTCTAAAATTTTGAAACTATTTAGCACTGGTGTTTTTTGGCGGTTGTAGATTTGGGGGTCAAAGTTAGAAAAAGTGGGTTTTTATATTAAATTATATGATATGATTAAAATAATGGTATCTTTAGAAAGACCACCTATGGCGAGAAAAACTGTATATAATATGTGTGGGTACAGTAAATGAGGAAGAGAAAAATTACAGTTAAACACAAACACTGCAGAAATGTAAAAGCCCTGGTCCTTAACGGTAAGAAAATTGAAAAACGGTCTGGTCACTTAGAGATGAGGACCCAGCACAAAACCCTGAGGGACTCTACTCACCACTGCAGTCCGCCTGAAAATATATTTTAACAATTACTTTCTGCACTCTCTCTGTAAACCTCTGTTCAAATCAATAACAACCATTTCCATGTTAGCCAACTGCTTTTAATATGTACAGTAAAATTTTGAATGGAACTGTATGGAATGTCTTAGTAAAATCCCAGTATATGACATTCCCTTCAACACCCTGATCTTTACTTCTACTAACTTCTTCATAGAATGCAATAACGTTTCAATCCTAATGTCCCTATTTTCGAGGTCCATATTGCTCATGTGTGTCTGAGTGTATAACAGAGCTCCATAGCAATAATACTGACAGTAATAAATAAGTAAATAAAATATATTGTTCTTGATATAAATTACATTTTAGTTGAATAAATTGATATCAGTAAGTCAACAGCCCCACCCTTGACCTCACTCTAACTCACATACCTAAAATTAAAGTGTTCCTCTTTGTCTACTTTACATATTTTGAGGTATGTCTTAATATTCTAAATTCACTTTCAATTCAGTTTGAAAAATCATGTTTGTCGAGACTTGGCATGTGTGAATGCAGTGGTATATCTGTTTAAAATGCCTATGAATGTGAATGCTTTAATGTATGTATATTAATTCAGAATGCATTTGTTTGCAGGGTTAGTGCATGTGTTAATGTTGTTGTGTATGTTTGTGGAGGGTTGGTGTGTGAATGTAGGATAGTATCTGTGTGGAGTGACAGTGCATACAGAGTGTATCTGTGGTCATTGCCATTGTGTCATAATTAATGTAGGGTTATGTTTGTGTAGAGTGGCTGTGTGTGTGATTAGATGGATAACATATGTAGGGTTAGTGTTTGTGTGAATAAAGTCTGAGAGTTGTGTGTTTATGTATTCAGGTTTTACTTGTCCAATGCATTTTTTTTATTTCATTGTCTCCCCACTCCTGTGTTTACTCCAGTTTTCCCCTTTGATTCTTATCTCTGCCCACCTGTGCACTTGTATTTCTCCCCACTTGTGTCTCTCATGTATTTCGTTTTTTTATACTCACTCATATATTTCCAAAGGATCCTGGGCTTCTGTGACGTAGTTTCCAGGTATAAATCCTTCCCGTCTAAACAATAAATAAATCAACAAAATGTAAACAATATGAATGTAAGGTAACAGCCCAGCTAGTATGTTGCATATTAGACTACTTCATTATGTACAGGGTGGGCAAAAATTAAGAGTGGGTTTGAGGAGTGAATAACTTCTTTATTAATGAACCAATTTCAATGATATTACATAAAATGAATGTTTAACGTAGAAAGGTACGGAGAATGACATCTTTTAAATGAGCTCCATTTGCCGCCTTCGATTGCAACAGTTAATGTTTGAGGCTCTAGCACTCAAATTTCTGTTCAGATATTCTCCTTGAGCTGATCATGTGAGCGCGGTTTGTTCACGTACACCCGCTCCTTCAGATATCCCCACAGGAAATAATTGGCAGCTTATGGGTCGGGTGAACATGGCGGCCAATTAATCTGGGAATTTCTTTAAATTTTTTCGCTCACAGAACCAGGTTGTCTTGGTATTGAAAATAAAATTCTACTATTTTTACTTGTTCTTCATTTGGGGAATTACGCATGATGAATCTCCCAAGACTCAGTTATAATATGTACCTGCAACAAAACAATGTAACTACTAACAAATACGTTATTTACCTACTCAGAATTTTGGCCTACTGTCACGGCTGCTAGTGTGGTCCAACACGCAGAAACTATGTAACCCTATACAAAGAAAAGGGAAAGGAAATAAAAGGATAGAACGTAAACCGGACATTAGAATGGCCGGACTAATACATTGGAGACAGAAAATGGTCAAAGGAAAAGCCAAGGTCAAGGAAGCCAGAAATACACAATACCATTTCAACAAGCCAAGTCAGGGGAACCAGAAATCGGAATAACAAGGAATAGCCAAGATCAGAATACCAGAATATCAATATCACAAGGAAAAACGCACTCTCAGGAAACCAGGAATGAGAAACCACGACAGGGCAAGGTACTGGGGTGAATTAGGGATTTCAATATCCCTCTCTAGGCTCTGATTGGTCAGAGGGTGACCTCTGACCCCAGAACGTGCGCGTGCGTTGACGTTGTGACGTCACGCGCACGTTCGGATAATTTTGGGGGGTGGAGCCATGGATGGACGCGACCTCATGGTCGGCGTCATCTTGGATTTCCCCGAGCAGCGTGGAGGAGCGGTTCCCAGCTCGCGCTGAGCAGGTAAGCTCAGCGAGCTGATGCGGTCGTGCCAGTCGGGCACGGACGCACATGGCGGCTAGCCAGGGGCCGTGACAGTACCCCCCACTCAAAGACCGCTCATCGGGCGGGAAGGAGCAGGCTTGCGAGGAAAACGGTTGTGAAACGACCGGACAAGACGTGGAGAATGAACCCTGTCCGCAAGAACCCAACTACGTTCCTCCGGGCCATATCCCTTCCAGTCAGCCAGATAAGACAGAACACCTCTAGAGAACTTGGAGTCCAAAATAGATTGGACTTCGTACTCCTCTTTATAACCTACTACCAAGGGCGGAGGAGGAACAATCATTTTTGTGTATTGATTGCAAGTGAGGGGCTTAAGCAATGATACATGGAAGGAATTAGCAATTCTCATATGAGCAGGGAGTGCCAATGAATAAGTCACAGGGTTTATACGATGGAGGACACGAAAGGGACCTATGAATCAAGGATCTGGTTTCATGGAAGGAACCTTGAGTTTGATATGACGTGTGGACAACCAAACCCTGTCCCGCACTTGATAAACAGGATTGACACCCCGTTTCTTATCAGCTTGAACTTTAGTATGTTTAGAGGCATTCTGTAATGCTGAATGAACAGAATCCCAAGTATCTTGGATAGAAGTCAAATGGGTGTTTAATGCAGGAATATCAGTGCCCGAAAATGCAGAAGGTAAAATTGTGGGGTGATAACCTTGATTTACAAAAAATGGACTCTGACTCGAGGATTCGTGAGTCGCATTATTTCTGGCAAATTCAGCCATGGATAAGAGTTCGAACCAATTGGACTGACTGGCATCGATAAAGCAACGCAAATAGGATTCTAAAGATTGATTGGCTCTTTTTGCGGCGCCATTAGTCTGATGGTGGTACGGAGAGGAAAATGAAAGTTCTATACCCAACTGTTTACAGAAGGCATGCCAGAACCTAGAGATAAATTGGGTACCTCTGTCAGAAACAATGTTTTTTGGTACTCCGTGTAAGCGAAAGATTTCCTTTATGAAAATTTGGACTAGATCTTGAGCAGATGGAAATTTTTTAAGAGGTATAAAATGTGCCATCTTGGAAAATCTATCTACAACCATGAGGATGATGTTATGCCCATTAGAACTGGGAAGTTCCACAATGAGATCCATGGCTAAATTGGTCCATGGAGCATCGGGTATCAGAAGTGGCTGTAGCAACCCAGGGGGAGATCGATGAGATGTTTTAGAAACCGCACATATTTGACATGCCCCTACATAGTCTTTAACGTCACCTCTGAGTGTAGGCTACCAAAATGTTTGGGAAATAGCAAAGAGAGTTTTATGTATTCCAGGATGTCCTGCTGTCAGATTATCATGAAACACTCCAAATACTTTCTTCCTTAATAAGGGTGAAACATACAATTTGTCCTGAGGTTTCCCCATGGGTGCCTGAGTTTGATCTGCTATTATGGCACCAAAAAGTGGAGAAGATATTTCAGTAACTGAAGTAGCAAGGGTGAAAAGTAGCATTCTGGAGGTACGATCGGGGATACCTCTTGTTCAGGGGCTTCATCTGTCCCGGGCCTGTATGTAATTATAAAATTAAACCGCGAGAGGAATAATGACCATCTAGCCTATCGAGAGGACAATCTCTTCCAAGAGATGCCTCCATTCCTTAAGGGCGAGAACAATGGCCAGTAATTCCCTATTCCCGATGTCATAATTTCTCTCTGCTGGGGGAGGCTGGGATGACGACGTGACGTCATGCAGGGAGCGTAGCGTACACGCCGCCGTACAGAGCTGAGCTGGAGTCCCACAGGGGAAAGAAGGAGTCGCTGCCCGCCTGAATATGCGAGTGTCTGCTCCCACGATTATGCTGGCTGGACCCACACTGGCAGCTAGGAGAGACAGCTGTCGGTAAGTCTTCTAAGCACCCTGAGGTAGAGCGTTCTCTGGTACAGCTGTGGGCAGATTGAAAGCCTATACCCAGGAAGGAGGTGAGCGCTGGAGCAGCAGGCTGGGAAACTGACAATACCAAACTAAATAAGGCATTTAAAAAGCATGATTTAAAGGGGGGAGGAAAAAAAAGCAAAAACTGTTTAATATCTAGTTCTGAATGGGTTAAACTTTAAGCAGTTGCAAACGTTAAAGAACCATCTTAAGCAGAAAATTAAAAAAGAAGGAAGAGAAAAGGAAAAAAAGTGGGGGAAAAAAGGAAAAGGAAAAGTTTTAAAGAAATAAAATAAAAAAATCTTCGTTTAACAAACAGCCCTGAATGTATTGAAGGTATTGAAGGGGAGAAGTTGTAAAAAAAATCAAAAAGGACAATCTCTTAAAAATTTTAAAAAAAGGGAGAAAGGAAAGAAAAGAAGAGGAAAAACAGAAAAAGAATATATATATATATATATATATATATATATATATATTAAAAGGAAAAAAAATATATAAACATACACTGCTCAATAATCTGCTCTGAAAGTACTGAAGTGGAGAAGCTGTAAGCGGAGAAGCCAAGTGGTGTACAAACAGAATTGAGTAAAGAAGATAGAGAAAGAAGGATAGCATGAAAGGAGGAAAATAAATAAGAAGGAAACAGTTAATGAATTTAACACCTCCTTAAAAGTGGTAAAAACTTGAAACGTCTGATAGGACACTTCTGCTAAACGTAGCTCCCCAATAAAATACGTGGTAGAAAATAGAGGGAAATCAGAGCCGAAAAATGGCAACAAGGAAAACAGTTGATCAAAGGCAGGATTTGAAAAAAAAAGATAAACAGGAAAAGAGACTTTCACATTTTTTAATGCCCCAGCAGATAAAAGCACCTTAGAAATCTCTCAGATATCAACTCCAAATAAAGCTGCCTTAAGTAAGGAAACTGCAGATTTGCACTGAGTACAAAGGGAGTGCTTTTCTTTCGAAAGGTATAAAATATGGCTTGTTTGAATATAATGATGGATTTTGGGGTAAGGTAGTAAGGGTAATAAATAGGATGGAGATAAGGACAAAAATAGAGTATATTTCATGTTAACACGATAGGGGAGGGAATCACGTTACACAGTAGCAAGTTGGATTGCTGAGACAAATTTTTGCTGTTAGGTAAAGCACTAAGAGGAATACAAGGAAAAATAATTAATGGTTAGATGTATTTATGTACTATTGGGTTAATTTTTAATTTATTAGGGTAGTGCACCCTTTTTCAAAATTGTGTAGCACTTGGAAAAAAATAATGGAAAACTGATCTATATTACACTCGTACAAGTTGATACATTTGAATCACATGGGTAAAAAGAATTAGTATAATACAGAAGTAACCCCATTAATAGTTCTTATGCGAGGTTTGGTAGTAAAGATGGGATGGGACTCCAAATAATTGTGAGATTATAGGGTTTCATAGGATTGTTTTACAGTCGGGGATTTCAAATTTTGAAGGGTAAAAGGTTTTGGTAACTTTGCTTGTAGTGGGGAGGTTTCTGGATATTGTTGTAGCAATTTAGAAGGCGAAGGAATAATTCAATAAGATGGGATGGTCATAGCTCAGCTTTTTCTTTTTTCCTTATCTAGGAGTTATCCTGATGAGGACAAGATCCCAATTAGGGGTTTCTCCCCTTTGGGATCTATACCCAGAGTCTAGAACTCGGGGTTATTTGTATGAATGCCCCTCATATATGAGGGGATGGTGTATGATTGGCGTGGTTAGTGTGTTAGGGGCGGGGCTCAAATTCAGACCAGGAAGAAATTTACAAAACAAGTCCATCAAGATTATGCATAATAGATTCTGGATTTTGGAGAATTTTTTATATGGATTGACACGAGGATGAAAAATTGTAATGGTTAAAATTATATCGTTAAATTCTCAGGGCCTAAATTCTCCTTGTAAGAGAGCGATTTTGTTTGACTATATTAAGAGAGAAAAAGCTCAAATTATCTTTTTACAAGAGATGCATTGGAGAAGAGAGGACAGTTTAAGATTTTTCCCACAAAGGTTTTCAATAGTAGTATCCGCCTCATTAGAGAAGCAGAGGAAGAGAGGGGTGGCTATTCTGATAAGTGACGATATAGATGCTAAAATAATTTATCAAGAAACAGACGAGGAAGCCAGAGTTATAATACTGATAATAAAAATTAAAAAAAAAAATGTATACTCTAGTCAATGTTTATGCACCTAATAATCCTTCCAATAAGTATTTCTGTGATCTTTTAGATAAAGTTAAAAAATAAAACAGGGTAAACTACTTCTAACGGGGGATTTCAACCGAATTCTGTATGCTAGTTTAGACAGAAAAACATTAAATACTGCTGGGCCAAATAAAGTTGCAATTTCGCAGGCAGTTCAATTTCAAAAGATACTCAGGAAATATGGATTAATGGATATATGGCGTGTGTTTCACCCAACGAAGAGGGATTTTACATGTTTCTCCAGAACCTATTTTTCATATTCAAGAATTGATTTATTCTTGGGTAATGATGGTTTGGCCAATTGTACTAAAAAAGTTCTTATAGATGAAGTCTCATGGTCCGACCATTATGCTATAATTTTGGAGTTGGACATAGAGAACAATAGCGCTAGAAGAACAAACTGGAGATTAAATGATAACATCCTTTCTAGAAAAGAAAATAGAGAATATATTGAGTAGATGACAGAAGGGTTTTTTCAGGAAAATGAAGGTGGAGAAGTCTCACTCCCAGTAGTATGGAACGCATATAAATGTGTTACAAGAGGCTATCTAATTAAATTGGGTACAATTGATAAAAAAAAAGGGGAAATCCCTGATGGATCTCTATGTTGATTATTATAAATTATCTAATGAAAATAAAGCCTCACCAACCCAGGAGATAAGTACAAAAATGTTATTAACGCAAAATAGTATAAATGTATTATTATTTGAGGAGAAAAATAGAAATTTACAATCCGTAAAGATAAATTGGTACTATAAGAGTAATAGGGCAGATAGGTTGCTCACAAATAAATTGAAAAATAAAAAACAACTGAGGAGGATTCATAAAATTGAGACCGAAAAGGAAACGCTTTTGTGCCCAAAGAAAATTGGGCCAGCCTTTAATGACCAATAAAAGCCGATTATATAACTAAGAATCTGTAGGTCAACACCTTCCCTCATCAGAATATTTTAAAAATAAAAAAAAATGCCCAAAATAACTAGAGAACAACTTATGGAAATAAATAAACTGATAATTTCTGATGACATTAAAGAAGCAATAAATAAGTTACAGATCAACAAAGCCCCTGGCCCGGACGGTTATTCAAATAAATTCTATAAGATATTCAGAGATACTCTTTCAGGGCGTCTTGCTAGGATATTTAATGAGATAGTGGTAAATCGTACATTTCCTAAAGAGATGCTTCAAGCAAATATTGTCCCAATCTTGAAGCTAAATTGGTGAATTACTGCCCTATATCTCTCCTCAACGGAGATGTAAAGATCTATGCGTCGATCATAGCAACCGCTTAAAAATCTGTATTCACGCCCTGATGCATCAGGACCAGGCCGGATTCATTCCTGTCAGAGCAGCTTCAGGTGGTCTTAGAAGGATATTGGATGTTCATGATGCTGCATTGAGGAAGAATGTTTCCCTTCTGACCCTGTCATTGGATGCTGAGAAAGCTTTTGACAGGGTCAGATGGGATTTTCTGGGGAAAGCATTGAAGTCGTATGGCATAGTGGGGGCAGTCTATGACGCCATTATGGTGTTATATACTATACCTTCAGCAAGGACGGTAGGTCCAGGAATAGATGCAGACTGTTTTAATATCACAAATGGCACTAGACAGGTCTGCCCCCTGTCCCCTTTGCTTTATGTTTTAACCATCGAGCCCCTGGCAGAAGATATAAGGCAAAATGGGAAGATTAAGGGACTCAGGTTAAATAAAGTAGAACATAAGATCAACTTATATGCTGACGACGTCATGCTTATGTTCCAGAATCCTAGATCCTCGCTGCCGAAATTGATAAAGATACTAGGTCAGTATAGTGAATACTCAAATTATAAATTAAATACTAATAAGACTACAATAATGACAACTAATATATCTAGTGAAGATAAGCTTTTTATTAAAATATCTTATGATTTTGTCTGGGCAAAGGACAATACTATGTTCCTTGGTATTAAAATACCAAGAAACATAAAAAAAGTTATAGAGGTTAATTTTCTCCCCCTCATAAAATATACAAATAAGACCTTAAAAGAATGGGCTAGCAGGGAGATTTCCTGGATAGGGCGTATAAACACTATTCGCTCAGACATTTTGCCAAATGGCATTATCTTTTTAGAATGCTACCAGTACAAGTCCCAATTCCCTGGTTAAAAATGATACAGTAAGCTTTCTCTAAATTCATTTGGAAGGGGAAAAAACCCCAAATAAGTTTACATTTGTTATCTAAGAAAAGAAAAGACGGGGGTCTTGCTGCCTCAAATATAATAGAATATCACAATGCCTGTATGTTGGCACACCTTAAGTACAGATCAAAAAGATCAAGCCTGGTACCAAATAGAGCAATCATTAGTAGAGACAGACAGTCTGTCCGCCCTATTTTGGGCAACAAGAAAGGAGAAAAATAAGAGCAAACTAGTATGTCCAGGAAGTTCGATTATTATCGACAGTATTTTGAGACACTGGAATAAAATCAAGAAAGACTTTAAAATAGAATACAGACTGTTTCCATTCTTACTCATAGAGGTGATTAAGGGGAATATTGAGGATATTAATATCAGCGGATGGTCACAGAAGGGAATTAAGAATATTCAAGAGATTATAGATAGAAGGGAAATCAAGCCATTCAACCAGCTACAAATAGAGTTTGGGATTGATAACAAGGAGATATTTACATATTTAAGAATCAAGTTTTATTTGGCGAAATTCTTGTATTGCCAGGTTAATAAAAACTCAATCTTAAAAAGATTCTGGAAACTCATAGAATTAAAGGCCATATTACTAGATGTTACGAGTTCTTAAAGGACTCTCAGAAGCCCTATGTCTGGAAATTTAAGATCAAGTGGGAAAAAGATCTACATGTTGAAATTACTGAGCAAGATATGATAAGTGCGATAGTTAAGGTCAATAAATCGGTACATTGTCTGAATATAGTAGAGAATATTTATAAACTTATAAACAGATGGTATATGGTCCCAGAAAAATTGGCTAAAATTTATAAAGATCAGAATCATGTTTGTTGGAGATGTGATGATGGGAAAGGAGATTATCTCCATATCTGGTGGCAATGTAAATCTTTAAGCAATACATGGAAGAATATCCATCAACAGATATATATATACCTTTCACACCACAGAGCTTTTTGTTAAATCAGGGATGGCCCTCTATGCCTATTGAAAAAATCATGTTAATAATACACATTTTAATGGCAGCAAAGATAGTTCTAGCTAGGCATTGGAAAAGCAATAAAGTGTTAGAGTGGGCTGAAATTAAAAAACAAGTAACAAACCAATGTAAAATGGAAATTGGAATAATTCAAGGAAACTCTGTTGGTTTGAGGAAAATTAGTAGGTGGAAAAATATAGTTGACAAGTTTATGGCTAGTAATGAAGGTTTATAATATAGAAGGTTTGTGATGCCCCCAGTGTGTGTTTGACTGCGGAGAGAAACTAGCAAAAGATGCACCCATTTGGGAAGTAAATGCATAAATGGCTAGAACAATGCTAGTTCCTCTGGACTGTATGTGTGTTTTAGTGTGAATGTTGTATGGTGATACCTCAATTCTGCTACTTATGTAACTTATAGATACTGTAATCCTACTGCGGTTTATTTTAGCTCTGCAATATATGGATTTTTATATGTACGTATTTAAAGTTATACAGGGAGTGCAGAATTATTAGGCAAGTTGTATTTTTGAGGATTAATTTTATTATTGAACAACAACCATGTTCTCAATGAACCCAAAAAACTCATTAATATCAAAGCTGAATATTTTTGGAAGTAGTTTTTAGTTTGTTTTTAGTTTTAGCTATGTTAGGGGGATATCTGTGTGTGCAGGTGACTATTACTGTGCATAATTATTAGGCAACTTAACAAAAAACAAATATATACCCATTTCAATTATTTATTATTACCAGTGAAACCAATATAACATCTCAACATTCACAAATATACATTTCTGACATTCAAAAACAAAACAAAAACAAATCAGTGACCAATATAGCCACCTTTCTTTGCAAGGACACTCAAAAGCCTGCCATCCATGGATTCTGTCAATGTTTTGATCTGTTCACCATCAACATTGCGTGCAGCAGCAACCACAGCCTCCCAGACACTGTTCAGAGAGGTGTACTGTTTTCCCTCCTTGTAAATCTCACATTTGATGATGGACCACAGGTTCTCAATGGGGTTCAGATCAGGTGAACAAGGAGGCCATGTCATTAGATTTTCTTCTTTTATACCCTTTCTTGCCAGCCACGCTGTGGAGTACTTGGACGCGTGTGATGGAGCATTGTCCTGCATGAAAATCATGTTTTTCTTGAAGGATGCAGACTTCTTCCTGTACCACTGCTTGAAGAAGGTGTCTTCCAGGAACTGGCAGTAGGACTGGGAGTTGAGCTTGACTCCATCCTCAACCCGAAAAGGCCCCACAAGCTCATCTTTGATGATACCAGCCCAAACCAGAACTCCACCTCCACCTTGCTGGCGTCTGAGTCGGACTGGAGCTCTCTGCCCTTTACCAATCCAGCCACGGGCCCATCCATCTGGCCCATCAAGACTCACTCTCATTTCATCAGTCCATAAAACCTTAGAAAAATCAGTCTTGAGATATTTCTTGGCCCAGTCTTGACGTTTCAGCTTGTGTGTCTTGTTCAGTGGTGGTCGTCTTTCAGCCTTTCTTACCTTGGCCATGTCTCTGAGTATTGCACACCTTGTGCTTTTGGGCACTCCAGTGATGTTGCAGCTCTGAAATATGTCCAAACTGGTGGCAAGTGGCATCGTGGCAGCTGCACGCTTGACTTTTCTCAGTTCATGGGCAGTTATTTTGCGCCTTGGTTTTTCCACACGCTTCTTGCGACCCTGTTGACTATTTTGAATGAAACGCTTGATTGTTCGATGATCACGCTTCAGAAGCTTTGCAATTTTAAGAGTGCTGCATCCCTCTGCAAGATATCTCACTATTTTTGACTTTTCTGAGCCTGTCAAGTCCTTCTTTTGACCCATTTTGCCAAAGGAAAGGAAGTTGCCTAATAATTATGCACACCTGATATAGGGTGTTGATGTCATTAGACCACACCCCTTCTCATTACAGAGATGCACATCACCTAATATGCTTAATTGGTAGTAGGCTTTCGAGCCTATACAGCTTGGAGTAAGACAACATGCATAAAGAGGATGATGTGGTCAAAATACTCATTTGCCTAATAATTCTGCACTCCCTGTATGAACCACTGTTGGTATAAATGCACTTTATAGACATCTGTTTTTATTTGTATATTTGTAATGCTCATTGAGGTATTGTACGTATTTTTGATAATTGTAAAAGAAAATGTGGGGAAAAAAAAATTCTCTCTGCTGGAGTTAATTTTCGAGAGAAAAAGCCACAGGGATGTAAAGGCGCATCAGGACTCTCTCTTTGAGACAGAATGGCTCCTACTCCTGTCTCTGATGCATCTACTTCTAAAATAAAAGGTTTGGTCGGATCAGGGTGCGTCAGGACAGGTGCTGAAGCAAATAAAGATTTTAATCTTTCAAATACCTCCTTTGCTTCTTTGGACCATAAATTACAATTTGCTCCTTTCTTGGTTAGGTTGGTAATAGGAGCGATTATTGATGAGAAATCCTTAATGAACTTACAGTAATAAGAGAGGGGGTGTACCAGCGCTAAATATTCCCCAACCAGTGAACTGTGTTCCAAATAACTAAAGAAGCTGCTATCACACCAAGTTCTTATCTTACAAGAATAGGAACCCAAAAAACTCTTGTGGTGTAGCGCTATATTTAAATAGAAGGGTAGTGATAAAAACTAGGTATATATCAATACTACCTTGAATATTCCTTATGTCTTTGTATTCACATAAGAGTATAAATTCTACAAGACATAAAAACCAGACAAACCAAACATAGTGCAAACTGTATAATAAAGTCCGTTATAGAGAATTAGGAAGGGAAAATTTCCCACTCACAATTTTAGGAGCTAATATGAAATAGCTCAATATCTGCGCTCTTGGGGTCCGTAAAGGCGACCCTCACCCTTCTTGTGTATAGATGTCCTTGATTTCCTATAGAAGTAGAAACCGTATATGGTGCAGTATCGTAATAATTTTCAATGTGAGATAGATATAAAATGTAATACTCACAAAATTAGAGCCATCCAGATCGGCTCTAATCCACACACTTGTGTAGTTAAGGACTACACACCTTCTTTGTGAAAAATAAATAAAAAGTAGCAGGGAAATGCCAATGTATAGTATAAAAGATTAATAATTTTATTATAACGGTAATTGTATAAATATATATATATATATATATAAAAAACAATAAAAAACAATATCAAATTGGCATAAAATCCAAAAGTCCAAAGTCTCACAGTCTGGATGGCTCTAATTTTGTGAGTATTACATTTTATATCTATCTCACATTGAAAATTATTACGATACTGCACCATATACGGTTTCTACTTCTATAGGAAATCAAGGACATCTATACACAAGAAGGGTGAGGGTCGCCTTTACGGACCCCAAGAGCGCAGATATTGAGCTATTTCATATTAGCTCCTAAAATTGTGAGTGGGAAATTTTCCCTTCCTAATTCTCTATAACGGACTTTATTATACAGTTTGCACTATGTTTGGTTTGTCTGGTTTTTATGTCTTGTAGAATTTATACTCTTATGTGAATACAAAGACATAAGGAATATTCAAGGTAGTATTGATATATACCTCGTTTTTATCACTACCCTTCTATTTAAATATAGCGCTACACCACAAGAGTTTTTTAACTTACAGTAATAATTTGCAAAACTTTTAAAGCATTGTGTAGCTTTAAGGCCTTTGGGTAACGGCCATTGCAAGACTGCTTCCAGTTTGTGTGGGTCCATTTTGAAACCAGAAGGGGATATAACAAGTAACTGTATCTCAGTCTGGTCAAACTGGCATTTTTCCAGCTTACAGTATAAACCATTTTTTAACATGGTTTTTAGTATGATTCTCACATGTCCATGATGAGTTTCTAGGTCTGAGGAATAGATGAGAATATCGTCTAGATACACTAGTACGAATATGTGAAGATATTCTCTAAGGACATGGTTAATCAAGTCCTGAAATACCGCTGGGGCATTGCATAGGCCAAACGGCATAACCAGGTATTCATAATGTCCCATTCTCGTATTTAACGCGGTCATCCACTCATGCCCTTCCTTAATTCTGACTAGGTTGAATGCGCTCCTTAGATCGAGTTTTGTGAATACTCGGGCACCCCTCAACCTATCAAATAGCTCAGAAATAAGGGGAATGGGACAGGCGTATTTAATCGTAATTTTATTTAGACCCCTATAATCAATACAAGGGCGTAGGTCTCCTTCTTTTTTAGAAATGAAGAACAACCCAGCCCCAGCAGGTGAAGAGCATCCTTAATGTATTCTTCTAAACAAAGGGTTTCTTGAGGAGAAAGTGCATAAACTCCTCCTTTAGGGGGCATAGTGCCAGGTAACAAATGAATGGCACAGTCATAGGGCCTATGTGGAGGTAATACCTACGACTGAAACTTGTTAAATACTTCTTTTAAGTCCAAATACTGCGGTGGGATTTCTGTGGTTAAGGGAGGTGGTTAAGGGATGGTACCGATTCGTTTAGGCACCTGTTTTAAGCAATGACCTCTGCAACTCTTTCCCCAACTAACAATCTCTCCTTCAACCCAATCTAGACATGGATTGTGTTTCTGGAGCCAAGGAAAATCGAGTATTATTGGACATGTAGGGGAAGATATAATTTGAAAAAACATTTCTTCAGAATGTAAGAAACCTACTGAGACAGTGATTGGTATAGTTTCGTGTGTGATGAGAGGTTGGGTAAGAGGTCTCCCATCGATAGCCTCTACTGCTATGGGTCTGTCTTTCTGCCTTAAAGGCAGAAGATGTTTGGCAGAAAATTCCTTATCAAGGAAATACTCCGCTGCCCCAGAGTCAATCATGGCCTCACACTGAACAGTAGTTTTCTTACAAAACAGAGTGAATTTTATAAGAAAGCGGTTCTTAGTCAATTTAGGGGACATATACATCACACCTAAGGTCGGTCCGCGAACGTGCCTTAGGAGTGCAAGTTTTCCGGCCGAACCGGACAAGAAAGCCTCTGATGTCCTCTTTTGCTACAATATTGGCATAACCCCTCGTTGCGTCTGTATTGTCTCTCCGCCTCAGTCAGTTTGGTAATGCCCAATTGCATGGGTTCAGCTTCTGCAGGTGGAGCAGGACTAACAGTCACTGGGTTAGAGAAACGAGGGGCTATAGACAAGTCCTGTACCAAAGCACCTGCCTCCCCAGCCCCACCCAAACTGCTATCTAACCTACCAAAGCTCATCCCAAAACCGTCCACCAACCGGTAGCCACCTGTCCCCGAACCCATGGCTAACGGCCAGAGCGGGTGCCCCCGTTCATTCCCGGGTCACCCCGGCCCGCCCCAAAACCCAAAACACCACCTGCCGTCTGCAAGCCGCATCTCCGCCCTGTTAATTGGTTCATAAGCCAATCTTTGACCTATCTGTAGGGAAGGAACCAGGGGAAGCCTCAAAATGATATTCAATTTGGTTATGGAAACCTCTGAATTCTTTAGAATCACCTCCAAAATAAGGGGTGGTGAAAGGGTTATGGATGGAGGTTTATATACTACAGGTGCAGGTATAGGTGGCGGAACTACACGTGGTACCGGGGGTGCCTCCAGATAAGCAGTTCTCTGGAGCAAGGTCTGGAACGCTTGGGTAAACTGATCTAACCTGTGGTCTATATCCTCCACCCTGTTCTCACAGGCTATCATATGTTTACATAGTTCCGCAGGATCCATGGCACTGTCGTAATGTCACGGCTGCTAGTGTGGCCCAACACGCAGAAACTATGTAAACCTATACAAAGAAATAAGAAAGGAAATAAAAGGATAGAACGTAAACCGGACCTTAGAATGGCCGGACTAATATGTTGGAGACAGAGAATGGTCAAAGGAAAAGCCAAGGTCAAGGAAGCCAGAAATACACAATACCGTTTCAACAAGCCAAGTCAGGGGAACCAGAAATCGGAATAACCAGGAATAGCCAAGATCAGAATACCAGAATATCAATCTCACAAGGAAAAAGAAACCAAAGGGCAAGGTACTGGGGTGAATTAGGGAATTAAATATCCCTCTCTAGGCTCTGATTGGTCAGAGGGTGACCTCTAACCCCAAACCGTGCGCGTGCATTGACGTCGTGACGTCACGCGCACGATTGTATAATTTTGGGGGGTGGAGCCATGGATGGACGCAACCTCATGGTCGGCACCATCTTGGATTTCCCTGAGCAGCATGGAGGAGCGGTTCCCGGCTCGCCGCTGAGCAGGTAAGCTCAGTGAGTTGGTGCGGTCGTGCCAGTCGGGCACGGATGCACATGGCGACGAGCCGGGGTCCGTGACACCTACTCTGTATTAAATAAAGTAAATAGACATATTAGATTATTACTTCCTCCAGGATTTTTAACCACAGCTGATTTAAGTTTTGTCCCTTCCTCATTTTTGCTACTTTCTTATCAAACTCTTACACAGAACATGATAATGATTTGTTGCCAAGTAGCTATGTGTGCTAGTAAAGATAAGTAGCAGAAGGGTTCACACAGCTGGGATATTCTTATTTAACTAGTATTTTTTTCTTCACTCAAATTAAGTAAGTCATTAACTAAACCAGTGCAAACAAAAGTATCCTCAGAATTCCATATGTTATGTCTCCTGAAAGGTACAAGCTAATGTCTCCTTAACTCCTTAAGAACCAATGACAGTCTATGCCACCTAAACAAAAGACTTTCTTGTGGCTGGTACTCCGGAACCTTTAGTTCCTCTCAATCTGGGTGTGGGTACTCACAGATGAAAAAGTAATTTGATCTCTTTAACCCCTTAAGGACACATGACGTGTGACATGTCATGATTGCCTTTTATTCCTGAAGTTTGGTCCTTAAGGGGTTAAATGAAAGCAGTCACTGCCCAGGATTTTTAAACTGTTTACTTAAACCTGTTTTTACAAATTTATAAAAATAAAGTTTGTAAAAATAAAATAAAATGTATAAATCCAAACTGCTTTATCCTGCAATGGACGTCAATCATTATTATAAGCTCTGTCCTTTGCACATGGCAGTCAGTATAAAGAAAGCATTCAAAGGAAAGGAGGAAAATATTTCGATTTCTCATCTTCAGCTGGAATGTTTCCCCTGGCATTGCCTTGTCTGAACTGAATTATGATGTCATTTTCTAAACATATAATTTAAATTTACAAGAAAACGGAGCACTATATGAAAGAAAGGGGTTTGCATGGCTTTGGGGAAGCATTGGGGGCAATTGACAAACTGCATCACTAGAGAGGAAATAGCCACATTTCACTGTGAATAATACACGCTATTCAAAGGAACAGTCCACTCACATAAAGCATTTTACCTTCTGAAGTGCTTTATGTCTCTGGAGTCTGTAATTTCTGTGACAGTTTCTAAGTTCTGATTTCAATAGCAATCATCACTTTTGTAATTGGGTCAGGAACACCTCCATGTCTGTCAATCAGACAAAGGCTGCAAACAGCAGCCTGTGATTAATCTTTAAAGGACCACTCTAGGCACCCAGACCACTTCAGCTTAATAAAGTGGTCTGGGTGCCAGGTCCCTCTAGGATTAACCCTTTTTTTAAATAAACATAGCAGTTTCAGAGAAACTGCTATGTTTATAATAGGGTTAATCCAGCCTCCAAATCCTCTAGTGGTTGTCTCATTGACAGCCGCTAGAGGCGTTTGCGTGATTCTCACTGTGAAAATCACAGTGAGAACACGCAAGCGTCCATAGGAAAGCATTGTAAATGCTTTCCTATGAGACCGGCTGAATGCGCGCGCAGCTCTTGCCGCGTGTGCGCATTCAGCCGAAAGGGAAGAGAGGAGGAGGATCGGAGGAGGAGAGCTCCCCGCCCGGCGCTGGAAAAAAGGTAAGTTTTAACCCTTTCCTCTCCCCAGAGCCGGGCAGGAGGGGGACCCTGAGGGTGGGGGCACCCTCAGGGCACTTTAGTGCCAGGAAAACGAGTATGTTTTCCTGGCACTATAGTGGTCCTTTAAGCAGGTATCGCTCAGTCCCACGACCTCCAAATAGAGTGCTATTTGAAGGGGAGGTTGGGGAGGAAATTAGACATTTCTGGGGTTTGAGAGCACTCCCCTGTCCAGAAGACTGGGAACCCATTTTTGGAGACTGGGACTAAGCTGCTGCATGCCTGTAACTCCTCACCGTATTGGAGAATAGCTGCGACCCAGTAAAACTTTAGCATGACGTAACTCGGGCGCGCATTCTCTGATTAGGCCTATATTTGGACAGCAAGGGCGCTCAGTGAAGAGCTTTCCAGGGATATAGATTATATTAGAGGATGGCCCAGGAAAAAGGGGTTCTGGCAGAAATTGTTTATGTTGTCCCTCTAGGACAGTGAGGGCGCAGCATGGTGCTGACTGTGTTAGCTGTTGATAATGTAAGTAAGTCCTCCGTCAGAAACCATCAGTTCTGCAAATTCACTGCCTGGATAATAATACTAAAACTGGATCGGATTACCACTCAATGTATTTTATTGTAGTCTTCATAGGAACATTGCCCCTCCTATCTAGACCCTATAATAGTTCTTTAAATTTTGTCAATTCATATTTTTGAGAGATAAGTTTAATTCTAGATGTAAACAATGAGCAATGAAACTGTCAGCTGTCTCAGAGTAAGACATTATTATCTACATTTTATTTCAAATGTAGTGGTTTTCATTTCATCACGACACATTAGAGAGGACATCACTGATGCAAAGATCACACCAACATTTTAACTGTTTTAACTTCTTTACATTGAGAGATATTTTTTCATTTTAAGGAAACTTCTTTAGCCAAAAGTTAAAAAAAATGTATTTGTGAAGTGTGTATGAATAACCATATATTGTATTAATGGGACACTATAGTCACCAGATCTACTACATATTGATGTAGTTGTTGTTGTGCCTATAGCCTGTCCCTGCAGGTTTTTCAGTGTAAAGAGAAAAGACAATGTTTGTTTTGCTGCCTACTAGAGGTGCTTCCTATCTCAGTGTGCAGCACCTACCTTCAGGTGATTCTGAACGCTCCCCATAGAGATTAATTGGTTCAATGCACCTCTTTGAAAAGATGCTGATTGCTGCATCATGCGGTTTTGCAGCGCATGCACCATAGACTCCCAATGGTTTCACTGCAATCTGAATGGGGCTAGTAACGTAAACAGCAAATCCAGGACTACAGTGTTAGAAATACATGTTTGTATTCCTAACACTATAGCATTGCTTTAATGCATTATGCCTACGTAATAACCCTTACCCATTCTTGTCTCTTGCTCTCAGCCAGGGTTGTCCACTGCTTTCTTCCAATAGCAGATACTCTTCTCCTTTGTGTAATGGAAGGTCTTGGGCATTCAATGGTGTAAAGTCATACATAGCTACCACCTTGCGGTCTCCTGATGAATGTACAGGTGAGGTGGGGGCTGGTGGTAGTGGCTTTGTTACTTTTGTCTGAGAGCAAATGATGCTTAGAATTAAAGATCATAATCAATCATTGTCAATAGACACTTTCTATATATAGCATTGATCCAAAACTTACTAAAGCTTTGCTTTCACACGTCACTTAAGAAATCAGTATCATTGAAACTAGAACCCATGCCCCGGTTAAAAATTCCCTCCACCTGGGAAGTATTAAAGAAACATTCTAAGCACTATAACCACTAACACCTGCTGTGTAGTGCTCATGGTGTCAGGCGTTAGACGGCTGACAACTTAACTGGGTCCTGCCAGGTGTCAGTCACTCCTCCCCAAGCTACCGAAAGCTCTGCCAGTGAGCTAAGCCAGCTATTCAGGGACAGGGGCTAAGCAGAGCTCACTGAAGCTCCTGGAGTGGTGGACACCAACAACCTGGTGGCAAAAGGCTGCTTTATATAGCCACCTTGTCACAACTGAGACTTATCAAGCAGTTTTTTTTTTCTAGAAACAGAATTCAAGAGTAAATACTATATTTATATATACGTTATCCTAACACATGTTTCTTTTCATTTGATATGTAGATACCTGAGTTTCATTCGGTGCAGGTGGTAGTGGTTTCCTGGATCTACGTTGTGAGCGGTCATTTGTCCGTACTGGTAAATAAGGATGGAGGATTGTAACTGTAAAAACTACTTTTCAAACTATAATTTAAAAAAATGCATATATATTGGGTATTTATTTTTATACTATTATATACTGACTACCGTTGGCACCATGTAGCAGTTGGCATCCCAGAGCATTCTTCGCAGTTTGAGCACAGCACAGATACTGCCCATCCTGATGGAAGCGAGGGTGATACTTTTGGGCCACATCACTGTTAAACCTGGTAACTAGAACCAAACAGAAAAAGGGTAACTGGATGCAGTTTAAAGTAGAAGGGTAATGGTTAAAGAGAAAAGGAAAACAACATTAGAAGCAGATAGAAAATAAATGAACTGAAGTTAGGTTGATAAGATGTGTGTTTCACTATTGGTTGCAATAGAAACTGAAGCCACAATCATGACTAGTGAATATACAAAATCAGGTGTTACGGTCACAAGATGGTAAATGACCCACCTACGGCAGGCAATAAATTTACTAGGTACATAATTGCTAACTGTCCTGTTTCTGCAGTACAAGTCCCAATTTTTAAACTTAAAGAGGTGAGCTGAGTCAGAACAATGTATGACCACAAAGAAGAAGAAGGTTTTCCAGCTAAGATTATGAATTATTCACAAAAGCTGAAGAGTTTTTGTTGGTCCTATTTGTAAAAAATATAAAAGTTAAATATATTTCTTTAATTACAAAATCAATTGCACAATAAATGATTAACCAAACTTGCATTTTTATATAGTGCCTATTTAGTGCAAAAATGAATACTGTACGAAAAGCTGAAATGTATGAATATTACAACCTGGTATTTTTTATATTACCATTTTTATTTGCAATAAAGTATGATCCTGTCTAAATGTAACATTTATATCAGAAACATGTCTGCCAAGATTGACATAATATGGCAACCACGTGCTCAATGTAATACATTTACACCTCATCTAAGTAATGAAAAGTAAATTGAAAAAGTAGACAATATGAACTACAATAAAATTGTATATAAATATTGAACTAAATAGAGCTCAATGTTTTTCAGAGATGTCAATGAGTTTACTGTTCACATTACTTGAGTAGTCTCATCTGTTATGGAGTATTAGGTCACTGATCACACACAAACACACACACACACACACACTTGCAGAGACCATGTAGACTGATAGTCAACCAGAGCTCTTTTCTAGCACTTTTTACAGTAAGCCTTGTTTGTAGCTGGAAAATTGTGGACGCAATGTGGTAAACCACTACCCTAAATCAGTGTTTCTCGACCTTTTACGAAGAAGTAAACCTGCAGATCTCAAAAAAAAAATTCTAAGCATCAAGAATGTAATTTCTGTTGATTTAATTTTCAAATGAAACGTGTATACGTGATACTTAAGTTAATCCCATATTGGAGAACAAGCCTGATTAAAGGTAGTAAAGATAGTTTAAAATAAATATGATTGTAAAAAGGAATGAAAAGACAGATCCCCATAATCACAAAAATATGTGAATCAAATAAGGCGCTCGACGCGCGTTTCAGTGTGCATACACGCCGTTGTCAGGAGCTATTGCAAATGCAGTTCCTATTGAAGCCGGTTAAATACCTTGGTGGGTATTTAAATGGTATTTAACCGGCCTCAATAGGAACTGCATTTGCAATAGCTCCTGACGCCGGTGTGTATGCACGCTGAAACGCGCGTCGAGCGCCTTATTTGATTTATCTTTTTTTTCTCACATTAGGTAGCACTTAGGTAGTTAGTATGTTTGATTTAGTTAGTTAGTATAGTTAGCAATTTATTATTTGGCATTTAGAGTTTTTTCTAGGCAGGCATTTTTTGGTCCTGGGGTCTCCTCTGGACTTAGGGCTTGTCCTTAGTGGGTCTGCCCCTGTCCTCCTTTGCTCTATTTTCTCCTATTCATGTTTGTATAGGCTCTTGTTTGCTTGCCTTTATATTAGTGGGGTGATTTTTGTGTTACACATATTTTGTGTTGCCTTATTGTATTTTTGCAACTTAGGTGTCCTAATTTTGGACATTTTTTCTAGTATGAATGCTAGTCTCCCCCTTTTTTTTTTTTTGTTAAAGGGACATTCCTTTGCTGCTATTAAATACAACTAGCAGTGGCTTATATAGGGTATATATGGTTATTTCTATTTATTCCCCTTCACCCTTTTATCCACTTACAAGTACAGCCCCCTGTTCTTCTCTACTTGCCACCTGGTAACTATACTATTTATTCTGTTAAGTTCAGCAGCTACTTCTGGGATCCCCTTGTTTCAAGGGTCTCCGTCATTCAACTAAAATAAATATGACATAATGTGAATATTGTGTATGTAAAGATAAGTGTATGAACTATTAATATGAAGTATAAATGTCACAAAATGAACATATAATACACACATAATAGTTATTGTCACACACACACATTTACACACAGAGGACACTGACACACACACACTTACAAACAGTGAACAATGACACATACATTTATACACAGAGGACACTGAGAAACACATTTACATACAGAAGACACACACGCTTAAACTTAAACGCATTTAAACACTCACTGACAAACACTTTCACTGATTTGACACACACACTAACAAACACACACAATTAATTGACAGACGCACACATATATACACACAGAGAACACTGATACACACATTTACACATAGACAAACCTGACGAGCGCATACACTCACACACACACAGGACACACTTACTGACAGACACACGTTCATTTATTTGACACACACTGAGGAAATTGACACACACACATTTGCACAGAGTACACACTCACTGACATACACACTCATCTATTTGAAACACACTGACAGACACATACATATTCACTGACAGACACACACAGTTACACATAGAGGACACTGACACACATATTTACACACAGAGGACACACTCACTGACATACACACTCATCTATTTGAAACACACTGACAGACATACGCACGTTAACTGACAGACGGACACACACACAGTTACACATAGAAGACACTAACACACACACATATTTACACACAGAGGACACTGACACACACACTCACTGACAGATACACTCTCGTGGATTTGACACACACTGACAGACGCATTTACTGACACACACATGTTCACTGACAGACACTCACTGAGAGATACTCTCACTGATTTTACACATTCTGACAGACACACACTCACTGACCGACACACTCTCACTTGACACACACTCAACGATTTGACACACATTGACAGACACACATGCTGACACACACTTACTGACAGACACATACAAACATACTGACAGACACACTCACTGATTTGACACACACTGACAGACACATACACATTCTCTCACACACAATTACACACAGGCTCCCTACCTTTGGAGAGCTGGAGTGTATCCTTTCCCTGTGTTTGTGTAATCCTCGTGCTCTTCCAAGGGTGGACAAGGGAGCAGTGCTGGAAGAACACAGTGATTACAGCTCCCTCACTACAGCCATTCTCCCTCCTGGGGGATGCTAAGGTGGCCAGCCGGCAAACTCTTGGCACCCCCCCCAACCCCCATCTGTGGTACCACAGGTTGAGAGACTAGGCTTGAAATGACCTTGTCAAAATCAGAATAGAAAAAAGTGAAGAATGGAAAACAGATATGAAGAAGAAGAAGAAGAAGAAGGTATGAGGTAATGGTCTACATAGAGCTACAATGTTGGTCACTGAAATATATCAACAGACATTCAACTAGCATCTTGTGAAGAAAGGTCTACCTCTACCATGCAAACCTAGGAATATACAGGACAGAAGCACGTATGGTTGGGATGGTGCTGGACACAGATACAGGAAATTATTGCAAGTATACTAAGAGTAAACATGAACACGCTGAAATGAAAGGATAACAGATTATTGGAATTACGAGAACAGAAGCCAAGGTCAGGATATAAGAAATCAAGAATAGTCAAACAAGCTGGGGTCAGATACCAGATAAACAATAACTATAGGAACTCACTCTCAGGTATACAAAAACCACAGCAGGGCATGGAAACAAGGGGCTGATTTTGCGCTTGAGTACAATCTTTATAACCAAGATGGATTGCACCTGAATATAAGATGTTTTTTGTGTTATTGAGGGGGGAGCGAGGGGGGGAGATTGCTAGAAAGTTCTAAGAGGTTTTAAACTAGGAGTAAGGTGATGGTCAGTGAAGGTTAAATGTGGTAGATAGTATAGAAAAGAAAGGGAATTCAGCTGAAGTGAAGGAGGGTGGAGATGGAGGGAGAGATAAGATAAACAGACAGAGCAGGAAGGTATTCATTACATGTTGTTCAAATAAAGTTCAAGAAACAAATAGTTTCTTTAAATGAACGCTATAGGGTCAGGAACACAAACATGTATTCCTGACCCTACAGTGTTAAAAACACTATCTAGCCCCCATGGCCTCCTAAATATAGTAAAAATCTTACCTTTATTCCAGTTTGCTGGTGCTGGCTATGCCCGTCATCTGCCTCTTTGGCTAACATCATCAGAAGTGATGATCTCAGCCAATTACAATGCTTTCTAATAGGAAAGCATCAGATTGGCTGAGATTGTCATTTCTGATGATCTCAGCCAATCAGTTGGACCAGTGGTGGTGCCAAACACTGCCCTGGTCACTCAGCATCTCCTCTTAAAGCTACATTGATTCAATGCAGCTCTACGTGGAAAGTTCAGTGTCTCCATGCAAAGGGTGGAGACACGGAATGTCAGTGCTGCACAGTGTGCAGCACTGACACAGGAAGCACCTCTAGTAGCCATCTGAGGAGTGGCCACTAGAGGTGTCTCTACCCTGTAATGTAAACACTGCCTTTTCTCTGAAAAGACAGTGTTTACTGCAAAAAGCCTGCAGGGCCTGTCAATACTCACCAGAACAACTACATTAAGCTGTAGATATTCCGGTGACTATAGTGTTCCTTTAACCCCTCAATGACATTGATAGTTAAAATGTCATGTAGAACTAAAACAATAACAACATTTCTTATTGCCATTTTTTAATATCAAATATTTAGCTATGAAACATAATTTAATATGAAAAAAATGGGAGAAAATAAGATTTTTTTATTTTTTTAGTTCTACATGACATTTTAACAGTCAATGTCATAATACTGTTTGCTTTTACTGCAATAAAATACACATATTTGTATTCAGCAAAGTCTCACGTGTAAAACAGTACCCCTATGTACAGGTTTTATGGCGTTTTGGGAAGTTACAGGGTCAAATATAGCACGTTACATTTGAAATTGAACTTCGCCAGATTGGTTACGTTGCCTTTGGGACTTTATAGTAGCCCAGGAATTAAATTTACACCCATAATGGCATATCATTTGCAATAGTAGACAACCCAAGGTATTGCAAATGTCCAGTCTTTTTTAGTAGCCATTTGGTCACAAGCACTGGCCAAAGTTAGCGTTAGTATTTGTTTGTGTGTGAAAAATGCAAAAAACGCCAATTTTGGCCAGTGTTTGTGACTAAGTGGCTACTAAAAAAGACTGGACATACCTCATTTGCAATACCTTGGGTTGTCTACTATTGCAAATGGTCATTCTTGGGCTACCATAGGGTCTCAATGGCAACATAACCAATCTGGCGAATTTTAATGTGAAAAAAATGAAACACAAGCCTTATATTTGACGCTGTAACTTTTGAAAACACCATAAAACCTGTACATGAGGGGTACTGTTGTACTCGGGAGACTTCGCTGAACACAAATAATTGTGTTTCAAAACAGTAAAAAGTATCTCAGCAATAATATCGTCCGTGTAAGTGCTGTTTGTGCGTGAAAAATGCAAAAAAGGTCACTTTTACTGGCGATATCATCGTTGTAATACATTTTACTGTTTTGAAACACTAATATTTGTGTTCAGCGAAGTCTCTCGAGTAAAACAGCACCCCCCATGTACAGGTTTTATGGTGTCTTGGAAAGTTATAGGTTTAAATATAGTGCTAGCAAATTAAATTCCCTATACTTTCGGCATGGGTTGTCAGGCAGGTCCCGCTAATTGTAATAAATTAAAATACCTAATTATGTAAAAATATGACATAAATATATATGTAGAATTAATATATGTATAGATATATACGTATGTGAATGTATATGTATGTCATTTTTTTAAAATATTTTTATTTATATATAGGTATATATATATAGTGATATATACGTATATATTTATGTATATAGATATATATATTATTTCATTCTACGTGTATTTTGATATAAATATATATATATATATTAATATCACAATACAGTTAGAATGAAATAACACACATCTATATATTTTTGAATTATTTTTTTCATTAATTTTTTAATTTTATTTTTTAACGTATTTACATATTAAATTTTTTTATATTATATATAAATATATATATAACAATAATTATATATATATTTAATCAATATCAGTCCACGTGTAATTTGATATTAATATATATATATATATAATTATATATATAGTAATAGTAAAATACACAGTGTATGTGTTTGTATGTATATGTGTATATATATACATAGATCATATATATATTATATATATGATCTAAGTATATATTTATTTATTTTTTACACTTTTTAACGTTTTAAAATTTTATTTATTTTATTTCCAGCCAGCAGGGGGACCACCTGTCATTACAGGCAGCCCCCCCTGCTGGCAATGCAGGAGGCAGCTATCCCGGCCATGTAATTGTGAGGTCCTCGCAAGGACCTCACTCTCACATGGCCGGGGGGGGCTGCCAGGGTGTCAGACGTGCCGCGGGGGGCTCCCTGGGAGTCCCCCCAACCACGATTGCCGGCGTGGGACCGCCGGCGACCGGGTAAGTAAAGAAAGACCGGAGGGCGTACTATTATTATTTTATTGCAATAAAATACACATATTTGTATTCAGCGATGTCTCACATGTAAAACAGAACCCCCTATTTTTTGGTTTTATGGTGTTTTGGGAAGTTACAGGGTCAAATATAGCATGTTACATTTTTCATTTTTTTCACATTGAAATTCACCAGATTGGTTACGTTGCTTTTTAAGACCGTATGGTAGTCCAGGAATAAGAATTACCCCCATGATGGCATACCATTTGCAAAAGTATACATGCTTTTTTAGTAGCCACTTGGTCACAAAACTGGCCAAAGTTAGTGTTAATATCTGTGTGTGAAAAATGCAAAAAAAACAAACTAATTTGAATGCCAATTTTGGCCAGTGTTTGTGACAAAAAAAAAACCTGGACATACCCCATTTGCAATACCTTGGGTTGTCTACTATTGCAAATGGTATGCCATCATGATTTTTATTCCTGGGCTCCCATACGGTCTCAAAGGCAATGTAACCAATCTGGCGAATTTCAATGTAAAAAAACTGAAACACAAGCCTTATATTTGACTCTGTAACTTTTGAAAACACCATAAAACCTGTACATTAGGGTTACTGTTAAACACGGGAGACTTCGCTGAACACAAATATTAGTGTTTCAAAACAGTAAAACGTATCACTACAATTATATTGTCCGTGTAAGTGCCATTTGTGTATGAAAAATGCAAAAAATGTCACTTTCACTGAAGATATCATCGTTGTAATACATTTTACTGTTTTGAAAGACTAATATTTGTGTTCAGCGAAGTCTTCCGAGTAAAACAGCATCCCCCACGTACAGGTTTTCTGGTGTCTTGGAAAGTTACAGGGTTAAATATAGTGCTTGCAAATTAAATTCCCTGAACTTTCGGCCTGGGTTGTCAGGCAGGTCCCGCAAATTGTAATTAATAAAATCACCTAATCATGTAAAATTATTACATAAATATATACGTAGAATTATTATATATATACATGTGTGCTATTATTTTTTTTATTTTTTTATTTATGTATAGATATATATATATATATATTATTTCGTTCTACGTGCATTTTGATAACAATATATATATATTAATTTAAAAATACAGTTAGAACGAAATTACACATATAAATATTTTTTTTATTATTTTTTTATTTTTATTTACATTTTTATTTTATATTATATATAAATATATAATTATAATTATATATATATTTAATCAATATCATTCTACGTGTACTTTGATATTAATATATATATATATATATAAAATTATATATATATATTAATATTAAAATACACTTAGACTATGTATGTGTATTTATGTGTATGTACGTATATGTGTATATATATTTATATATATATATATATATATATATATATATATATATACTTAGATCATATATAATAAATATATATATGATCTAAGTATATATAATTTAATTTTAAACAGTTGTAACGTTTATTTTTTTTACAGGCAGCAGGGGGAGTACCTGTCATTACAGGCACTACCCCTGCTGGAACTAACATGGACAGCTATGCCGTCCATGTGATCACGAGGTCCTCGCAAGGGCCTCGCAATCACATGGCCCAGTGGGGCCAGAATGGACTCCCTTTGCTGCCAGGTGAGTCCCCACAGCGAGATCGCTGGTATGGGATTGCCTGCGACCGTGTAAGTAGAAAGGACAGTGGGGATGTGCTGTGCAGCCCCTCCACCCCCGGCGTTTAGAGCCGGGTCCCCATGGACGGCATAGCATGCCCGCTGTCCTTAAGGGGTTAAATGTCTGCTTGCTTATGCAAGAGATTTGTGTAGGAAAATGGGGGAGCTTGAGATATTGGCATACAAGGAACAGTATGACATAAGTGGGATTTCTAAGACATGTTGGAATGAAACACCTGATTGGGCTATTCATTTAAATGGATATACATTATTTGGAAATGATAGAAAATAGTTAGTGTAGGACCCACCTGAGAGGTTTGCCTTGATGTGGCAGGTGGGCTAAACTCTCTCATGGCCATTGGAGACACTAAATAACTTCCATTTGTTTAAAGGACCACTGTAGGCACCCAGACCACTTCAGCTCAATGAAGTGATCTGGGTGCCAGGTCCATCTAGGGTTAACCCTGCCTGCTGTAAACATAGCAGTTTCAGAGAAACTGCTATGTTTACATATGGGTTAATCCAGCCTCATAGTGGCTGTCTCATTGAGAAATGCTTTACTTTGGACTGACTGAATGCGCGCGTGGCTCTTGAGAAATGCTTTACTTTGGACTGACTGAATGCGCGCATGGCTCTTGCCGCGCATGTGCATTCAGCCGATGACGTCAGAAGGAGGAGGAGAGTCGCCAGCGCCGAGGGAGCCCGGCACTGGAGAAAGGTAAGATTTTAACCCCTTCCTCCCACTTCATCCCAGCGGAAGGTGGGGCATGAGGGTGGGGGGACCTATTAACACTATAGTGAGTTGAGCGCAGGACTTGTTTATTTGGGGTATTTGTCTTTATATTAAACCTGATTTAAAGTATTAAAGATATTGTATGTGAAGATTAAGGTGAGGATATGGAAGCCTTATGTGTAGAAATATGTATAGAAGAAAAAAGGGGATATCCATTAAGAGTAGGAATATGTTACAAGCCCTCAAACATTAATATTGACGGGGAAGAGCAAGTGCTATCTAAAATAGTAATGCTGCAAAACTGGGTAATTTGTTACTCATGGGAGAAATTAATTACCCAGATACTGATTGGTCCAGAGAGACTAGTAGTACAGTTAAGGGAAACATGTTTTTAAACCTGATAAATAATAATTTCATGTCTCAATTAGTAGAAGCACGAACTAGAAGTGATGCTTGTCTGGATCTTGTTATAATGAATAATGTTGATTTATTTTTAAACATTCAAGGTAGGTAGCACTTGGGAAATAGTGACCACAATATGGTATTATTTAGGATTAACTCAAAAAAACTAAATTATATGGGCTGTACACAAACAATTTTAAACAGGCTAAATTCAACAGGATAACAACATCTTTACAACTAATTGACAGGCAGGAAATATTAATTGACAAAAGCGCATATGCTTTCTCAATACATACCACTGCGATGCAAAAATATAAAAGAAACAAATTAAAACCAATGTAGTTTAGTACATTTAAATAAGAGGGGTCAATTGCATCCTATAACAAATATAAACATGCCAACAGGGCTTGTAAAAGAGCTATTAGATGGGCTAAACTTGAAAATGAAAAGCTAATAGGCAAACAGAGCAAGACCAACCCCAAATCGTTTTTTGTTTTTTTTAAGTACAATAATGCCAAAAATGTTCAGAGTGTAAACAAAGCCCCAGAGCCAGATAATGTTCACCCACATTTGCTTAGGGAGCTTAGTGTAGATATATCCATACTATTTTTTATTTTTTAGGATTTTGTTTTTCTTTTCTATTAGAGCAGGGATTCCCAACCCATGGTATGCGTTCCCCCAGCATTACAATTCAGTGCCCCAGGGGGTACGCAAAATAATTTCAGTAATGGCGGCCTCGCGAGTTGGGAACCCTGTCATCGGGCAAACCTGGCAAATGCACGGTTTGCCGCGATGGCTATGGGCCAACTGGGGAGATCACAGGATCTCCCCTGCCAGCCCTTGCTGGGCTAGCGCAATCCGAGCACCGGACCTGCTATGTGTGCGTTCATGGGCCGGTGGGGAGATCAAAGATCTCCCTCACCGGCCCACAGGCACTGACAGGCGGCCTGCAATAGAGGGAGGAGCTGGGAGGCAGAAGTTTCTTCTTGCAAGTTCCGCAATTGGGAGTGTTGCCGCGGGTTACCACGGCAACGCTCTGAAGATCTCGTAGGACGACTGAACTCTGCCTGCAGCCAGTAGTGCTGCTCATCTCCACTGCACCACCAGGGCAATGTTCCCTCTCCCTGGGGAAAAGGTAAGAAGAGGGGAGAGGGGACATACAGTTTATTTATATATTTTTGTGATATTTTTTAGTGCTACATTTTTTTTGATGAGTTACTCCTATTTCCCCCCAATTTATAGGCACATCGCATCCCCCTCCACACACAATACCCATTACTCACACACTGCACCCCTCACAAACACACAGAGCACCCCTTACACTCACACAGAGTACACCTCATACACACAAACACTGCATCCCTCCCACACAGAGCACCCCTCCCACACACACAGAGCACCTCTATCACACACACACAGCACCCCTGTCACACACACACACAGCACCCATCACACAAACACAGCACCCCCCCACACACAGCCCCCCTCACACACACAGCACCCCCCCACACACAAAAAGCACCCCTCATACACACACACACAGCACCTTTCAAACACACAGACACAGAACCCCTCACAAACATAGCACCCCTCACAGACCGCACCCCCCACACAGAGCGCCACACACATACATACACACAGCAATGGGGGGATCAACAAATGTGTGCACACACACAGAGCACCCCTCACACACACAGAACACCCCTCACAGTGTGTCTGTGCCAGTGTGTGTATCTCTGTGTATCTGCATGTGTGTGTAAATGTGTGTATCTGTATGTCAGGGTGTGTATCCTTAAGTGTGTCATTGTATGTATCTGTGTATCTGCATGTGTGTCAGTGTGTATGTGTGTGTCACGGTGTGTAACTCTGTGTATCCACATGTGTATCTGTGTGTCAGGATAAGTATCTGTGCTTGAGGATATGTGTCAGTGTCTGTATCTGTGTATCTGAACGTGTGACAGGGTATGTATGCTTAAGTGTGTCAGTGTGTGTGTGTCCCTGTGTACCTGCATGTGTCTCTGTGTATCTGGGTGTGCATCTGTGTGTCAGGGTGTGCATCCTTAAGTGTGTCAGTGTATGTATCTATGTGTCTTTGTATCTGCATGTTTGTCAATGTGTGTATCTGTGTAAATGTGTGTATCTGTGCCTCAGGGTATGTATCTGTGTGTCAGGATAAATATCTGGGCGTGAGAATGTGTGTCATTGTCTGTATCTATGTATCTGTATGTGTGTCTGGGTATCTATCTTTAAGTGTATCAGTGTATGTATATATGCATGTGTGTATCTGCATGTTTGTCAGTATAGGTATCTGTGTGTCAATGTGTGTATCTCTGTGTATATGCATGTGTGTCTGTGTATCTGCATGTATGTCAGGGTGTGCATCTGTGTGTCAGATAGATACACTGACACACTTAAGGATGCACACCCTGACACACAGATGCACACCCTGGCACACATGCAAATACACAGACACACATTGGCACACAGATACATATACTGACAAACATGCAGATAAACAGACACATATATACATACACTGACACACTTAAAGATACATACCCTGACACACAGATCCAAACCTTGATACACATGCAGATACAAAGACACATAGATACATACAGTGACACACTTAAGGATACATACCCAAGGTTTCTGTGTGTCAGGGTATGTATCTGTATGTGTGTCAGAGTATGTATCCTTAAGTATGTCAGAGTATGTATATATGGGTCTGTGTATCTGCATGTGCACGTGTGTCAGTGTATGTATCACTGTGCATCTGCATATGTGTCTGTATCTGCATGTGTGTCAGAGTGTGTATCTGTTTGTTAGTGCTTTTAGGGTGTGCATCTGTATGTGTGTCAGGGTATATATCTGTATGTATGTCTGCATCTGCATGTTTGTCTATGTATCTGCATGAGTATCAGAGTGTGCATCTGTTTGTCAGTGTGTCTGTGTGTCAGGGTATGTGTCTGTATGTGTGTCAGTATGTGTATTTGTATCTGCATGTGTGTCAAGGTGTGTATCTGCGTGTCAGGGTGTATATTTGTGTGTCAGGGTGTGTATCTTTACGTGTGTCAGTGTGTATCTATGTGTGTGTATCTGCTTGTGTGTCTGTGTATCTGCATGGGTGTCAGAGCGTGTATCTGTTAGTCAGTGTGTCTGTGTGTCAGGGTATGTGTCTGTATGTATGTCAGGGTGTGTATGTGTGTCAGGGTATGTATCTGTGTGTCTGACACACAGATACATACTCTGACACACATACAGATATACACTCTGACACCCTCCCTTTTTTGGTTCTGTTGGCATTTTCTCGCTTAGTCACAGCAGCAGGATTAGGGGTTGGCGGGGTAAAGTGAGCCAATAACATGCAGGGTTAGGTTGAGTGGAAAATACTCACGAGGGTTACAGTGGTTTCGTAGGTTCAAGGTCGTCGATGGCTCTGAACCCAGGGGTGTAGGGGTATCTCGGTATACCCCTACAGTTTGTTCTATAATATTGGTAAACATGCCACTTGGTTGGTGTGTTATGGGTTATGTGATTATTATTCTTGTTATATTATGGTTTATAATCATGTATGGGGGTCATTGCCAGGGTTAATTTCCCTTGGGTGGGAGAGGGGTATTTTAGTATGTGTGTTAAGTGTTGGCAATGACCTTATGTTATACAATGTTTTAATAAAGCTGTGGACAAAATTTTCCAATATTAAAATGGTAGCCTGTGTTTTATTGGGAATGGGTATTAAGGTTAAGCTGGATATGGTGGAAAAGGCGGCTATGTGCATATCAAGTAGATCTTATCTACTAGGATTTCTCTAAAACTCTTGATAAGTTCAACACAAAAGCTCACTAGTAAATTGGATAAATTGGAGGACTGGGCAGGCAAGTGGCAGATGAAATTCAATACAGATAAATGCAAAGTCATGTATTTTGGAATAAGGAATCCACAAGCCACTATACATTAAATGGAGTTGAGGTAGGGACAACATTAAATGAAAAAGACGTGGGAACAATTATAGATCAGAAATTAGGCAACAGTATGTAATGCTGATCTGCTGTTGCATAAGCAAGTAAGGTGCTTTCGTGTATAAAAAGGGGTTTTTATTCACGTTGCACAAATATAATTTTGCCTCTTATATTATAAATGAATGGTAAGACCCCACCTTGAATATGCAGTGCAATTGTAGGCACAAGTTTTAAAGGAGGATATTGCAGAACTAGAAAAAGTGCAGAAAAGATCTACAGAATTAATAAGGGGGATGGAAAACATTAGAAGGCTAGAAAAACCTTTTTTCTTTACAAAACAGGTACCTCAGAGGGCATATGATAGCACTATACAAATATATACAGGGTTAATACAAACTGCTTTGGGCTAACCCTGCAGTTCCCAAACTGTGTGCCGCGGCGCCCCAGATATATTTTCCCGGTGCTATGATGATAGCACCAGGAACCGTGCCTTCCTCTCCCCTGCCGGCTCTGCAGGGGAGAGGGATCTCCCTCTCCAGCCCGCTAGCACTGAAATGCTGCAGCTGGCAGGGGAGGGAGGGAGAGAGGACGCTGGGGAGCTCTAACTTGCAGCTCCGCCAGGTTCTTCTCTTGCGAGCTCGGAGTGTTGCCGCGGTTACCATGGCAACGCTCCGAATGTTGCGAGCGTGAACTCTAGCAGCTCCTGAGGCTGCTAGAGTTCACTCTTACCACTTGGACCACCAGGGCTTCTCCATCGGACCACCAGGCATTAGTACTGTCCCCCCTCACAGGCAAAGGTAAGCAGGGAGGGGGGATATTAAAATAATAATTATTGTTTTTAAATTTAAATTAAATTAAAAAAACCTTTTATTAATTAAAATAAAAAACATAAAAGTATATATTTATCTGCCCTCCTACTCCCAAAAAACGCACTGCCCCTCCATACACACACTGTACCCTTCACACACTGTACCCCTCACACTGTACCCCTCATAACTTGCCCCCACACACACTGTACCCCTAACACACAAACTGCCTCACATTCACACATACTGCACCCCTCACACACACATACTGCATACTTCACACACACAATACATCCTTCACAAACACAATGCACCCCCATACTTTCACTGCACCCCACACACTGTACCCCTCATGCAGAAACTGCCTCCATACACTGCACTGCACCCCTCACACACATACACAGCATCCTTCACACACACATACTGCATCCTTCGCACACACACTACATCCTTCACAAACACAATGCACCCCCTGTACGCTCACTGCACCCCATACACTGAACTTGTCACATGCACACACACTCCACCACTCAGACGCTCACATATTGCACACCTCAGACACACACATATTGCACCCCTCAGACACACTACTGCCCATATCTACTTCTACAGCCCCTATCCCGGCAGATCCCAGGTAGGTTGTCAAACTGTTCTTAAACAGTTTGACTGCTTACTCTGTGAGGGCACTACGGCACTATTGGAACCATAACCACTACAAAGTGCTGTAGTGGTTATTGTACCTGGATTGTTTCTTTAAATAATCTACCAGATCAGGTTCTGGAGCTGCGCTTGAACGGCAAGCATTTCTGCCTACCAGTATATGCCGCTGCGGTGTACAAATACAACCTAGGAAATTATTTTAACTTGGGGAGCCTTGGAAAAAATATTGAAATATTAAGTGCGCCTTGAACCTAAAAAGTTTGGGAACCATTGGGCTAACCTGTTCATTAGCAGGAATATACAAACAAGAAGTCACTGAATGAGACTGGAAGACAGGTGTTTTCCTTTACAGCAGAAAAAAGGGCTCTTTACAGTAAGAACAATAAAAATGTGGAATTCTCTGCCTAAGGATGTTGTGTTATCAGATTCTATAGACACATTTATAATATGCTTGGATGCCTTTTGGCATAAAGAGAATATTCATGGATATACTTGATATGTATATAAACAGGTTGTTAATCCATGGAGAAATCGGATTGCCATTATGGAGTAAAGAAGGTTTTTTCCCCCTTTTTGAGGCATACCTGGAAATGGCTACAATAGTTTTTTTGCCTCCTTTTGGATCAAAAAATGGGCTTAATGGTTGAACTTTATGGGCTTTTTTCAACCTAGACAACTATGTAACTATATAACTTTGAATTATATATACTCTTTACTGGGTTGTGATTTTTTTACAGAGACAGATGATGTCATAAGTGTGTGCGACCAAGCACACAATCACAAACCACCAAACTGACCTATAGTATAAATGGAGGCAAAGAGAAGCATTCCGCGTCAATTACGTCAAAAGGATGCACCATGCTGCTAAGGAGGTGAGCAATGTTTGGCCGTGGCCCGTGAGGCACCACAAGGGACAGGTACCGTCACACATCTCATTCCTAAAGGGATATTTTAAGCACCAAAACAACTTTAGCTTAATGAAGCTGTTTTGGTGTATAGATCATGCTCCTGCAGTCTCACTACTCCACTCTCTGCCATTTAGTTGTTATTTCAATGTCTTTTGGCTAAAAAAATGGTTTCATTTTCAATCTGTATAGTTTTTCTTATCTCCACTCTGTTAATTGAGCGTTAATAACACACAGAAGGTTCTAGCAGGTTATTAACAGGGCTTATAAATTAAAAAGATTTTGCAATAAAAAAAATACTTTTAACATTAGATCTCTCTTTACAGGAAATGTGTAGGAAGGATGTATAGATCACATAAAAGGGAGGTGTGGCTAGCGCTGAAAAAACAAAGTGATGTGAGTCATGAATGGCAGAGAATGGAGCAGTGAGACTGCAGAGACATAATCTATATACCAAAACCACTTAATTGAGTAAATTTGTTTTAGTGCATAGAATGTCCCTTTAAAGATTTTATTGCAACATGGCACTGCACAGTGTACATAAAATAACATTAAAAAGTTCTAGTTCTCCTGGAAGCCAGATCGGCTTACAAGTAAGGCATACTTGTAATATCGGCAGCTTAAATTACAGATTCTTAGTCTATCCTTACATCAAATGTTGCATCGAATTTTGTCACTCTAGTGTCACTTACTATGCCAAAGCAAAATTGCCACAACCTGGTGGTTTATCGCTTATCACTTACCTATCTCACCTACTGCTCAAACTTTATTGCTAAGTCTTCTTAAATATGCACTATGCTTGGCTCACTATATAAAAAATTTTTGCTGAATTCTGTGTACAACTGTTTATATCTGACAAACCTATTCTTTGTTATATTTGTATATTGTGCAATCTTTGTATTTTCACATGCACAACAAAAATAAAGAATTAAAAAAAAAAAAGTCCTAGTTCTTTATAGTTCTTCCATAATTAAAAGTGATGCTATAATGTGATTGACTATATGTGCCACCTTCACAAAATTATCATATGGAAACAAGAAAACAGTGCAGCATCTTAGGACAACTGCATGACTGGAAATCCAATGATTTGTGAGGTTTGTACTATGGCAGTGATGTCATCAGGGCCATTAGCGTCAGGATCTCTCTATACACTGCTGACCCAAAGCTAACCATATATTATTACCCTCCAATGCACAGGTCAGAGAGTGGAGGAAGAAGGAAATAAATTGTAATTTAATTTACTGGGTCCAGGCTATTTTTGAGAATCCCTATACAAACACAAAGATAAAGCACCGCGCTTACAGCAGCAGTAGCTTAGTATCCAACAGCTTAAAATACGTAGTAAAAACAAAGAGAACGTTACCTGCGCTCTGGCCTAAGCTTATTTAGGCCAGAGCGCAGGTAACGTTCTCTTTATTTTTGAGAGTCCCTGTCTATTTGTCAGTTTTTTTCATACATGGTCCCCTACAGTTAGACCAGTGTTTTTAATGTAAATCAATGAGGCTTAATGTTTTGTATATGTTTCTTTTGGTGCTGTATCTGAGAGTTGCTCCAACAAAGAATGACAAAGTGGGGCGATAGGAGACATTCCACTGATGCATTGCTCATTAATGGTGATGTGGGACACAGTGAGGAGACATGATGATGAGCCAGACTCCAGACGGTAACTGTTATATGCAGCTGCTGCCATATACCTCCCACTAACAACACATTTCAAATGGCTTGGGTTTGTGTACAGTTGTGTTAGGGTTAGCATTAGCGTTTGTATTCTTTAATATTGGCGCAGCACTATGATATACATATCATAGGCACAACCCTTGTCACAGCTACAATTCCTCTCGTCTCATTTAGGTAGAGGCCAAAGTTGTGCGGCATGGTATATTCTCTACATAAACTTGCATTAAAAAGGACATTATTATAGACAAGTGAAGCTCATTTGCTCATAGATTACGTTGAGAAACGCGTTTGGCAACAGCCCTCACTGAATTGAGAAAGCAGGAAATGTGAAATTAACAGCTTAGACATGCATTAAAGAGTAACATTCGGCTATGATAATGTTAATTTGTGCATGAGCTTAATTTTAGAAAGTACAATATTTGATACACACACATACACTATATGGACTAAAGTATTTGGACTCCTGATCATTACACCAACAGGGACTTTTATGAAATTTTATTCTAAATATTTAGACATTAATATGTGGTTGGTTCCCTCTTTGCAGCTACAAAAGCTTCCACTCTTCTGTGAAGGCTTTCCACAAGATTTTGTGTAAATTTTTGCCCATTTATCCAGTAGAGAATTTGTGAGGTCAAGCATTGATGTTGGACGAAAAGGCCTGGCTCGCAATTCCCGTTCATCCCCAAAGGTGTTTGATGGGTTTGAGGTCAGGGTTCTATGCCGGGCCATTCAGGGTCTTCCACACCAAACTCACCCAACCATATCTTTATGGACCTTGCTTTATGCACTGGGGCACAGTCATGTTGGAATAGAAAAGGACCTTCCCTAAACCGTTCCCACAGAGTTGGAAGCATAGCATTGTCGAAAATGCTGAAGCATTAAGATTTTCCTTCACTGGAAGTAAGGGGCCTAGCCCAAACCCTGAAAAACAGCCCGATACCATGATTCCTCCTGTACTAAACTTTGAGTTGGCACAATGCAGTCAGGCAGATAATGTCTGCCAAAACCCAGACTTACCCATCTGACTGCCAAACAGAGAAGCGTGATTTGTCACTACACAGAACATGTTTCCACTGCTCCAGAGTCCAGTGGTGGCATGCTTTACAACACTCGATCTGACGCTTGACATTGTACTTGGTAGTTTGAGCCATGAATGCAGCTGCTCGCCACAAAAACCCAATTCATGAAGCTCCGTCACACAGTTTTTGTGCTGATGGAAGTTTGGAACTCTTCAGCGATGGAATCACCTGAGCATTGGTTACTTTTACTTCAGCACTCAAAGACACTGCTCTGTCACTTTATAAGGCAGGGGTTCCCAATCCATGTAACACATACCCCAATTCAGTGCCCCAGGGGGTACGCAAAATAATTTTCGTAATGGTGGCCTCGCGGGTTGGGAACAAAGGCCCGGTTTACCGTGACTCCCATGGACCGACAGGGGACATCACAGTATCTCCCCTGCCAGCCCTAGCTGGGCTAGCGCTATCCGAGCCAGAGGAGCTGCAGGCTGAGTAGTGCTGCTCATCTCCACCGGACCACCAGGGCAATGTCCCCTCTCCCTGTGGAAAAGGTAAGAAGAGGGGAGAGGGGACATACAGTTTTTTTATACATATATATTTCCAGACAGATACACACCCTGACACACATGCAGATACAAAGACACATAGATACATACACTGACATACCTTAAGTATACAGTATCCTTACGTATGTATCCTTAAGTATGTCAGAGTATGCATATATGTGTCTGTGTCTGCATGTGCATGTTTGTCAGTGTATGTATTGCTGTGCATCTGCATATGTGTCTGTGTATTTGCATGTGTGTCAGAGTATGTATCTGTTTGTCAGTGTGTCAGGATGTGTATCTGTATGTGTTTCTGTGCATCTGCATGTTTGTCTGTGTATCTGCATGGGTGTCAGAGTGTGATAAGTAATTTTGGAAGGTGGTGACAGTATGGGGATGATAATTTAGGGGGGTGACAGTGTGGGAGGTTGTGACAGTGTGGGAGGTGGTTACAGTGTAGGGGAATGGTGACAGTGTGGGAGGTGGTGACAGTGTTTCACATTGTGACATTGTGGAAGGTGGTGATAGTGTGGCCTTTTACTTGTGGTCAGAACTTAATTTGTATATGGAAATAGAGAAAAGGGTGGAAAGTTGGTGGTGGTGTGCTGAAATCAACGTACCGGTAGGCCTGTAATTTAAAGAGGGCTAAGATATTGCAGTAAAACACTTTATTGCATAATTATAATGCTAAATATGTAAAGGCTTTCCTGAGTTCTTTCTCAGGTTGTGGGATATAGGTGTTGTAGACAGAGGATTTCCATCTGCCCAGTCTTTTAATGATATGGACTGGTGTGTCCGTAACGAGGCGGGGTTATGTCCCAATCTTAGCAGCAGTGTTGTAACGTGGAATATAAACTTGGAAGTGGTAAGTGGGTGTCCGTGAAGAAGTAGTAAGGGAGAGTTAGGTGGGAGACTGTTGCACGTGGATAGAAATAAGTAAAGATCAGGGTGTTGCAGTGGATGTGATCTACTAAATTCTCGGGATGAAAATATAATTTTGCATCTTTATAAGTTGCTGGTAAGACCACACCATGAATATGCTGTGCAATTTTGGGCACCTGTTCTAAAGAAGAATATCATGGCACTAGAAAAAGTGCAGAGACGAGCTACAAAATTGATAAAAGGAATGGAGCATTTTAGTTACGAAGAAAGGTTAAAAATTTAAATCTCATCCCGGTCCCCACTGGGAGAACGGACTGAGGCACCAACCATTACCCCAACTGACTGGACACAGCAGTCGCCTCAAGGTACTCCGACCTCACAAAATGGCAGAGGCCCTACCACAAGCACCACAAACTCCCACAAAGGCACGAGGGACGATCCCAGACACTCTTGAATCCAGACTGGACGCATTGTTCCAGGCATTTTGGGACAAACTACAGACCCGTGCCAACCCAACCAGAGTACGGAATGGGAGGCAGGAGATACCCCTCTGGGCAATATACTTACCATACCGCCTCATTGCACCAACGGCTCCCCTCCTGGGCTGATAGCCAATAGAGGCATGGCCTCGAGACATCGACCACACAGGGGGAAGAACTCACACCGCAGGCAGTGGATGTCACCGCGATTTTCCAACTGCCCCTTGGGGGGCCAGGACTGGGCCACACGTAGGTACCGAGTCCGTGGTCAGAGGGTGTCAGCTATCACAACAGCCTGAGACTGGAGGACAATCTCCTGCACCTGTTGCCCATCAGTTGAACCCGACACTCACCACAAACAGCCAACTAACCACTAAGCTGTTCACTCTTCCGGGCTGAAAACACCTAGAGGCACTGCCTCCCTGCAACAGCCACGCAAGCGGAAGATCACCCGCCATGACCGCAGCCACACACGACCCTCCACAAAGACAGGGGACGGACTTGATCCACATGAACACCAGGGACAATGGACTAGCGATACTTACCCTTCTGCGGACCCGGAGCTCTTTAAACGGCACACTGTGCTAGATAATCATTGGGACTCCCCTACATTTGTATCACCTCTGCCGCTACTGGGGATCGGATGACCGGGTACCCAAAACCACACCTAGAGGTCCTGCTAACTCACTGAAGACACCGAGTGAAGGGACCTGCCTGATAAGAGACTCCCCATTTATTGTTGAGGAAGTGAGGAATCGGTTGCACAGTTTACTATTCCTAGGCCCAGAACCCAGTGGTATAATGTCCTCAATGCATGCAAGACTCAATGTTTAACTGGCCTGTTTACTCACAGACACGTCTGCCTAGCAATTTTCAGTCTGATGTCACTAGCCTGTATAGTTTCACGACAAGTCATAAGATTGTAATCAGTGGCTCGAAAAAAAAAAGAATACAGCACGTCTTGGATAGCAGTCTATGTACATTATATATACACTACTACTAACTAATCTAACCACACTAGCCTGTTTAATTATCTAGCATATTGAACCCACACTACCTATACTGATACTAGCAGCTTAAGTATTACCTTTACAATTGTACCTTACAGTTATGGATGTGTTAACAATCTACTTATTCTTTTTAAAAAAAAGAGGCAGATGCTTCACGGAGATGATTTCAGCTGTATTGTTATACCCCCGTTTGGAATGTACCTTAACTGTCTCCCCTTCTTTCTTCTGTTCCCATGCAACTCTATGCCTCAATAAAAGAAAGATTGACAAAAAAAAAAAAATGTAAATCTCTTTAATTTGGAAAAACGGCACCTCAGAGGGGATATAATAACATTGTACAAATATATTCGGGGGCCAGTACAAACCATTATCTGGAAATCTATTCATAAACAGGGCTATACATGGGACATGAGGTCACACATTTAGGCTGGAAGAAAGGAGATTTCATCTAAGGCAAAGAAAAGGTTTTTTTTACAGTAAGAGCAATAAGGATGTGGAATTCTCTGCCTTAAGAGGTGGTTTTATCAGAGTCCATACAGATGTTTAACCTGCAATTGGATAAATACTTGCAAAAACATAACATACAGGGATATAATTTTTAATTAGTGGGGTAATAGCTGTTTGATCCAAGGAGACATCTGACTGCTATTTTGGGGTCAAGAATTAATTTTTTCCTAGTTTGTTGCAAAATTGGAAGCGCTTTAGACTAGGTCTTTTTGCCTTCTTTTGGATCAACACAAAAACAAATGTGAGGAAGGCTGAACTTGATGGACACAAGTCTCTTTCAGCTATGTAACTATGTAGTATAAATATTTTTGGGGCTTTATTAATTTATTTTTTTTCAATATTTTCACCCATCAGGGGGACTGGACTGCCTGACAACCCAGGCAGTTGTCCTGCAGGCAGCTCCCTGGACTGCTATTTGAACCATGTGATTGCTCTGTGAGAAGCAGCACAATCAACAATCCAAATGGGTCCAACATACCAACACACAAGCAAATACTCATCAGAATCAGAAGAATAGTAGGAGAATCCAAAATAACCCCTTTTTTACTGAGCACTTTTTGATTGAAAAATATATTAGCATTACATTCATTTAAAGCAACGGGTGCAAAGCTAGCACATAATTGTGTGTATAGATTGCTAGAAAAGTATTCACTGAGAACTTAGGTTATTTTTGACAGTTTCAGAAGAAGAGTCATGGGGGGAGGGGGAATAAAAACCCACTAACAGTTTAAATGACATGCTTTTCTGAAGAAATGTGTTTTCAAAGATTTTTTGAAGGAGTGGAGACTGGGTGAAAGTCTAACGGAGAAGGGAATGGAGTTTCACAGAAAAAGTGCAGATCTGGAGAAGTCTTGGAAGCAAGCATTAGATGTGGGAGTATGGACAGAGGATATATGTAGATCTTCGGCAGTGCGCAGGGGCCTCGGGACATACTTGTATATTAGGGAGGATAGGTAGGTTGGAGCAGCATTATGTAGGGACTTGTAAGCAAGCACCAGAATCTTAAATTGAGCCATATATCTAACTGGAAGCCAATGTAGGGACTGACAGAGGGGGGAAGCATGGTAGGTGCGGGCGGACAGGAAAATGAGCCTCGCCGCCGCATTCATTATAGATTGCAGTGGTGCAATCTGGGAACACGTAAGACCACTGAGAAGGGGATTGCAGTAGTCAAGGCGAGAAAGAACAACAGCATGGACCAGTACCTTAGCTGTGTCTGGTGTTAGATGGAAGCGGCAGGATTGTCTGGTGTTAGATGGAAGCGGCAGGATTTGGCGATCAAATGGACGTGAGGGGTGAAGGAGAGGTTGGAGTCAAAGAGAACACTTAGGCAGCGAGCCTGTGAGGTAGAGATGATGGTGGCGCCGATGACTTGGAGGAAGACAGACACAGGAGTAGCAACACTTGAGGGAGAAAAGACCAGAAGTTCTGTTTTGGACAGGTTGAGTTTAAGGAAGTGAGCAGCCATCCAGTTGGAAATCGCAGAGAGTCAGTCAGAGACACGAGTCAAGATGGGCGAAGAGAGTTCTGGAGAGGACAGGTAGATTTGTGTGTCATCTGCATATAAATGGTAATGGAAGCCAAAGGAGCTGATGAGTTTACCAAGGTAGGCAGTGTATACTGAGAACAATAGGGGACCAAGGACAGAATCTTGGGGAATGCCAACAGAGAAGGGCTGGGGAGAAGAGGCAGAGCTAGAGAAAGAAACACTGAAAAAGCGCGAGGAGAGGTAGGAGGAGCACCAGGAGAGAGCAGTATCTTGTAGACCAAGATTACGGAGAATGAGAAAAAGCTGTTGATGATCAACAGTGTCAAAGCCAGCAGAAAGATCAAGGATACTTAGCAGCGATTAAATCGTTGGATACTTTGGTCACAGCTGTTTCAACAGAGTGATGAGCGCGAAATCCAGAATGAAGCGGGTCAAGCAGAGAGTTGGATTCGAGGAAGTCCGGCAATCTTGCATACACAACTTTCTCAAGGATCTTGGAGGCAAATGGCAGTAGCGATATAGGGCGGTAGTTGGATGGGGAGTTGGGGTCGAGGTTGTTTTTTTTCAGAATCTGCATTATAGTTGCATGCTTAAAGGGTGAAGAAAATGTGCCACAGGAAAGGGAGAGATTGAAAATTTTAGTGAAAGAAAGAGCAAGACAGGGAGACAGAGTGTGGATGAGATATGAGGAAATAGGATCAAGGGAACAGGTGGTGGGGTGGGAGGACTGGAGCAGAGCGGAAACCTCTTCCGTTGTAGTAGGTGTGAATGAGCATAGAACAGTGGAGTGAGTGGGGTTGGATGATGTATTGGAAGATGTATTGGAAGGGGAGGGAGAGAGGTTAGAGATCTCTTCCCTGATTGTAGAAATCTTCTCAGTGAAGTGAGTTGCAAAGTTTGAGGCGGCAGGGTGGTAGGGGGAGGGGGAGCAACAGGGCAAATGAGATCATTAAAAGTGTGAAATAGGCATTTGGGTTGGCGGGACAGTGTGCTTATAAGGTTGTTAAAGTAAGTTACTTTTGCAGAGGAAAGAACCAGAGTGTAGGAGCACACCATAAATTGATTGTGGAGGAAGTCCAGTGCAGAGTGAGACTGTCTCCAACAGCTTTCAGCATTTCTGGAACATATTTTGAGGTATCAGGTCAGCTTGGTGTGCCAGGGATGTAATTGGGAACGCCTGCTGCGTTTAAATGTAGGAAGTACCATGATGTCAAATTGAGAGGAGAGAGTGGAGTTGTAGAGTGAGGTTGCAGAGTTAGGGGAAGTGAGATTTGAGATGGGTAAAAGGAGAGATGCTGTTTGGTGGAGAGATCCTGGAGATCAAGGCAGTGGAGGTTTTTGCGAGATTGGAGAGTTGAGGGTGGTGAAATTTGGGTACAGGGTGCCGATGTCAAAGGTCAGCAGATGGTGGTCAGATAAAGGAAATGGAACATTGGAGAGATTAGAGGGGGTACAGAGATTGGTGAAGATGAGGTCAAGAGTGTTTCCTGCTGTATGAGTTGCTGAAGTAGTCCACTATGTGAACCCGAAGGAGGAGGTTACAGAGAGCAGACGGGAGGCATCACAGCAGTTGAGGTTGTTAATTGGGATGTTAAAGTCCCCAAGTATGAGGAAAGGAGTGCTAGAGGAGAGACAGTGGGGTAGCCAGGAAGAAAGGTGTTCAATGAATAGACCAGGATGACCGGGGGATGGGGGGGTGATAGATGATGGCAATTCCTAAAGGACAGTGTGACCTTCAAAGGAAGTAAAGGATAGGGTAGGGGCAGAGAGGATAGGTAGAAAGGTACATTGCGGGGAGAGAAGGATGCCTACACCGCTGCCTTTACAGTTGAGTCTGAGAGTGTGATAGAATTGTAGTCCACCGAAACATAAAGAAGCCGGAGTAGCGGTATCAGAGGGGGAAAGCCAGGTCTCAGTGAGTGCTAGTAGTGTGAGGGAATTAGAGATGAAGAGATCGTGTATGGCTGTTGATTTAATATTGCTACAGATGGAACGGGTGTTCCAGAGTGCACAATGAATGTTAGTAGAGTAGGATAAACTGCAGGGTATTTTGATGAGGTTTGCGTGGTTTCTAGTTGTTTTAGTGTGAACAGACGAGGTGAAGGGCCCTTGGTTGGGAGAGACGTCACTAGCTGCTAGAAGTAGGAGGAGAGATAGTGACAGGAGGTGTGAATGGGTTTTATATGGGCGGGGTCTAGGATGAGATTGGTTGGGAGCAGGAGAGAAAGAATAGAGAAATGAGTGCAGGGCATGAGATGATAGATATGAACAGCTTTTCGACAGGGTCTGAAATGTCAATATGAAGTAAAAAGTTTTCTCACCTACAGCTGATGTGACAAACATTAGTAAATAAAAATAGTCAACACCTTGATTATAGGTATTTGTGAGGACCCTGAAAGCATTACATGCAGCACAGCTTACTAAAATTTACATCAGAGTGTAAAAAGAATGTTTGCATTTGAGTATAATGTAAACATATAGTTACATCATAGTTTTTAAAAATTGAGTTGTGACGGTAGTAATCTGTATCACCGTCCAGTATTTCCCTTTCCCAGTAGTAAAATAACTCCAATAATCCACAGGAACAAATGTCGCTGGTATCGCCAAATAATCCACACATGAGCCAAAGCTTAATGCTGGAACAAAAAAAAACTATTCCAATTTGATAAAGCCTCTACGGCGAAACACGTTATTGGTTTTAAATATATTGTACTAATAAATAATTTTAAATTTATTATTACTTTTAACCTCATTTATTGTTCCTGGCATATCCTAAGGTGGGGATTATACCACCCACGCGAAAAATATAGTGCAGACTGACCTGCACTCCACTTAATTGGACACCAGGACTCTCCAGGAGGACAAGCACCCCTATAAGCGGAGGGTTATCCGCCGTATGCCCATCACACTAGAGCTAGTCCTAGCTCATGGAAATGTGAGTGTGTAATTTATATTTTAATTTTAACTACTTATCTATACACTCTGCACAATTGGCTCTCTCCCATTGTGTCTTTCATATCGTGAGACGGACGACCACTACCATAAAAAGGAAGACATCATATCAGTTAAGACACCATCTACTATTGGGACTTCTTTTACTTGAACATATTTTTATTTGAACATCCTATTATTTTATCTGGACTTGTTTTAATCACTTTGGCGCAGCCTTGTTCTTTGCTCTTGTGTAATGCTGGAACAAGACTGATTTAATGGAAGCAACAGGCATTCAATTTATACAATACAAGCTCCTCCTCTGGGCCAGGCTAGATAATTGAGTTTCAGTAACATACTAAAGTCAATTATCTGCTGGCCAGAAAAATAACTATTTTTCAAAAAAATTTAAATTATACTTTATACATAACATAGCAATATAAAAACCACATCCCTGGATAGCTGAGGATACTGTGAGTAACATCCAAATTTCACGAAAATCCATTCGGTAGGTTTCGTGTCGCATTGTGTGGAAGTTTGACCGGCTCGCCATGCGGTTGTATCCGATTCAGAGTTCCATGGAATTGGTAGTAAGAGCCGGTCTCCGTTCGGATAAAATTATACGAAAACTACTATAGCTGGCATGCAGATGGTTCATGGAGAATGCTCCCCTCGTTCGGTTGTTTGAAACTCCCAAACGCCGTTCGTATACTGTAAGTGGAAATAGGTCAGATGGGACTTCCATGGGGACCAAAACCAGGCACTCAACGACCAAGTCCCACTGGCCGCGTTCGGGAGTTTAAGATGGCCGCCATCCACCTAGGAGCATTCAATTACTTTGCGGTTTTGTGTGGTTACATAGTGTTCCATGTTCTAATTGCTACCCAGGGTGGTCTCTGTTCGGTAAAACAAATGATTTACCGAATCAATAATAAAACTAATGCGTTCAAGGCACATAAATAGCAGGGAGGGAAAACAGCCTAATGAATATAGGAGAATCCTTCACATAAGTTATTTAAAACTGCTCTAACAATGTTTGTCATTGTCTGGACTGCTAATGTAAATAAGGTTGGGGTTGAGGTTGCACACCTTGGCTACGGCACTTCCAGCACAGCCATCACAGCAGTTATGCAAAGACCCCAGACAATGACAGAGCCACTTTAAGAGGGAGTTAAGAGACACATGTAAGGTTTAGAAGAGGTACCAGGTGTTGAGGGCGATGAGAGAAGAAGGTAACGGCACGTAAAGTGTTAAGGGGAAGTAGTAGAGAGACCTAATACGGTAAGATTGGTTACAAAACAAACACAAATGGGTAGTAGGGGTGCAGGGAGATTCAACAAAGGGTGGAGCAATACACACAAAAATTACAATTTATGGGTTAGAGAGTGCCTATAGGCAAACCTGCCATGGGTGTCAAATAAGCTAGGTACTCTTCTAGTCTGAAGACCTAGCTCCTGACACAATGTTAACAAATTTTGGAATTTAATGTCCCACAGAAACTGAAATTGAAGAGGTCAGGACCACCCGAAATCAACCATGAACTACTTTAAGAAAAAAAGATTAAAGGTTTTAGAAAGACCTTCGCAGCCACTAGACTTGAATCTTCTTGAAAATCTGGAGGTTGATCACAAACATACACTGCATGAGAGACAACCTAAGAATATTACTCAACAAGAAATATTCTGTAAGGATGTGGGTGCCCTCATGTTTGCATACAACTGTACTATCGCGGCTAAGGAACAGACAAGTGTAGTATTTACCATCACTCATTATTTAGTGAAAATTGCTTCTCTTTTTACATTTCGTGGAAGAAGATTCAAGTTAAAACCACTTCTGTTTTGTTTGCTTTTTATGCTGAAAGCCAAAAGGACAGATTAGCTGGCTGAGCATAGATTGTGAACTGTTCCATAAATAGTTGTTCCTTTTTAACAAGAGACTATGAAGATATTTGCTATTAAGTTACATACTCAGCATTTGGGAATTTAGATGTGCATGTGAGAATCTATTATTAGTTCTTGAACATATCTGTTATTACATATTACAGGAAAATACCAGAAGTTCCGGTAGTTCTGTCACTTATAAAGATATAATAATTATGAAAAGATCATTTTGATTCAGAAAATATACATGAGACAAAGTAAGGATTTAATGATATTTGTCAATAGGCAGTGCCAATGTCCAGATTTCCCATCAACCGGTGGTTGTGATGACTGATTTGAACAGTCAACATGTTGTGAGATGTTCCATAAATGCGGATGGCACAAATGTGAGACTATCCCACAGTCTCAGGATTTTCCATAGACCCCGTTTTGTCCTTTTGTGTATGCTTTAGAATACAGTAGGGACAACAAGTCTTGGCAAGTGAAGTTGCAGGAGTTGAATAAACAATGTGGTGAAAAGGTGGTAGAGGAGAGAATAAATGAATTATATTTTCCTTATGGCTCTCCACCAGCCACCACCATCACCACACAAGTGGACATGTCAGTTTGAAGGGTCTCAAAAAATGCAAAAACTACACAAGTGACAGTGGAATTTCAACGGTACCAGATCCTGTACTCACTGACTTATTATAGAGTCATATCTAGTGATCTGTTATATGCCTCTGGGTGCTGATAGATTTAGGTTTTAATTATGTGAATCTGGTATGCCTAGTGCAACACACAGGGATGAGGGAGTCTGACTTGTGGTGAATTGCTCAGAACTGGATACAGACAGGAGTTCACCAAGTACCTGTCCAAAGAAATGTAATGAAGGAAGTGACACCCTGAATTTGGTGTGATTATTCCAGGAGCTGTTTCACCCACAAATGGCTATTTGGTGGAAAATCTCAGTATTGGGACTGATGAAGTGGGGCTGACACCCACGAAACGCGATAGACTGAAGTAAACCAAGCAGGATACGGATGCAGTTTTGGATCCAGCAGCAGGAGCCTTACTTTCTACCGAAAAGCTTCCACGATCTGGGGACCGATTGGCTGACAGCATTTACCACCCAGAGTGAGGTCTGTGACGCACGCTAACCTCACTGGCAGCCGACAGCTAAAGAGATCGTCTCTGCTACAAACTATCTACATTAATCTTAGCCGGTCCCTGTGATTAACTCAGAATAAGGACTACTCCTCTGCTGGTAATATACTTGCATACCGTTCCTGGCTTGTATTTTTAAAATTTTTAGTATTTTTTAAATTTGTTAATAAATTTCTTGTCATTTTTACTCATTTCTATTTTTCATTTTTTAAAGTGGTTTTTTTAGCGATATCCAATGTTATTGCACTATAGAAAGCAGTTCCACATACTGTATTTCTATTTTATATGATTTATAGCTTTTTTAAGAAAGTATTTTTGGTGCACATCTTAGTCACTCTGCCCCTAGCAGATTTAAAGACGTACACACCATAAGCAGTTACGTTACCACACCAAGTTGTGACACCTAATTCAATTATAGTATAGAAAACAGTCCTATATACTGTTGTTCTATGTTATATGGTCTCTTTTATAAAGTAGAATATTTGGTGTATACTACACTTATTCTGCCCCTAGCAGAGTTAAAGACGTACACACCATACAAATTTGCTGCACTTCCTTCCTCCAATACTTGAACTATTTCATTTTATTCCATTTGGTATTATTACATTTTCAATTCCAATTTCAGTCCCAATACTGAGATTTTCCACCAAATAGTCATTTGTGGGTGAAACAGCTCCTGGAATAATCACACCAAATTCAGGGTGTCACTTCCTTTATTAGGTTTTAATTAGTTGAATCCTAATTGTCCATACTCCCTATTGAGTTAAGGGAGAGGGAACTTAAAATCGACAGCTTCAAATGTCTGGATATAAGTAGGGGTTGCCTTACTAAAAAACTTTTCTTAAAGAACAATGCGTCATTATGCAGATTGTGTATAGTGATGTCACACTGACTGCACTTTGACTTTATGACAAGACACGGAGGCTCATATTGCATATACCTTTCTTTACTGTCCACCAATAGCAGTAAAGGATACAAACAGAATGAAAAAATAATGAATATTCAGTAACATAGGCCCCTCCCTGATCAAGTCCCGTATAACAGACAGCATCTCCTTCCCATAATCCTCTTTCTTTGCTGCTCCGCAGTCAGATAAGTACTCTATTTTTCTCTCTGTAACAATTGTATTAAATCTTGTATTATTTATATATCTGATCTATTCTTATGTGTTTATTTTTATATTACAGTTATATTTATATATTTATATGTTCCTTTTAATATTCTTGCACTTATATTTTAGTGTTTTGTATTTGTTTCTCATCTGTTCAGGTTCTCAGACCAGTTGTAGTATTGTTATACCCCTTGCTCTGGATGTGTTTCATTCCTCTCCCTATACCCTACCGGGTTTAACCTGTTTCCTAACACTTTCCCCATTATCTGTTGATTTCTGCTAGCTTTCCCTGCTTTTGCTCGCTGCCACGGCTCCCGGTCTGTTTTTTGGCACCATTTAGCGGTGTGTTCGTACCGTCATTCGGCTCCTTTCGATGGTTCGTGAGTTTCATATTCGTCAGGTTTTCTCTTTCATCTGTTTTTCCATCTCATATATATTTCCTATTCGACGCACAAACGGATGCTGTTCGGCAGTTTTTGGTTTAGTTTTCACTTTTTCACTAGCCCTACTGTAACTTTGCTATTTTGCTACCTTTATTAGAATTAGTGCCCTTGTATGCCAGGGCCTCTGGCCCTGGGAGATACTCCTGCCTCTACAGAGGCTTCACCCACCCACTCGGAGGGGGCCCAATATTTGGCGCTTCAGTGCTCAGTGACGGAAGCAATTATGGCAGCCATGGGATCTATGTCTTCCACCCTCTCACACACTATTTCCCAGGCACTGCTTCCACGTCCTATGGACGCGCAGAATGTGGGCTCCACGGCACCTCAATTGCATCCTTCTATGGACCCGCCTGGAGAGACACCCAGAAAGGCTGCCCATAAGGTCAAACACTCCAATCTACCTGCCTCCAGAACCCATAAGACTGGCGTACCTACGGTCACCCCAGAAAGCGTGTCCCTTATATGCAAGAGAGCCTTTCCGTGGCAGGCAGAATGGGCGCGGCTATGGAAATGTGCGAGAGCACAACCTAAGAGTGACTCCGACTCTGAAATCGAGTCTAGTGAGGAGGCTATGGCTGAGTCAGATACCGACTCTGAGAATGATGCCGCTGAGAAGGGTTTTGACCTCCTTTCCTCTGCTCAGGCAGAGATGTCTGGAGGGGATTCAGGGGCGACTCACGGCGACTGCCCTCATGGATCCGCTGGGGGAACCTCTTTTCGACCCGGATGAGCTTCACCAACCTAGGTCAGCAGAGTGGCTGCCAGCAGACCACGTAGCTAAATATCTAGAGACGTGGGTTCGACGCCCTCTCAGTAAAGCGGCCCGCAATAAATTGAGGGCAGAGTGCCCCAGGCCTGTAGTGCCAAAGAAGGTATGCGATAACCCAGAGGTGGTTCCCAAGATGACCCAATTCTTGACTCAATTTTTACTCATGCTCGTGTAGGAGGGCAGACTCCAACATTTTTTCCCAGCTTGGTCGGCCATAACTTCTGACGCTTGGGTATGGGATACTATCCGTGGGTTTCGGATAGAATTCGTAGAGGACCCTGTAAGTATCCCCGCTCCTCGGCCTATCTGCTTCTCCCTGCAGAATCACAGATTGATTGACGACAAGCTTTCCACTCTCCTCTCCAAAGGAGCAGTAGAACTGGCCCCTTGGGGCCCCTCAGGCGTTCTAAGCAATATTTTCATGGTGGAAAAGAAGGCTGGACAAATGCACCCGGTCATAAACCTATGCCCACTCAATGTCATGGTTCGATTCCGCCATTTCAAGATGGAGGGTATTCATCTGTTGCGAGACCTACTCCTTCACGGAGACTGGCTGGCGAAGCTGGACCTGCAGGACACCTATCTGAGACCTGCTTCGCTTCTTATGGCGGGACAGGACTTGGCGTTTTACCTGTCTCCCCTTGGGCCTCTCGTCAGCACCGTGGTGCTTCACGACGCTACTGCACCCAGCTATGGCCTGGCTGTGCAGTCGGGGCATTCGCCTAATAGTTTACCTGGACGACATCCTGATCATGGCTCAAGATCGCTCCATCCTCCTTATGCACCTTCGGCAGACCATAGGTTTCCTTATCAACTGGGAGAAGTCCTGCCTGGCCCTAGCCACTCGCATGGAATTCCTGGGTTTCCTCGTGAACTCGACGGAGGCGATGCTGAGCCTTCCGACGAACAAGATTCGGTCGATCCGCAAGGAACTTGGCAGGGCCCTCTCCCGCCCGCAACTCACCTTGCGACACTTGCCTCGGCTCATCGGCCTATTAACATCGTCCATTCAAGCAGTGTTCCCGGGCCCGTTCCATGACCGCACCCTTCAGTGCCTAAAGACAGCAGCTTTGCGAGGGACCGAGCGCGGATATGCGTTCGCCTCCGCATGGACAACATATCAGGGGTGAGATATGTCAACCACATTGGGGGAACACAGTCTACAAAGTTCTTCATCTGGAGACCGGACCCTGCAGCTGAAGCAGTAGATGCTTTCCTGCAAGACCGGCACTAGACGAGCATATGGGTGAGCTTGGGCTTGTTGGTGCCTGGCTAGGAACGTGGATCCCATTTCGGCACCTGTGACCATAATTCTCCAATTCCTGTCTTGCCTCTTCGTGGCAGGTAAAGCCTATCAGACCATCAACCTCCACCGGTCGGCCATCTCTTCGACACACCAGGGATTCGACGGGTGCCCAGCGGGCCAACACCCCCTGGTATGTAGACTCCTCAGGGGCTCTCACCTCTGCCGGCATCTTAAGCCTCGCTACTCAGCTACCTGGGACGTTTCAACCGTATTGTCGCTGCTCCCAACCTGGCCTAATAACACTTCTCTCTCATTGCGGCAGTTATCGGCCAAATTGGTTTGCCTATTCTGAGCCTTGGACTTGGATGCCACATTCAACATCAGTAGGCGTACTAAGACGTTTATTAAGTCGGTGTCCTATCGGAGTTTCCCGACTAACCTGGAGTTGTGCCCGGTGGCTTGTTTACCCGAATATGAGGATCGCACCAAGCTACACCGTTCTAAGTCCTCTCCTCAACTGTTTTTATCCTTACGTCCTCCGTTTGCCCCCATCACCAGCACTACGTTGTCACGATGGGTGAAGTGGCTACTGACTCAAGCCAATGATGGCCTCAGGAGCACATTTGAAAGATCTTATGAAGATGGCAGACTGTTCAAGGGAATCCACTTTTCGGGAATTTTATTTTCGACCGACTCATGTTCGCTGCGGTGGTAAGTCAGGTTTAAACTTGCAATATGAGCCTCTGTGTCTTGTCATAAAATTACATGATTTTGCTATTACATGACGAAAAGTCATGATTTTATTAAAGACACAGAGGTGAGTATTGTCACATCCGTCTTGTAATTCTCACTTGATGCTCACTTGTTTTCCCACCCTATTTGTTATTAATCTATTGAGACATGTACGGACTCGGGGGTACGGTAAGTGGGGCATGTATCACAGTGAAGGTTTTGTTAAGTACCTGAGGGTGTTCGGATTTTTCTATGTTATTATTGGGGATGTATGTGGAGCTCTGCTTTGACTGGCCCTGATGTTGGTCTCAAGTACTGGTTTAACCCTTGGGCTCCTGTTCTTTGTGTTTTCACAGCCTGATTTGGATCGATGGAATGTCAAGTCTGCAGGATGTGTGGAGTTTCTCTGGGGATGGAGTTTGTTTTGTCGCCATCCTGATGTGCTTCTTCTGTTATGGGAGTGATGATCGTATGGTTTGCTCCTGAGCTGTTCTATTGTTCCTGTTCTGGACTGCTTAAGTGTTGCATCTTCAGAAAGAGGATTATGGGAAGGAGATGCTGCCTGCTATACTGGGACTTGATCAGGGAGGGGCCTATGTTACCGAATATTCATTATTTTTTCATTCTGTTTGTATCCTTTACTGCTATTGGTGGATAGTAAGGAAAAGGATATGCAATACTCGCCTCCGTGTCTTTAATAAAATCATGACTTTTTGTCATGTAATAGCAAAATCATGTAATTATCCCTGAAGCAATTGAAGTTATATAGTTGTGTAGACTGAACAAAGACCATCAATTGCTGCAATGCATGATACATCACATAGTAAATGAGCTAATGGAAGTTCCTGCTTAGGAAATTCTGTCTCTCTGAAGATAGGATTGGAGTTGGGAGGAGAGTTGAGGACTCTTTATACTGCGTTGACACCACAGTAATGTCAGTGTACTCCTGACCATAGCCAACCAGTTGGAGGGTTCCTTTAAGACATATGATCACTGTAATGCCATATTACTCTGCCCTGATGTCCTGGTGGAGGGTTAGAGTTAGAAGAAGGGTTAGTATTAAGGTGAGAGGTAGGGTTAGGATTGGTAGAATTATATTTTCGGATAGAGTCAAATTTGTGTAAAATTACTGCATGCTGCTATTTAGGGGATACTGTAAGGTACGTTTAGGTTTAAGTAAGCTATCTAGAAAATTACTTTAGGAAGTTAGATTTGTGTTTTTATTGTGCAGATTTTTTTTCTGATGAAACTGTATCAAAGTTTGATGCGAGTAATTATAGTGACAGAGATAGTGCCACTTCCGCAGGTAGCGTCAATGGGAAGCAAGCTAGTATGTGTATGAAAATTAGGGCAGGTCCCTAGTTCTCAGTTTTCACATTTGAATCCTTCCCTTATAACATTTTCTTTGTCAAAACATTAACATATCGATAAAACAAATAGGACATACTTTAATTTGACCATATGTCAACTTATTCTAACTTATTGCTCTTTTCAACAACTGTAGCGGAATACAGTATGGGAAGTTTAAAGTGGTTCACAATATAAGTTTTAATGACAATTACAGCATAAATCCAAATTGAGTATAAAGATGCAAAAATATTTTGGCAAAATTGGTGAGAACTTAGAGAATAATTGACCTTAAAAAAAAACCAAACTTTAAATAATTAGAAATTAGGGCATGTTATTTCACCTCAAGGAGGATATTGTCCTAGCCAAATAGTACATTAAATGAGGGTATGTCTGTAATTTCATTCTATCACATTCCACAAACCAGGCAAGAGTACATGAGGGTATTGCTATACTATGTGTGTGAACACATACAAAAATGTTATTTAAAAAACCCGAGAATACTGCTTAAAATGTAGCATTACCTGTGGTGGGACCACTGCCGGTCCATGAATTGCCTGTTTGATATTATGTGTGTTTCCCCATCTTTCGTATGCTATTATGTGTGTTTTCCCATCTTTTCTTGTCTTCTGCCCACTCCCTGTTCTGAAGTGCTTCCGCAAAGGAAATCCATTCGCCTCCCGAACGATGACCACCCCGATACCCCATTTAGAATATTCGCTTAGAACCTTCACACCTCGCAACATAGTGTCAAACCGCAAGGGAAGCACTCCTCCAGCTGGCTGCCATTCGTACAGAAAAACACCAGCCACGGGGAGCGTTTGTGGATTGTTTCTCAACTCGCTCATTTCCCAAACGAGGGCCTCCCCAGTGCCCCATTAGAATGTTCGCACCAATCAATTAGAACATTCGCACTCGCAACATAAGTGTGAAACCGCAAGGGAAGTATATGCAAACTGCAAATGGCACCCAGGGGGAGCATTCATATCCCGAAAGGAGATGCTTCATTTGCCTGGTTTCCACACAGGGACCCTGTGAACCCTGAAGTTGGTGTGGACACTTTTGGGGCACTGGCGAGATTGGCGGGCTTTGCGATACTCGCTGGGACAAAGAGACTAGCTCTTTTCCAGTGGGCGGGCTCTCTGTGCCTGGGAGACAAAGGGATGGTCCCTTTTTCAAGCACTTGGTCTCCCAGGTACAGAGGCTCATGGGATGAAGATCCCCCCTGTCCCCGGATGTGATAAACCCTGTGTTTGGGCTTTTGGAGACAAAGCCCTTTCCCGTGTTAGATTCCCGGGGAGGGGTAGGACCCTGGGAGGGGACATTGTATGCTGTGTGTTACACTCCTTGCATGGGGTTATGCTTAAAAGCCGTGTGTGGCCAATAAAGTGTCGTTGTACCTCCAGAACTGTGTATTGTCTAGTTACTGGGGGGAAATGGGTCTCTTTATATCCTAAATGGTTCCTGTTCAGCTGAAGGAAGAGAAATAGCGGAGGTAACCGGTCGGGTTACCAGGTGATCCGCTAAACCTACCTTATACATTGTAGCTAATATGTATGTGCTTGGTATATTTTAAGACTGAGATTATATTTTTATACTGCTTTCTCTATCTATTTTTCCATCCATTCCCATAACACTCAAATATGCAATTGCAGTCAAATCACATACTGATTTCAGAAGAATGAATACTTATGCATCCAACAAATGTTGCTTTTTTGTTTAGTTAAAGAACACTGTTAGGAATACAAACACTTACCTGATTCCAGCGCCTGACTTTATCTCCACCTCCTCCAACATCAGTGCGAAGGGGAACTTAATGCACACACGTGGCAAACACTTAGTGCTCTTAGGGCTTTCCCCATAGGAAAGGATTAAGTTAATGCATTCATATGGGATTTGTAAGACGCTGGACGGGACACTAGATGTCCATCGTCATTTCACGGACTTAAAGTTGGTGGAACTGCAGGAAGCGTCTCTAGTGGTTGTCTGGTAGACAGCAACAAGAGGCAGTCTTAACCCTGCAATATAAACATTGCAGTTTCTCTAAAACTGCAATGTGCTACATTGCAGGGTTACATGAACAGGGACACTACACCCAGACCACTTCAATGAGATGAAGTGGTCTGGGTGCCTATAGCGTCCCTTTAACTATTGTGTTACCATAAAACAGAGTTTTGCACATCAAACTAGAGGTCCCTGTATTTTAGAGTTCAGAATTGCAAGTGTCTTACTGGGCCAATTTCACCTTTGTGGCGGAATATGCAAAGTATTTCCATCATGAAGTGCCATTTGGAAAAGAAGACACTTGGATGTTACACATAAACACGAGCTATTTTCTACGTAGCTCAATTTCTGTTGAATTTAGTGATAATTGTTGGTTTTTTTTCTCCATAAGCCCACCTTTATAACTTCTGCTTACCCACCAGGTGTGTTTTCTTTTTACTCCAAAATACATACATATACATACACGCACATACATATGTATAGTAGATTTGATTTCAGTAAGTTTGTGCTGTACAGCCACAGCACGTTTTTGTTAAGAAGGAAATCAGATAGCATTCGATAAATAAATGACAATAAAGTTTGGATGGAGGAACTCACTATGTTTCAACTGGTGAATCCAGCGTTTCCGCAGATCCTCTGTGGGAGCAAACACATAGAGGGGCCCTTCATCATACACTATCTGGAAAGAAGAAGACACAAACCGTTGACCAAAATAACCAATGTGAGAAGCAACAGAGGCAATTTAGAAAGACTCTGACGCATATTCAAATATCTTCAATGATAGTGGACGATTGCCATAAAATAAATAGATTACCATAACCACTTCAAATAAGTTATAATTGTTTACTTTAGTCTTCCAACTGTCCAGTACAGTTCCCACTGCAAATTCTGTTTTGTTTAAACAATGCAAGTCACCTACAAGGGGATTCTTTTAAAGCTTTATATGGTTAAATGAGTGTATGTATACATATACTGTATGTATGTGTGCAAAAAATTAAGATGGTTCTAGTCACACTTGCACTTGCATTTAAGGTCTGTTACTTGGCACAAGGGTACATGATTAAGAATAAACTTGAAGACAGAAGACCTGCCTTTAAGTCTAACATTACTACACTTAGCATACACACCCAGAAACAGGATATAGTGGCTGTCTGTAGTGAAAGGTTTTTTAAAGGCATGGGTAGACATTTTCTACTTTAAAAATTGGAGATAATCAGGGTTGCTTTCAATAGATGGGACAATCGTGTTTTCATTATATTCTTTAAAGATGTTCTAAAATACTTGGCTTAAAAAACAGAATATCTTTCAGACATATACCATTTCACAGCTGCATTCTATACCACCACACAAATGGCAAAGTTTGAGAGTTTTGTATGTATGTGTGCTGGTTGGTTGCATTCTTCGTTGGTTTCATGTTTCTCACACTGGTTAAGAAGATATGTCATTGGCTTAGATTAAAATATTTTAATAATCTGGAACATAAATGCTGCAACGGCAGAAATTAGGCTTACAGGACAATTGGCTACAGGTAACAGGTATCAGGGATTAAGATTTACCGTAAAACGGGTTAAGGCCAAACATAACTTTGGAGTGACAAATAAAAATCGTATATCAAATGATAGCATGCAGGACTTCTCGCAGGTGGCTCCCTTCCTATGAAATAGCCTGGCTACTGTGATCAGTGCCTTAAAACCCATCTCTTTAGGAAAGCTTATGGACTCCCAAACTAATCTCTACCTCACATACCTGTCTCTTGCTCTCTCCTAAAGGGCAGCACTCTACACTCTCCTTGAACTCTACTTCACTCCCACCTTATTTCATTGATATTTCCTGTCCTAATGTGTGTTACACCCCAACTCCTACAGACTGTAAGCTCTTTAGAGCAGGGTCCTCTTCAACCTATCATTCCTGTAAGTTTTCATGTAATTGTCCTATTTATAGTTAATCCCCCTTTTATAATATTGTAAAGCGCTACGGAATCTGGTGGCACTATATAATTGGCAATAATAATAATAATATATTTTCAACAGAGTGCTAGGTGCATGAGTTTTTTGGCACTAAGCAATATATTAGGGTTACAGACAAGTTGATGTGTAGCAGACATTACATAATGTTTAGCATTACATTTACACAGTTACCACTGCATACTGGTAGAGAATGATAGAGGGTGCAGTTGGTATTACTGTCAAGCAGTAGGCAGAATGTAAGGGGTTGCCTGGAAGAGAAAGCTGGTATTTTAAGGGGCAATGCATGATACGACATGAGTCAGATTTTAGCAAATGATTGAATGTTCAGCAAGAAGAGAGAGGCATCAATGCGATATTTAGACAGTCGGCTTGGACAGTTGATTGGACTGTTGACATTATAAATAACGAACGATACATATATAGGACTGGATTATTTTAGCAATTAAAGGTGTATACTCTGCTTAATGAATAGAAATGCCTCCATCAAGTCTATAGAAAAAAATTATATTCAGAAAGCAGAGTAAACCTTTACAATGTATGATTCATGAAAAATAATAGCCCTCTTGATCAACGGATTAAGATGTAACAAGTGAGGTAAAAAAGTTATGAAATCTCTTTAGCAAAGACACCCATCTGCTGTGTGATTAACAGACCATGAAGGCATTTTAAAAATATCACCTCACCCATCCAATATTTCTCACTTCTGTTTCTCTGAATATTTTAAGTATAGGCCAGGTTGTATAGCTAGAATTAAACGTGCAGGTGCAGAGCATGGCACCATTAACTCGCATATCCATATGCTTTACTCTTTGCATTCCTCTTTTCAAAGGGAGGGATATCATGGTTTAAGTAATACACAGCAATGCATTTATTGTTAATGCCTAGTGATACCTACTTACTGGCCAACTGATGTTTGCTGCACCCATTACCAGGGCTGGATTAACATAGGAGCTAATGCACATAGAATGATCTTTATTTATTTATTTAATTTTTACTACTCTTTAATTGCTCTTGCTTTGTGCAAAGGGAAATATATATATATATATAATAAAATTAATTACCAAGCTATTAACAAAAAACAAGCAAAAAACAATAAAGCAATAACTGAATAGTATATATATATATATTTATTTAAACAATAGGCATACTCCATTTTCCTTTATGTTAAAGCCCCTGTGTCAAAGACCCTGCAGGCGATAAGAAATTCTAAATTAAACCGCAATAATTAAGTCTAAATATTACAGTAATCGTTTAGGAAGAGGTGTGGCTATGACTGTGTAAACAAAGTTATTTAACTCCTAGATCACAGAGAATTGAGACTGCAGGGGCATGATCTATACACCAAAATGGCTTCATAAAGCCAAAGTTGTTTTGATGACTATAGTCAGGGCCATAGGACAGTGTGGGGCAATGGCCCCAGGCGGCACTTGGACAGGGGTGGCATTTTGCTGCCCCAGCATTCAAACCCATGGACGCCACGAAAACGGCACAAGTGCACAGGACAGGGTGCAATGAGGTGGGGGTGCCGCGCAGGCCAATCGATATTCAGCAATAGGGCAAGTGCCTACCCGCAGGGCAGGTGCCTACTCTGCCTACACATTACATCCCGTGCAGAGAGGCAGGCAGCCCGTGGCGAGGGAGCTCTCAGCTGTGAGGTTCTTCCTGCTCCTCTTGTCTCCCTCGCGCGCCTTCTGTGGTGATGCTAGGTGCCAGAATGTGACGTAATTCCGGCCCTGCATCACTAAACAGCGCGAGGGAGGGAGGAGATAAGAGCAAAGAACATCGAAGCAACTGGACCCCATGGAGAAGACTCCTAAAGGTAGGGAGGCCTGATGGTCTTAAAAATAAAAACTTCAACACAAAATATAATTGATTTGTGAGTGTGTCTGCAAGAATGAGTAAATGTGTGAGTGTGTCTGTCAGTAAGATTAAGTGTGTCTGTCAGTGAGAGTGTGTCTGTCAGTAAGAGTAAGTGAGTCTGTCAGTAATAGTAAGTGTGTCTGTCACTGACAGTGTGTATCTGTCAGTGACTGTGTGTCTGTCAGTGACTGTGTCTGACTGTGTGTGTGTCTGTCAGTGACTGTGTCTGTCTGTAACTGTGTCTGTCAGTAAGAGTAAGTGTATCTGCCGGTACGTATGTGTCTGCCAGTGCATGTGTAAGCCAAGAGTAAGTGTGTCTGCCAGTGCGTGTGTGTGTGTTTGTATGTCTGTCAGTTTGTAAAACCAATGAGTGTGTGTCTGTCAGTGAGTGTGCCTCTAAAAGTCAGTGAGTGTGTCAAGTCAGTAAGTGTGCGTCTGTCTGTGAGTGTATGTGTTTAGGTACTGGTTCCCCTCAGATCGCATGGGAAACCTTTTTACCCAGGCCGTGCCGGTCTTGTCATAGCTGACCCCACCTCCATGGCTGAGCTCATCAATCTTGATGATCTTAGCCAAGCCAATGCTTTCCCAAAGGAAAGCATTGTGAGTCTATTGCGCATGTGTGGAAAAACGCCCCCTGTGCCAATCAACATCTCCTTTAGAGATGCATTGAATCAAAGCATCTCTATAGGGAATGTTCAGCATCTCCATGAAGAAAGGGAAGACAATGAATATAGGTGATGCACACTGTATCACTGGACTAGGAAGCATCTCTAATGGCCATCTGAGTGACTGCCACTAGAGATGTTACTAGGCAGTAATGTAAACACTGCCTTTTCATTATAGCTACATTACGCTATAATGGTTCAGTGACTAGAGTGTCTCTTTAAACCAGGGAAGCAAAATATTGTGGAACTACAGCCCCTGGATGATTTGCTAACAAAAGACTGGCGAATCACCATGGGATTTGTAGGTCTGCCATATTGACATTTGGCCTCCCTTGGTTTTAAAACAGCTCCACACATATAACAAGTACAGTTTTCACTTGGACGCACTTGACTTGCCATCCACATAGAGTGAATCAATTCTTTACTGAGTTTTATTTTAGTTTTCATTTTTATGATCTAACACAGGGGTCGTAAACCTGGTCCATTCTTTAGGGTTGGTGGTGGTGGGTTCTGCGTAAAATGCTCAGTGGGCTGTGCAGGGCCGGTGCAAGGATTTGCGCCCCCCCATATGCTCTGCCCACCATGTGACATCACAATGCACCACCCATACGATCCCTCCCATCCCCCTCAGTGGTTCTCTCCCCCCCACTTCCCCCACCTGTGCCTCCTACCTATTTTTGTAGTGTGGCCGGGAGGCGTGGGAGGCGGAATCTGTTTCGTGTACCGGGCCGGAGTGACATACCCTTCTTTCTTCCCCTCACCGCGGTCCTCGGGTGTCACGGCTGTCAGTGCCGTGCTCACAGCGCGGACCTTACGGTTGTGTACTTGGGAGTTCTGCTGGGACTGTGTGGTGACGGAGGGTGAGGTATCATAACGGTGTTTTTCACGCATTTCAGCAGGCCTGCAATGCCGCTGAATTTTGCGCGCGAACGGCGGCCATTTTGGATCTTGCGGGTGTTGAAAGATACTCTACAGCCGTTCCTTCCTCTACCTCTGCAGATCGGGCATTAACTGATCCGCACCTCAGAGTTTGTTCTTTCTGTTGTTCTTTCTGTCACAGACTAACTTAATCCCTAGTGTACCCGCTCAGCTCAACCTAAGCTATACTTACACATATAGTGGACTACACACGGCATAGCAGCCTTGCATTAAAGGACCAGTACCTCTCCACTGGTTGGAGATTAAACACTGCCTGTCAGTTCTCTGCATTAAAGCTACAGTACCACTCCACTTGCTGGAAATTATTTGCATGCAAAATCATTAAGGGGAATGGAACTATAAGTAGCACTACTGAGGGGAACTGAGTGCATAAGGATTACTGCATTGTTCTGGCAACTCAAACATTGATTCAAAAGGGAACTTGCTGTTTCAAACTATAGGTGGCTTTTCTCAAGAAAATGGAATGTAGATATTATACTGCTTGAGTGCATAAACTGGCTTTTTTTTGCAAGAATACTGAGTGTGTATATTATACTGCCTGAATGCATACACTGGCTTTTTCTCAAGGAAACTGAGTGTATATATTATACTGCCTGAGTGCATAAACTGGCCTTTTCTCCAGGATACTGGGTGTATATTATACTGCCTGAGTGCATAAACTGTCCTTTTCTCCAGGATACTGGCTGTATATTATACTGCCTGAGTGCATAAACTGGCCTTTTCTCAAGGAAACTGAGTGTGTATATTATAATGCCTGAGTGCATAAACTGTCCTTTTCTCCAGGATACTGGCTGTATATTATACTGCCTGAGTGCATAAACTGGCCTTTTCTCAAGGAAACTGAGTGTGTATATTATAATGCCTGAGTGCATAAACTGGCTTTTTCTCAAGGAAACAGAGTGTATATATTATACTGCCTGAGTGCATAAACTGGCCTTTTCTCAAGGAAACTGAGTGTATATATTATACTGCCTGAGCGCATATATACTGTTACCCTGCACAGGGTTATTTACATATATACTGTACCGAGAGTACAAACAATACTGTGGCTGTCCTCTGGCGTCTCCCTTATTGGGCTGTCCCTTTTGGCCATGATAGCAGTACATACTGTTCCCCGTGTGTCCAAGCTCCGTGTTCCCGCCAGTGCTCCATCGGTGTCGTCGAGCCCCTGTCCTCTGTCCTTCTGGCGTTGACCCCCCAGCTATCCGTGTCTACCGGATATTGTGCCTATGGTTAATGTAGGTAGTAACAGCCCCCCGGGCATAAAAGGGGTTAAACGCCGTTTAGAGGATTTTCCCCTTTCAGATACACAGGCAGCTACCAAAGACACCAATCTGCCGGACAGGAAACCATATGAATGCCGTAAACAGCTGAACCGGAACCATACGAATGCTGTAAACAGCCGAATAGGAAATACCATACGAATAGGTTTACACTCCTAGCAGTCAAACTGGAACAGCATACAATAAATCCCCCCAAGAACAAGACAAGGCTCTGTTTTATGGGGTCAAGCAGGAACAGACAGAGCTGTGGGTTTATTGTTCTTATATACACATTCTTACACATTAGTACCACCCACAGAGTTTTGTAAAACAACCAATAACCACGTACAATACACTCAGACACTTCCACATAAAATCCTTCCCTCTGCCTGTTATATAGTTATATTGAAAGCCGACCTAACATTAGCTCAGTTGGACATTTTCTACACGATCAGGCTAATTGAAATTCAAGGTTTTATGAAGTCTGAAGTGCGGAACAAACAAACAAAGTCAGACGAAGGAGAAGTGAGAAGTGTGGAAATCAGTGGATATGAGTGGAACCGACTGTTCATCCCGATTTATATCAAAATAAGTCCATTGGGTCCATCGAGTTCAAAACAAACCAAGTCTTAAACCATCAATCGGTCATCGTATCTACACCCATCATCCAACGTGTCTTGCCCACCAAACCCAACGCCTTGAAATTCAAACCAAGCCCTCCGCCCTCCATGTGTCGACATATATCTGCCCACCAAACCCTCCCATACAAGCACACCAGCCCACAAACACCAAACCAAAAGCGTACCTGCCAACTCCGCCGACAATCACCAACAACTGTTTAATTCCTTCACAAATGGAAAAGATAAAAGGTGAGATGCAACTTTTTACAACGACCTTTAAAGAAGAAATAAAGAAAGTAAATATAAGAATTACATCCATCGAAGAGAAATTGGAATGTTCATTGCTTAGAAATAACCTTATGGAAGACAAAATTAATTCCTTGGAGCAGAAAATAAATAACCTGGAAGCTAAGATGGTTGACTGGGAAGACAGGTCGCGGAGGAGAAATATTAGGATTAGAGGAATCCCGGAAAGTATATCCAACCAAATGTTGATTGCTTACCTGACTGAGCTTTTAAACTTTCTAGATATGCAGCTGCAAAATATCCCAATTATATTTGAGAATGTTCATAGACTGCCAAAAGCAAGAAGCCTACCAGCTCATATCCCAAGAGAAGTTATTGTAAGTTTTCATTTTTTTTACTTGAAGACCAAATTCAACCAAGCTTTAAGGCTGAAATCTTTAAAAGACTCAAAATTTGAAGAGCTAAAATGCTTTAATGACCTATCTCTGGCTACTAGAACTGCAAGGAAGAAATTTCTAACTTGCACAGGCAAGCTTAGAGATCACAACATAAGCTACACATGGCTATTCCCTATGGGGTTAAAGTTTTATTATAAAGACAATCTAGAAGCCTTTAAAGAAGTTGATAGTTTACATCAATGGTTATTAACAAATAAGATGATATGAAGCTATTCGAGATAAAACGGATGAGGGAAGCAGAGGTTATTTAAAATTTCCCTTTTTTTTTTTTTTTTTTTTGTGAAGAGAAGCACTAAATAGTCTAACCAAACAAGGGGAATATTAAGTACCACAATAATTGTAAAACTACAAGGGTAACTTTAAAATTAGGGACACATATATATAAGTGAAATAGGGATATTAAGCAGAAATATAAATTAGAATATAAGGTTAGATAGTATATCCTAGATTATAATGAAATTATGTTGCACGGGGGAACACAACATGACACGCGCGTAAATAATATTACACACTAGTTTTTTAATATACGATTAAACAGGATACAATATTTCTGTAGAATATTAGAGCAAATTAATATGAGATACAAAGAAAATTCACGGGATGCTTGAAGCAGTGTTAAGTATATATAATATATATAGCACTAGTCAAATTAACCACTAAGATAAGCACGGTTGATTAAAGCTATGAAGTCTCTTGAGGACTGCAATAGATAAGCACTTTATATATTAGATTTCTAATTTTTGAATATATAAGATTTGCACCCTGGCTAAATGATTGAGCAGATTATGTCGGTCAGATTGTTTTAAACATACGTATTATATATAGCACTGAATTTAAATTAATCACTGAGATATGCACTGATGATTAAAGTTATGAAGCCACCTTAGGATGGTAATGGATAAATAGTAAGGGAAGAAGGTAATAAATTCTAGTCTTTGGGTAAGGGGGTGATACTTCTTTTTAAGTTGTTATTATCACTTTTTTTTTTTTATAGAGCTTTTATTTATGAGGCTCTCGGGTTGATAATTAGGTATAATTCTCCTCTGCTTCCCTCCAACCGCTAACGCGGTTGAGTTTGACTGATTTATACCTTGGGTAGGTTACGATCAGTAAAGGGCTTTGGGATGGCTCCCATGGGAGGAGGGGTAGGGAGCCTACGGGGGTTTAATGTTTTATGTACGTGCTGTCGTTTTGTTATGGTCTGGTCATATTTGGTCCTTCACATGAGATTGGCTCTATATGAGTTGCCCAATTCTAAATATGATTAATTTTGGTAAAAATAGCAAGCCTGAACTAAGGGGGGTAGATCTAATAAAAAATTGTAATATTTTCTCTAGAGTTTTGGAAGATGAGTTTACTCCCTATAGCTGGACACAAGGGAGATTGTTCAACTCTAAACTGGATTAATAAGGATAAAAATAGTAACTTTGAACCTTAGAGGTTTAAATTCACCACAAAAGCGCAATATCCTTCTTAGGTTTCTGAAAGATGAATCCATTTCCATATGCGGGTTGCAAGAAACACATTGGGAGCAAAGAGGAAAAATACGTTTAAATTCTAAAGATTATCCATTTATTTTTTCCTCCTCCTTATATGATAAAAAAAAAAGAGGGGTTGCGACCCTCATTTCTTCTAGATTAGCTTTCAAATTTATTTACCAAATACAGGATCCAGAAGGTAGATATCATATATTAATTTGCGAAATAAATAATAGGATTTATACGATAGTGAATCTTTATGCCCCAAATTTAGCCCCGATTAAGTTTATTAGGAAACTAATGGATATAGTAGATAGAAATAGACAAGGCATGGTAATCTATTTAGGGGATTTTAATTGTATGCTTAACCCAGAACTAGATAGGAGAAGCTTAATTAACGATCAGTATAATAAACAGCTAAAAACCTCTGCTAAATCCTTCAGTAACTTGTTAAAAAATAGGGGCCTTTTGGATCTTTGGAGGATTTTGCATCCTATGGAATATGACTATACTTGTTTCTCTGGGGCTCACCGGGTTTATTCCAGAATTGATCTAATAATATCAGACCCAAGCATATCCAAAATGCTTAAAAAAGTTTTTATTAAAAATATTGCATGGTCAGATCATAATGCGGTAATAATGATTCTGGATGATGGCTTGAAGGATAATAGATCAAATTGGAGATTAAACGATCGTCTATTAAGTATTTCAGAATATTTAAAACAAATTAAGTCAACTACAAATTTATTTTTTGAAGAAAATACTAAAGATGACTTACCATTACCTATTATATGGTGCGCCTATAAGTGTACAATTCGAGGACATTTTATTAAGATGGGGTCCCAGGAAAAAAAAAAGAAGGGAAATAATCTTACGCACCTGTATATACAACTAGATCAGTTAGAATATATAAATAAAAATAATCCATCTATAGATATTACTAAACAACTCTCTATCATTAAAGAGAGCATTAACGATTTACTAATCCAGAAAGCAAATTTTTCATTAGAAAAATTACGAAGGACATGGTATTACAGGGGGAATAAAGCGGATAAATTACTCTCGAATAGGTTAAAGAAGGATTCTATCAAGATGAGGGTAACTAAAATCATTCAAGAAGATAAGGTTCTTTTGAATCCATCAAAAATAGGTTAGGCTTTCCAAGCATTTTATACTAAACTATATAATCTTCCAGACAGACATTCCCCAGTTAATCTCTTAGAATATTTAGAGAAGTTAAATCTGCCAAAAATAACGAAATCTCAACTACAAAATTTAAATGACCCTATAAACCTGGAAGAGGTCAACCAAGCCATAGATAGATTGAAAATCTCTAAGTCTCCAGGTCCGGACGGTTTTACAAATACATTTTATAAATCTATGAAAGAAAATTTAGCAAATACCCTGAGGGATATATTTAACGAGTTTATGTTAAAAGGTAATATCCCGCCGGAGATGCTGAGAGCTAACTTGGTCCCTATTCTTAAACCACAAAAGTCCTCAGAGTTAATAACCAATTATAGACCTATCTCGTTATGGAATGAGGATTTAAAACTTTACTCCTCAATAATGGCAAGTAGATTAAATGGAATTATGATGGATATAATCCATAGGGACCAAGTGGGCTTTATTTCCAAACGCTCTTCGGTATATAATGTCAGACGTCTCATAGACGTAGTGGATTGGGCCCAATCGAGGAAATACTCCCTCCTTATCCTGTCTTTAGATGCAGAGAAAGCATTCGACAGGGTCAGGTGGGACTTCCTCGATGCGGTCCTACAAACCTTTGGCTTTTTTGGGAATATAAGAAAAGCAATACTGGCCTTATATTCAACTCCTTCTGCAAGAGTGGTGGGAGCGGGATTCAGCTCAGATTTTTTCTCGTTGAAAAACGGGACGAGACAGGGCTGCCCGCTCTCACCTCTTCTCTACTTATTGACAATAGAAGTTCTAGCGGTAGCAATAAGGAAAAACGAGGTAATAAAGGGCCTTAATTTAAAAAATGATTGCATTAAATTAACAATGTATGCTGACGATATTGTATTAACCCTAGCAGATCCTTTAAACTCCTCTATAGCTTTCTTTAATACCTTAGATGAATACGCTTTACACTCAGGCTATAAAATTAATGTCAATAAGTCGACTGCATTACTAATGAATACCCCTCAGAATATAAGGGCAATACTTAAGCAGAGATATGAATTTAATTGGGCTGAGGTTTCTTTTAATTATTTGGGAATTGAAATAGCAAATGACGTTAATATTATCATGGAACTCAATTTCCTATCTCTTCTTAGAACTACGGCAAAGAAACTAAAAAATTGGAAAAATTTAGAGATCTCATGGTGGGGCCGTATCAATGTAGTTAAATCTTATATTATCCCAAAATGGGTTTATCTATTTAGAATGGTGGCATTACCGTGCCCGGACAGCTGGTTGACCTTAGCTCAATCCCTATTGAATAAATTTATATGGTTACATAAGCCTCCAAGAATATCCCAAAAACGCTTAGCCTTAAAAGTGAAAAAGGGGGGCCTGGGGGTCCCTATTTTAAAAGACTTCCAAAATGCTGCGACCTTTACACACGCAATCATTACTCAACTAAATGATAGTAAGAATGAGATATGGTACAAGATAGAACAAGACCTTACTTCAACTGAGGGTCCACCGATGGAGCTGTCTGTGCTCTTTTGGCCCCTAAAATTACAAACCGATCATAAAGTAAACCCCATTTCATCAAGTGTTATTCTGAACAATGTTCTAAGGGGGTGGAAAAAAACTAAAAATTCACTAGGTCTTTATAATAAGTTAATCCCTTCCCTTTCTTTAAGAAATATGGCTTACTATATGACTAATTTTAACGTAAAAAGCTGGATTGAAAAAGGCATATATAAATTTCAAGATTTAATGGATAGAAACGGATGGATGGATTTCCAAACTTTAAAACAAACATATAAAATAGACAATAAGGAGACTTTCAATTACCTTAGACTAAAAGGCTTTTGTCACCAATATGTTATCACAGAAAGGTGTGATCGCTTAAGGGACATAGGAAACATCCTTGATAGGGATTCTCCAAAAAAACTATTATCTATGGGATTAAACCTATTACAAAAAAACTCAGATGAACCCTTAGAAGCTATAATTAACTCTTGGCAAAGAGATTTGGGAAATCAGATTACTTGTAACCAATGGAGAGAAGCTCTAAATCTTACCTATAAACATATCCATTGCCTTAATCTGGTGGAATGCCATTTCAAAATCATAAATAGGTGGTATATGGTCCCCAGTAAAATCAAGAAGTTTAGTAATTCAGGTAATGCCAATTGCTGGAGATGCAATGTGGAATGTGGGAACTATCTACATATATGGTGGGACTGTAGGTATATACAGAAGTTTTGGAAAATGATCTTATCTAGGATAAAACTTATTACTTTGATTGATTTACCTATGGTACCACAGATATGCCTTTTGCAATTAGATATCCATCAGGTTAGTGGTAGTTCACTGCCGGTTATCTTGCATATACTACTAGCCGCGAAACTTTCTATTGCAAGGTATTGGAAAATGGAGTTGGTGCCCTCCTGGCCCGTAGTTAAGGAACAAATTAAATATCAATTGAAAATGGAAGCTGGGTTAAATATAAAATATCAAGAACGCTATAACTCCTGGTTGGCGAAGTTGGAGGCTGTTGTTGACTTATAGATAGATGTCCTAAATTTTTCTGGCCCTAAGTTGATATCGATACTATATTAAGAGTGACCTCATATGACCATTTGATGTTTTGTCCTGTTATGTCCTTTTGTATGTGAGTTGTTTACAGTGAGATTTTTAAACAACATAGGTGTTTTACTAAACGTAACTATACTACTTCAAACTTATGTGAAAAAAGTAATGATGTTAAGGATGTTATGTGTGTCTTACTGTACAAGTTTTATACGGGATGTTTTGTTAATTGTATCTTTTTTTTTCTGTTGTTAATTTTATTGTGTTAAAAAAAAAAGAAAAAAAGCGGAGTTGATGTCTCCGAATAAAGATTATATATTAAAAAAAAATAAAAAAAATAAGTAAAATGCATGTGTCATATAAATGAACAATTCACACAGCAGAAATGAACCTCAGAAGTTATGTGGATATGCTTCTGAATTTTACATAGTACTAATAAGTCACAGTTTATTAGATTGTATACACCACTGCCATGTTTTGCTAAGGTCAATCACAGGGTGAAGTACCGTCCTGGCAACAGTGCCAGATTAAGAGCCCAGTGGGCCTGGTGCTGACAATTATGATGGGCCTATTTCAGTGATGTATTTAGTATATGTGCTGCCTTAGGCATGACAGAACTTGGGCACCCCTTAATTTACATTTGCCCCACCCCTTCCGGTCAGTGCCACACCTCTTCCTGTTAAACGACTAACACACACTTTGACTGACAGACACACACTCAGATACACTGACATACACACACTGATTTGACACAAACAATCACTGACTCACTGACATACACACAGTCACTGACATACACACACAATGACGCAGACACACATTCACTGACAGACACTCACACATTCACTGACAGACACTCACAGACACACACTGACAGACAGACACGCACACAATCGCTCAGACACACAGGCGCCCTCACTGACACAATCACTCAGAAACAAACACATTCACTGACAGACAGACACACACACTCACTCACTGACAGACATCCACACAGTGACAGACATACACACAATCACTCAGATACACACTGACAGACATACACACTGACAGCCAGACACACAAAATCACACAAACACTGACAGCCAGACACACATAATTACTCAGACACACACTGACAGCCAGACACACACTGAAATACACAAACTGACAGCCAGACACACACAATCACTGACAGACAGCCACACAGTGACAGACATACACACACAATCACTCAGATACACACTGACAGACATACACACACTGACAGCCAGACACACACAATCACTTAGACACACACTGACATACACACACTGACAGCAAGACACACACAATCACTCAGACACACCCACACTGACAGACATACACACACTGACATACACACACTGACAGCCAGACACACACAATCACTCAGACACGCACTGATAGCCAGACACACATAATCACTCAGACACACACTGACAGCCAGACACACAAACCCCCTCCCCCCAAACATTTATTAATAAAGATTACTTTTTCTATTTTAGTTTAAATCCACCCAGCCTCCCTACCTTTGGAAGAGTTGGGTGGATTTTTTTTACCTGGGGTCCAGTGGGTCTTCTTGCAGGGAGGGAGGCAGGCATGCCTTGGGCGGCTAATTTTAATCCAGACGCGGCGCCGGCGAGGGAGCACTGATTTGTGAGCTGTCTCTGCTCAGCTCCCTCGCGCGCCGCAGAGTGATGCCGGGAGCTGGAATATAACGTCATATTCCAGCTTTCGGCATCACTCTGCGCCTGGATTTTTAGTTAGCCGAATGTCGCTAGGCTAACAAAGTATTTGCCTGGGCATTTGGGGGCAGCGTTTATTGCCGCCCCCTGGAAAGTGCCGCCCAAGGCAAATACGTCCCTGGCCTAATTACAGAATCTTATCGATCAAAAACACTATAACAGTCATACCTCCCAAGCGTCATGTATATGATGGAGATGGTGTTGGAGGGAAACTCACAGGATGCAGCTGTAAGAAATCACATACCCTAGGCTAATCTCTTTCGAATTTATCCTTTCATCTTTATAGTAAATCCATTCCCCAAACAGCAGTGTCCAGTGGAGCAGAAAGTTAATGGGCGGGGTAAAAGGGTGGGCCACTGGTGTGAATCATGTAATCAGAACTGCCGAAAGGCGCGAACATGCCCAAAAAGGGGGCATGTCTACCTAAAGAATTGGAAGGCCAGCCTGGCATGAATACATGTCAGGCTGCCTGCCAATCATGCAGGCTGTCCAACTAAGGGCATACTATGCAGACAGACCCCTGAGCTTGGCATAAATGCATCTTATGATGAGTTCGCTCCACGCTTTCTAAGGCCTGTCCCCTAGCACTCACATGTCCACTAGTCTCCTTACCTTCTTACTAGCAGGCAGAAGCACCTGGTATATAGTCTGGGACAGAGAAAGGGTGTATGTAGTGAGTGTAGAAGAAAGGGAACATGCCACAGTGTTAGAGAGAGTAAAGCAGTAAGAGCATTTGCATTGTGCACAAAGTCAGCCTTACCTTAACTAATTTCATTGTCAGCCAGTCCACACAAGTTTTGTTACCATATATCCCTCTTAAATTTCCATACTTAAGCAAAAGTATGTTAAGTATAGTTAGGGTTGCCAACTTTCTTGCAAGAAAATACCGGCCTTACTAATTTACATTTATTATTTAGCAGAATCAAACTGTAAGTAGTTTTTTGGTGATTTTACAGAATTTTCTCTTATGTCACTCCTTGCGATTTACACTCATACATAATTAATACTGGCACTGGCCAGGCAGTCTCAAATACCATAAAATACCAACCAGGTCGCAACCCTAAGAGTAGTGTGTAAAAATGAAAAAAGTAAAACTTAAAAAAAAAAAAAATTTAATCAATGGGCCTATTCCATAGGCATGGGCTTGGAGCTGTAGCTCCATCAGCCCCTATGTTAATCTGGCCCTGCCTGGCAAGTTAAGGCTGCTTTGGTGACAACTTACACAGCATGTGTTTCTGTGATTTACCTGTGAGTGGTTACTCTGACACTAGTCAGAATCTCAGCAATCAGCCATTAGGTTATTAAAAGAAAACACTGTCATTTAATAAACACTGTATAAAACATAATTATGTATCACCTCACGAGAAAGTGTAAAATTACAATGAAACAGATACTGTTCATAACAATAATTGTTTTACTTAACACAGAGAATGTCTGAAAAGCCTCAGTCCTAAAATGGTTCTTTTTCAGAGTTCTTTTCCTTTAATTTCCTGTTACTTTGTGGCTGACACAGTTGACATTTCTTACATTTTGTAATTTCTTACCTGAAAAGGATATGGGAATCGCTCTATAATGGAGATTTGCTCTGTGTCTGCAAAGTCTTCTCTGTTCTGGAAATAACAAAAAATTACAGTTCATGGAAGTTGTAAAAGAATAAGTGGATGACATAAAGTAAACTGGTACGTTTTAGAAACAGTGGTGGGAGAAAGACATTGAAATGTAGAGTGAAATACAAGACAAACTTATTCACTAGAGTAAAAATAGTCAGAAAAGGGAATTTCAATTTAAAACAACACAAATCTAAAATAATATAAAATAAAAAATGCTGTTTTGTAGATACACCCCTGATGAAAATATGTATGCAACTTATGATTCATTTTGTCTATGGGGTGTATCTAAAACCATCTTGCAAAACCTGCAGTTCTCGTGTCTGCTGCCTTTGCAAGCCCTCCCCACATTCTGTGTCTGTCCAATCACAGACTTCCCAATGGAGCTCAATGAGAAGTCTTTGCATGGCAGGTGTTTTGGGCAATTGCTGCCTCTTTACTTTAGCTCCACTGAGCTAACCAAACCAGGAAGTAACAGGACATGTTGTCTGCTTGAAAGTAAGGGGTGTAACAAGGTTAATTTATATAAATGTCTATTTCTATTGAAATTTGCACTTTTTGTAAAATGAAACAAAGGACACACTCCTCACACATAAAGCATTTCAGCAAGCTCAAGTGCTTTAGGGGTCCGGAGTGTCCCTTGTGATAGAATTTATCTTGATTCCAAGGCTCAAGCTTATAGGTGTCATATAATGATATCCTATATTAAAATTGGCTAAGGTGGACTCAGGAAATGCTTGATGCTTAAACAACACTTAAGACCTAAGTTCCGGGAGCAGAGAGCCCCCACCTAAGATGTCTCTGCTCTAATCATTTTGTTCTCTCTTACCTTGAAACTTATTTGTTATGTGTACATGACGCTCATCCCTATGTCTTTTCTGTACTCACTTCCTATTACTGTTCTAAGAGTATTTGCACGTAAGCACTTACTTTTTAATGTATAAAACCCAGCTGATGAATAAAACGTCAGAGGCTTATTTTGAATACCAACAGGTGTCTGGTGTCTAATTCTCGCTTCTCCAAGTGCACTTGTAACAACAATTTGGGCTTCCTCTGAATATAACAAAGATCAACATTTCTGATCCACCACACCCTTTAAGGCCAAATACATATTCTAATCAGCTATGCTTCTAGTTTGGCCACTTTGGCTTTAAATTTGAAATTTACTTTGAATTTCCATCAGTTCTCACTACTGAATAACCCTGAAGAGTGTTTATGTCAGGGGAAAGGACCAGGGTATTTCAAATGTTAGGATTTTATAACAAAATCATGACAATTTGCAGTGTTTTCCATCTTTACTATTTTGATCTAAAAATTGCAATTCCCTGTTCCATTCCTAGCTATTTCTGGTTTAGTGAATAATCCTGCTAGTCATTTACAACCATTTATTCCAGTACAGGAATTAGACTTTCTTCTATTTGCAGTTTCTGCGAGGGTTAAAAATATATGAATACATAAGTAATAAAAAAGAAAGATAGATAGATAGATGAGTATAAAAAGAGGTAAGAAAATGAAAAATGTGCCAAAAAGGAAGGAAAAAGGGAAATTAAAAATGTATTAATTATTTTTCTCTTACCGGTATCTGTCTCTCTGGTGGTGGATTTTCCTCTGGCTCAACACTTTCAACACATACCACCTTTTCCAAGTCCACAGATCCTTTCTTACTTCCACGGCGCTAGGAAAAAAACATCAAGGGAAATAGTCACAAATGCTCAGATTTTTGTTTTAGGTTTAAGGTGGACTTTAATTACATATTTATATATGCCTCATTTCTCTATTCTATTACATGACTTATTCAATTCTGTGGGCCATCCTCACTTTGGGGTCCTGTTCCACCAGTCTACATTGTCTCCCAGGTGTCCCGTATCTGAAGAAAACAGGAAATCAGTACAGCAATAGGCAAGCTTGCACTGCACTAAATAAACACAGGGTATTTAGCCCAAACAGAGTACTATCTGAGATTGGGCTGCCCTGAGAGCGGCCAGTGTGTTTGTCAGTCAACGTGCTGTAGTGGTTATGGTGCCAAGGGTGCTTTGTACTTTAAGTAGTTTTTTATAATATTCTTTCTTTATTTAACACTAAAAACAACAAAAAAGAACTCATTATACATTATACAATCTTTAACATGCATTTAACAGCAATATTACCTAAAAGATTGCATTTAAGCTCTAATATCACCATTTTGAGTTATTCATCAATACAAATTTTTACACACACAAAAAAAAAAAAAAAAAATTTTAATACACTCTCCCCCCCTCTGCCTCTCTATCTACCTATACCCTTCCTATTCGCATAAACCTTCCAGGGTTCCCAGACCTTACCAAACATATAATAAGAATGTCTTACTCTAGATGATAATTCATCCATTATATAATTTTCTTGAATCTTTAATTCCACCTCCCTCATTGATGGTAAATCCAGATTTATCCAGCTAGCGGCTATACATCTACGTGCGGCCAATAAAATTAAAAATATTAATTTCTGCGAATGGCAGGGTATACCTGCTATTGATTTCGATAGCAAAAATATCCAAGGATTGAGTTCTATATTTCCCTGTATTACCACTTGAATTAGCTCCCTTATTTCCTCCCAATAGCTTTTAATCTTTGGGCAATCCCACCACATGTGTAAATATGTCCCTTGTAAACCACATCCCCTCCAACAAAGATCCGTCAGATTTTTACCTATTTTGTACAAAAAAACAGGGGTCACATGCCACCTAAATAATATCTTAAACATTTGTTCCTGCGAGATTACACAAATCGATATTTTGGATGCTGTTTCCCAGATATCTATCCAATCCTTAGTTTCCAAAGAAGAACCTAAATCTGCCTCCCAGTAGGATATATACTTTAATGGAGCCCAAACCGTAGGTTCCTCACTTAGTTGATTATACAAATCAGAGATAAGACCTCCCTTTAACCTACCTATTTTGCACATTTTTTCAAAATTAGTGAAGGGGAATTTAACTGCCGTTTTTACCTCCATTGAATACGCAAAATCTCTAATCTGCAGATAACGAAAAAAATCTCCTGTCCTCAGTTCTACTCTGGTCAACAAGCTAGAAAATAAAACTACCTCTCCTTCTGACCAAAGATCTACATATCTATAGATTCCTCCTGCCTTTAAGCCTTGAAAATTGTGTTCTTCCATACCAGGAATAAATTGTCTATTCCGAAAAACAGGGGTCATGGGTGAAGGGAAATTAGTTAGACCATATTTTAACTTAAGTTTATCCCAAATGTGGAGGGAGTTTGCCGTAGAAGGGCATATTTGTTTCAACCCTGGTCTTGAAACCTTATTCAACCACATATACAACCCTGGCGAGTCTGGTGTCATTAAATCTTCCTCCATATCCGCCCATCTGTATTTCCCTTGATTTGCATGCCAACCAACAATTTGAGCCAATTGGGCTGCGTAATAATAAATAATTAAATTGGGGAGACCTAGTCCCCCTTTAACTCTCGGTCTATACAAGAGAGTTCTAGCTATCCTATGTCGCTTGCCCTGCCAAATAAATGTGTCTATAGCTTTCTGAATACCCAATAAGTCCTCTTTACAGACCTTTATAGGCAATGCTTGAAATAGAAATAAAAGCCTCGGTAAAATATTCATTTTTATAGAATGAATTCTGCCAATCCATGAAATTGGTTTATCATGCCAATTCTCTAGGTCCTTTTTTAAAGTCTTAATCAAAGGTACATAGTTGTCATTAAATAATGTATTATAATCGTATCCAATTTTAACACCCAAATAGCTTAGAGATTTATCTATACTCATATCAAATTTAGTTTTTAGCTGGTCTTGTTCTATCTCAGATAAATGAAAAGGCACTCCACACGATTTATTATAATTTACCTTATAGCCTGAAATGGCTCCAAATTGTTCTATCAACTTAAACAATTCAGGGATAGATTCAGAAGGGTTTGCTATAGAGATTAAAATATCATCAGCATAAGCCGCTGTTTTATAAATCTCCCTCCCTATTTGAATACCCTGTATATTGCCACTTCCCCTGATATGGATCAGAAGGGGTTCCAATATAAGTGCAAACAAAATAGGAGAGAGAGGGCATCCTTGACGTGTGCCATTGTATATTCCAAACGGAGTATTAACTGAGCCAGGGAGCTGTATTGTTGCTTGGGGATTTGAATATAATGCACGGATTATAGTAATGCAATTGACTGGAAAGCCCCAATATTGAAGCAAATAAAATAGATAAGGCCAGGCGACCCTATCAAATGCCTTTTCTGCATCTAATGATAAAAGTATTGATGGTGTCTTCCCTACTGCCATAACCCAAGCAACATTAACTGCTCTACGTGTATTCTCATACAGCTGTCTACCTGGAACGAAACCTACCTGATCTGGATGAATCAGAAAAGGAAGTAGGGGAGAGAATCTCAGGGCAAGGACTTTAGCTATTATTTTTATATCAACATTTATTAATGATATAGGCCTATAATTTCCCACTGAAGAAGGGTCCTTATCTTTTTTTGGTAAAAGAACAATTTTAGCCATTGTAAGGTCGGCTGGAAGAACTCCGCTTTGACAAATTTCATCTATGACCTCTTGTAAATATGGCATAAGAGTGTGTTGAAATATTTTATAGTAACTACTACTAAAGCCATCTGGCCCTGGTGCTTTACCCCCCTTAATAGAAAAGCATGCCGCTTTAATTTCCTCTAAAGATATTTTGGTCCCTAATCCTTCTAAAGCATTTTTAGGGATTTGGGGTAAATTTATCTTATTCAAAAATTCTCTCAGTCTTATCTCCTGATCTGTACCTTCTATATTCTCATTTTTAAATTGACTATATAATCTAGAAAAATATTCCCGAAATACTCCATAAACATCCTCTGGTGATGATACTAATGACCCTGAAGCGTTTCTAATGGATGAGATAGGATTAAAATGTGTTCGTGGTTTTAAGCATCTGGCCAAAGGGGCGTCTATTTTATTAGCTTTCTCATAAAAATATCTACGTGATTTTTTTAACTGCCATACTGCTTCATCTAACAAAAGCTTTTTAATCTTTAATCTACATGCTTTTAAATCATATAGCGTTTGTTCAGTGGGAACTGTTTTATGTTTTTGTTCCAGCTTACGTAAACCTTTCTGTAACTCAAATAATGATTGTGATTTAATCTTTTTCTTATATGAGGCTATTTTGATCAATTCTCCCCTAATTACAGTTTTATGTGCTGCCCATAAAGTGGTTTTGCTAATTTCAGTCGTATTATTTTCTGAAAAATAATTTAACAATGCCTTTGTAATATCTGATCTCACTATGGGATCTTCCAAGAGAGAAGTATTTAATCGCCAAGAAAAATTGGGTTTAACTGATAATCTTTTTATATGTACAATGATATCTGCATGATCTGACCACGTAATATTGTTAATTTGTGAGCTATATAAATAGGGAGAAAGTGTTAAATTGGTCAAAAACATATCTATTCTAGAATACGTATCATGTGGATGCGAATAAAAGGTATAATCAAGTGTGTCAGGATGTTGAGCCCTCCATATATCAATAAGTTTATGAGTTATCATAAACTGAAAAAACTGTTTATCTTGTCCTCCCCTTCCCTGGGATCGCAATGTTCCCGGCTTATGACTTCTATCTATTGCTGGACAAGAAACCGCGTTACAGTCCCCACCTATCAAGACACAATCAAACGCTATGCAATCAATAATTTGGCCTATCGTATCCCAAAATCTATTATCTGGGATATTTGGGGCATATATATTCATTAAATGAAGCTTACGGGTGCCCATTATTCCAGACACTAAGATATATCTTTCTTCTTTATCCTGAATGGAATTTAAGACCTTAAACTGACATCTTTTATGGAACAAAATAGCTACTCCATTATGTTTTTGAATAGCATTCGAACAATACGCTCTATCATACCATTTATCTGTCAAGGATAATATATGAGATCTGTTAAGATGAGTTTCTTGCAAAAAAACTATGTCCGCCTGCTTTCTCTTTAATTCCTTAAACATTATCTTCCTTTTAGCAGGTGAATTAAGGCCTTTTACATTTAAGGAAATTATCTTCTCATCCATCATAATTCAACACCAATACAAGCAGATGTTTTGACCCAATAAAATAAATGAACCATATTAGCATATTGTATACCAAAACATGAAAATAAGGGGAGGAAGAGAAGAAAAAACAAAAAAAAACAAACAAACACAACCATATATACATATATACACAATGAACACCTCCTGGACTTACCCAATGCCAGGAGTTAATTAGGGGGCACAGTTTTCCCAGGTCTACTTCGGCCTTGGGATAAACTGCAACTACTCCCATCAACCTGAAACCTAGATTTTTAAACTAATACTAGCAACCTGATTTTTCTTAACATAACATGGGTCCTCTTACACTTCCCTAAATGCCTCCTTAACACATATGAGCTGTCCTCGGACCCTATACAAAACCATTCAAAAACCCAAAAACTCCATATTATCCTATAATACAACATTTTTACTGCTGAATTACTATTGAGATTTTATTTTTTATTTTTATCAAACGCATCATTTATAAAATACATACACCTATATAATATGCTTATTTCTTCTCATATATGCCTTACTATACTATTCCATATATACCAATATGCAATAACTTAATCCCTTCACTTCCTTATTCTCCCCTTCACAATCACCATCAGTATATCACATTATATCCCACTTCCCCCCCAACAAAACAAAAAAAATAAAATTATAGATTAACCTAAATAAATGAAAATTTATGTCCTTTTAAGTTTGATTCTCTCTCGCATCAAACCATTCTCTGGGTAAAGTTGGTAATGGGGTCTTTTGTTGAAATAATGGTATTACTCCCTCTGGTGTATCCAGGCCCATTGTCTGAAAAAAATCTACTTGGATCCCCCGTTGGTAATAAAGCTCTGGTTTGTTCATTATGAAAAGCGAGAAGTTTAAAGGGATGGCCCCATGCAAAGGGAATATGATTAAGTCTCAGATGATCTGCAATCGGCTTCCATTGCCTTCTCTTTAAAAGAGTAGATGGTGAAAGATCTTGAAAAATCTGAAGCACCTTTTCTCTGTAAATAACCTCCATCCCCCTACATTTGCGGACTACAGCGTCTTTGGTGCTATGGTAATGAAATCTCACGATTATATCTCGGGGTCGTTCATCATTCCTTCGTAGACCACCTGACAAACGGTGCGCCCTGTCAATTTCCCATCTGGGTTCAGGAATGTCTGGTAGTAAGGGTCTAAAGATTTCTAAAACCAAATTCTGTACCGGACCCTCATCTCTGGTTTCCGGTATCCCTCTAATTTTAATATTATTACGTCGGGATCGATTTATAAGATCCTCAAATGCCACTTCTAAAGCGTCAAGCCTTGTGCCCCATTCCGAGCTCTGGATTAATAAATCATTATGTGCTTTTGCCACAGCCTCTACCCTCACTTCTAGGGCGGCAGTCCGATTACCAATTGCCTGGATCTCTAATCTTATTTCCTTAGCATTTCTCTCAATCTCTCCGGCTAAAAAAATTCTATCCTCTTTCATTTGTGCCAATATACATTGTATGCCGTCTAATCCTGATGTCCGCATAATAGGTATAGAAATGTTAGCTGTATCAATAGGTAACATTTTACCTGATCCTCCCTCTCCCAGGTCTGGATGGGTCTGGTCTAGATGATCTGACTGGATCTCGTGGCTATCCCCATTTGTCCTGCCTTCCAGGCTGTTTGTTGTATCCTGGCAATTATTCACCATGTCAGTGCTATTCGCTGCTCCTGAAGCCGCTCGTTTTGTGGATTTTGCAGCGTCTTCATTTACATCCGCAGATTTCGCTGGCTGAAACATGGAGTGCATAGAATGTAGAGTGCTGCTCCTGGACTTCGGCTTAGATCCCTTACGTAAAGATTTCATCAGTAGCAAGCCCAGGAGGGGGTATAATACCCTTTTTTTTCCCCCTCCCCTTTAAAAAAAAAAAAAAAAAAACCCAAAGCAAAAAAATAAAAAATTCCTCCTCGTTAGAGATCTGCTAAAACGCTGCCCTGTTACACTGTTACAACAATATATGCCAATATGTAACAGTATGTAACAATATACCAATATGTAATATGCAATGTGCAATGCGTAGCTGTATAGCAGTACTTTCTCTATAATTCACCCGCAGAGTAGAGGAAGATTAGGGGAGAGATTGAGTAATTGAGGTGAGTAAAATAGAGAATATAAACTGATATAATATAGCAGGTAGAGCAGGTATATTACCAGCTACCCAGCTATCTAACAGTCTAGCCGGCTATCTGACCGGCTGTGCATGCAGCTGCTCCTCATCGGACAGGTAATTGAAAACTTCACCGGCTCAAATTAATTTTAAATGCTGAAGGGATCAAAAAAAATAAGAGAGACAATATAGTATGCTGGATTTTCAATTAAAAAAAAAAAAAAAAAACCTTAGATGTCCAGATCAGGTTGTTTTCAGAGGCTTCTGTGGCTTCAGTGAAGGGAGCTCTCTGCCTGAACGTCTACCTACATTGATGGTCAGACGATTAAATGATCAAATGATCAGACCACACCCCCCCCACTTTAAGTAGTTAAAGCAGTTTAGAATGGTTCATCTTCTTACCTGGGTGTTGCAAGCACAGCTTCCACTACGATGGAGAGCTCGATGCTCTCTGTTTGAGCTAAGCCTGAGAATGCTCTCAACCAATGAGTGAGCCATAGACTGTAGGGCCTAGTTCACGATAGCTAGCAAAAGCTCCTAAGCAGCATTGTCTGGCTCTCTGATGAATGGAATGGAGGCCGATCCCAGATAAGAAGTCAAACCATTTTGAAATAGTATGACTACTTACAATAGGTGGACTCCAAGGAACTCCTGGCACCATAACCACAAAGGTGCTTGGAGTCAGTGGCTTACACATTACCCATGGGACCTCGGTGCGAAAATTGATCCGTGGGCCCCCCCCCCCGCGCGCGCTTACTCAGCAACGGATCGGGGCCGCAACACATGGTGGCGGGCACCTGGTCGCAGGGGTTGCAGGGCTGCGACCCCGCGACCGCGGTATGCACACACACTTAAAGGACCACTACAGACACCCAGATCACATCAGCTCAATGAAGTGGTCTGGGTGCCAGGTCCCTCTAGTTTTAACCCTGCAGCTGAAAACATAGCAGTCTCAGAGAAATGGCTATGTTTCACTGAAGGTTAATCCAGCCTCTGGTGGCTGTCTCATTGACAGCTGCTAGAGGAGCTTCCGCGATTCTCAATGTGAAAATCACAGTGAGAAGACACTGAACGTCCATAGGAAAGCACTGAGTAATGCTTTCCTATGGGCGGTTTAAATGCGCGCGTGCCTCTTGCCGCGCATGTGCATTCGGAGCTGAGAGGCGGAGGGATTCCCAGCGCCAAGGGAGTCCGACGCTGGAGAACGGTAAATGCTGAAGACACACACACTCTCACGAACAGACGCATACACACTAGCTAACAGACACACACATTTACTGACAAAGACACACTCAGCGACAGACATGCATACACACTCACTTACAAAACATACACTTTCACTGACAAACACACACTCACTAACAGACATCAAACACACTCAGTAACAGACACGCACAGTAACACACTCACTAGCAGACACACACCCAATAACAGACACACTCACTGACACACACACTAACACACACACACTAACACAAACACTAACACAAACACTAACACACACACACACACTAACACACTAACATACAAACACACAAACACACAAACACTAACAGACACACAAACACACACACACACTAACAGACACACACATTTTTTTTTTAAATTTAATCCCCCCAGCCTCCTTACCTTTTGGAGTGCTGGGGGAATTCCCTGGGGTCCAGTGGTGCTGCTGGGCTGTCTGGCTGTCTGGGTGGCCTCTCCCCTGTGTGCTTCCTCTTCAGCTCCCTCGCGCGCCGCATAGGGATGCCGGCGCCGGAAGATGACATCATCTTCCGGCTCCGGTATCAGTGCGGTGCGCGAGGGAGCTGAAGAGGAAGCACACAGAGGAGAGTGCTCGCGCGCCGGCCAGTGGTGTATCCTGGTTTTGTGCTGCCCTAGGCAGGACAAAACTCAGGCGCCCCCCAACCGCCCCTGCGCGCGCGACCCCCACCCATCCCTTCCCCCCCGTGCGCGACCCCTCCCATCCCTTCCCCCCGCCTTCTAAATACACACACACTCACTAGCAGAGACTCACTAGCAGAGACACACTCACTCATTGACACACTCACTCACACACTAACAGACACACACACACTCACTAACAGACACACACACACTAACACACACTCACTAACAGACACACACACACACTAACAGACACACACTAACAGACACACACTAACAGACACACACACTCACTAACAGACACACACACTAACAGACACACACACACTCACTACACTAACAGACACACTCACTAACAGACACACACACACTAATAACACACACACACTCACTAACAGACACACACACACACTAACAGACACACACACTAACAGACACACACACACTCACTAACAGACACACACTCACTACAGCACACACACACTAACAGACACACACACACTAACAGACACACACACACTAACAGACACACACACAGACACACACACACACTCACTAACAGACACACACACACTCACTAACAGACACACACACTAACAGACACACACACTCACTAACAGACACACACACACTAACAGACACACACTCACATTAACACATGTACTTTTTAAACCTCCCCCCCCTCCAGCCTTCTTACCTTTGGGAGTGCTGGGGAGGGAAGGGGCTCTCTATCTCCCTGGTGGTCCAGTGGCTGCTGGCGGGCGGCGCTGGGCGGGTGGCTGACGAAGGAGCTTTTCCTGTGAGCGGTCTGCTCAGCTCCCTCACGCGCCGCAGAGTGAGGCTGGGAGCCGGGATATGACGTCATCAACCCGGCTCCCAGCCTCACTCTGCGGCGCGCGAGGGAGCTGAGCAGTCAGCTCACAGGAAAAGCTCCTTCGTCAGCCGCCCGCCCGCTCGCCAATGCCGCCCGGCGCCCAGCATGTCTGTTAGCCGCGAGGCTAACATGACATTTGCCTTGGGCATTTGGGGGGCGGCTTTTTTTGCCGCCCCCTGAAAAATGCCGCCCAAGGCAAATGCCTTGTTTGCCTCGTGGCTAATACGCCCCTGGCGCCGGCCACCCACTCAGACCGCCCTCCGGGGTCAGCAGGGCCAGCCTCGGGGGGGCCCTGAGGTGGCCGCCGCCTGGGCCCCCCAGGAGAAGAGGCTAGCCCTGTGGGTACATACCAGGTCGCAGGGGCGGCCGGGCCCCCTGGTGGGCCGGGCCCGGTCGCAGCCGCAACCCCTGCGACCCTGGTATGTACGCCACTGCTTGGAGTGCTCTTTAATGAATAATCTACAATAAAAAAAGAAAGGGTGTGGAGTCTGACTGCCAAAGCAAACGGTCGCATGATCTTTGAGCTCCATATTCTTGCTCCTCTTACCGGTCTTACTGGTTTACAGGGGACCCTCCAGCTTGTTTGGACCTTGTGGCGGAACAGACCTCACCACGTGTTCTTGGAGGGGGCTGCTTGCTCGCCTCCTACCTTCTGACTATGGCCCTGGGATATATGGCATTTGAAAACACTATTTGTTCCCTGTGACAAAACTGGAGATTGTGCACAAATATGACTGTTGTCCATATTTTTTATGATTCCCTTCGTTTGTTGCACTGTTCCCCATGTGTTTCATGATCATCTGTTGGTTCGGCTGGATAGACTACCAGGCAAACTGTGGAGTTACTGGGTGGCCACCATTCCATGTATCAGAAGCACATAGTGAGAACAATGGATGAAGCACATGGTGAGAACAATGGATGGCGGCCATTTTAACTCACAGACACTGTTTTGACTTTTCTACACGGTGCCATCTCGACGGTATTTGGTGCACAAAGACATCGTTCAGTAGTTTTAAACTACAGAACAGGGGACACATTTAACAGTAATTATTTTTCATATAGCCTGTATATGTTCTGCGGAATCTGCATTAAACCGTATCTTTCAAACTACTGAACGGATCTGGGTGAATTTCGGATATGTGGTTCACCCAGATCCCCCGTTTTTTTATGGGATTATTGCATGTTTTGGGGTCCCTGTGATATGTTTTATAATACTGTATTTTCCTGCCTGTGATAATTAAGTTAATCTATTGTGTTGAGATAATTGTATCACAGGCAGAGGGGAGGATTTCTGATGTAATGAATGGGAGTGTTAGATGTGTTGACTGGTTGTTCTTCAAAACCCCGTGGGCAGTACTATGTTTGTAGAATGTGAATAAAAGAGGCTGTATGTGCCAGTACAGTCAGTTCTACTTCACCCTCAATTTGGAGTGCCGTCTCTTATTGGGGGAATCTGCTACAAGGGATTGCTATGCTTGTCATACTCCCTTGCTAAATCACTACTAATCTCTTGCTCTAAGAGCTTGTTACTGTTCTGCTCTCTGAAGGAATCCACGGTGGTTATGGTGTTGGCTGGAGTGCTTGGAGCCCTCAGGAAGCGCTAGGCACATCCTTCAACGGAGGTACCCAGTCGGGGTGCCAGGTGATCCGTTACAGACCTCATGGAGAAGAAAACTAAAAAACTACAGCCTGATAAACCCTGAATGGGGATGAATATTGGGGATCTTTGGCGGCAGGCCAACATTGCTCTTGGGCCCAAGATGGCCTCCCTCACTCGGATCTTTCTGATGACCTGTCCTCCGAAGCGGACCAGGGGTACTTACCTGCACCCGTATTTCCACCGCTGATTCCACAGCCGAATCCAGACTCTGCTCCGGTGAAAACAGCAGTCCTAAAGGAAGTTCTAGCGGACCTGCGAAGGAACATACTAGCTTAGATGGTCACCATGCAGGGATCTGCAGGGCCTGACGGGCCGTCTTGGAGCACTAAAAAACAGCATCCAATACTGGCACAAAGCAAATCACATCACTGCAACAAGCGGTTCCCGAAATATCTCTGAGGGGTAAGCCCCAGCTTTATTTTTTAGCGCTGCTCTTGCACTTTATGTTGTGAAGGGATTATCACCTCAATGATTTTAGTGCGTTTTGTTTTTAATTTTATATTGTTGGTGGGCTGTTTGGAGTGCTCACAGAGTGTTTTTTCAGCTGCTATAGATTTGACACTATTTAAATCACTAAGCGCTATTTAAAACATACTACAGTGTTTTTTTGTTTGAACCTGCAAAGGAACCTACTGGCTTAGATGGCCACCATACCCAGGGATCTGCAGGGCCTGATAGGCCATCTTGGAGCACTAGAAACGGCATCCAATACTGGCACAAAGCAAATCACATCATTGCAACAAGCGGTTCACGAACTACAGCAATAGAATTTAACATATGAGCGCCGCTTTGTGGCCCAAGAGGAATCACGCTGCAGGAACAATCTTAAAATCAGGGGGATCAGAAAGCATCTCTGAAGTGGAGCTACCACACTTGGTTAGGCGTCTGCTGGCGGCCTTGCTGACACTGCGACCGGTCAAAACAGTGGCGATCCAAGGCATATTCTAGGTACCCAAATCGGTGAAGGCACCACCAATAGTCTCCAGAGACTTGGTGGTCCACTTCCTAAAATGGGAAGTACAACAGAGCACTAATGGCCTAATGGCTGCTATAAGGGGCAAGCTACCTTACAACTTCGAAGAAATGGCACTGGGTAGATAACAAAGGCGAGTGTCAGATATGTCATCCTCTTACTGGAGGAAATACACTCCACAAACAATGGAGACCCATAGTTAGGATTATCTTTATATTTTATTATTATTTAGCTCCTGTTATGCATTTTGAATTCTCGATAACTGTTGCTTACTTATTTCTGGCTGAGCCACAACTAAGTATTCAAATAAAAATCCACAGTTTGACATATGTACCTCTTATTACTACATTGACAGAATGTGTATACCAGTCTATCTATTTCTTATGTTTTGCTATGAATACCTCATGTCTACCTGTGGCACAAATGAAGAATTTGTAAAAAAAAAAGAAAGGGTTCAGGTCCTGCACGTAGTTCCCCTTTAAATATTCTTGTAAAGTGATACTCTTTAACAAAGACACACTGTTATAATTAATTATGACTATCTGCAGAGTGATATCCTTTGCATAACTTGCAGAGTTCTTTTGTACAGATAATAAAATAATGCAAAACAGTTGTGTCACTGGTTTTACTATATGACCCTGATACGCTTAAACTATAAGACTCCTTTTATGTCTAATTGTAAACTGGACATTTTATTCAAATTTACATTTGATGTTAAGGAACACTCAACGCACATGCAACATTTCAGCTTGCTGAAGTCCTTTGTCTATCAGGATATGCTCAATTTAATAGCAGTTTATAAATGTGCTCAATGTGCTAGAACGCGCCTGCCTTTTCTTCATGTCCGTGGACTTCCAGTCTTGCCCGACTAGCTCGATGAATGGAAGGCCCTGCACAGGTGAGCTTGCCATTCAAAAGTCAGAGGGACGGATTTCACATTAGGCAGAATAAGAACCTGTCTAAAGGTACCTGTTCTGTAAGGGGCACCTATTGCAGCACTTATAATGTGTCTTTGTTGGAGCTATGGTAAGCTGGTGAAGGGAGATAAGTACCAAGAGTCTTGGCCAAGCAGCGGAACAACCGCCAGTGTGGCTGCACTGGGCCCCATCAGGTTGCCCATGCACTTAGCGCCACCCAATGGGTAATGATGAACAGGTGCCCGGTAGCGCTGTTAAAATCTCACTGAGCCTGACTGGGTTCCTGTTAAGCTCCTTTAACAGTGCGACCAGGCCCTTGTAATGTTACTGATGCTGGGAAGAAGTGAAAACAGGTTACCTCCTCCCACATGCAAAGGGAGGCAGCATGGGAGGCACAGGAGTAGGAAGGAGCAAGGAGAGAGCCTGTTTCTGACCCAGACTCCCATGTGCCTAAGCCAGCATATGCAGAACCCCAATGAAGCCACCCTCTTGCGCACAAAACATATGTTAACAGGAGGGTGTCTTGAAATATATAAATTATGACATGTATGTGTGCACCTATCTATGTTTGACTCTGTGTGTCAGTGTGTTTATATGTCAGTGTGTATCTGTGTGTAAGTGTATGTTTGTTTAAGTGTGTCAAGGTATGTGTCAAAGAGAGTATTTGTGTGTCCAGGTGTGTGTATATCTGTGTGTCAAGATCTGTGTATGTGTCAGTGTGTGTATGTGTCAGTCGTTGTACCTGTGTGTCAGTGTATGTGCATCTGTATGTTATGGTGTGTATGTGTCAGTGAGTATCTGTGTGTCAATGTGTGTGTATCTCTGTGTGTATTTGTATCTATGTGTCAAGGTCTGTGTATATGACTGTATGTATTTGGGTGTCAAGGTGTGTGACAGTGTGTGTGTGTGTGTGTGTGTATCTGAGAATTTGTATATGGTCAGTGTGCTTATATGTATTTGCGAAAGTTAATGTATATGTACATCTGTTTAAGTATGCTTATGTATGCATCCCGGCAAACAATAACACATCCCTGCAATCAAACATTACATACAAACATATCCTTGCATTAAAACTCCAAAACTATATACAAACACACCCTTAAAGGACCACTATAGTGCCAGGAAAACATACTCGTTTTCCTGGCACTATAGTGCCCTGAGGGTGCCCCCACCCTCAGGGACCCCCTCCCGCCAGGATCTGGGGAGAGGAAGGGGTTAAACTTACCTCGTTCTCCAGCGCCGGGCGGGGAGCTCTCCTGCTCCTCTCGTCCCTCTTCTCCTCCTCTTCGGCTAAATGCGCATGCGCGGCAGGAGCCGCGCGCGCATTCAGCCAGTCCATAGGAAAGCATTCACAATGCTTTCCTATGGACGCTGGCGTTTTCTCACTGTGATTTTCACAGTGAGAAGCACGCAAACGCCTCTAGCGGCTGTCAATGAGACAGCCACTATAGGCTGGATTAACCCTAACATAAACATAGCAGTTTCTCTGAAACAGCTATGTTTATAAAAAAAAAGGGGGTTAACCCTAGCTGGACCTGGCACCCAGACCACTTCATTAAGTTGAAGTGGTCTGGGTGCCTATAGTGGTCCTTTAATTCAAGCATGAATACTGCACACAAACGTAACCCGCATTTAAAAGCCAACACCACATATAAACACAGCTCTACAATCAAACGCAAACATTACTTACAAACACACCCCTGTATTAAAACTTTAAAATTATATACAAACACTTCTTCATTCAAACATTAACCCTACACACAAAAGCACACCTGCATTTCAAAGACAACACTGCAAACAAACATGCCACTACATTCAAATGCAAAACTACACACAAGTACACCATTGCATTCCAATAGCAACAGTATATCCAAATACATCCCTACATGCACAAAAACATGCTAACATTCAAATGCATAAACACTACTCACAAATACAACCCTGCAAGTATGGGCAAATGGTAAATCCCCGGCTCGTTGGGAATCGAAAGATGGGGATCTACCTTTTGGCCAAAAGGGGCCTAAATATATTTATTACACCAGGAAGCTCTCTACATTAGTTCTGCCACTGCCTTGGTTAATGTTCTCCAAAGTCTAGTCAGCCTCCTATGCAGTGGTGTAGCTAGAGCTTTTGCTGCCAAGGGCTGTTCCTGAGTTTGCCGCCTATCTCGCCCAAATACAAAATCTTTTCCATCTGTTCCAATAAAGTGGCAATGTAGAATTATCGGTGAAACTGACAAGATTTTGTATTTGCACCTTGGCTGTTCATTAAAAGTTTTGAATGTATTAGCACTTTGTATAACACAGTACAATTTATTTATTTGAATATAATAATTATAATGATAATAATAATGATAATAATAATTTGCGATTTGTATAGCACTTTTCTCCCTGTGAGACTCAAAGCACTTTACAAATATACAAACATAAAGACATAAAAGTTAGGAGTTTCTGAAGGTCAGATGAGCGAACTGAATGCCTGATGGAAGAGGTGGGTCTTTAGCTTTTTTTGAAACGACTGTAAGGACGGTGCCTCTCTGATTGCGCACGGTAGAGAGTTCTAAAAGGTAGGGGCAGCGTGGCTGAATGCCCTGGAACTTGAGTCTGTCTTTATTCTTGGCACTGACAGGAGGGTTTTTCTGACTGACTGAAGTGAACAGGATGGAATGTATGGTGTCAGGAGCTCTTTCGGGTACTGTGGGCCTTCTTTGTTTAACCCCTTAAGGACCAAACTTCTGGAATAAAAGGGAATCATGACATGTCACATATGTCATGTGTCCTTAAGGGGTTAAGGCTTTGAAGGTTAGCAGGCCAATTCTAAAATATGTTTGCCAATTAATTGGAAGCTAATGCAGGGAGTGGAGAATAGGTGTTATGTGGCAGGAGCAAGTTTGATTGGTCAGTAGACTGGCTGCTGCATTTTGTACAGTCTGAAGGCGATGGAGTTCTTTTTCTGGGAGGCCCAAGTAAAGAACATGGCAGTAATCTAGTGGATACCAATGCATGGATTAATGTTGGCATATCATCCGGTGGAATTAGGTGTTGGGTCCGGGCTATGTTTTTCAGATGAAAGTAGGCAAATTTTATTACATAGGAAATCTGCTGTTGAAATGATAGTCCAGAGTCAATCAGCACTCTGATGTTTCGTACCTTTGATGAACTAACGATTTCAGAGCCTCCAAGCTCCAGGTCAGTGGTGATCATGGGATATTTCTGTTGCCCGGGGTCCCCTCATTAAGAGTAACTCTGTTTTGTCCAGGTTCACTTTAAGCCACCTAGCAGGTCTGCTAAGCAAATGTTGATGCGGCATGTTGGGTCTGTGGTATCTGGAGCAAAGGAGAAGTAGAGTTGTGTGTCATCAGCGTAACAATGATACCTTAGGCCATGTCGTCTAATGATGTCCCCCAGTGGTAGCAAGTAAATTGCGAATAGCATGGGAGACAAGATGGATCCTTGTGGAACTCTGCAGGTTAGTTCGGTTGGTGCTGATGAGCTTGATCCTGATGTTACTCTCTGTGATCTACCAATGAGGAAAGATTTAAACAAGTAATAGACTATGTCTTCTAGACCACAGATGTGCTGCAGGCGCTCTATTAAAATTCTGTGGTCAATGGTGTCAAATGCAGCAGAGAGATCCAAGAGGATTAGGATGGAGTAATCACCTTTGTCTCTCGCCAAAAGGAGATCATTTAGCAATCAGACTAGCGCTGTTTCAGTGCTGTGGGGTCATCTGAAACCTGACTGGAAAGGATCAAAGATGTTCAAGCTTGATAGATGGACCTCCAGTTGAGTTGCCACTACTTTTTCAATTATTTTCCCCAGAAATGCAAGGTTGGATACTGGTCTGTAATTAGCCATGCATTCTGGGTCTAATAAAGCTTTCTTTAGGAGTGGTTTTACCACAGCTTCTTTTAGAGCAGGGGCTCTCAACCCAGTCCTCAGGAGCCCCTACCAGTCCAGGATTTGGGGATTACCTGGGTGTGTCTCAGGTGTTTAGAAAAAGGGGAAAAAACACCTTAGACTCTAAGGTGTTTTTTTTTTCTTTTTCTAAACACCTTAGACACACCCAGGTAATCCCTAGACCCTGGACTGGTAGGGGGTCCTGAGGACTAACGTTGAGAACCCCTGTTTTAGAGGATTTGGGAAGTCTCCAGTTTTTAGTGAACACTGCACTATTTGTGTTTCATTGCATGTAGATATAAGCTGAGTTGGAGCAGTGTCTAAGTTTATTTATTTATAAAATATTTTACCAGGAAGGATACATTGAGATTTCTCTAGTTTTCAAGTATGTCCTGGGTCCACAAATCATTGCATTGTTACAATAGGGTACAATAAAATACAAAAATAATATTAATACACAATATATACACAATTTAACATAGAACAGGTAGGAAATATATAATCAACCATGACAGGTACATTCTGTTTTTGAGGTATGTAGAGACGGATCTCTTAAAGGACTTTAGGCCTGGGGAAGATTTGAAAGTGTGCGGGAGGTAGTTCCATGATTCCGGTGCTCTGTCGGAAAAGGAGGATCGGGCTGCATTCTTTTTGTATTGAGGTAGACTAAATAAAGTGATGGTACTGGATCGGAGGTTATAGGAGTTGGGAACAGCCAGGGAGAGAATTCTGCTCAGGTAGGATGGGAGCTTCCCATAAAAGCTCTTAAACACAAGGCTGGAAAGAGGAAGGTGTGTCTGGATTCCAAAGACAGCCAGTTAAGTTCTTTTAGCATGTCACAATGGTGGGTCCTGTAATTACATTGTAGCAAAAATCGCCGGAACGAGTTATAAGTTTATTAAGGTGGATTTGCGGTGCAGGTGCATATACTACATCCCCATAATCAATGATTGGCATCAGCATTTGCTGTAAAATCTTTTCCTTTACTGTAGGGTTTACTGTAGGGATTTACAGGGCACCTAGTTTTGGATAAAGTTGGATAAAGTTGAGATGCAAGTTTGGAGGACAAAAGATAAATACCCAAGTATTTGAAAGAGTGGAGTGCGGTTAGTGTGCTATTTGATTTTGTTTTGATTGATAGGTGTGAATTGTGTCATTTGTGTAATTTAGGTACTGCTCCAAAGATCATTGTGGCAGTTTTGTCAGTGTTTAGGAAGAATTTGTTATTTTGCGATCCACTTTTCTAAGTCACACGTACTGGGGAGTAACTTTTGCATGGTTCTTTTAACTCCCTTTATATTCACATTTGTAAAAGTGGACCATAAACTGGGGCAATCTGACATTCCATTGTAGTGGTTCTGGTGTGTAACTGTTTTGCCTGCTGTAAAGGAAGCTCGGATTGAGGAAATCTTGTCTCTGAAGAAAATCGCAAATGCTTCACACTTATCCAGAAAAAATTTGGTGGGGATATGCATGCATGCTGGTTTGCAGAGCCCTTCTACTGTGCGAAACAGTTGCCTGGGTCTGTTGAGGGAGATTGCAATTTCGTGTGATAAAAATTAAGATTTTTTCTGAGTTATCTTGAATTGATATTCATTAACATGTTTGGTAAGAGCAGCTTTGTCCTCAGGATCACGTGTCCTGCGCCACTTTCTCTCGAGTTTACGGCCTGTTCTCTTCATTTCTCTGATGGTGCTATCAAACCACGGTGCATTGTTGTGGGTTTTCACAGTGCGTATGCGTGTTGGTGCCATGCTTTCTAGGGTGTCTCTCATGGTTTCGTTGTAGAGTCGGACTAAGGAGCTGGTGTCTTTACAGGTGCCCATTAGTTCACTTAGATCGATATGTGATGTTACATCCAATGGCATCACCCCTTTTAATGAGCAGTGTTTGACCAGGTTCTGAGACTGGGTTCTGACTGATTGTGATACAATGGAGAAGTGAATGGAGTTGTGGTCTGGCCAAACAACTGGATTTAAAGTTACTGTTGACCAGGGCCGCACTGGCCCACCGGGATACCGGGAAATTTCCCGGTGGGCCGTTGGCACCTGGGGCCGGGCAGGCAGCTGGCTCTTCTTGTGGCCGCAGAGGGAGCTCCTTTGGCGGCCGCAGGGGGAGCTGGCTGTTCTGTCTCTGCTCCCCATCCCCAGCGTGCTACAAAGACACCGGGGCCGGAATATGACGTCATATTCCAGCCCCGGTCTCTTTGTAGCGCGCTGGGGAGCAGAGACAGAACAGCCAGCTCTCCCTGCGGCCGCCAAAGGAGCTCCCTCTGCGGCTGCAAGAAGAGCCAGCTCCCCCATGCGCCAGCACACAGGTAGAAATGATGTGTGTCAGTGTGAGTGTGTGTGTGTGTGTCTGTGTCATTTGTGTGTGTGTCTGTGTCATTGTGTGTGTGTCTGTGTCATGGTGTGTGTGTCTGTGTCATGGTGTATGCGTGTCTCTGTCTGTGTCATGGTGTGTGTCTGTCTGTGTCATGTGGTGTGTGTCTGTCATGGTGTGTCTGTCTGTGTCATTGTGTGTCTGTCTGTGTCATGGTGTGTGTGTCTGTGTCATGGTGTGTGTGTCTGTGTCATGGTGTGTGTGTGTCTCTGTCTGTGTCATGGTGTGTGTGTCTCTGTCTGTGTCATGGTGTGTGTGTCTGTCTGTGTCATGCAGTGTGTGTCTCTCATGCGGTGTGTGTCTGTGTCATGTGGTGTGTGTCTGTGTTATGGTGTGTGTGTGTGTCTGTCATGCAGTGTGTGTCTGTCTGTGTCACGGTCTCTCTGTGTCATGGTGTGTGTGTCTGTGTCATGTAATGTGTGTGTGTCAGTGTGACACACGACCTCCAGAAAGTTCAGACAGAGGTGGAGGAGGTACGACAGAAGGTCCAAGGCCTAGAAACAAGAGAAACCTCCAGGGATGAAAAAATACGGGCTACAGGCCATAGCCTACAAGAGCTTACCTCACAGGTAAAACTAATGAGACGCACAGTCACCACAATGGAGGTCAGACACAGGCGGAAAAACCTGCGCCTCAGATGTGTCCCCGAAACGGTCGACAATACACAGCTCCTACCCTACGTTCACACCCTCATAACAGCCATGGGCATTACAGACAGCACCAACACACCACAGATCACTTCGGCATTTAGAGTATGTAAGTCTGCGGCAGCGCCCAACGCAGCACCCAGAGACTTCATTGTGCTGACCCGGGACATCTCCGTGAGATCTGCCATAATGACAAGATCCAGAGAACTGGGGACGATACCGATCGTGGGCCACAGGATAGCTATATACCCGGATTCACCATTCTCCATCCTCACAGAAAAGAGACAACTGGCACCTATAGCCAGAAAATTAAGAGACGCCAATATTTGGTACCGCTGGGGAATGGAGGGGTCCCTCCTAACAGAAACTGGGTGCGAGAGCCGCACACTAACATCGGAAGATGACCTGGCGCTCTTGCTACAAATAGCCGGCCTGACAGACATGCCACAACAACGGACCCCACCAAGAATCCAGGGGACTCACAGAGCATCAAAAAATGCTGGCACAGCAGGCCATCCAGCAACACAGTTAAGAGGCTGACCCCACTGTCCAAAGTTGTGAGACCCAGATCCTACAAGTAAATGGAGATAACATAGTGACAGAAGATGTTAAAAACCCCATTGGGATACATCATAAAACAACGGTTCACAGGACTCTGCCACTGGCCACTGATCCTTATGGTCAATAAGTGACCACCAAGTTTTAACATAGAGACCAAAGAGAATGACCAGTACCTCGTTACTGACCCCTATTGTTATACCCATTACGATGTCACAATGCTTACACATAATACTTATCTGAATACAATGGAAAAGTTGTACATGCTATTCTAAAATTAATAAAATACAAATAAAAAAAAAATGCAAGTGTATAAATCTTGGTGTACTCGTAAAGGACCATTCCATATCCCAAAAGCACTTCAGCTTTCTGAAGTGTGTTATGGGGGAGGAGTTGTTTTGTTAAACCCCAGTTTATAAAATGCTGATTTCCATGAGAAATCAGCACTTTTATAAATTAACCAGGGAACACCGCCCTTTACCCTCCCGACTGTCAATCATACAGCCAGGGGTTTTTTCTTGAACTGTTTAACCCCAAAATGTGCCTACAGCATCAATATGCAGGTTTCCCAGGCAGCATCCGGATTCTGAATTTCACTTTCAGGAAGCGCAGAGTGTCACCTGGCAGAGGCGCCATTGATTTGCAAAGAGTAATTAGCTGATGCTCTAAGCCAATCAGTAGCTCCCCGTTGATAAAAAAAAAAGGTAAATTTCTTTGTTATCAATATGGAGCTACTCGTTGGATTAGATTGTCAGCTTCCTGAAACTGAGATTCAGAAGCCAGATGCCGTCTGGGGTACCTGTAAATCGGTGCTCTAAGGTTTACCATTAAAGAATGGTATAACTCCTAACGTAAGAGTGCAATTCAATTCAGATCAAGTTGTTATGGTGACTGGAGTGTCTCTTTAACCATGCAGTTTCACTGCGGAACAGCGACAGTGCACACAGACCACTTCAATGAGAAAAGGTGTCCTGGGTGTCTGTAGTGTCTCTCTAAGCACTAACTCTAAGTCTAAACCTGAAACAAAACCCTTTACTTTAATCCTAGGTTGAATACATCATAAAAATTAAACACACCATATGCCCAGTGCTAAATGTAACCCAATGATTGTAAACAGCCTTCATACAACAACCCTCTCAAGATTGTAATCCTCCTAACAACAAACACTCTATGTAAACTAATTCTGATATTAACCCCTCTCCCACCTAACCCTAGCACTTCTAACATTATCATTGTAACGGATCACCTGGCACCCCGACTGGGTACCTCCGGTAAAGGATGCTCCTAGCGTTTCCGAACCGGAGAAGCATATGAGTACTTCTAAACATATGAATGTTGTATACAGCCGAATAGGAAAAAACATGCGAATAGGTTTACACTCCTAGCAGTCAAACTGGAACAGCATACAATAAATCCTCCCCCAATAATGAGACGACACTTCACTTTGAGGGTTAAGCAGGAACTCCAGATTTATTCACACAACCTCCTTTTAAGACATTCTCCCATGCAAGGGAGGGATCCACAACAATTAGTACCCCAGCCAATAATGTACCAGTTACCTCCCCCACATCTCCTCCCCTTAGTGTGACACATAATCCCATTAGTACAGACGCAAATTCCCTGGTTTACTGGATGTACCCGTAAACATAGGGTTACCCCTTTAAATGTTACATCCCCTGGTAGCCCTGATCTGGGTGAGACACATATCCAAAAATCACCCAGATCGGACCAGGGGTTCGGGAATTATGGAGGGTTAAAGTTTTGACTGACTGCATGGCAAAAGTATCCAAAAATAGTTCCATGTATTTTGGCCCTGCAGTCGGTCACAGAAAAGGGAATGAAAACACACAAATTGCCTGGGTTATAGAGCCTGGGGAGGGTTTAAACGAATTCCCTTGTTCGTGGGGTTCTTTCTACCGAATGGCGGGTCATTCGGTAGTTTCCACACTAATTCATGGAAGTCTGGAGGTCTCAGCGGTGTTTGCCTAGTCGAGTGTCCGATTTTAGTTCCAGACACTCGACGGCAAAACACCGCTGTTCGGGAGTTTAAGATGGCCGCCTCCACGTGTTCGTTTCCCGAATGGCGGCCACCCAGAGGACAAAACCACACATTACATTGATTGCCAATTACCCGTTTGCAACATTGTTGCAAACGGTAATTGGAGGCACACTTACTCCAGGGTGGTCTGGTTGTTCGGTAGTTTCACCCAATATAATGAATGGAGTGATTCCACCGAACAATCAGGCGAATGCTGCATACACATAACACCGTTTACCGAACACATAATATTAAATACAGTCTGAATGCAATCTGCTACACAGTCTTAAAGGGCATTGTTCCTAACAGTCATAATAAATCTACGGATGGCCCTTAAAGGGCCAGTAGCAGCAATATAAAATACCACATGCCCAAATATTGCATTAAAAGTACAAATTTACTCGGAGCACAGCGGATAAAATGGCGCTCCTCGCAGCCTTAAAAGGCTCAGCCACCTATAGATTTGAAAATATGGACTTGTCCTTCTACACCGACCTGTCGGGGGCAACATTACAATGACGTAAGACCCTTCAACCTTTCACCGCGCTGCTCCGGACGCACCAAATTACATACCGCTGGTGTCCACAGCGCGCACTACAGGTACTGCATAAGAACATCGTTCACCTCATCTCAGACCTCCAGAGCGCAAAGGCACTTCTGCCTTCACTGGGACTGCCACCGGAGGAGCTGCATGAGAGGGAAGCCCCGGGGAACCCTGGGGTAACACACCGCTGGGAACTGGCCAAGATAACCCCATTTGTCCCACAGGGAAGGGGCAAACCACAAGCTGCAACCACCACCATCTGAGCTGAAAAAATGCGACCTAGACCATCTTCCCACACAAGCTGGTCAACCAGAAGTGGTACCCACTTCCCCGCTTGAACCCCCAACGACTGAGCAGGTTTCCGGACCTCATAACACCCACACTCACCCCGAGACTTACCTCAACATCCTGAGGTAGACACGACCCCAAAATCGGGACATTCGGCACACCGCCCATCACCTCAAGCGAGGTCCTCCACAGGTGGCCACTACTCTCCCGAACCTCCGCCAGCCGCAGCCAGGACCCGGCAGTGACTACTCAAACGCTAAAGGTTGACTCCTATAATCGACGGCCGTGATGGCAAATGGCAAATCACTTACAAACTCAGACTACAGTATGGCACAACAGTTAATGTGCACAAGCTATCTGTTGTTATTTTTTATGTTGTTTTTATGTTGTTTTTTTATACTTGCTTTTTACTTCCTATCCCCAGTGTAGACACACAATCTCAGGCCTCAGACCAAAACACACAGTATCCACAGCATTTCACACCAGAGCACTTAGTATATAATGCAGACCTACCACAGAGGTCAGACCCACCACACAGACCAGGCCAACAAACGCCTCTCCACCCCCCCCCCCTCTCCCGGGGGTAACAAGGGATAGCGACCCACACAACAGGCTACTAGCCACCTTACCCTCTCAGGCATGCGTTTATCACAAACCGCCCATAGACAGACCAGACATGCTAGACACGCACAAAACCACGCTCTCCACAGACACTTCACTAACGAACACACAAGAGGCTAGAAGAGCACACACGCTCTCGCTTAACCACCACACTAACTATTACCTACTATACGAAACAAGACTGAGAATGTCCTCAAGGCTAACAATAATTAAATATAAAATGTGCAGTTTATATACGAAACCACAGTATGAACATAAAACGATTGTTGTTAATGCGCTTGACACAGCTGTTGTGGCGTTTCAAGCTGGTTATGTCACCTTGTGCACGTGAAAAATAAAAAAAAAAAAAAGTAAAAATTTACCAGGGGCCATAGTCAGCAGGTAGGAGGCGGGCAGCCAGGCCTCTCCAATGTCCAGTGGCGAGGCGGGTTCCGCCACATGGCTTTAACAGTCCGCAGAAAGGCACAAATAAACCTTTCTGCAGGTAAAATACAAGTTTAAAATGCAGGACCATAGTCTAAAGGGAGCAGGCGAGCAACCAGGCCTCTCCAGTGGACAATGACGAGGTTGGTTCTGCCACAATCATTAACCCTGCAATGCACTTACACAGCTGCATACACTCACTATGCTCACAGACAAACACACTATATCTCTAGAACAGTGCACCAACAGTGTTCACATATAAGGATAAAACATATATTTTGTGTCTTCATGTTTGTTTCAGATTTGGAGGACACATTTTCTATGAACAGAAAATAACTAAATTTACAGATTCTGTCAATATGTATACTCACTCCTCTGTCAAAGTCATATTCATAGTATGTGATTTTAGACTCTGTTAAAACAAAAAGTCTCTTCTTGTAGTTGAGAGGTGATGTCTTGCGTTTTTGCTGTGACCTCTTTAAGAAAATACTCTCCAGGATACTGGACATGGTCTGCTACCCTCTAAGGAGGGATGGGAGATGAAGGGTTCTCTAGTAGTTAATAGCAAAATTTTCCTTCTTATTAAAAAGATGAATCGCTTGGTTTTCTTGTATGTCTGGTGTTCATCTGTCTCTTTTTTGGATATTAAATACATCAACATCACATGTCTTCTTTGGCAACCGGACGTTCAATCAGATAATACATCTGAAACAAAAAAGATATGGTCAACGTTACATTTACACAAGGTAACATAAAAATGCTTAACAAGTAGGGTTTTTTTTTCTAGCCAATTGTAACCATCACTTGATGATTCAAAAAATAAGAATTTAAAAATATGGTCATCTCAGATCATAAACTAGCGTGAGAACATATCACTCCTCCAACTAACAGAACACCAGAACAAGGCATTATAAAACAGAAAATGATTAGTTGTTTTTCATTTTTAAATACAATAAGGTACTCAAAAATGTCGAAGGCAGACATGAAGGGACATGCACATATGGGGATGATTGATACTCATTGTCTGATCAGGTGCAGTTCAGGCACAAGGGCACGTGACCTCCTTTAGAAAGTGCCAGAGAGCTAGTACCATGCCGGGTACTGTTATTTAATGTAAATGTTAAGTAGCAAAGCCAAATGGCATTGGAGAGAGCCATTGTCCTCAAGACTGTTGGCACCAGTAATCTGTCACATTAAACATATTCTGATAGGAAACTCAGTGTGACAGAACACCGGCTTCTGTGAGCACTCAGAGAGTGAGTATATGATGTTATATCTCTACCCACTACAGACAGCCCCAAAATGAAGAGCCCTGAGAGTGTGCAAGCTCGCAGACTCTAACTCCAAAGCCACTGAGCTGCAGTACAAAGAAAAGGTAAGGGGGTATTTATTAATTGATAGGGACACAAGGGTAGAAGTTCACAAATGGGTTTCATAAAATTTTGCCTCATCAATTTCCTGGAGTGCCTGGACCTTTTTTCTCTTATATCCATTGTAAACTTGCACCTGGTACTGGTTCCTTGTTTGGTCGCACCCATGATTTCTATGTTTTGGATTGAGTACAGTTCTGGATTTGGTTCTGTTGAGACTATCCAGTTCTCTGTCGTTTAGGAGTTCAATCTCTTTGTTTTCATTTTCAAACTGATCCTATAAAACAGTGTGCTTACTCCTGCTCTGTTATTTGAACTTCAATCATACACAGGAGGCTGTTTCAGTCTCTAGCAGGTAATTAACAGAGCAAGAGATAAGAACTTCTAAAGTAAACACACTGTAATAAGGGAAATTTAAAAATTAGATTTTTAAGGGAGTGTGCAGGGAGGCTGTGAGTCACAAGCAGAAGAGTTGTGGCCATGGCTGCATTAACAAGGTGATTTAACTCCAAAATGACAAAGAACAGTGAGAATGCATGGGGCATTAGCAAGACACCAAAAACACTTCATTCAGCAAAAGCTATTGTAATGCTTCGAGTGTCCCTTTAATCATTGACAAAGACCATGTGAGGGGTAATGTAAAGTATGATAAGAAATAAACTAAGCATTGAAATTATGTTATTAAAATCTCACTTTTGTACTTTCGGACTGCTGTACTGACTGAAAATACCTAACAATTGAATTCCCTCTTAAAGGCAGTAAGATAGAACCATCTTTGGGGTTATGGGTGAAAACAGTTAAACAAATAAGGTCAGTAGAAGGGATGTGGTCCATTTCGACACAACTAACACATTATGAATTCTAAAAATGTAGGAAATGTAATGTACACAAACTACTGTCCTATGCTCAAAATATGTCCATACACTATCCACACAATTGGTATTAGGTCAGTGATAGCAAACCTATGGCATGTGTTCCACAGCAGGCATTGTTGCTGTGGCGAAATTAGCATCGCCACTCGTGCCAGTAGAGGACTACTTGCCAACCTCTTGCCATGTGATTATGGTCCCTGGGAGGTTTGGCCCTTTAAATACAGTATTTGGGCATTCTCCCACTTGGTTCAGTAAATGGGACTTACTGAACCAGGTACCACACAGGCGGACCACCCAGAAGTGGAAGTGTGCAGGCAATTTACCTCCCAGGCTGGGAGCCTGCTGTAGGTAAATTGCCAAACGCTGGGGGGCCGCCATTCGACAAATGAACACGTGGCCATCTTTAATTCAGCTGAAGTTTTACCTTCTCCAGACCAATGCATTTGACAGTTCGAACGCCATTCGACAGTTCATTCAACAATTCGAATGGTTGTCGTTCGTCTGTTTGAACTGACTTTAACATGGGAAATAGACCGAGTGCACTGCCTGATTCTCTGGAACTGTTTTGGGCATGAAAATGTGCTTGCGGTCGGTCAAACTTGACTTATATCTATCTCCCGAACGGCTGAACGGATTCAAATGATTTTTGGGTATGTTTATATTTGAAATGTGCTGATTCAATGCATCTCTATGAGGAGGTGCTGATTGGCCAAAATGGTGCTTGGCCCCTTGCCGATATTAACCTATCCAATGCTTTCCTCATGGGAAAGCATAGGATTGGCTAAAAATCTGCAATTTTGATGATGTCACCAAGGGGGCGGGGTCAGTGCCGGCGTACCCCTGGAGAGTTGAAAATAATGTGAATTTTAATCCCCAATGTGAGGGGATTAAGGGGAGGGGGGGCAATACAGTCAGGAATACATGTTTGTGTTCCTGACCCTATAGTGATCCTTTAAACTTAAAACTTGAAAAACTAAGGCAGCCTCTGAAATTTACTCACCCCACTTTTTCATGGTAACACTAAATCTTATGAATGCATGACATGTCCCCATACACAAAACACACCAGTGTTTCCCTAGAACAGCTGATGTAGAGTTGGAATAGAATAAGTCATCTATAATTTCAGGGCATGATCTCTGTATTCCATCAGTACCTAAGGTAATTATCAGTGTAGTTTCTTTCTCCACACCAAAAAAAAAGCATGCTTGCATTGTTTTGTACCTGGACAACATACGTTTTATCTCCTATTTTATTCATTGAAAATTAAAATCCTTTAGAATAAGACTAACATATTAAAAGAATCTTACATATGGCCAAAAAGAAGTTGGTACTCCAGAGTTTGTTCTCACAAGTGTCACAGATTCGCACTCAAACTTACAGGAATGTCAAATCTCACAAACAGAGGTCCTAGATAGATGTATTACTGGGCCTTAGAGTAACCAGACTTAACTTAAGAAAGACAAAGACAAAGTCAGTAATAGCCATGGTCATGAATATAGAAATACTGATAAACAGAATAACAATCTGGACCAGAATACCAGAAATACTCAAGCTCAGAAACAACTACACAGAGTCAAATACAAGCCAAGGTCAATATCAAATTATATCAAGAGAGACTTAGTATAAAACCTACATGTGTCAAGACAGAAACCACGATGGGGCAATGAACAAGGATACAAATTAACTTTATTTAGGCTAACACACTTTCTGATTGGTCCACATAATCTTTGCGACTCCAAATGATTGAATATTGGGTCACCTAGATGATGTGGTCACTTTGAGGGTGGGTGTGATGTCACATTTTGTAAAAATAAAAAAAATAAAAGATGTGCCAATCAAACAGGCAGCGTCTAAGAAGCTACAGCAAAGAAACTGCTGAATGGATTTTGGCCCACAGGAACCAGTAGAGGGAACTGTTCGCCAGGCCAAATGGTAAGTATAATATTCCATGTTCAGGTCCTAAGGAGGGAAACAGCGCAGCTGCGCAAAGCGTTTGACAAGCACAGCTCAACTAGGGGAGCAGATCTGAAGCCTAGTGCAGGTAAGTTCATCTCAAATGGCTCCTTAAAAGATCCAGATTTAGTCTCTGAGAAACACATTCCTAAATTTGAAGAGTCATCTGTAAAAAGTTTGCCAAGACACGGCAGGCAATTTGCAAGACTTTCCAATCTTGAAAAATAATCCTGAAAATATGCCAAGATCAATCTTCTGTACACCAGATCTTAGACGGCCCACATAACGGTCTCCACTAGGACCTCAATTCAACTATAATGATGATTCAGCTACTTGTTTTCTACTGCAGTTTGAACACAAATAGATCAGAAGATGGATGCAATTAGAGGATCAGAATTAGATTGTCATCTAATATTCTGGGCTAGGAGTTTTGCCTGGCTTTAACATTCTTGACTCAAACACCAATTTAAAGGGACACTATAGCCACTCAGTGCACTTCATCTTAATATAATTGGTCCAGGGGCCGTGTCCCCCTTCCTTTTACGCCTGCATCTGAAAATATAATTGTTCTGTGCTGCTCAGAGACCATCTAATTGGAGCAGTGCAGGCTTTTGCCTCGCATGTGCACTAGACTCCCAGTGCTCTCCTATTGGAAAGCATTGGATTTGCCGAGGTCATTGTTCTCGATGATCTCAGCCAAGGAGGGGTGCCAGCAGAGTGGAGACAACCGTGGTAATAAGTAAATCTCAGCCTTTGAGCTCTTACATGGCAGGTACATACACGTTTGTATTCCTAACTCTATAGTGTCCCCTTAACCTCTTTTAATGACCTGTCAAACTCCTAAAACTCAAAACTTCCTAGTAGTTATCATTTCAACAAGTAGAGAAAAAGTACTCCCGGCATCCTGTATCAGGAAACAATGAAACTATAATACCAAGCACAAGATGAAACTATAATGGCCTTCATAATTTCTTCTAAAAGTTACCACAAATTTTTGCTCAAAACAGAATATCATTCTTTCTACTTCCTGCCACACAACATCGCACAGTAAGAAGAAAGATCTCCATTGTTTTGATATCAGGCTATGACTGGAAATACACTACCTCTCAACTTTGAAGAAATAAAGTCAAATATTTTTTCTCAACCTTGCAGAATCCAGAAAGAATAATGTAGTATAATTAGGTAATAGATCATTTAAACCAGGTAGCCCTCCAGATGTTGAACTACAATTCACATGATTATCTGGCTATCTATTTCCCTTGGAAATAACGGTGTTGCAGTTATTAGGTGATTTACTTCTATAGGGTCTCCTCAATCTAGTCTACACTATAAATATGATATGCTCCTCTGAAACACTTCATTTGCTTGTATACATTATCTAACTGAGCAAAGCAGTAGTGACTTGCTCCAAAAATGAATCACTCATTTTCAAACTTCAATGGATCCACGCTGCAAAGCTGCATTCCTAACACTATAGGGCTCTCTGGTCCCCCTTCTGGATTTATCTATTTTTATCCCAGATGGGGATTATACCACCTATGCTGATACCACATAGTAAATGAACTGCTCTGAAAAATATAAATACATTTTCAACTTATCCTATGCATTGATATAAGCGGAGAGCACTGTATTTTTTACTTTTGTTCTTGTATGCTGTATTCTACCGAGTGTTTCAAAAGAAGACTTCATATTTGTGATAGTACCGCTCTATGTTGGTTTATTTTTATTATTTTTTTTTTATTCTTTATTTTTGAGTGCATGAGTGAACAAGGCAGCTTACTCTGCCACAATAGCATTCGTAAGCATGGTAATAACACAGTGTTTCACAAGTATGGCATTGACGTAGTGCACATTTTTAGGTACACAAGCGAGGCATATACGTCTAACAGTTATATATAACAGTTAAACTTGAAACATAATGACATAGACTTGAATAATACTGGATAAAGCAGAACAGCCTTTGGGTTGCATGTCGGCTTGGGATCAGTTAGAGAGATAACTCCAGGCTGTTTCTTGCTAGTGCCCAGAATGGTGCAGCACATCAGTCCCGGTAGGTTTGCATGGGGGTGCTTAGCCGGCGCCTATTGGTGGCAGGCTGGCAACACTAAGAGGCCCAAGTCCCCGTAGGTTTGCGGGCTCTTTTTCCCTAGTGACCTCGGATTCATGCTGGTGCTGGGGCTGACATTATGAGGAGGGAGGCGAACGAGTGTCTCTGAACAGTGGGCTAGGCGTCTGCCCCTTTCTGTTGTTGAGTCTCCTAGTGCTCCAGGGTATTGGGGAGTCCTGTATGGATCCGTGGGCTGGAAAGAGGGCTGACCCGGTGTGGGTCCTGTCCGAGAGTGTGAGGCCCTCTGACATAGTGCCTTCTCTCAGATGGGGATGCATGGGTGGGAGAGGTGCAGTGGGAGGGTAACCCTGTGGTGCGCCTCTGTTAAGGCCTTGGGCGACTCACCAGTGCACAATGATTGATGTGCTGGAGCCTGTGTTGGATCTTCTGCCTCCCACTCCCCTCCGTCCATGACACTCTCGGGGCGCTCACCGGTGCTGCAAGCTTGTGTGTGGGTTCCATTTTGACTGTTGTTGATGGGATTTCTTCCAGAGTGCTCCCACGGTTGGAGATCCTGGCCCAGAAGTTGGTGAATAAGCGGTCTAGCCGCTCCGACAGTGGGGGCAGATCGGGATCTGCTGCTGGGGCCCACGTGGCTCCCACCATGTTGTTTGTCGATGGTCCGGTGGTGCCGGTGTTCTGAGGTTGGTCCCTCCCCTCTGGGCTGCAAGCTTTAGTTGCCGGGGTATCCCTCACTGGCGGGGGGGGGAGAAGATGTTCCGCTGGCACCTCCAGTGTAGTAGGCTACAGTCAGCTGAGAGATCGGGTGCCTCCCGAGTAGGCCGCAAGTAAGCCTCAGGTCTACCCCTGGATGCGGTCACCTAGTTAGGTCGCTGACTCGATTGGGTATCTCTGCCATTGCAGACCCTCCCGCCTTTATAAACTTTTTTCTGGATGTGCCGCCATTTTGTTTCACAGCCATTTTGTGTCAGTGGTCCACGGATCAGGACCGAGGAGAGTGCTTTGGAGCACAAACAAGAAGAGAAGAAGAAGAATTTGTGGTCAGGAGTAGACAAGAAGAGAGATGAGGATCAGGAACACAGTTCCTAAAGATAAAGGGAAGTCTAAAAAACAGGTTTAGATTGTACTGTATTCTATTTGTGCTATCATGGGCATACATTACAGATCCTGTAATATTATTGCACTGTGTGCTATTGAGTATAGATTTGACTTGATCTGTCTCTGTGTGTCTGACATAGCTGTCTGTGTGTGTGTGTGTGTGTGTGTATCTGACATTGCTGTCTGTGTGTGTGTCTGGCATAGCTGTCTGTGTGTATGTGTGTTTGCCATTGTGCCATATTTTGGCAGGCAGCAATATTAAGGAGCAGGAGGAGGGCTGAAAAGTCTGAAAAGGGGGAGAAGGAAGAAAGTTTGAGAGCTGTAAAAATAAAAGGAGTAACAGAAAAGTTATTGATGATAATTTGATGAAGATTTCAATATGGTATGCATGCCTTTAGAATTCCTACAACATACATGTATTTGTTATGCTTTCATTTTGTATTTGTACTTAATAATTTAGGTTTCAATGGTAAAATTTGTTGGTCAGGAACAGAACCCGTGTTTATTACATTGTGTCTATGGGAAATTAGTTCTCACTTTATGAACTAGGCTTCGGAACCAATTAGTTCGTAAAGTCGGGAACTACCTGTATATGGAAGTACCATAACATAATTTGTCTCTGATGAATTGCCTTCCAGACATGAAAAGTGTTAACGTCTTGTCTTTGCTATCTATGCTGCTATGTCCCAGTCTGTCACATTTTTCATCCACGTTGTATAATTATATTGTTTTATTTAGATGTTCTTTATTGTGAGCTAGCAATCTTTTGCAATTTGTTGTATTTGCTGGATGTTTCACAGCAGGATCCAAGCCTTTGGCTGACTCCCAGTGAACATATGCTCCAGTCCTGCATTTTATACAAATTATTTTCTTTGACTGGTATTCTTGTCAATATATTTATTCCCACCAACTTTATTAATGGCATTCAATGTATATCACTGTTAGAAATCTCGTGAAGGGAATTGCGAATTGCAGGCTAAAACAAGCAAACCGGTGAACTAGTGCATCTAAAATCTTTTGTAGCTTGGCAATTTGGACTATAATTTGTAAATCCCTCTTTCAATATGCCATGATTCATAGTTTACTGACTAACTCCTCATATTAGAATTTTACTTTCCTGCAGGAAATTCTCTTGAGAAAAGTAGACAAGAATGTTCTAGACTATTGCTACTTTAAGTCCCCTTTTTTATCTGGGTTTATCATCTAATCTAGATAATAGAAGAGGGAGGAACAAAAAAGTTGACATAAACAGGAATACGAAGATATATATATTTTTAACCCCTTAAGGACCAAACTTCTGGAATAAAAGGGAATCATGACATGTCACACATGTCATGTGTCCTTAAGGGGTTAAACACAATCATATGCAGTGTGTACTAAGTCACATCCTAGTATGGGCTGATTTTTCCCCCCTAAAACAATTCAGGCCCCACCTGCTCTTTTGCATTAATTGTGGTTTCTCATTATGTGGTCAAAGTTAAAGAAGAAACTTCATAGAAGACTGAACAAACTTGGGCATGTCTGGGTAGGTTAGTCTGTATGTCTATTTGGTTGTTAAATAAAATTTAAGGAAAACAAGATAAACAAAACTGGGAGATAGGAAGATACATATTCACAAAAGAAAATAATATGAAAATAAAACAAATGATGATGATTTGGTATTTGATAAGGTCAACCCTGATGTACATAAAGTATGAAATAGCAATACCATATTCTGATGTATAAATTTTTTTTTTTTAAATTGTCATTTTGAATCATTTAGATAAAATTTAGCTTTTCTTTGAAACCCATGAACAATTATTTAATATATTTGATGAATAGAAATAAAAGTATTTTAGGATTGAATAGATTTAATGAAAATGCATTGGTACACTCTAATGAAATGTGCTGAACATGCCTATGACTGTAAAGTGATATTATACATCGAAATATGACTGCGCTACTAAACAACCACTTATATCGGTTCTAAACATAATGTCAAACAATATGTGACCCGAAAGCATTCTATAGACAATCACTGCATGGGACAATCCTATTAATGATCTACATCAATCACAATTATGTTACATAACCACCATTAATAAAACTAGAATGTTATTGTTCAATACTGTAATTTAAAGCATTTGTCTTAATAAAAGTATATAATACATAATTGTTACATCGTTTTCTTTTATTTTCTGGAGGAACTTGTCTCATCTAGCGTCTTTTTGGAAATTACCTTTTAGTACACACAACTATAAATAAAATAATGCCTGTTTATGTTTATTTACTCATCATTGTAAACCATGTGCATGTCTTAAAGCTATCAATGCACCTTATGATCTATCAGTAGGGTAGATGCCATTACCCTGTTTCAAAGAGACATGTGCATACGACTGACCTACACGTACCAGCTGTGCACTGCACTATACTTTCTTATTATATGTTTCTCATTATATTGGATACTGATTTCTTGTAATCCAACACAACCTAAATCAGGGATGTACTAACTATGGCGGGGAGGGTGATCATAGGCAACTTAGGGGCAGCACCTGCCCATAGATCTCTCGCTAGTTGGACTTTGCTATAGGCAACCTTCAACACTCCACATGTTGTAGACCACATCTCCCATATTGTTCTTAAAGCCATAATGCTGGCAAAGCATCAAGGGAAATGTAGTCCACAACATCTGGAGTGCCAAAGGTTGCCTATCCCTGGGCATCACTATTAGTTGAATCTACTATGTTCCAAACATACAAATATTAAATTTTAAAAATATCTAAACTCCATGAAGCAGACAATTATAATTCAGGACTCACCAAACAGTTGTCGAAACTCAGAGTGTAGAAATCCCGTAAATTTTGCCCTTTTTGCAAGAAGGACAAACTAGAACTTCTGTACAGAAAGACTGACACTATGCAGACTGAATAGCTCTGCAATTTTTTCTTGCTTTTCTTTTTTCACAAGACTCCTAGTTCCTCTTTTTAGTTTCCTGTGACAGGAGCTGGCTCAGTTTTTTTTTTTTTTTTTTTTATAATTACAACACCATGACAATGACACTTTGTGTGGCATACCAAAGGTGCATAACAGCAAGCATGAGTCTTGTATTTAGATAATTCCTCCTTTGTAGATTCACCTTTTTGTATGGAGCCTCACGTGAGCGCATGTCCGCTTGTATTATTAAGTTCTTCCTACATCCATTAATCATCTTATAAAAAAATACTTGTTATAGTCTTTCATTATATTAACCATCATAATTGTTAAGGATTCTCTTTAGCGCTCCATACAAACTTATGCAATCAAAGGCCTTGATTGATTCTTTTGTGTCAGCTTTTTAAATTATCACAACCTGTTAGAAAACTTCTACAAATGATTTATCCACTTAAGTCATCATTCATTTTTGCAGATAAGATCATTTAAAAATGTATTTCCTAGCAGATTATGATGATTTCAAAAGCTTATCCAAAAGAATTAAATTGAGGTCATAGTCAATAGCCTTCTTTACAGCATTTTCTACCCAAATGTGAATCTTGATTATTAAATTTGGGTAAAAAAGTCAAATTCCTTGGAATAACCAAGGAATATAGATACATTTCTACACCATTTTTACATGGTTGGCTTTTATTAGACAACAGAAATCCAAAAAGATTCTACTGGTCATTTACGTCTTTCATGTTTTTCGGAAACATGAAACATGTTTTGGTGGTGTCAAAAGACTTATCGAATTAGAAAATTATTTTTCACTATCTGCGTCCCTTGTACTCATCTGTTAAACTAAAATAGTATCAATGCTTGTTTTCTAAACAAATCTAGGAGGCACCAAAATATATAAAACATAAGTATTTATCAAGCATAAAGTCTTGCATAATATATATGTTGGCGCCCCCTTTATTTGTTTATTTGTGTTCGGGGATTAAAAAGCCGCACTTATAAGATAATTAGACGTATATGCAAGTCAGTTGTGGTGTGCCGAAACCGACATATCAGGGAAGGCCTGTAATAAAAGAGTGATAGTGAAAAAGGGGAGAGGTGGGAGGGATAAAACCAGCAGTATTAGCCATGTAATGGAGGTAGCTTGGATTTTTATAGCCGGGTAAACCCTCCCACAATTACAGGCTGCACCTTTCTATATATCACATCCACAAAATCACATATTTAATGAGGTGGTTGCTAATATTAATTATTTTAATTATTCATTGAATATTATTACCCACTATTTTGTTGTTTTATATTCAGTGTTTGTTTTCTCATCATAAAAGGAAAAGAAAGTTGTGCTAGATTAGTGTACAACTTAATCTATAGATTACATGAGAGCATATATAATGTTCTCCATGCTTTTGGATGGTTTTTATATCCTAGTTTCTATTCCAAACCGATGATACTTTATTTGCCTTTTTTATATGGGTTTATCATTTAAAAAGTTGTTAAAAGAAGAGGAGAGGAACAAAAAAACTGGAAATATAAGGATAAAAAAATTTAAACGCAATTGTAAACTTGCAAGGAGTCTGTAATGTGTACTCAGGAATACCCTAATGCAGACTGATTTGTTCCTCCTGACTCCATTTAGACACCACCTGCTGTTCTGGATCAATTGTGGTTGCTCATTATGTGGTCAAAGATAGAGAACAAGCTTCATAGAATCCTCTACAAAATTGGTCATTTTGAATCATTTAGATAAAATTCAGCTTGTCTTTGAAAACTATGCACAAGGATTCAGTATATTTGATAAATGGAAATAAAAGTACTTTAGGATTGAATAAATTGATAAATATGCCTTGGTGCACCCTAATGAAGGTGCTACACATTCTTATGGTTGTAAAGTGACTTTATACATGGAAATATAACCCATCTACTAAATAACCATTGGTCTTAAGCCTAATTTCACTCTACATATGCGACTCCCCCTCCCCCCAGAATTCTATTAGGAAATGCAAACAATCATTGCACCCAATGTTAAACTGTTTGGTAGGCTACGCTTGGATAGGGCAAGTACATTCCTTACACTATAACTACTTGACAGGAATGGATGGAGTGAATCCTCAGCAATATATAATTAAATGCTGAACAAATGCACAGTAGTAGTAATAGAAGAGTCATATTACCGGACCTTAACACTTAGTATAGAAATTGAAAGTAGCAGAATTATCATATGTATAATTAAGCCAAAATCTAGGGATGTGCATGAGAAAAATATTCGATTCGGTTCGGCATTCCGAAATTCGGCACTTCGGTTTGGCACTTCAGAACTTCGACACTTTGGAACTTCAGGTAAGTGTAGGGGTAGGGTTAGAGGTAGAGGTAGGGTTAGGGGTAGGATTAGGTTAGGGGTAAGGTTAGGGTAGGGGCAATGTTAGGGAATGGGTAGGGTAAGGGGTAGGGTTAGGGATAGGGTTATGGTAGGGTTAGGTGTAACATTAGGGTATGGTTAGGGGTATGGTAAGGTTAGGGGTAGGGTTAGGAATAGGGTTAGGGTTACCCTACCTTAACCCTACTCCAACCACTAACCCTCCCCTAGCCCTACCCCAACCACTAACCCTACCCCTAAACCTAACCCTACCTCTACCCCAACCACTAACCCTACCCCAACCCCTAACCCCAATCCTCTCCTGTTTTGCCACTTTTCTGAAATCCGAAGCACTTCGGAACTTCCGAAATTAGGCTATTCGGAACTTTGGACATTCGGAACGAAACAAATTGCACATGTCTACCAGAATCTAACCAGAACAAACAAAACCTGGAGATCAACAATTAGATTCAGGACTGCCTGGTCAAGGATACTGGAAAAAAGCAAAAAGCAAGGTCAATAGAAAAGCCAGGTTAAGAACAGGAAATCCAAAACGCATTCATAATAATGCAAACAATAGAGAAATTATAAAATGGTGCGCAGGTAGTGGCTTACGACACTTAGGTTTGTTTGGAGACGGAATGACATGTCCACGACCTACCATTAATGATGCTGTGCTTAAATGGACACAAACATGTTTTTTGACCCAGATTCCTTGTTGGAATTTTCACAATCCTTCATCAGTTTTGGAGCAAAAACACTGGTGTTGACATGATGTTGATGCTGGTGTGTCAAATCTGAAGCGAAGACCCTGAAGTGATGCAAATGCACCAACATTGGCCCTGGATACTAAGGTCATGGCAAGATTCACTATGAAGTGTCCTTCTAGGTATGTTTTCTAACATCATTACAATGTCAGTCATTCACGGCTCCAAGATGCTAGGTGCCAAAAGCTATTTTGTATTTCACATATAGAGTTTTGCTGTTTCCTTTTGCTCACTACTTTAAGCAAGGCTAACTACATGTACAGCAGCAACCCTTATAGGAGTTAGATAATTACTTACATTGCTACATTACTAATCACGATTTGTGGTGCAACCATTGAGGATTAGTTTAAACATAGTTTTAAACACTTTCAGGATTAATCATAGTGGCTTCTTACTTTCTAATACAAAAATGAAGTTAGAACCTGAAATATAATTTTTTAATTTTTGATACTCGTTTCTAACTGGTTGGACATTAGTTCAGACAATATTGCTACAATTGACATCAGAAGGAATTTTAGATATAACTAGAGATGTGCACTGGTAAAAAAAAAACTGTTTAGTTTTGATTCATTCGTCTTTGAATTTTTTTTCGTTTGCTCTTTCATTTCCATAGTAGATAATTCCCTAATTTGGTACCCTTAATTATGGCAAACCCACGCAAGGATAGGGTACCAAATAGGAAGCTGGCCATTAAACAGCTGAATGAGCAAAATGAAAAAGCGCTTTTCTTAGTTTTGTTTTTTTACTTACTTATTAACTTACTTATTAGATACGTTTGCTATCCTTATGAAAATGAACGGATCCAGAATAATTTGTTTACATTTTTTAGTTTTCATTAAGTTTGTAAAGAATTCAGAAATTAACTGCTAAATTCAGCTGAACTTTGATTCACGAATTGCACATGTCTATATATAGTAGTGATTTTGTTGCTGTCTCTTTTTATATATTTGTAAAGTATTACAAGTAGTGGGTATCTTGTTAGACAAACAGCTGCTTATTTTGGTCTTTCTGACAGGACATATCAGACCTTAGTGAATAACCTAGTTTTAATACCGTGGATGACTTGCACACATTACATGGGCCAGGAAATAAAAATGAAAAACATAACCACAACACAATTAATAGAAAATAACAAAAAATGTGTGCTCTAAATAAATCTGATAACGAAACAAACATTTATTCTAAACCAAAAAGAGAGCTATGTAGTCAGCAGGAACATTGCATGCCCTCTTGGTTGTCTTTTAAAGGGGAAACTACAAGCACGAAAACCAATACTTCTTAATGTAATAGATTTGTTGCATAGATCCAAAACAAACAAACACGCACTTCCTCTTAAAGACTGTATATAATTTGATGTCACCACATTTGGCTGAGCACAGGTTCTCTATGAGAAACATTGAATTTGCCTTAAATTATCAGTAATGATGATCTCAGAAATGAAGTTGCAGCTGGAGTGCCAAGACTAGATCGGCACTGGATAGAAGGTGTGTTAAACTTCTTTTTTTTAAATCTTTTATGCAGGGGGCACATTAATCTAAAAAACAGAGATACACGCTAACATTAGAAATATATATATTTATTCATAAAGTTAGAGTGTTCCTTTTAAAGCTACTGATTCTGTGAAAATCCTTTTGCTAGTCTCGAGCTTATGCAAGCCAATGAGCCTTTTCAAAGTACTATGTTAGAAATGTCATATTTTTGGGGCGGGACCTGACGCTCAAGATGGCCGAACGTGTCTTTGCATAGCTCCTGCTCTCTACAATTAAAACTATAGCTATGTTGCCATTCTGTGATGCGGGAAACCTCCTGTAAAAGCCCTGGATTCACACTATAATCGGCCCCCAGCACCGTTCCGACATCCTGTTCCTCTTCTGGGACAGCAGACCCATCTGCCTTCCACAACTTTGTGGGGCTGTTACATCGAGAGTCCTGCAGGACTTTAGCTCTTCTGCTTGGGGCTTGTAAGCTGGCCTGGGCTTGGGAAATGGAGGAGTTGTTGTACCTTCCTATCTACACTCATGGACTGGAGAATCTCTACATGTGTCCTGGACACAGTGAAGTACTCACTTGGCAATTCAGAAGTGCTTGTAGACCAGGTTCACAACTTCACTATGATGGTGGTATTGACTGAAGTATAGACTTTGGCTTGTTTCAACACTCTCTTTATAGTTCCACTCTTTATGGTGATTTCTTCTACTATCCCTGTTCTATCTGCAGTTTTGCCTCAAGCCATATACCATCTACTACAGCTTCAAATATCTTAGCTGTAACTACCCTGAAGTATACCAACTGACCTTTAAACTAGGGTTTCGCCTGGTTGCCTTTTATTAGTTTGCATGAACCACACATGATGTTACACCATATCTTACTGTTTAACCCTAATGTCAGTTTGAACAACCTTACTCTATCACTATTCCTGATCGATACTCTACTGACATATTGGGACCAAGCATATTTTTCTTTTAATAAAAAAGTGCAGTACATCTTGACCACTCATGTTTACATACTGCTCTTGTTTCTCATGTCTTTGCTCATTACTAAAGCGTGTATGTATCACTGCACATGAAAATAAAGAAGGTTAAAAAAAAAAAAAAAAGAAATTTCATATTTTTAATGCATATGATTAAAACATTATACATTAAAAAAAAATCTTTTTAACCCCTAAAATCTTTATTAAAATCCTAGACATATAAGGCATTTACAATCGTGGATAATAAATTAAACTATTTTGAGTAATTTTTGTTAGCTCACTTAATGTGTAAAAAATTTTGAAAACAAAACTGTCAGAAAGTGTTATTTTTTCATTTTAAAGATTTAATAATACTTAATAGTTTAGCATTTAATTTGGAAAATGTTAACGTTTAATTCATACTTAATATTGCAATAGGTATACATATAGGAGAGCAAAAGAAAGCCATTTTTGTCCTTTGAAAAAACAATATATAGTATTTATCATGCCCAGTGGCCATGAGTCATTGTAAAAAAAATGTCTGTTAATGTGGTGTGTATTCATTGTTTCTTGTTACAATGTTGTTAACTAATATGATGTGTGTATTGGATGCATGAAACCGTTACCCAATAGAGGTGCCATGATACCTTATGAGATGAACTTCGTCTGGGATGTGATGGGTTAAATCTTCTTGGCAACAAATTCGGTTTGGTTCGGAAATTCGGGTAAGTAAAAAAACTTTGGCAATTTGGTTCGGCACTTCCGAAATTCGGAACTTCGCAATTCGGAACTTGGTCCGGGGTTTTGAACTGCTTTTTTAAGGGAAGGTGCCAGAGACTAAGGGAACAAATGCTCCCTGAGAGCCAGGCGGAGCACCCCATACTGCGGCCGCAGTAGCTCCTGAAAGTCAACCGGCAAAAGCACCAAACACCCTGGAACTATTTTGGGCAAAGGACCACGTGTGCGGTTGGTCAGAACCTTAACACAGTGGCGTATCCCCTACACTGCATGGATCTGAGCGCTATTTGGAGAACTTGGGTGCTCAGATCAGGGCTATTTGGGGATGTATGATTTGTGGGGTTATTCTATGTTTTTTTAAATGTATTTTTATGTTTTAGTGTTTGCCTCTCTGTTCCTGGGAGATAATATGCTTACCGGTCTTTAACGCATTTATATCCCAGTCCCAGAGGTCCCCTAAGTACCGCTGAGGTCCATTCGGTTCAGTTTGAATGAAGTGAAAGTGCCGAACCAGGGGCTCCCAGGGAAAGCTGCTAATGGTGGCTGGGCGGGGTAACTCCCGAATAGTGTCTCTGACCTGGACCCTAGTTGGTGGGCAGGAGGCCAGCTTCCACACTCCTCCAGGAGTTCATGGCGAATGTTCGTAGGAAAGAGCATTTGTCACAGGCCATTTATAAATGGTCATGGTGGTGGCAGCTTTGATAATACGATAGAATAGGTGTGGCTGGTGTTAAGAGGATTTTTAAATATCATTATTTTTGGTCTAGTGCAGACAAATAATGATTTTTATCCCTTTCACTCACAGAACTAAGTCACGCGCCCGCTTGGAGTACTGATGTTCATGAGAATATGTATTGATGCACTTAAAAAGAAGAACTTAAATTACGATGGAGTAAACAAATAGCACAAATTTTAGGTTTTGTTTTGGTCAGAAGTTGGACAATTGCCTTGGACATTTAACGGGAATTAGAGGCACTTCCTGGACCCTAACTGACATATGTTTCCCTAACTGATGCTGGACGTCCTCACGCTCTGCATGAGAACATCCAGTGTCACTGTATTTGGTCCCCTAACTGATGCTGGACATCCTCATGCTCTGCATGAGAACATCCAGTGTCACTGTATTTGGTCCCCTAACTGATGCTGGACGTCCTCACTGCTCTGCATGAGAACATCCAGTGTCATTTCCCATGAAGAGGGCCAAACGCGTATAAGGCTACTTGTTGAATGTCGTCAGAGGAGGCAGAGCACGAACCCAGTGCCGAGGGATATATGTACTGGAATCAGGTGAGTAAAGAGAGGGGGGGTTTTTACGCCTTTCTATGGCAGGGAGAGGGGAAGCATGGGGAAGGGAGAGGGAAGGGCAGAGGGAACGATAGTGTAAGGAAAACAACTTTGATTTCCTTACACTATAGAATCCCTTTAATGCGAATTGGCACAGGAGCTGCCAGAGATTGGAGTTGTTATCCATAATCTTTGAGGGAAAGCATGTTAGCCAGGACATACAGGGCACACCAGGACAAGAGCTCACCAGGTAAAGGTTCAGATTACGAGAATAAATTAGTGAGTTTCCAAAAAGCACGTCTAGTGCATTTCACATCTCAGTTTTCCTCGTAAGCAAAATCTATATTGCTGGAAAAGAATTAAAAACACCTACATTATAAGTGTAAAGACATTAACCATATCAACTAGAAAATACAATAAACCCACATGCAGTGGAGCCTGGTCCTTAGTGGCAGGTGGGGTAGTTTGGTCTTCCAGATCTATCCTTGACTACCTTTATTATTATTATTATATTTGGGCAGGGGAGTTTAAACTCTTGAACTGTCATTATTATACTATGATTCAGTCAATTATACAATTAAGGTTCGGAGACAATACAAAAACAAACCCTAGTGAATTGTTTTAATTATTTTCTTTTAAATCCGGTAAATGCAACAAATAAATAATAACATGAAAATGTGTGGAATTATTTTGAATTCCAATTTGTTTAAAGCAGAGATTGTCTTAACCTACTTTTACTTAGAAATTATGTAATTTTGTCACAATTGGTCAAACATTTTCATACAACTGTGTGTTTCATAGACAATTGGCTAACACCGACCACACTGTCCTTGAATGTAGACCATGCAGATTTTGTTTAGAAGTGCTTGCTCTTGCTTCTGAAGGAGCAACGCAGTCAACAGGAGAATTACGTTAACATTTAATTTTTATGAAATGACAGTATGACAGGGACACTTTAAGCTCCTATGTATTTTGTGTGTCTCAAAGTCACTAACAACAGATTGATTTGAAATTAAACATGTTTGGACTTGTCAACTCTATAGATAGATGGAAAGGATTTTGCATGGGACAGTGATTTTGCCTGAGGAAAAGCTCCGACTGTTTCATAGTCCTGCATGTAAGCTCAAGGGTTCTATAAATTCTATAATCTACAGTTTTTGAGCTCTTTCCATACTGCCTGAATAGTTAATTAGTTTGTCCTTGTTTCAGTATCCTCACTTCTCCTTGCCATTCACTGCACTCGGCTTCCTAATCAAAGGTTTTTGGTACTTGTCATTATTATTGTTATTATTAATATATATACAGTCAGGTCCATAAATATTGGGACATCGACACAATTCTAATCTTTTTGGCTTTATACACCAACACAATGGTTTTGAAATGAAGATGTGCTTTAACTGCAGACTTTCAGCTTTGATTTGAGGGTATTTACATCCAAATCAGGTGTACGGTGTAGGAATTACAACAGTTTGTATATATGCCTCCCACTTTTTAAGGGACCAAAAGTAATGGGACAGATTAACAGTCATAAATCAAACTTTCACTTTTTAATACATGGTTGCAAATCCTTCGCAGTCAATTACAGCCTGAAGTCTGGAACACATAGACATCACCAGACAGTGGGTTTCATCCCTGGTGATGCTCTGCCAGGCCTCTACTGCAACTGTCTTCAGTTCCTGCTTGTTCTTGGGGCATTTTCCCTTCAGTTGTGTTTTCATCAAGTAAAATGCATGCTCAGTCGGATTCAGGTCAGGTGATTGACTTGGCCATTGCATAACATTCCACTTCTTTCCCTTAAAAAAACTCTTTGGTTGCTTTTGCAGAATGCTTCGGGTCATTGTCCATCTGCACTGTGAAGCGCCATCCAATGAGTTCTGAAGCATTTGGCTGAATATGAGCAGATAATATTGCCCGAAACACTTCAGAATTCATCCTGCTGCTTTTGTCAGCAGTCACATCATCAATAAATACAAGAGAGCCAGTTCCATTGGCAGCCATACATGCCAACGCCATGACACTACCACCACCATGCATCACTGATGAGGTGGTATGCTTTGGATCATGAGCAGTTCCTTTCCTTCTCCATACTCTTCTATTCCCATCACTCTAGTACAAGTTGATCTTGGTCTCATCTGTCCATAGGATGTTGTTCCAGAACTGTGAAGGCTTTTTTAGATGTTGTTTGGCAAACTCTAATCTGGCCTTCCTGTTTTTGAGGCTCACCAATGGTTTACATCTTGTGGTGAACCCTCTGTATTCACTCTGGTGAAGTCTTCTCTTGATTGTTGACTTTGACACACATACACCTACCTCCTGGAGAGTGTTCTTGATCTGGCCAACTGTTATGAAGGGTGTTTTCTTCACCAGGGAAAGAATTCTTCGGTCATCCACCACAGTTGTTTTCCGTGGTCTTCCGGGTCTTTTGGTGTTGCTGAGCTCACCGGTGTGTTCTTTCTTTTTAAGGATGTTCCAAACTGTTGATTTGGCCACACCTAATGTTTTTGCTATCTCTCTGATGGGTTTGTTTTGTTTTTTTCAGCCTAATTATGGCTTGCTTCACTGATAGTGACAGCTCTTTGGATCTCATATTGAGAGTTGACAGCAACAGATTCCAAATGCAAATAGCACACTTGAAATGAACTCTGGACCTTTTATCTGCTCCTTGTAAATGGGATAATGAGGGAATAACACACACCTGGCCATGGAACAGCTGAGCAGCCAATTGTCCCATTACTTTTGGTCCCTTGAAAAGTGGGAGGCACATATACAAACTGTTGTAATTCCTACACCGTTCACCTGATTTGGATGTAAATACCCTCAAATTAAAGCTGAAAGTGTGCAGTTAAAGCATGTCTTAATTTAATTTCAAATCCATTGTGGTGGTGTATAGATCCAAAAAGATTAGAATTGTGTAGATGTCCCAATATTTATGGACCTGACTGTATATATATAAAGCGCCAAAAAAACCTTCAGCGCTGTACAATGGATAAACAAACATGTAAGTATTTGAAACCAGACAATTTTGACACACAGGAACAGAAGGGGTTGAGGGCCCTGCTCAAATAAGCTTACATTCACTCACACTTTCTCATTCCTACTAAACCCCACTCTCCATTCCCTCCCTTTCATTCACTATTGTTTTACCATCACCTGCAGGTCTACTCACTCCAATATTCTCTGCCCTTCTCAGAGCGCCACATATAATGATCCCATTCTCACACTTCCCCTGGCATTGCATATTCTCTCCCTGTTATTCTCTACATCCTGCCAGCCCACAGCCGCTCCATAATCTTGACCTCACGTTACCCCTGTCACCACTATTACTACACTGCATCCTCTTTTTAATTGCTTATTACTCCAGTCATATCCACTTCAGCTCACTGATTGCTTACTGAGAACTAATTTCCAGTTGCCAGCAAGTTCTCATCTAAGATGGCTTCCTGTGGGTGGTGGTTTCATAGTGCCCCCCACCTCCATGGCACCCATAATGCATTTGATGCCATGTCTGTATTTAAACTTCAACCTGTGAAGGATTCAAAAAGCCACCACTTTTTTTTTTTTTTTTTGCAAAATAAAATAAATGCCAAAATCACAAGTTAGGTCTGGTTTTAAGTTGATGTTTTATGACTTGGTGGCATTACTAGCAACAAAATGGCCCCTGCCATTTGATTGTGATCACATTGCTAGCACTCACACGAGGGATGAACTTCAGAATATGCTATTAATCAGTTAACCAAGGCTTGGTTTTAATTTACACCTATATTTGCAACTTGCAAGCCCTTATTTTCCTATGTAAGTACCTGATGCATCCTAACCATTATATTTGAATATGTTGCTATTTGCTCATAGAAGGTCTTTATTTTTCCTTTAGATCGTTTATACTAACATTATTTTGAGCTGTTATTTGAGGTTTCAGTTTAACAACTTCCTCATCTTATTTAGGGCATTCAATTTACATGACTGCAGACCCAGACCCATATTTTCCCGCTGCCCCCAATAATGACAAGAAGCCTGGATATTGGATAAGGGCAACGGCCACAGCTTTATTTAAATCAATCCATGCACCAGCATTTTTTCCACCTGTCAGCTGTTGGGGTGATTGCCCAACAGACAGATAATCCATATGTTTTCCAGAGTCCTAGACAGCCTGCCTTTCGCCATAAGCCCTAGCAGGCTGTGACTCCCCAAGCCGACTCGGTACTTCCATCACTTGTGCTGGCCAGGAAAACTGTATGCTGACAAAAAGAAGAACAGAAACAACACCAAACCAACAAAAGCACACAATAACCACCAAAACTAGGCAGGGAAACTTCTTCAACCTTAGGCTCCTTTTTAACAGGTGGGAAGACCTACCCGTCGGAGCCCCCTTTATCTTGTACCCTTTTTGCAACAATATATCTCCATTTTAACCCTCCCCTACTATGGGCAGCAGTCGTGCCTCCCCTTCCTTGTCAGTCCAGGGGAATCCTTGCTGATGGTTCACACGTAATGTCTACGAAAGTCAGTGTTTAGATGTGTATCATATGTCAGAAGTGGCAAGACATAGTAAAATCCAACATTCTGGGTATCTTTCTTCAACCTCTTTGTATTCTTGTGTAATATATTTTATTTTTTATGATGCCTTGTCATTATTATTATTATTATTACCGGTATTTATATAGCCCCAGCATATTCCATAGCACTTTACAATATTATCAAAGGGGGAGATTTAACAATAAATGAGACAATTACAAAAACCTACAGGAACAATAGGTTGAAGAGGGCCCTACTCGAACGAGCTTACAGTCTATAGGAGGTGGGGCGTAAAACACAACAGGACAGGACAGTTCCATTTATTTCCTCTGTTCTCTTGCTTACTTTGTTTTGAAAATCAATAAAACTTTAATAAAACAAATACTGCCAGGTAGACAAAAATAAAAAAAAAACATCAAAACTAGAGTTTGTCGATATCAAGCACTAATTAAACATGAGTTTTCACTAGTATATATTAAATTCTTCCCATTATCTTACAACCATGCAATAACGTATTAAGATTAAATCTCTTTAGCTATCCAGAGACTTTTTACAGAAATTATGACACGGTGGAAACATAATTTTGATGAAGCATATATTTGTGTGCTGTCCTGCCTTATTATTAGGGATACCATATCAACCATGTCTTCTGGGACACATAACATTTATACAAATTGATGGCTAAAATACAGAAAGTCTGCCCTGTTGTATGTAGATGGTAGGACACAGTTTAGTAGATGAATCCCACAATGCAGAAAAGGACAGAATAGCGCAGAATGAGGTTTGCCGTACAAATAGGGTTAAACGTAGAATACTCAAGAAAGACAAATGTCAGGTCAGGTGGCACAGGATAAAATGGGGAAACAGGCAAGGGTCGAATACCAAGAAAATAACAGAGCATACACAACAGGAGCACAGTTTAACTAAGCACTAAATCTTAGAAGCATTGCAGTTTAAATAGGAAAAAATAAGCTTGTTTTACTCATGTCATTGCCACCTCTTGCGCACGCCCCTCAATTAGGTCTTCAACCGCCACCATTGTGGCACACATGTGCCTTTGGTGTTTGGTCCATCCTGTTGCTTCTAAATACAAATACCAAAGAAAGTGAAAGCGCACACAAAGGGAAACAATATATGATAGAATTACCCTTCCTTATTAAGGGTAATTAGAATGTACAACTGAAAATTATTTAAGAAGCCAGCAATATCGGCTCTATTTGATAGTAGTAGGTTAGCAGTATCTCAAACGACCATCAATTTGTGGAAAGTCTTCTGAATTGTCCTCAAGATTCCAATGTAGGTTATGAGGTGATCGTTATAAGGGAGATCAGTCCCTCCTGTTTCTCCACCCATTCACCATGTGAGAGTGGAGAGAGCCTCTTCAGATCCGCTCGCAGTGAACAGGATGCAGCACCGCTTAATGTAGGGAGATATGCAACCACTAAGGTATTCAAGGGCACCCAATGGGTCCTGGACTTCATATTCAGGATCGCCAGAAACAACAACAGAAGCAGAAGGAGAAAGAACTCGATCCGTAAACGTGTTGTCCTTGAAGGGTTTGGGAAGAGAAACAAGAAAAGATGGGTGGAAGCGAATTGTAAATGGGTACTGTAACAGCGGAGCTAAGTCTCCAAAGTTTTGTTTGTTCTGTCTCATTGGAATGAGAATGAAAGCCAGTAGAGAGATCCACGGAGTTGTTGAGGGACTGACAGAAGGCACGCCAGAAATAGGATGTAAATTGTGTCCCTCTGTCTGAGAGGATTGAATCAGGGATTCCATGCATATTGAACACATGGTCAAGCAAAATAATTGTGATCTCTTTGGCTGTTAGAAGTTATTTTACTTGGATGAAATGGGCCATTTTGATTAGTCAATCTATGCTCACCATACTTATGTTATGTCCTTGAGTATCAGGTAGTTCTATTATAAAGGGAACTGTTGTGACTCCAGGGTCTGTAAGGTATTGGTAAAAGTCTTAAAAGACCTGCCGTTTTCATCATAAGGGACTTTGACCTGGCACAAATGGTACAGAAACCTATGTAATTGGTTACATCTTTCTTCAGAGTTGGCCACCAGAAGTGTTGAATTTCACGTAATATTTTCCTTTGCCCACTATGACCAGATATTGGGGCGTCATGGAAATATTGTAAAACACTGAGACGATGGGGTTCAGTTATGTAAATGTTTCCAATGGGCATAGGAAAACTCTCTGGTGAGAGAGATAGGTCGTAGTAGTAGTGGACTGGATCTCTTTTGACACGTGCGCTGTAACACCCAAGAAGTGCTGCTGGCTTAGAATTGTCTCTTCTATTTTAGATTTTGTCTAATGCCATTTCCAAAGATTTTCAATATTGATTATTTATCTATTTATTTAATTATGTATTTTATTATGAAATTTGGGGCACCTGTTTTAAAGAAGGATTTTGAGGCAATAGAAAAAGTGCAGAGACAGGCTACAACATCTATAATGGGAATGGAAGATTTTAGAAAGGTTAACAAATTTAAATATGTTTAGTTTAAAAAAAAACTACGGAGAGATCTGACTGCCATTCCTGGGTCAATAAGGATTTTCCCCTCTAGTTTATTACAAAATTGTAAAGCTTTGATCTGGGGACAGGGGGGGGAGGGGGTGCCTTCTTTTTAAACAGAAAAAACAGACATGAGAAAACCTGAATTTGATGAATGCCAGTCTTTTTTTTCCGCCTGTAAACTATGCAGAAATCCACACCTCTTTATCCTGCAATTCGGCACCCCCATCATAGCTCCCTGACAATCATTGCTGCTCTGACTGTTTTCATCTGGAAGTACGAATAGACAATACATACAGAGAAGATGAGAAATTAAACAATGTTTTTATTTCTCCTTCCCTTTGTGCCTTTACTGAACCTGACTGTGCAGTAATTTGCTAACTATTTGATATACATTTAAAAGAAAAGCTAACATGAAAAAGAAAAGCTAACTTGAGTTGAACATTATTTAAATGTTATATTCAGATAAATAAATAATCCCCTTTAATGAAAACTGAGTGGTTTGTTGTGTTTGGTTTTCAAATATGTGCTTTTTATTAGCATGGAAGGAAAGAGGATGCATTTATTTTCTTCCCATTTGGTCATGTAAAAAAAGATTGGAAGGAGCATGCAAAAAATAAAAATATAAAATGTGTACGTATGAATTCTGTGACTCAGGAGAAACTGGAATTGTGCAACAATAGTTTGAAGCAAGAGAGAAAAAGTACTGAAATAATTTCTGGAAGTAGATGGTGGGTCAGCATGGATGTGTATATAGTAACTTTCTTGGGAAAATTTTCCTCTGAGAATAGATGAAATGCTAGAGCAGCGTTTCCCAATTGGTGTTCCGCCAAAATTTTAAAATATAAAATGGTGGTGGGCGGCAAGGGAGCAGTAAGCAGTGATCTCCCTGCTCAGCTCCCTCGCGTGCACAGCAGTGATGCTGGAGCTGGAATATGATGTCACTCCGGCTCCGGCATCACTAAGAGGTGGGCGAGGGAGCTGAGCAGGGAGATCACTGCTCCCTCGCCGCCTGCATGCCAGCCGCTTAGCATCCCCACTGGACCCCAGGGACCACTCGCCAGCCGCCCAGCAGCCCCACTGGACTACAGGGACTCCATGCCAGCACTCCTAAAGGTAGGGGGCTGGGTGGAGTAAAATGTAAAAAAATCAAAAATTGTATGTGTGTCTGTTAGGGAGTTTGTATGTGTTTGTGTGTCTGACAAAGAATATATGTGTTTGTCAGTGAGAGTGAATGTGTGCTTGTCAGTGAGTTTGTAAGAGTGTATGTGTTTGTCAATGAGAATGTATGTGTTCTTGTTAGTGAGAGTGTATATATGTTTGTATGCGTGTCTGTAAAAGAGTATGTGTGTTTGTCAGTGAGAGTGTATGTGTGTCCGTCAAAGAGTATGTGTGTCTAAGTGTGTCAGAGTGTGTATCTGTGTGTCAAGGTTTGTGTATGTGTCACTGTGTCTATCTAAGTGTGTGTGTGTGTGTGTGTGTATTTGCCAGTGTGTATCAGTGTGTTTGTATGTGTGTGTGTGTGTGTGTGTGTGTGTGTTTGTGTATGGCAGTGTGTGTGTATCTGAGTGTGTCAGTGTGTGTATGTGCCAGTGTGTATCTGTGGGTGCACAGAGTACAGAGAGTACAGGGTACAGAGAGTCCAGACAGCAACTCCCACCCTGCAGAGACAGCCTACAGCTCAGGGAAGTGAGGGATGGGGGGAAAGGCTGCAAGGAGACATGGGGACACTGAGACACTAAGAGACATTGGGAGACATTATGGCAGACACTGAGACACTAAGGGACATTGGGAGACATTATGGCAGACACTGAGAAACTAAGGGGCACTGGGAGACATTATGGCAGACACTGGTATACTAAGGGACACTGGGAGACATTATGGCAGACACTGAGACACTAAGGGACATTGGGAGATATTATGACACAGACACATGGGGACACAGTGTCCCCATGTCTCCTAGCCAGTGTCTCAGTGCCCCCTAGTCTCCCAGTGACCCCCAGTCTCCCAGTGCCCCCAGTCTGCCAGTGTCTCACTGTCCCCATGTCTCATATTGCCTCCATGTCTCTCATTGCCTCAAGTGTCACAATGTCCCCATGTCTCCAAGCTAGTGTCCCTAGTGTCTGTGGCCCTGGTGTCTCTGTGTCCCCATGTCTCCCAGTGCCCCCATGTCTCAATGTCCCCATGTCCCCCAGCCAGTGTCTGTGTCCCTGGTGTCTGTGGTCCCCATGTCTTCAAGTGTCCCCTATTTTCCCATTGTCCCCATGTCTCCCAGACAGAGTCCCCTAGTCTCCCAGTGTCACTGGTGTCTCCGTGTCCCTAGGTCTCCCTGTGTCCCCAGGTCTCCCCATCTTCCTAGTGTCCTAGTGACATGGGGACCCTGGGATACATGGGGACACAGGGAGACATGGAGCATTGAGACACTGTGATACATAGGATCACTGGGAGACCTGGGGACAGGACACTAGGGGACACTGAGACACTGATACATGGGAACACTGAGACCTGGAGTAATCGACACATGGGGGCACTGAGTCATGAGGGCACTGGGAGGAATCCATCTATACAGCAGAATCAAACTAAGTAGTTTTTTGGTGATTTTACAGCATTTTCTCTTATATCACTCCTTGTGATTTACATCATGTGATGTCACTCATACATATTTAATTATGCAAATTAGTAAGGCCGGTATTTCTTTCCAAGAAAGGTGGCAACCCTAACTACTTTTCACATACTCTTACTTAAGTATGGAAACTTAAGTGGAATGTATGGGAACAAAACTTGTGTGGACTGGCTGACAATGAATATAGTTAAAGGGACACTGTAGTCACCAGAACAACTACAGCTTATTGAATTTGTTCTGGTGAGTAGAATCATTACCCTCAGGCTTTTTGCTGTAAACACTGTCTTTTCAGAGAAAATGCAGTCTTTACATTACATCCTAGTGATAACTTCACTGGCCACTCCTTAGATGACTGTTAGAGATCCTTCCTGGGTCATGGCTGGCTAAAATGCATCCAAACATTCAGTGTCTCCTCCCTCTGCATGCAGACACTGAACTTTCCTCACAGAGATTCATTAATTAAATTCATCTATATAAGGAGATGCTGATTGGCCAGGGCTGTGTTTGAATCATGCTGGCTCTGACCCTGATCTGCCTCTTTGTCAGTCTCAGCCAATCCTATGGGGAAGCACTGTGATTGGATCAGGCCACCACTTCTAATGATGTCAGCAGACTGCTTGTTTTATGAGTCTAACAGCATGCAGAGTTACAGCTTCAGGCTTGAATATAGTAAGATTTTGCTATATTTATGGAGGCATGAGGGACCCAGGGGGGCTAGATGGTGGTGTTAACACTATAGGGTCATGAATTCATGTTTGTGTTCCTGACCCTATAGTGATTCTTTAAGGTAATGCTGACTTTGGTCTCTCTAACACTGTGGCATGTTCCCTTTCTTCTACACTCACTACATACAGCCTTTCTCTGTCCCAGACCATATACCAGGAGCTTCTGCCTGCTAGTAAGAAAGTAAGGAGACAAGTGGACCAGCGAGTGCTAGGGGACAGTCCTTAGAAAGCGTTGAGTGAGCGCATCATTAGATGCATTTATGCCAAGCTCAGGGTGCTGTCTGTATAGTACGCCCTTAGTTGGCCAACTGCATGATTGGCAGGCAGCCTGACATGCATTCATGCCAGGCTGGCCTTCTAATTCTTTGAGCAGACATGTCCTCTTTTTGGGCATGTTTGCCCCTTTTGGCAGGTTATGTGATTTGTGTCAGTGGCACACCCTTTTACCGTGCCCATTGACTTCCTGCTTCACTGGACACTGCTGTTAGGGGTTATGGATTTACTTGAAAGATGAAAACATAAATTAGAGAGAGATTGGCATAGGGTATGTGTTTTCTTATAGCTGCTGTTTTCTATCTCTCCAGCACCATCTTTATCAGATACATGATACTTGGGAGTGTTTTACTGTTTTTGGTCGATATGATTCTGTAATTAGGCCCATCATAATTGTCAGCACCAGGCCCACTAGGCTCTTAATCTGGCCCTGCAGACACATACATACACACACACAGATACACACTATGTGTCAAGGTGTGTGTATCTATGTTTCAGTGTGTGTATCTGTGTTCCACTATGTGTGTGTATCTGTGTGTCAGATATACACACACACACACAGAGATACACACACTGGCACATACAAGCACAGATATAAACACCTTGACACACACCGGCACATAAATAAAAACGGCACAATTTTTTTTTTCACGGGGGGGAGGGGGGGAGGGGTTCCACGATGTTGATACACTATGTCAAAGGGTTCCACTGGAAAAATTAATTGGGAACCCCTGTGCTAGAGTAATCATGTTATGCATATCTTACTCTAGATGAAATGCTAGAGTAATCATGTTAGCCAAGAAACAAAAATTTGAAATTACAAAGATACCAAGAGATACCAATTACAAACAAAAAGAAATTACAAAGATACCAAGAGAAAATACATTTAGAGTAGTTAAACAAGATATGAATTCCAAGACCAATCCCCAGAAAATGTAAGTATATGAATTATAAAAAATAATAATAAAATTGCTGGTCCATTGGAATACACATTGTGTTCAGTATATAGCAAAGAAGAATCAGTGGTTATTGATGTGCAAATCACTGTCATAAACACTTTATATCAACTATGTGATTGGAAGACAGAGGATAAGGTGTTAATGTAAATTAAAGGTGTAAATGTTAATTAAAGTGTAGATCTGGTTGTCAAAGTGAATGTAAACTACTTGGATTTTGTTAAAACATTAGATGTGGATAGACTTAAAGGTTATTAAACAAATTGGAAACAACTGATTTGAGATGGAAATTATTGTTCTTGGATTGTAAATTTGCTTTAACTTATTAATTAATCAACTTATTAGTTATAAAATTTCACTTTGATCACAAGGCTGGAATCTGTTCTGGATTCACATCTCTTGAAGATGTCTGTTCATAAATGCAGTGTTAGTAAGGGAGTAAGTGTAACGGCCACCCTGGTTGTTGGAGCGGTGTATGCCATTGGAGACGTCCTTTTCCCGGCGAGAGGCTGTGCTGCAGAGTATTTCCGATATCCCATCCGCTGGATCTGTGTAAAGAGGGAGAAGTAGAGCTCTTACAAGAGCTAGTGATTAAGCTGGAAGCAGTTAGCCTTCAATAACGAGACAAGGCTACGTATTGAGGGTTAAGCAGACCACACAAGCATTTATTTTATACACATTTTCCCACAAGGTTACC